>BSBK01009315.1:7500-617500 GCA_027943335.1 Chamaecyparis obtusa | reverse complement strand
AGATTTCTCCATCCATATCCATTCAAGCTTATTTGTATTCCAAGATCCATTCAATATTGATGTTGAAGATCTAAATGCAATTGATTTGAGAAATCCCACAATTCTACATCCATTTGGGGCATTCATACTTGTGGATTCAAGGATTCGAATCCTCCACAAGGGTTTCAACATAAGCAAGGTGAATTGTTCTATTTACTTTGTTTAATAATGCAATTTCAATTCTATTTCAAAGTTAATTCCAAAACTAGGGTTTGACCAAGGCAAACCCCTCATCCAAACAACAAAAATATTTTTCTTTCAAGTGCAGGTATGGAACAAAAAATTCCATAGCAGATTTGGATACCCTTTTTGGCAAACTTTCAAGATCCGCGAACAGAATTTATGTCGGAGTAGTGTAGGTCAAGGTTGACATAAAGGCCCTATCAAGGTTAACCTAGCTTAGAAAATAAAAAGATTTCTGGGTTTTCTCCGTCTCTGCATTTATGTTCCAGATCCGATTGCAAAATTTCTAGAAACTTGGTACAGACACCAAAAAATAATAATTTCCAAATCTGCCATACTTTGAGGTTAGTATTTATCTTCAATTCATTTCAATTAAGATTTTAATGCTCTCTTCCAAAATGGAATGTAATATTTTCCTCTTTATTCTTATTACCAATCGATTGATCCATTTATGCATTGACCATTTTCTTGTGGTTAATCAATTTGGATCTCTCCTTTGGGAATGTGGGGTTAAGAAGAGAATCTTACCTTCCCCAATTTCTTCTATATGTAAAGGATATCATCACATTCACCATTTTTTAAAAAATTCTTTACACCTTATTTGGGTCGATCTCGATACCTCGCCTTGATACAATGAATCTTAACAATTTACCCGATGTGACACCAAAGACACATTTCTTTGGATTCATCTTGATTCCATACTGATGTAGACAATCGGACACACATTCGAGGACATTTAGGTGTTTGCCCCGTGTTTTAGATTTTGCAAGGATGTCGTCCACATAGTCTCAAGGATTTTATGGATCATATCATGAAAAATGGCAGTCATTGCTCATTGGTACGTAGCTCCCCATTTTGAGCCCAAATGGCATCATGATGTAATAGAAGGTGCCCCAAGGCATGGTAAATGTTGTCTTATGTTGATCTTCTTTTGCTATCCTGATTTGATTATATCCAGAAAAGGCATCCATGAGTGACAACATCTCATGGCCTGCTGTGAGGTTGACGATCATATCAATGTTGGGCAATGGAAAGTCATCTTTGGGACATGCCTTATTGAGGTCCCTGAAGTCAGTGCAGATCCTGATCTCGCCAAAAGGCTTTGTGACGGGTACCATGTTGGAGATCCATTTTGAGTAATCTATAGCTCTAATGATTTTGGCATCTAAGAGCTTTCTAAGTTCTATTTTTACCAAAAGGGCTACCTTGGGGTGCATCTTCCTTAGCTTCTATTTGACCAGTTTAGCGGTTGGGTCCACTACAAGATTGTGAACAAGGATATTTGGATCAAGCCCAGGCATATGTGCATATGACCATGAAAAATTGGTGGTGACCTCTTGGAGAAGAGCAGTGAGAGCCATTTTTTCACCCTTGGTTAGAGATGTTGCGATGTAGGTGATTCTTGGACATTCTTCTATGCCCAAGTTAATTAGCTTAGTTTCCTTGATGACAATGGATGATTTTTCTAGCCGGTAGTCCTAGATAGGGGGAAGAGGTAAGTCTCCATCCTCTAGCACCTCAGAGAGGTTTTCACTAGAGGATACGCCCTTTATTTTTACTATTTTGGAATCAGTATGTGCCCCAGAGGGGTTTTCACATAAGGATTCTTTGTTTTCTTTTTTATTTTTGATTTTGAGGCTAGGGGCTTCCTCTTCCCCAAAATATTCCTTGGGGTTGAGCTGATAGACTTCTTATGATTCATGCCCCCAATCTGATTGTTGACCTATGGCATCCATGAATTTTAGGAGCACTTTCTCACTTCGAAACTCATTGATATGTGCCATGCTCGGTTGGTCCTAGTCTATGAGGTCAGGGTGGAGGAGTGGTAGGTCAATGAGGTTGATGGTGAGTTGACCGAGGACAAAATTTCCTAGGAAGGTTTCATCATCAAAGATATCATCGTAGGATCATTTTTCTTCCTCTTCTGGAATGTCTTTGACTTCCACGAGTTTGTTTTGGATATCCAAGAGGGTCACACTAGGCAAATTAGTTCCCCTAGTCACAATAGTGGGTCCTTGTATATGCAGGTGAGGGGTATCAAAACTGAGGCCCTTATGTTGTGGATTCTTGGAGGCTTCCATTGGATCTTTCATTTTGGCTTCTATGGGGCTGAGGCCGCCACCTTATAGTTCCATTTCTCGATAGCCCATTTTTGGGATATGGGGTATTTGTCTTTGAAATATCCAAGAAGCTCAGTGACGGGAGGAGGGGGATCCTTGTATAACCATTGGTTGATATCAGGTGCCAGCTCTTGGCCATTCAAAATTCTACTAGAGATGAAAGCAGATGAACCCAGAGTCTTAATCTTGGGGCCCTCCTGGGGGTCCTTGGTTTGATGACATGGGTGTCCGTGAGTGTGTGGATATAAAGGGAGAGCCCCAACTGCAAAAGCATCAGTGAGGTTGTACTCGCTGCAGCCCCTATTGTTGATCTTGATGGAAGAAAGGGTGGAGGCTAAGATTGTCTCTAGATTGGAGTGGGATCAGGATGAGTTGGCAACATAGGTTTCGATGTTAGTTTTAGGACAGTGAGTGTAATGAGGGAAAGATGCTTCCAATGCATGGCAGTATGCGAAGGATTGGGGATCTGCATAAATGGTGATTTCAATGCCTTGGTATGGGAATTTGATGCACTGATGATAAGTGGAGGGAATGGCCTTGATGGAGTGGATCCATGGTCTGCTGAGGAGGATGTTAAATGGTAGGTCAATATCAACAACATAACACATGGTTTCTTGAATTACAGGGCCTATCTTGATATGTAGCAGGATGATACCTTCTGATGTACGCTCCAGATTATCATAGGCGTTTATAGTGATGATCTTGACAAACTTTAATGTACAAATATTTAGGGTCGAACCATTATCTATCATGACCCATTTGATAGCAAATTCATTGACCATGATGACGATGTGAAGTGGGAGGTTATGGTTTGGCTTGATGGATGGCATATTGGAAGCTTGGAAAGAGAGGGTGGAGGATGTGGATAAGTTCCCTATAAGGTTCTTGAATTGGATAGTGTTAATGTCTGTAGGGATACAAGTTTCTTGGAGGGTGTTTTTGAGGACTTCCTGATGAAGGGGGGATGTGCGAAGGAGGTTGAGAATGGAGATTTGGGCAAGTGTATTCCCAAGGTGTTCTAGGAGGTTGTATTGTGCATTGGGGATAATGGTAGTGTTTGCTCCGGCAATAGATATCTGGCCTCTATGAGTGGTAATAGCATACTGACTCTCAACACCTTTGACATGGATCATTTTCACATTAGGCTCGACTTTGGAAATGCATAGAATGAATTTATCCCATCGGCGTGGTCACCTTGCTTAACTTTTCCTTTGTTTTTGGGAGGATTAGTGTTGGCTTTTGTTTTGCCTGCGTTGTGTAAAGGAAACACATTTTGGTAGATTTGCAGGTTAGCATTGGGTGATGTTTGGGTGGGTGCATCCACTGTGATTTATTTTTTGTTTGTGAGGTCTTGGACGTAGTGTTTGAGTTTCATGCACTTCACGGTGGTGTTTCCCTTAACATGGTGATAGTCACAATACTCATTGTCCTTGTACTAGGTTGGCTTAGGCATTGACTTGTCAAATGGTGGGGTTTGTGGGTACACAATCAGATTAGCACTAGCCATACGATAGAAGATGGCATCCAGGGGTTCTCCAAGGAGAGTGAATGTGTGTTTATGATTATTCTGGATGCATGGCTTGTTTTGTCCCTGAGTGACAGATATGGTGTTGGTTTGATTGGCGCATGGTGGGAAATGCAATTGTTGATAGGTAGGCACTTGTTGCTGGTACACAAATGCTTAATGTTGATATGTGGGGAGAGGGGGATTAGGACCAGCTACAACAACTTGGACTTGCTTGGTATTTGTGGCTCCATCTATGACCACATTTTTATTCTTGTTCCAGTAGCAAGGTCGATCATTATTGGACCTATCTTGTGAGCTCTCCTTGTAATGTTTCATGGCACTGGATCATCTAAAAGACCTCATTCGATATCCATTCCCTTTCCTTTTATGTCCTAATAGGTCTATATGCAATTCATTCACATGAAGTGGGATAACTTCGGATGCAGATTGTCGATGAATATCTTAGTGAAGTATTTTCCTGGGAGTTGATATGACAACCTCGTGGTGAGGTTTTTCCATCTTTGTAGATAGTCAGCCAGATTGTTGCCTCCCTTTTGTTTAGTATTACAGAAGTCTAACAAGGAGAGCTCATTCTTGACATTATGTGCGTACTAGGCCGCAAATTTCTCTCAAAGCTCAGTGAATGTGGAAATGGAACCCTATGGTATTTTGTAGAACCACTCGATGGCGGTCCCTCCCAAACTTTTGGGGAAAAGGTGCATGAGGAAGTTATCATTGTATGCCACCTCTTGGCATGCCATGTGAAAATCCTTAACATGGCTAACTGGGTCTCCCTTCCATCGATATTTGTCAAATTTTGGCATTTCAAAGTGCTTAGGGAAGGGGACTATTGTGATGGATCTGTCAAAAGGGTAGGGGCAGACTTCTTCAAACTTGAACACCTTGCTCTCACTACTAGCCTTGAGCTCCTTGAGAGAATTCTTCATTTCTTCCCACTCAAAATTGACAGGTGCTGGAGTAGGTACTCCCATCAGGAATGGGTCAGATGTTGCATGTGAATATGGTGGGATCTATGGAGGATATTGTGGGTAGGGAGATTGTCCTACTACATAGATGGCTTGGAATGGGTTTTGGATGGCTTGCTTGGAAAGGTATTGTTGTTGTAGTGTGGAGGTGTGTTGTTGTGGGGGATATGGTGTAGCTTTTTGTTGGGGGATGAGGGTATTAGAATATTGCACTATAAAATACTATTTTTGTGGAGTAGGTTGGAAAAACAATTATTGTTGGGGCTGGCGTTGGGCTTGTCTTATATATGAGGGAAGAGGGGGGATGGTAGATTGGATATGTACTATAGGTGGTTGTGTGAGGAAACTGGTGGGATGGGAAGTGCTAGGTTGTTGTGTTAGTGGAGGTGTGGCTTGAGGTGCGACATGTAGAATAGCCAAGTAATTGGTGAAAGTGGGAAAGGATGCCATGAAAGTGGGTGGTGGTGGTTGTTGTATTGTTTGGGGAAAAGTTCCTTGCTGATAGGTGGGATGGGCTAGGTGTGATTATGTTGGTATGCCCAAGGCATTCATTTTTGCTTGGTTAAGACTCCATATTACACTGAGTCCCGGTGTGGGTTGTGTTGTAGTCTTGTAGAGGGTGTTGCAAATGTGGGAGCCAAAGTAGGATTTGATGGTGCAAATGGGGGGTTTTGGTATGCCATAGATGGAATTCCTATTTTGAAAGTGACTTGATGAGCTTGTGCACTGGCGACAAAAGGTGGTGGAGGCACTTGAGTAGGAATTGGCTGTGTAATGGATTGAGTGAATGTGGGTTGGGTAGCTTTTGTTTCTCCTTGGGTGAATGATGTTGATGTGGAAACCTGACTTATGATAGTTGGAGGTACTGCTTGCATAGGATTTTGTGTGGGAGGTGTAATTGGTGTTTTCACAGGTGTTTGTGATTAGGTGGTCATTTGTGAGGTGGTAGGTGGAGGTGGCGCACCCATGACAAAAAAGGGAGTAGATTGGGTTGCTACTTGAACTAAGGGGGTTGTTGAAATGGGCTGCAAGAGATGAGGAATGGGTGAAGCGACATGGGATATATGCATGGCGGGATCATAGATTTGTTGGATGATAATGAGGTAGATGTTGGTGGGGATATGGATGGGTCTTGTGGGATCGAAAGGTCATAGGTTTGGTGGAATGGGAGTACCCTCCTGTGCGTAGTTGACCAAAATGGTGAGGCAATTTTGTGCTATGATTGTGCTTACCATTTGCGTGTGCCTTGGATGACACATGAATGCTTCCATAGAATCTATAGTATGTGTTTCAGTAGGTTTTTCCCATACATTTTCAATAGTAAGTGGCTAAGGATCATATGTTAACTTAGTGTCGGTAGGGTCGTTTGGATCTACTAAGCTAGTGGCTTCGTTGGGGTCCATTCCTTTCCTCTTCTTTGATCATGTCTCAACAAGCATGAAATGCGAGAAGTCCTAGGATGGAGAAGATGCAGATGTGACTAGGGATGCATGAGATAGGGATTTAGACCTTTAAATGAGGCTGGGGATGACTTGGATATAAGACCTAGGATGCCTAAATGAAAAAGGATTCAAGATGATGCGAGATTTTGGTGATGTACTAGGAGATGGGTGGCTAAGGATCAAAATGAGCTACCTTTCCTAATATGTATCAAAACATGAAGGATTGTCGTCCTTAGATAGACTTATGATCTTTGGACAATGGGATCCTTACTAGTGTGAGCCAATCTCTAGATCAAGATGATGAGGTCCACAAGAGTAACTACTGGCTACCCTAGACAATGCTTAGTCAAATGGGTGAAGCTAAGATTTTTTATTATTTGGATAAGGTTCGAGCAACTCAAAATGAGTCTTTGGATGGGATGTAGATCTAGGATGATGATTTGGGATTTGGATAGGGGATGATGTTAATTATCGCTTTCTAGGGGGGTGACACAAAATGCACCTAGGAAATGATTTAAGATGAAGGGATGTTGAGACAACTTCAAAAATTTAGAGAAGGGGTGGGATTATGCCCTCTAGTCCTCACTTTGAAGTCTGACAAACCGGTGGTTCACTTGAATTTAGAATGAAAACTACTTGACTCTTGCATTATACTCCACCTTGTCTAGTCTTGCTTGGTACTTTTCTTCTTCTTGGATTGCAGTGATGATAGGTTGGTGATCCTTTAGTTTTCTTTCGACAATCTTCTTTTCTTGATATACACATGGTGTTGGCAACTTGGATTTCTTATGTTTTACTGATTCGGTCATAGGTCCAAAAAATAGCTTCAGTTTTTGGATAATGGAATATCTCAAGCTAGGAATTGACTATGGTAAGTGTACCTTGGCTTGGTTTTGAACAAATATCTAGATTTGGGAAGTTTTGACAAATAATCCCACAACAGACAAAGCAATCTTGTGGGAAAATGGGTAGATGATCTCTTTAGCAAGGAACTTTGTAACTTCAATTTTGTGTATGTTTGAACAAATGTTTTCACTGGGTTTTGTAACTTCGAAGACACACACAAGGACTTTCTATCCTAAGGATTCGGCATGACTAAAAAAACCTTGCTCATTAACTTAGGCACACATCCAAGAGCTAATCAAAATACAACCACTGTTGAACATGTACTGGATCAAACAATGACGTATTATTTGATTCCAAGAACTCAAAGATGGCACGATATGATGATTGTCTTGGGGAGATTACTATTATCCTTGCCCCAGGATCAGAAAGCCTTCGGGGGTAGATTGGGTAAGCTTCTGATTTAATGGCTACTAGTAAGATCTATGGCGTCCTCCCAATCAGTTTGTATGTGCGAGACTCACTTAAGATCCTAGTTGACCATGTCAAAATTGTAGGGGTATTCACCTAACTCAGGCTACCATCAACACATCTCGCTTGAGCTTGAGAGGATAAGGTGAGAGTTTTCTCCACACCTTGTTTATATATCGATCAGGGAATTACTGGTTTGAGGTCATTCTCTAAAGAGGAAGTGCTTCTCTCTAGACAGGCCTCGCTAGAAGTGAAGTCAATTAGACATGATCTTTCTCTTCACCCAAGTTCCATGAAGGTGAGGGGAGAGGATAGGGATACAAGTGAATTTCTTTCATGTCATGTACTCTATCAAGGATTTTCAATAATTAAAATAGCTATAAGGAAGTGTTAAAAAACACTCCTTCAAACACACCAAGAAGAGTTCATTACAAATTGAAGCTAGATTAAACTAAGTGTTTTCTATCCTAGAACATCAAACACTCATTTTTAGTATGCAAAGTTCTTTTTGGAAAGAAAATGAAAATGCTTGAAAATGAATTTTTATTTTTGCAAAACAAGTAAGTGTTACTTCTCTTTAGGCATTCGAGATTTGTTTGATTGATGTTAAACACCAAAGTGAGGTGTTCATCACATCGGTTCTTTGTCCTTTAAGCATTCGACATTGATTGTTTGTTCATTTTAAGCACCAATGTGAAGTGTGAAGTTTGATTTGTCAATTTTAGCCTTTGTTCATTTTAAGCCCCGAATCAAAAAATGAGGTGTTGTTAGTGCATTCAATGTTCTTTTTAGTGCACCAAATTAAAGTGTGTGAATTTTATTTTTAGAATAAATTAATCCACATTCCCATCGATCCTTCCTACAATCCCGCATACAACAATATCATGATCCCGCGGACCGTACTCACAATCCTGTAGGTCTGTTAGAATATAAAAAATTTATAGAGAACAATAAATGTTGAGTTTAGTACGATACCTGCAAAAGCGATCCCGCAAGGTCAATGCACGATCTCACAGGGTCAACTTTTGATCCTGTGTTATAGGAATGAGGGCACAAATTTTGAGGTTTTAAACAAAATGCCTTATGGCTTACAAGTTTACAATGGCAATCCCACTTGGTCAAAACCTCGTTCCCGCGTTGCGAAAATGTAATCCCACAGTCTGTGACAGAGAAATGACTGGTGAATTTCAGAACAAAGAGCAGAATTTAGACAGAAAATAGAAGGATCCTTCATGAGAATGTGATCTCGCTGACCATACTGTCGATCCCGCTGACCGTACCCACGTTCCTGCAAAACTATGTTTTTGTTGCTGTGTAAAATCCAAGAGCAGGAATGGCAGTGTAAATGTGTTTTCTTTCATCCCAAACCTGCAAAACACCCAAAAACACTTGCAAAGACACTCAAACAACAAAAAACATTAGTTTTTTATTAGTTTTGTAAAATAAAATAGAATAAAATGATGAGAAAATGAGCCTAGAAGTGGGTCCCACCAGGTATTCCAAAATGTAAGCAATAAAACCTAGTTGTTATGAATATAAAGCAAGCTAAACATTCAAAAACAAAGCATATTACTACCTTTAATATTAGACTTACAAAAGAGAAGCAAATCAAAAACAAAGAAGTGAAAACCTTACACTCCAAAATAGCCTCCACATGTGTAGAATATTTTTCCAAGGATGGGATGTGTGCTCATAAAATATGCTCAAGCTTCAAGTGTGGGAGGATTTGGGCATTAAGAGGTTTCTTTTGATATTTTTGTTCTTCAAAATGACATGGTAACTTTTCTCAAATGGTGGATGAAAATGAAAGAGAAGAGGGCTCAATTTATAGGCAAGAGGGATGAATGAATGGTCAAGATGCAAACCTGAGGAAGGGTCCAGATGCATCCAAGAGAGAGCACATGGATTGTGTTGTTGCAAATGCATCTCATTGTGACAAGAGTCACAATGGGAGAGGTTGGAAGGAATGGGGGAATGTGACCATTTTGAGAGATGTGAGAGGGGACAAATGTGTAAGAGAAGGATGGAGTGTGTAAGGGATGTGTAAGGGCATTTAAGGTTGACATGAGGTGAGGGAATTGGGGGATGTGAGGAAGTGACATGAGAGTTGACTTGGGTTGAGTTAAGATTTCTTAATCCATGGATTATGATTGTGCAAGTGTTTAGGAGGTGATTAGGCTTGGATTAGAGGGCAAGTGGGAGGATTAGGAGAATGTGATGGAAGGAGAGAGAATGAGTGGAGGTTTGGATTATCTATTTCATGGGTCATTAGCTAACTAAGTGTGATTAGTATGTGTGAATGGGTTGGGTTGAGTATGAACTACATGTTAAGAGTTTGGGATGGGTTTGGTTAAGGGTTAAAGTTAGAGGCCGTGTGCTCAAATTGGATTTAAATGTATTATTTAATTCTAAGTGGGAGGAAAATAGGGTTTATGAATTAATTCAAATAGATAAATGTATCCATTTAAATTAATAGAGGAATGGGGATTTAATTAATTATCAGACTATGGGTTTGTCATTTTGATAATTAATTGGGCTATAATTAACTAATTAAATTAATTAATTAGGGGATGACATAAATTAATTAAATAAATAATATTTAGTTAATAAAATATCCTAGAAGAAAGCTAAATAGGATTACTTAATTGTGTAATCAAATTTAGGTGTCTATACATATATATATTTTTTCATTCAAATCATATACCCCATAAGGAAATCATGATTGTCATAAGGAAAGGAAGATGATATGATTGCTTCATTACTTATAATGTATTCTGAAAAGGTTCTAATCTTTTTGTCACACATCATGAGTTAAATAATACTACATGGTATTTTAGTATTTGCAATCTTAGTCAGCTTTTCTTCTTAAGCAAATGGGTCTACTTAAAGAGCTAAGAATAATGCTCTAATTACTTAGCTAAATTTGATTTCCTAAAAAATATACTAAGCTAATGAGAGCCTAAATGGGTAGATTAAGATTAATTAGAGATGATCTCTGATATCGGTTTTCAAAGATTTTGTCAATTTTGAATTTTTAATCTGATAAACTTCCACTTATTGGTAATAAGGAATGATCAATGAATTAATCTCAGGATAAATAAGGCATAATATTAAAATGAACATACTCATAAATATTTGATCGTTAAAATAGGGATGTATAACATTCAAAGGTAAAAATGGAAGATGGACTCCATTGAGCTTTTTTCTTTAATTTTTTCATTTCCTAATCTAGGGCACCAATCAAAGTTGATGATAGATTGATTTCTTATTTAATATTCTTTAGAGGGACTGATTTAAGCTTCAATAGTTTGAAACCCATATTCATTAGTACTAACAAAATGTTGAATGCAGGGAAGGGGTAAGTAACCACAATATTAATTTGAATAAATAGTCGATTCTTAATCCGAATAGATAGCTTATAGAAACATAGTTTTACATCCTTAATAATAACATTTGTAATATTATTATATTGGATATTATACTAACATATGAATTTATCACAAGCCAAGTTTTCATTTAGAATTAAATTTTGCATAAATGTAGAGGGAAGGTCATCAAGTTCACCTTCAGAGCAACAGTAGATTTCTAAAAGATGACATGAGAATAGGTTTGGTTCACGCATTGCACCACATAAAAGGCTATGTGCCCTATAATATGTAATCATATAGAGCTAGCTTGGGAAGTTATCAATTGGAGGGCAATATCTAAATTAAAATTTGTTATTAGGGGAATGCCTCTATCTTTTGAACTTTGTAAATAGGGGAATGCCCCTTTCTTTCTAGCTTTGTAAATAGGAAAATTTCCTATATTTTATGTACTGGTCAAATTTCCCAAGCTAGACTAGAAGTTTTCTTCTCCATTCTTTCCTACCAGTGCCCACACTGAATGAAGATTCATGTATCTAAATTTTAATAATTAATAGAATCAACTATGACTTCAGCCTTTTATTGATCAAAATAATAATAATAATAATAATAATAAAAAAGTAAGAGATATTGATAAGGTCATGAATCATTTTCTTCTCAATTATTATCATTAAGATAAGGATAAGATCTATATCCCTATTTCCATATTTCAAAATGTTATCTTTTAATTTCATCCTCCAGATTCTCTCCTTTCCACTTGCTATGAGAATTTGTTGTTGTTCTCTTTCTTTTTTTTTAATTTCTTAATGTTCCCCAATGCTTATTTAATTTATTGCTATCCAACTTCTTATCCCCAAGAATGATTTTCTTTCTTCAATATATACCTTTTCTTCCCTTACGTAAGAGGGACATGACTTTTGAAAGTGCTTGTTCATAATAATTAGAAAAGATCCTATTAGAGTTGTATATTTAAGTTAACTTTATACTATTAGTATCTTGTAACATATGATTCTTTCATGAGTTATAATAATCTTGTAACTATTGGTTCTTTCACATTTTACCAAAACCTTCATTTTTCGATAAGAGATACATTTAGGCTTAGGACTATTATTAGGTTAGTATTATGTAGGTTAGGGTTAATATTGCATATAAAGATACTATTAGAGATAAAAATAATAGTTATGTTAGGTTTTAGTATAGGATGAGGATTAAGGTGGGGGTTACAATGCTAATTATGGTTAAGGGTATGGTTAGGGTTTGAGATAGAGATAGGATTCAAATTATGTTTAGGGTTAATTAAAGGTTTATGTTAAAAATTATTGTTAGGGATAGGGATTAAATTATACTTATAATTAGGGCTAGAAGATAGATCAGGAATAGATCAGTTGTCCGCTCTAGCAAGGAAGTTTCATGACTAGCAAGCAAGGTTCAAATGGTCCCATTTCATTTCCAGATGAAAGCCTTAGAAACTTATAAGTAAATGCACAGTTTGGTCTTTCAACATCTTATAGAACTGTGTTGAAATAGGAGGATTGCAATAGGCCATAGATATGCATCAAAGTATAATTAAAAATGTATTTCTCTCAGATGTTGTAGTTTCTAGTGCCTTGGTGGACATGTATCCAAAATATGGAAGCATAGACAAGGCGCATATGACTATTTAACAAAAATACACCAATTTAGATTGCAATGATTACAAAATATGAATAAAATGGTGCTCCGCATATTAGTAGACATCTCAAGAGGAATTATTTGCAGGTCAGTTTTTATGGGAGTGATTTCTATATTGATATGATTTCTACTTGGGTTTTTTATATGCAATTTCTCATTAGTAACGCTTAGGACCTTCTTTTTGTATTATTTACTATTTTTCTTGTATCTATTTACATGTCTTCGCATGTCTACAAAACCTCCTTAGCATTTCAAATCTCATTAAAGAGGGGTTAATATAGGATTTCTTAAGATCTATTAATGAGGATCAAAGATTCTGCTCACCTCAAATATTTGCATTGATAGCAAAGTGCAATGTGAAGTTGGTTGTAGCCCTTGATGTCATCAAGACATATTTTCAATGAAACCTTGTTATTCCTCATATAAATTACATCATTAATTCACTAGTGTTTTTGATGCAGGAGCATCCTAGGTGTAAGAGCAATCTTGCATCACCCAAAAATATTTTCGTTGTTTTTCAATAAGGGTTATTTTGTGCAGAGCTGCTATTTATGGGAACTTACTATTTTGAAGGCCTTAGAGGCTCCGGATCGCGATCGACCCCGGCTGATTGGTGCTAGTGCTTGTCAAGCACTGTAGATCTCGTCATAGCATTTCCAAAAAGTGGTTACAATAGAAAAATGGAGTTACAGTTAAAAAGTTATGGCCTCCGAAAGTTGGGTTACCTAAAATCATATTTTGTATTTCTTTTGAGCCGACCTATGGTAATAATTGTGAAAAATAAACAATTCTTTGTCTAGTCAGCCTAAAGGGCTAAATTTCTGGAACCTTCTCGGGCGGTGAAAATTGTCTATATAAAGAAGGCTCGTAGTGTTGTCTTAGGCAGTTCGGGACAGTTTTGGGTAGTAGATCTGGGTATTGATTTGAGGCTTTGTCCTATAGACTATTGTAAGGGAATGCCCATGTGGCTTTGCATATTGTAATTCTGAAAGTTTGTAATTCCACATTTGTGGAGATAATAAGAAGCCAATTTTCTGTTCTTGCATATTGTTATTATTTTTTTCTCTATTTTTGTTATGTGTTTGTGGTATTAAGGGGAGCACCCTTCATCAAGTGGTATCAGAGCAGGAGTTCCTGAGTGTGTAAATAGATCGTCGATTGTGAGGTAGTTTGCACCAGGACCGTGGGTTAGAGTTTCTGTGTAAACAGATCACCGACTGTGAGGCAGTTTGCATCAGGACCGTGGTTGGGGTTTCAGTGAGAAGCGTGAAAATACCTCCACGAAGGGAACGTGGCGAAAGAGCTGGTGTTGTAACACCTGAGGTTAGGGAACTACAGAGACAAGTGCGAGCATTGCAAGAGAAGATTCGCAGAGGAATGAATCTTAATGTTAGAGACGAAAGCGAGGATGAAGCCGAAGAAGAAGATCAAGAAGAAAAAGGCAAAATTTTGAACTAGCAGGAAGAAAGACTTTTCCGAGCTATCTCAAAGATCGAGAAGAGACCTAAGATTGAGGTCCCGACATTTTCTAAAAATCTTAACCCAGAAGAGTTGATCGACTGGATTAATGAATGTGAAGAATATTTTGAGTATGAAGATATCGAGGATCCTGATCGGGTCAAGTTTGCGAAGGCCAGACTGAAGGGTCATGCGAAGATTTGGTGGCAAGAGATTTAGTTGGAGCAAAATCAAAGAGGAAAAGATAAAATCACAAGATGGGGGCGGATGGTGAATAAATTGAAGCGATAATTCATCCCTGTTGATTATGAACTTGACCTACTGAAGAAAATGCAAAGTTTGAAGCAGGCAGGAAGATCTGTTCAGAAGTATACAGAGGAGTTCTATCGAATCCTCATCAGAACAGGCCATGCAGAAGCTGACAAAGAGAAGGTTTCTCGTTACCTTAATGGGTTAAGACCGAGCATTCAGGAAGAGTTGAATCTAGTTCGAATGAACAGTATTGAAGAGGCATACCAGTTTGCCCTAAAAGTGGAGGAAAAGCTAAACAAGAAGTTTGAGAGCAGACAAAGCAGAAGAGGTCGTGATGGAAGATCTGGTGGACGGTCATATGAAGATCAAAATGAAGATCTGAAAAAGTAGGATGAGGCCAATAACAGTCAAAATCAGAGATGAGATAATTTCAATCATTTCCATGATCATAATAATAGAGATCAGAGAGGAAGAGGAAGAGGACAAGGTTCAGGAAGAGGAGGCTTCCGTGGAACATGTTTTCACTGTGGAGAAGAAGGTCACAGGGCATTTGAATGTCCTCAACACCAAGGAAGGATAGATAGGAGGAATGAAGGCCAAGCTAGAATTGCACATGTAGATGAAGATGTCAGATCCTCAAATTCTGAAGATGCTAAAAGAGGAGAAACGTTGATTAATAAAAAAGTCTTGTTGAGTGGCGAAAATGAATCTGAGCAAAGAAGGAGCCTGTTTCACACTAGGTGCAAGTGTGAGGGTAAGTGTTGTGATGTGATTATTGATAGTGGCAGTACTGATAATTTGGTGTCAGAAGAGATGGTGACAAAGTTGAAGTTCAAGAGGCAAAAACATCCACATCCATATTGGGTTGCTTGGGTGCAAGATGACCACAAGGTCATGGTCAGTGAACAGTGCTTAGTGAAGTTCAGGATTGGCGGATACCAAGATGGTACTATGTGATATCATATCTATGGATGCATGTCACATGTTGTTGGGTAGGCCGTGGCAGTTTGACAGATGTGTGGTACACGATGGTCGTGCGAATACCTATTCCCGGACAAAGGATGGAGTGCGACATAAGCTAAAATCATTGAAGGAGACAGAAGAAAAGGTATGTGGTAATGCAAGAATAAATTTTGTTGATAGAGAAAATTTCTTAGATGGTATGCGACATGAGCATATGTGTTTTACCTTAATTTCAAAGGCTGGGAAAGAGGAAGTAGAAGATGTACCTGTAGAAGTTGCAGAATTATTGAATGAGTTTCAGGGTATTGCATCTGATAATGTGTCTAATGGATTACCACCAGTAAGAAAGATTAGTCATCAGATGAACTTGATTCTAGGAGCCAGTTTTCCAAACAAGGCCGCACACAGAATGACACTAGTAGAAAGTGAAGACTTGAAGACAGATTTGAAGTTTAGTTCATCACATCATCCACAGATTGTATATGGAAGTAGTCCCAGAAATGCATCTGAGTTGAGAAAGATAGATAAAAGAGAAATAAGTAGTGCTGAAGCTGAAGATTTTGCAGAACATTTGAAGAACATCCATGAGGAGGTGAGGAAGCATATTACCAAGATGAATGTGCAGTATAAAGCTAAGGCAGATGAGAAAATGAGGCATAAGGAATTTCAGGTTGGAGATGAAGTCATGGTTCATTTGCGGAAAGAGCAATTTTCGGTTGGTACATATAACAAGCTGAAAATAAAAAAGTTTGGGCCATATAAGATATTGAAGAAGCATGATTCAGGAAATGCATATGAGGTCGAGTTGCCTACTGAGCTGAATATTTCACCAGTATTTAATATTTTAGATCTAACAGAATATCATGAAGGAGGTGTTGAAGATCAGGTTACAGCAGCATAGTGGAGTATTCCAGTAACCAGTTCAGATACCAAGGAGATTAAGGACATACTGGATAGTCGTGTTGGCAGAAGCACAAAGAACAGAACATATAAAAAATATCTAGTCAAATGGAAAGGATGACCTATTGAAGATTCATCATGGCTGACAAAGGAGGATGTTAATCATCTTGGTTTTCCTCTTCACATCTGAGACATGATAGGGTCACTTCTCAAATTACCCCGAGTGTCTGATGAAGGAGCATCTTGGGTGTAAGAGCAATCTTGCATCACCCAAAAATATTTTCATTGCTTTTCAATAAGGGCTATTTTGTGCAGAGTTGCTATTTATGAAAACTTACTATTTTGAAAGCCTTAGAGGCTCCGGATTGCGATCGACCCCCGGCTGGTTGGTGCTAGCGCTTGTCAAGTACTGTAGATCTCGTCATGGCATTTCTGAAAAGTGGTTACAATAGAAAAACGGAGTTACGGTTAAAAAGTTATGGCTTTCAGAAGTTGGGTTACCTAAAATCATATTTTGTATTTCTTTTGAGCCGACCTATGGTAATAATTGTGAAAAATAAATAATTCTTTGTTTAGTTGGCCTAAAGAGCTAAATTTTTGAAACCTTCTTGGGTGGTGGAAATTGCCTATATAAAGAAGGCTCGTAGTGTTGTCTTAGGCAGTTCGGGACAGTTCTGGATAGTAGATATGGGTATTGATTCGAGGCTTTGTCCTACAGAATATTGTAAGGGAATGCCCATGTGGCTTTGCATATTGTAATTATGAAAGTTTGTAATTCCACATTTGTGAAAATAATAAGAAGCCAATTTTCTGTTCTTGCATATTGTTGTTGTTTTTTTCTCTATTTCTATTATGTGTTTGTAGTATTAAGAGGAGCACCCTTCATCAGTTTTTCTATGTCTTGACATGTAAATTACTGCTTTAAAGGCTGACACAATGAATGCAATGGATTAAGGGTATGAACTATGCTAAAGTTGCCCATCTATAATTTTTGTTTGTGTTATGTTTTCTAGAGTGAAAAAGTTTATTGCTGAAATCTGTCTTTTATCCTGACTATCAAATCTTATATGAAGAGTTAGGTGTCCAACTTACAACTTGTTTGCAGGTCTCCAAACTGATACAAACTGTTACAGTTCAATAACATTAATTTTTAATTAATGAGTGAATCCCCAGGTTTCCAGTATGATTTGGATTCAGATAATCATATATGTTCTAATCTTAGTAAGAACTTCATTTTCCTATAACTTTTGTTATTTTTACTTTGTAAACATTATATATCAATTGCCTTATTCGCGACTGTTCTTCCAATCTTGACAGGCACTTCGCTGCCCTGCACCTCTTGTTTAAGTAAGTACAACTATAAAAATTATTTGTAAATAAGGGCCACGAGAAGAATGAATCCAAACTTCTTTCACGTCCATAGAACTGTAACTAACTTTTATTGACTCTTCCAGCGGGAAAACCATTTAAATTGACAAAACATATGTAAATTCCCGATGAATACTGTTTATACATACGTCATAGGCCACGATATATTGGAGTCAAAAGGAATTCCAGAGCTCGGAATCCACGAATCCCCATCAATAAAATTCGCAACAGAAAATTGCTCTGCTTGGGCGGTTTGATTAATTACATGATAACCTGGCCATTTCACACGCCTTGATGTATCTGCACCAGCGCCGCTATTCTCAAACTCGCCATAAAACAGGGTATTCAAATAACTATCCGCCGAATGCCACTCCAACCAACCGGCGGGATTAATCAAATCGCCAAGAACAGATTGCATAACAACAGTGCGAGAGAAGGGTTGCCATGGTCTTCCCATATAAGTAGTAAAATCCCGTTGGACGGGGACTAAATCAGGAGCCGCTGTAATTGTAGAGGCGTGTATGATAATGCCGATATTTTGGTTGGGATCTGTTCTTCCTTGGGCGGTGAGGACGTTTTCCTGGCCGGAGAGGGGCTTTCTGACCAGAATGGTGCTCTTCTCAATGACGGCGGCAGAGTTGCCGAAGATGAAATCAACGGTGCCGTAGATGAAGCATTCTCGGAGAAATTGGCGGCTGCTGTAGAGATAAAGGGTATCCTGATATCCTTCCATTGAACACCTGTAAAAAATCGAGCGGTCGGCCGCCACAAAAAGTGCGACTGCCTGACATTTTTGCGGGCCTGCTGTGTTGGCGAACGTCATGTCTTTCGCAATGAAGCCGTCGCCCCACACCGCTGTATCACATTTCAAACAAACACGAGTGAGAAGAAGATTCCATGAGCTCAGAGTTGAAGGAAAGCTCTGTCAAAACTATTATAGAATGTGATCTGAACTGTAGATGATTAGAAAAAGATCTATATAGAATCAAAAACATAAGAACAACAACGTATACATTTTTTCTCCACATAATATATAACACAATTATTAGATTGTCACTTAGCAAAACTAAAATGGATGCAAATACTTTCCATCAGACAAAATAAAATGTCATTTTTACACGCAACGTCCCACCATTTTCCTGTCACACTTTCGTTGCCGTCAAGTTTTCGTTGCTCTCACCTTTTCTTGTTTATATCACACTTTGTGCGCTCTATTCCATTCATTTTACAGAGCACTACTCTCTAACTGAATTTCGCCTACTCAACTCCATAATCCAAACAAATCAAAGAATATCAAACTTAGAAGAGCAGAACCACCTATGTAAATCCACGGGGCTCTAGACACTCCAAACAACAATAAACATCCAATCCATACATATTTTGACAGTAAACAGTAAGAATCACTACATACCGAAAGTTGCAGAGCCAAAAAGACTTTTGGAATCACCAACGCTTCTGCTACCCATCACGCAACTTCTGTCCATGCCATCTCCAATCATCATCAGATTCGTCACGTTCCTGTTAATCACAACGTTCTCGTAATATTGCCCAGCCTTAATATACATCACAAAATATGCCCCATTTCCCTCAGGCGGAGCATAAGCACTCAGTGCCTCTGTAATGCTCTTAAAATCTCCCGACCCATCTTGTGCTACCACGACGTCTGCACTGGACTGCAAAAGCCGCCGCCTTTGATCCCCCGACACCCACTCGGGAAACCCCATTTTCTTTCCATGCAACAAAACTCTGCCTTTACGTGCCGGCGGCGGCGAACCAGTCACTAAATTCACAAAAAGGGCAAGCGAATCGCTTATTAATCTCGACAAATTCGAAACTTGCAGCGAAATAGACGAACCAACCTCACTGAGAACAACACTGCTATTTTTATCTCTGTTGTAATTTGTGCCAGACAGTCCGCCGACGCACATATGTTGATTGGTCAACGCAGCGCTGACCCATGTGTGAACGTCCGCCATGGCTGATTTCTTCTCCAAATGGGTAGTATTGATTGAATTCAGAGAGCAGTTGAGACGATGTATTGTGTCTTCAAACAGTTGCAGACAATCCTGCAATGCAATCCGGTCGCGGGTTCCAGTCACGTTACCAGAAAGCGCTAAACCCAATGCCTGAGCTTTTTGGACTTCTTCAATGGCTGCCTGCAACGATAAAATGACCCCATTTTTGGGGTCTACAGTGTTCTCGATTTTCCCTTCGGCAGGCTTGGAAAACGTCGCCAAAATTGCCCATGCAAGAAAAAATGTCTTCGTTCTGTAAAATCGCGACTTCTCAGTCTGCAGAGCAAGGCTATTTGTACCCATATTCTTATTGATTTGGTAAACTGCTATTTGCAGTTAGGTGGATGAAGAAAGGAACTGTAGTATACATATTGGCGTTCAGATTTGTTTGAGAACTGCACGCACGAAGGATGCCTAGCTTATTTGCTGACGTTTCACTAGATGTGAATTGTGTAGCTGTGATTGGACTTCACCGGTACAGCTTCGAAGTTTTAGCTTTTGCTCTCAATTTGGCCACTTTGTGTGGGAAACTCAGCCTCCATAGGTATACCATTATCGACGAACACGTCAAGTATGCTATGACGTTCGTGTCGATGATTAGATTCTCGACATTTTAATTCACTTACTACTTTGTAAGCAAATTTAACACAACATGCACACGAAAGAAAAATAATAGGATTAAAAAATAAAACACTAAGTATACGTTTACGAGTTAGGTTTGAAAATGCATTTCATATATCAATTAGTTTATATATATTTATTATGTATAAAATATGTTGACAGATATTCTTTTTGAGGTGTCTATTGCACCTTTTAATTTGATGAAATAGGTGCTTTGAGAAGGATAACTTTCAACATATTTTATATATAATAAATATACATAAGCTAGTAGCAGTCGTGGTACAACATGGAAGATATTATATAAATTTTAATATAAATTATATTGTATTAGGATTATGGTTTAGGAATAGGATTATTATTAAGGATAGGGATTACACTGTGTGGTTAGTATTTTGCTTAGGGTTTGGATTAGGGCTAGGATTAAAGGGCTTGGGATTCAGAGTTAGGATTATGATTAGGGTTATAATTTACATCACGGTTAGTGTTATAGTTAGTGTTAGGGTAAGGATTTACATCATTGATAGGATTAGGGTTTAGGATATAAATTATTGTTACAGTTAGGGTTTACGTCATGGTTAATATCATAGTTAGAGTTAAGATTTTGATTGTAAGAGTCAGTAGATTTCCACAATCCATTAGATTATTTTGATTATGTTTAAGATTAGGATTTAAGGTTAGCATTATTGTTGGGATTAGGGTTTAGAACATGGTTATATCACCGCTAGAGTTAGAATTATGGTTTAGGATTATGATTATTGGTTAGGTTAGGGTTAGGTTTTACATCACGTTTAGTGTTATGATATAGGTTATTCATAGGATTAGGTTTTGGATGAGAGATATAGTTAGGCTTAGTGTTATTATTAGGTTAGTATTATGTAGGTTAGAGTTAATATTGAAAATAAAGATAGTATTAGAGATAAAATAATACTTATGCTAGCTTTTAGAATAGAATTAGGATTAAGTGAGGGTTTCAATGCTAATTATGGTTAAAGGTATAGTTCTAGATTTAGATAGTGTTAGGAGTAGAATTATGGTTAGGGTTAATTTAAGGTTTAGGGTCAAAATCATGATTAGGGATAGGGATGAATTATGATTATAATTCTAGGGTTAGAATATAGATTAGAACTATAATTAGATTTATGATTTGGAATAGAGTTTTGGTTAGGGTTAAGGTTAGGGAAAGTATTAGTCTTAAGGTTAGGATTACAATTAGAATTAAAGTGGGGAAACATTAGAGTTAGGAAAATGGTTAGAATTGCAGTTACGATAATTATAAACCATAGTGTTTGGGTTATGAAAATTTTCATAATGAGAGAAGATATAAATCAAACCTTACATATGTTTAATTGCTATCAACATTATTAGAAAAATAATTTTTCAATTGATTAGAAATTTAGTTTGGCATTGCATAAACTGTAAAAATATTTGTAAGCATTTGCCAAATAGTATTCATATATATCTACCACACACACACACACACACACAAACATATTCATAATGCATCCACTTTGAAATATGGTTAATACTTTATATTTTAAAGAAAAAAATATTAACATAATATATGTTATGAAAACTAGAACTATTGGAAATAGAAGTCTTATGTGTTTGCACTATTACATTTGTGAACATTGGCATTATTAGAACATCAATTTTTAAATCAATATATATATATATATATATATATATATATATATATATATATATATATATATATATATATATATATATATATATATATATATATATATATATATATATATATATATATATATATAATTCAATTACATGGGGAAGGGCCCCAACCCATTAAAATTTTAATAAAAAACCATAACAAAGGCTTGGAGACGAAACCACCTCAACTACATCAAAATAGAAAAATTTATAAACGATACATATAAGAGACATTAAATTTTTTTGAAACAACAACTTGAAAACTATTGTGTGTTTATGTTTAACACCTTCATGGAATTACTTGATAATCAACTACAATTCTATGAAAATACATAGTAAATTTAAGCTAAGAATTGAAATTAACATCCATGACATCCCATGGTTCTCTAACTAATTTAGTAAGTGAAGCTCTCAGCCTATTCTCCACTAGTGACAAATCTAGAATGAGAAATATGATAGTACAAATGCTTAGTCTAGCTCTCAAATTGATAATGTGATACAAAGATAATCCAAATGCTCTCAATTGCTATGAAGATGACTATAATGGTGATGCTTTGCAAATGAATTTCTAAGATCATTATTGCTCTCAAAATGCCTCTCATTTATAGTAAATTAATAATATCAGATTTCCACAATCCATTTTAATTATGTATGTGTTTCTGGATTTGATTATGTCCAGAAACGCATACATAATTATAGTAAATTCCCAAGGGTGGGGGGTAGAGTGAAGTAATCATGATTTAGCCTTGGTTGAGTCAAAAACTTTGCAATGTTTTTAAATGGGGGGACAATTTAAATGTTTGTCTCAAAGCTTTGGACAAAAGGTCAAAATTGAGTGGTTTAGATTCAAAGTTGAATTTGTGTGATCAAGATTCAATTCTTTTGAGTGATCCGTGTGCTTTTATTTCTCAATTCTCATCGGTTGCTCAAATTGTTATTGAAAGATATTAAGATTTATTAAATTCCATCAATTAATTAATTTAGCCATGTAGGGAATAGGTTCACTTTGATTTTTGATTTAAAACTATACAATTAATTGATTAAAATCAATTATATAGTGTTTTTGGTCCCTTTAAGCTTGTATTTAATCATTTAATGTCATTATTTGATTTTAATGATTTTGTCCAACTTTGATTTATAAATATCCATTTAAATTTTATTTGATCATTTTTTATGAGAATTAGCATTTTGATGATTTAAAGCACTTGCCCATTTTTTAGTCTACAAATGCCCCTCTTTGAATTGTTGTGCGAAGAACATTGATTCAAAGAAAATTTTAGTCCTAATCACTTTTAGGTCCTGATTAACTGATACACTACTGATTTGATTTGATAACCTGAAATGAAATTGATTGTTGCTTGATATGATATTCCTCTGATCTAATTTAATAAAATTATATGTACCCCACTGATAATAGCTCAAAAAATTTGATGCCCCAGATTCATTGTGATGCCAATTTGATACTCTGATGCCCCCTCAGAAATGAAAATAGATTGATCGCTTGATAGAAATATTTGATGAAATTGATGAATTGATTGATTGATTGATCCAATATGTTTTTATTTCTGAAAAACATTGATGATATTCCTGATTCCAACAAATGCCCTGGTTTGATTAATATGCTGATATAGAAAAATAATGATTAATAAAATGTTGTTGATGTCTTTGGATGAATGATTGAACGTCCAAGATAGCTAGGTCTGTTGTAGTTAAGCAAAACAAGTGATTAGGATATCAGGATAATGGTACCAATGAATGTGATTTGTCAATCTAATAGGATAGTAAAACTGATATGGGATAACTGATAGGTAGTTTACTGATAGTATTGATATTGATCATATTGGTCCCACCCCACGATCAAGAGTTGGGAAAAAATAAGTTGGTACTGATTGGTTGATTGATTGATTGACGTAAAATGATTCAGTGATATAGAATACTGATACGATTCTCTTGATTTGAAAAACAAGCACATTTTCGTAATTTATACATACGGTCCCTAGCTTCTTGGATATTAGATTTATGGATCTTCCTTGTTGATTTTGTATCATGTTGATGTTTTATTGATTAGGACTTAGATGTATCATTTTTGTCATTGATATTGTATCTTGATATACAGATTGTTGGATCTTTGATGTTATGAACATTGATATGATGATATGGACTTTTCTTTGATTCCCCCTTTTTGATTGATCAAGATAATTAACTAAAACCCCTTTTCCCTTGGAAAAATAACTACAAACCAATGCACTTAATCTAACATGAAAATGCAATGCAATGCAACTAATTGTCACTAGCTTTTTAGCAAAGAAATGCCTTAGAGAAATATTTTCATCATTGAGCATTGTGGGAATGGAAAGCAAGTACAACCATCACTGACCACATCATGATGATATGAATACCGCTTTATATCACTTTTTGGTAACCCCCTTTAGGAAACTAGTACAACCCTCACTAGTTGAATGACCAACTATGGGAGTATGAATACCGGTTTCAACAGATTCAATGTTGCAAACAAAGGTCAACCCTCCACCCTATATGAAAGTCCTCGATGATTATTTGATGACCATGTCATTAGATGAATTCACGTAAGTTGTTGGATCTCCCTCAAGACAGTCACTCAAAGGAAAGAAAAATATCATGTCTCCATCATCGCCAATCTAGTCGAAACATCATCGATTAGCTAAAAAGATGTGATGAAAGTCAATTCAATAAAGATCATCAAAAAAGCTTCAAGTGTTTTGCAATGTATCAAGATTTTCAAAAAGAATTTCCAAAAATTCTGATCATTTAAGTGATGTCAATTTTTAATCCCGAATAATAAAGTCAATGAAGGCTCAAGGATCAAGTTGTAGGATCAAAATACTTGGTTGTGAACAATGATATCCATCAAAAGTTCAACAAAATCTCTCTCTAAAGCTCTGATAATTCTCTCTCTGATGTTGTGACCAAAAATAGCACTATTGAGTTTAATGCATTGTGTCATGTGAATTGATGCCTATTTGTTGAAATCCACTGATTAAGATCAAATGCCCCTAGTTTGGATAGGAAAAATGTTGGACTTGGGAAAACTTCCAAAATATTACAAAAGCTCAGTTTATGCAAGATGTAGCTCAAAGCACTTTATGCAAGAAATTACCAACTCTCGAACAAGATCACATTGGTTTGCCCCCAATGTCTAGCAAGATATAGGACATGAATGATGGATTTGCAAGCTGATGGATTAGAGATGGAAAGGCCATGATGGATGAAGCATGCGAATGTGACCCGTAGGACCATCTCCTTAAGATTACCCAAGCTAAGGAAAAAAATGATATAGCAATGTGAAGCATGTTTTTGGATAAGCCATGGAAGCCAACGATGGAGTGCTAGATAGCCTGTATGATAACGATCTACTGTCATGAAAATGAGGGATCCAAAAGAAGTGGGCATGTCAAGAAGTTTTTGATAACAAATTTTTGTACTTTAAGTTCTTCCTTTTGATCAAGACCACAGGGTCAATTTGGGTAAGATGTGGATAAGATAACACAATTAGGATAAAGGGGTGATGGAGGTTATGAAGGATGTTTTGGAATTATGGAAATATTGTCAAGGAATAATGAAGGTGAATTTGGGATAAGCAAGATCATGATAGGGTAACATGGATGCAACAAGTACATAAGCTAATGGAAAGGATAACAGATGTCAAGGTACTTAATGCTCATGGATGTGTTCAACCTTGTCAAAATGAAGGTGAGAGAGGAAATATGGATGAAACTTTCCCCCAAGTGTGGAGTGCAAGAAGGAGGAATTACGCATGATGCATGTTTACCAGGTTTTCATCATGGTATTTGTTTCTCTTTACTTTTGCTACCCAGGTGCCTATTGTTAGGTTTTCACCAAGGCACTTTTTTTTTACTTTTTTTTTACTTTTTTTTTGTTTTTCTCTTTTTTTGTATTTTTCAATATTTTCCCAACATCAGGATCTTTGGACAATGCTCTTCTGAAAGATGTGCTATAATAAACCATGGGTATGGCTAGGATGCTCAAAGATATTGATAAGAGGGATGGAAATATGGAAAGTAGGTATTGGAAAATGAATATGAGGATAAGAAGAAGGTATGTTTTAGATGAAAATGTTGGCAAGATCAACTTTGACACACACTTTAAAGAGTGGTGGAATGATGGAGGAAAAATAGATGAAGGAGGTAAGGATCTTTTTGAGGTAGTGAATTTTGGGATGTAGGAACCCAAATCAGACTTGGAAAGTCAAAGATGTTTGGAAGGAGATGGAATGGAAGCCTTTGGTAGCTTGAATGTCAATTTTGATTTTTCTTTTGTGTGCAAGTCTTTCAATAGTGACTTGGGAATCCACATAGTATTTGATTTTCCTTTCTTTTGTGATGCTTTTGAATGCATTTCTTCAATGAGGGATTTAGGAACCCACGTTTTATTTTTTTCTTTTTGCTTGGTGGACCTTTGCGGCCTTTTGGATATTTCATTTTTCTTTGTGTACCTTTGCGGTCTTTTGGATATTTCATTTTTCTTTTCATTCACATGTCGATTAGATGGGACATTGTGATTTTTATACACGTGGATTCTTGGATTTATGATTTTTATGTTTCACATCAAAATTGCTTCCAAAAGACTTAGGAATTATGGATGAATAGGAATAATATGGAGGGTTCATATGGATTGGTGTTTGGATATTCTTCAAGTATGTGTGCCTTCGTTGATCTTGATACATGGTAGGGTAAGTGAATGGAGAGCTAGGGATGATATGAATGGAGAATGGAGGAATATATGGACCTAATATGGATGGAAGGGATGAAGACTTTTGTTTTGGGAAATAGGAACCCAAAATGGATTTGGAGGATAGTGAAGGCATATGGTTGCATTTGAATGGAGGGATATAAGGTGTGAAAGGGATATCAATATCTTTGGAAAGAGTTGCATTGCCCAAGTTCTCATCTTTAAGATTTATCTTTATGCCAATAGGCTCATGAGTAGCTTTGATAAGAACAAATTTGATAGGATCAACTGAATCTTGAAGGGATTTATTATCATGCAAGGGATTTGGAAGAATGATGGTTTCCTGAGATGAACATGGAGGAATATGACAAGGAAATGATAGGATACTTTGATCTTGACAAGGATCTTCGAATGGTGTAGAGAGGGTATTTTGCTCTTGATTTTCAATATGCTCATTGGAAATTATGGAAGGGGTATCTTGATCTTGCTTGCGAAGTGGAGAAAATCTGGAACTTGGAAGGGTGCTTTGTTCTTGGAATGGAAGGATATCATCTTGGAAGACATGAAAGGATGCAAGGGGATCATCACAGGGTTTTATAGATATGGGAACTTCATCAAATATGGGAGGGAATTGTATATAATCTTGATCTTGATCTTCATCAACATTTGTTTCTTTTCTCTTTGGATTATCCTCTTGACATGGAGCCACTTCTAAGGACAAGGTAGATGTTTGGATATGTGTGGGGGATGTTTGGAAGAATAATGTAGGATCCTTTTGAAGGGGTATAATAGGCATTGAAGCACATGAAGCTTTGAGGTCCAAGATCTTTGAATCATGGAAACAATCTGCAGCAAGATGTAAGTTAGCTTGGGTTTCTTTTAGAGGTAGCCCTTGAGGGTAGACATAGTCAATGTGAAAAGTGTCATCATTAAGCTCACTCTTTGATGGAGGAATTTTGGATAGTTGTGAAGCTTTGTGAGATGAATGAAAGATGAAAGGAGTACAAGCTATGGGAGAAACCTTGCTAGATAGAGGTTTGTGCGATGGACGAAGGATGAAAGGAGTACCATCTATGGGAGAAACCTTGCTAGATGGAGGTTTGTGCATTAGATCTTTCTTGAGAGTGGTACTTTTCTCTTCATAATCTTTATTATCTTGATCACAAATAGGATGATCATGAAATTTCCCTTGATCCAAGATAGGTTTGTTTCTCTTAAATGCTTCTTTTTGTGAGGAAGATGAAGATACAGATGGCCCATCATTATAAAGAAAAGGACACATTGATCTTAATGATGGCTTTGTAGATAATGTATCTTTTTGTTTTTCCGCATTCTCCCTCAAGGTTGATGTGTCAAAATCATGAGGAAACTTAGCTCCTAATTGAGGTAACTTTATGAAATATGCTTCTTTATCCCTATTCATAATTAATCCCATTATTTCCATAAACATGGGATCTTGGATTGCTTTTGAAACTTCTTCAGACACCTCATCATTTTGATTCCAATGGAGATTTTGATCTTGATTTTGATAATTATGTTCCATAATAGGATTGATTCATTTCTCAAATAGTTCCATCATTATAAATCTTTTTCAGGAACATGATCTATTTGTTGCACTGATAAGGAATATCTCCAAAAAGGGTATCCAAAAATGATGTCAAAATCTTTCCAAACCTTCAGGAGATGTTCATTGTTTTCCCTTCTTTGTTTATGGACATCACTTGCCAGTGTGTAGGCGTGACTTAATAATTGATACACGGTTACTGGAATATTCTTAAGCGGCACTCTGCAGGTCAACAGGTGGCTTTTCTTTGTTGATAGGTGTTATTTAACTTTTTCCAAGCATCACTTAAAATGTCATAGGTGTGACTTCATTGTTTACAGGCGTCACTTTAAAAGTCATAGGCGTAACTTCCCTGTGCATAAGCGGCACTTTACACGTCATAGGCGTAGCTTCACTATGCATAGGCGGCACTTTGCAGACCAGTTTTTAATTTCCAAAAAAAAATTAAAATTTTAAGATCAGGTCTGTGGGATATTCTTTCTTGAAAATGAAATAAAAACTCAACACACACGTCAGATTGTACCATATACCTAAAACCACACTAAAATTGTATGTTCTCGGTCATTTTTCACAAGTATTGAACAAGAATATCTTCCAAGCAAACTACCTAGAGTCAGATTTGGCTTTTAATATGTTTGGCTCTACAAGGCAGCTTACTACTTATCAAGATTTAATGAATACTTCCATTCTAAATCATGTCAAATTCTTTTTCCCACTTGCGGGCTTCCCACATGCATAAAAGCACGATTTGGCGCAATCCAAAAGGACTACTAGAGGAAGTTAAGAAACTTGCACATAACCTCTAGGTCACTCCCCTATTAAGGAAGAGTGTATTTTTTTAATAGTGGGTTAGATAGTACCGTGGCTAAGGTGATTGTCTCCCACTTGGGTCATTCCCTCTCACTGTCCTCGTAAGGAAAATCTCGGGAGGCAGGCCCTCTATTGCTCTATTTTAACTCATGTATGGAAAAGCAAGAAATTGAACTTAGTTCAACAAGTTTGGGAATTTGGTTCACTTAGAAAGTGAAGATCATATCCCTATTGTTGTTCTTTGTTCCAAACACTTCAATCAGATTTTGTTCTTTTTCAATCTCTTGACAATGAGATTCTTAATAAACGAAGTGTTTGGTTAATTCCTCCCTTCCTTTCTACCAAATTGAACTAACATGTTTGGCTTTTTGATCCACTTCAAAAAATGGAGAGCATATGCCTAATGCTTGTTCAATTTGACAAATAGTAAGGTTTCTCTATTAATCTAGATTCAATGAATAGCCACAATTTAAGCAAATGCAAGCTTGATTTGATGAATACATCTTTTTGTAGCTAGCAAAGGCTAGGTGCTTTTATGAGGTTTTTTTGGCTTTTTAACTTTGCTCACTCACCTAGTGGTGATCGTTCCCGCTCCCTCCTCCAACAAATCAGTCCAACACAACCATACAAAATGAAGGAAATCCAAAAGAACAATTGAAATTGTAACTTAAGTGTTTTTGACAAGATTTTTCAAAGAAATTATAACACCTTAATGCAAGCAAATTTAATCCAAAGTAGGGAATTTCTTCTTGTAAGCATCTAATACTTTAATGTAATGAGTATACAAATTTTCTTCTAATCCCAAACTTTCAAGAATTAAAGCACTATGAATTTCCTTTTGACGTTTTATTTGGATTCTTACCTCTTTGCTTCCTTGAGTGATTCTGCTTTCTGGTTTTCGCACTTTTCTGTGTTTGCTCATCTATAAGAAAAACACAAACAGAGAGTAAGAAAACAAAATTTATTGATTTGATAGCAAATTAAAATAAAAAATGCTAGGCATCATTAGTTAGCTAATACGCGTGATTTAAAGACTAGCAGGCGTCATTTAAATACTGGTACACATCATTTAAATTTTGGTACGCATCATTTAAATGCTGGTACATGCATCATTTAAATGTTGGTACGCATCATTTAAATGCTAGTAGGCCTCACTTTAAGAATCACAAGCGTCACTTTCCAATGAATCAAGCAATTTTTAAAGATTAGTAAGCGTGACACTATAATTGATAGGCATTAAAAGTATTGAAAATTGCATATGATAAAGTATTCAAAGTGGCAAATAACAACTACTAAGCGTTAGTTAAAGAATACTAGGCATGATAGATTATGTAAATTGCGTAGTAAGAATCATCACAGGCAGTGAATAACAGCTAGTAGGTGTTAGTTCTCAAATCACGAGCATCACTTTACGCTTGCAGGTGTAACACTTTATCTCACAGGCATCAGAAGAATAAAAGACAAAAGAGAAAGAATCACTCAGGAGTCAGTTAACTGATGTCAGGCATCAGCAGAATGCTGCTAAGCATCATTTAATCCTTCATAGGCATCACTTCTCCTATTTTCTACAAAATTTATGGAAAAGTGAAGACAAAAACACATAAAATTTGATAAAATATTAGAAATGAGGCTCAAAGCCCCACAGTGGGCGCCATTTGTGTGTGTATGTTTAACACCTTCATGGAATTAGGATAATCAACTACAATTCTATGAAAATACAAAGTAAATTTAAGCTAAGAATTGAAATTAACATCCATGACATCCCATGGTTCTCTAACTAATTTGGTAAGTGAAGCTCTCAGCCTATTCTCCACTATTGACAAATCTAGAATGAGAAATATGATAGTACAAATGCTTAGTCTAGCTCTCAAATTGATAATGTGATACAAAGATAATCCAAATGCTCTCAATTGCTATGAAAATGACTATAATGGTGATGCTTTGCAAATGAATTTCTAAGATCATTATTGCTCTCAAAATGCCTCTCATTTATAGTAAATTTCCAAGGGTAGGGGGTAGAGTAAAGTAATCATGATTTAGCCTAGGTTGAGTCAAAAACTTTGCAATGTTTTTAAATGGGGGGACAATTTAAATGTTTGTCTCAAAGCTTTGGACAAAAGGTCAAAATTGAGTGGTTTAGATTCAAAGTTGAATTTGTGTGATCAAGATTCAATTCCTTTCAGTGATCCATGTGCTTTTGTTCCTCAATTCTCATTGGTTGCTCAAATTGTTGTTGAAAGATATTAAGATTTATTAAATTCCATCAAATAATTACTTTAGCCATGTAGGGAATAGGTTCACTTTGATTTTTGATTTAAAACTATACAATTAATTGATTAAAATCAATTATATAGTGTTTTTGGTCCCTTTAAGCTTGTATTTAATCATTTAATGTCATTATTTGATTTTTCCTTTGATTTTAATGATTTTGTCCAACTTTGATTTATAAATATCCATTTAAATTTTATTTGATCCTTTTTTATGAGAATTAGCACTTTGATGATTTAAAGCACTTGCCCATTTTTTAGTGTCTACAACTATATAAATAACACTTCATTGTAATGGTGTAAATACATTATAAATTCTTCATTGATGAGAATAGTATTATGACCTTTATTTTCATAGTGACCAAGATATATTTCTTCCATAAAACTTGGAAATGCAGCTACTTTTGTATATCTCCTTAACCTTCTTTACAACATCTTTCATTTTCAATATTTTAAGCTCTTCAACATAATCAATGGATTTCAATATCTTGAAGGATTTTGTTGCAACACTCTAATACAGATCTTGTACATTTGTCAATATGTGTTTCAAAAAAACTATTTGGTTTGATAGAGGCATTTGGGCTTGCAACAACAATTTTTGATTCATTTTTTGAAAGATCCATAGTTTCAATTCTTTCCTAAATGTAAAAAATAATAAAATTAATGTTAGTATTTATGAGTTATGAGAATAAATCTATCTATAAATAGTAAAAAAGTAAAATTAGAAAGTAATAATATTTAGTAATGAAAATTATCCTTGAAAAAAATAATTAAAATATTTAATAGTCAATGAAGAAAATTTGAACATAATAGATTATATAACACATAATAGTCATTGAACTAAATTTGAACATAATATATTAGAATACTTAATAGATATTGAAAATAAATATTTAAGAAGATTCAAATATAATGTATTACATCAACTAATAATATATTACTTCTAAAATATAGTAATTAAAGAAAATTTGAACAAAAATACATCACATTAATTATCTTCTAAACATTTGATTCTATTTTCTTCATCCTTTCGCCTAGAAAAAAAATTTCCATTTTGATTTTTCATAACGGTCATATGTGAATGGTGACATTATTTTGAGACCTTCGATAGACTTCACACAAGATACTACCATAAACGTCAATCATGTTCTCTCTCTTGGTCCTATATCAACTATAACTTTTGAAAGAGTCAGTCTTTGAGATTTATGAATTATCAATGTCCATGTCAATCGATGAGTCACAAAGCTGCTCATATTTTACATCTTATTTTGTTTCCATCCTTGTTGTTTTGAACTACTTTACATTGTCTATCTTTTTAAACTCTGGTTTCTTGCCCATAGTTGGAAGACTTTCCTACAACCTTTGAATAACCTTTAAATATGCAACATAGTTTTAATGCGATACTTTGTAGTTTGTTTTGATAAATGTTTTGCATGTGATGAATGAATATATTGCATATTTCATGGAATATCTTTTTATGTTTTGTTTGCATTAATAAAATAGGGGCGTCGTTCTGAAGACTGGAGTAATGAACGGTTGCAAGGAACCAGGAATTTGTTGCTATTGTCCCTCTAAAGGAGGTGGCTTGACCCCTTTCCTGTGCCAAGACCTCCTCTATGGTGGTGTGTGGCCCAAATGTGGTGAATAATATAGATTTCTAAAAATGTTGTGGGTTGGTGTGTAGATTCACTAGTTTTTGGCCTTCTCTTTCATATCTTCATTGATGGGTAACAAATTCTTAGAGATCCATAGTCCCTAGTAATATTGAGCTTTTACCTTGTGAAAATGGGTTTTTTATTATTATTTTCTTCTTTTGAAGACTATGATTTAGTGCTAAGAAAATTGTGGGTTTGGGGGAATCACTCTCTCTCTCTTGGGAAAACCCTAGAAAGTCTCCTTTAACCCTGTTACTAAACCACCCAGTGTGCATCCAATTTGGGTTTGTCTCCCTAATCTTCCTCTTCACTTTTGGGAGAATTATTTCTTTGAGGCTATTGGCAACTCTATTGTCCATTTCTTAAAGGTGGATGAGGCTATGGCTGCGATGGGCCTCTTCGTCTTCGCTAGCATCTTGATTCGCACTGATATCTACATACCCCTTCTAAAAGATGTAGTTAGATTGTAGTTTGAGATAAGCTTTGGAATCAATTATTAGATTATGAGGACCTCCCTTTTTTATATTGGTGGTTCTTCTCTAATGATCATCTGGCTACCTCGATTATTCTCACTCGCATTAAAAAGTTGTTGCCACTTGGTGGAAGGACACAAATAAATAGCATAATTCTTCCTCTGATGAATCTTAATGGGATAATGATAAGCCCCCAAGGTGATGCTCTTGTTCATTTGGCCTCCTTAGACCTAGTGGACCTAACTCCACCTCTTTTTTCTAGTGCAATCCCCTCTAGCCATGTGGAACCTCCTTCAACTAGTGCTCTTGATCTAACCTAGCCTTCGACTATTAATGTACAACATTGATAGCACTTTGATCCTTTAGTTGATTGTCTCATAAAGAGGGTTCCACCACCTTCCCCTCCTGGTGGGGACCCTAGTGAAATTATTTCTTGGATGGTTGTCCATTGGTGAAGGAAAAATCATTCTTTACTCTCTCATTCTCCTCCCCACATTGTGGGCAACTTGTTTACCCACTCTTGATGTGGAACTTACTAGTTGTGGTGTTAGTATACTATTAATGGTTTGTTCTTGGACTTATTATAAATAGTCGTTGAGCCTATAGATTTTATGTCCTCATGCTATAATTTTGTAAGCGACAACACCTTTGTTTTGTTGCTTCTTAATATTAAAAATACATAGGAGGTTCATCTCAAGAGAAAACATAATTTCCTTTATTTGGATGGACCTAAGTTGAGAACTAGATAAGAAATATACTAGATAGGAGATATATCCCATTTGTACTAACAAAAATAAATATTAGAGTTCAATAATGAGATATATGATGATTTGGGTGATCCCAAACTAATAATTTCTTATCATGCACTTTTTGGAATTATCACACCAAAACTTGTAGTAGGTTTCTTGAAATAAAAGAGTGCAATCATTCATATACTTAACAACTACTCTCAATTTCATTAATAAAATGTTAGCTAGTTTTTAAAATTGTTTTAATATCCATTAAACTCTAGAATTTTAGGTCTTAATTGTAGATGGGGGCATTCTTAGTTGTTTGGAGAAATGTCATAGCATTAAATTATTAATCAGAGAATTTAAATATGGTTTCTCTTTATTTACTACTTATATGGTGCAATAATGACTCATTATTCAAGTAGTATAATGACTTAGCATATTTGGGACAACTGAGATAAACTTATTAGAGCCATTTATGTTCAATTTCACTTAGAAAGGAGACTAATAGAATTGAGAGGCTTATGTACAAAGTATTCTCAAATGGAAAGATCTCACTAAATGAAAAGGATTCTTAACAAATGGGGAAATGGTTTTGTAGTCCAAATATTTTTATGAGAAGCATATCAATCAAAGAATTCTACACCAATAAATCTAAAAGTAATTGTAGATTAAGTATTTAATATTTTTTGAAGAGATGCCAAAATGATTGCCTCCAAAAATGGATTAGGATCATGCCATTCAACTAGTGTGAGAGACACAACCCACCAACAATAGACCTACAAGTACATTTATGTACAAAAATTATAGATAAAAAATATGGTTTAAGAGTTGCTAGAGGTAAACATTATTAGGCTAGATTGCCTACTCCTCTCTTATAGTGATGGTATGTAAGAAGGATGATACTTGAAATGTGTTTAAACTATAGAGAGCTAAGAAAATGCACCATCAAAGATAATTTTCAAATTTCATGATGATTTACTTGATGAACTAAGTGGGGCTATATATTTTTATAAGGTAGGTTATCACCAAATTTAAAATCAAGGAAGAACACATTCTCAAGCTAGTATTCAAAACTCATGAGTATTGGAAATATTGTCATTGATGTCAAAGATTGTTGATTGTTAATATATTGGCATGTTAGAAGTTGTGTTATTTTAATTGATATTGAAGGTTGTTGTATCAAAGATTGATATATTTTCACAAAGATGAGATTGTAAAAGTTATCATAATTTCTTTGGTGAAAGTCTATCCCTTGAACACTAATTTAGTTGATTTCTATTAAATGCATTTTTTGGCATGAGGTATATGAGAGGTTCAAACACTAACCCTTGAAATGCACTAATCCTAATAAATGTTCGGCTTGATTGGTTAACACTTGGGAGTTTTACATTTAGGTAAGTGGCAAGAATTATCCACAATTGTCAACCACTATAAGGAGTGTCATTGGCTTCATTGGCTACTTGTTTCAATTTTTAGTGATCATCATAGTAAATAATGCATTTGATTTCTAGTTTTTGGTATTAATCAAGAGAGACATACAACCCCTAGCCCTTGATGTAGTTACTCACTATCCAAAATTTCTCCAAGGCAATGGAGCTTATCTATTTGGACATATTTCTCAATTTATTTGTCTTCTTGGGATGAGGAATGGGAAATTCTCGAGCCCTGATTTAGTCAACCTAGAGCTATATGAAGTTAAAATTATTTCTAAGGAGAAAATTGAATAACATGTTTAGCTAACCTAACTTAACGATTATATTTTTTTAAAAGTGTGGTCAACCTATGAACTTATTGCATTAATTTTTTCCTCCCAAAATGGGTATATAAAGGAGAGGTATTTTCCAAGTTAGATGGGAGAGGTGTGCATAAGCACAATGTTTTATCATTTGAATACAATGTAGAGAAAATGAACTATAGGAGAGATGGAATGTTGAGTAGAGGTGAATAGGGATATGTATGTGATGATAATAAGATAGCAAATTGGAATGTAATATTGTGTTGTGTTATTCAGATAAAATATATGAAGGAGATTTTGTTTCTCATTGTCTATTGAAGAAGCAAAGAAGTTGGTGTATATTGATTGAATTGATCAATGTCTTTTGACAACTTGGTGCTTAGTTATGTAGATTTGTGCCTCCAATAGGTTGGTACCTTCAAAATTTTGAAGTGGGGTTAGGGATTGAAAATGTTGTAAGACCTTTGTGTGATTTGGTGAGGTTAGATTTGGATAGTATATCCACGCATTCCTTCTCTATGGTTTTATCTTGAAATGGTTTCTATGTATATCTGTATTCTCTCTTGTGTAGATATTGTATACTTATTGTCATTATGATTATTATTATTATTTCTACTTTGAATTGAGTAAAAATTTTGTCATGTGTTAATTCACACCCCTTTTACTATAAGTGTATTCTCTTCAATTGGTATCAAAGTAGGTTCCTTCAAAAATAGTTTAACCGCTAGAAGATAAAGGGAGGGAGCACACATGGCACGTCAAGAAGGATTTTCCTCAAATAAAGATTTATTGTTTAATGGATCAAATTATGATTTCAAAAGTATAAATATACGAACATACCTACTGCCTTTAGGGATTGACATTGGATAGTTTGTTGTGATTGCTTATCAAACTCCAACAGCCTAGCTCCAACATATCCAACTAGAAAGGAGGCTAGTGAAAACAATGCAAAAACCATGAATGTTATGTGGTTTGGCTGAATCTATGTTTGTAATTGAAAAAGAGATCAGAAATAAGATTTAGAACATCTCTTAGAATGAGAAAAAGGTGAAGAAGACCAAGCTTTAGACTCATAAACAACTTTTTGAAAGCTTGGAGATGAAAAATAGTAATTCTTGTAGATCTCATTCATATGAATGAAGTTGACAATGTTGTCAAAAGACTTAGTTGAAAAGAAGATATGTTATGAACATTAATTTACGTATAGAAAAAATTAAAATAGTAACACAACATTACAATAAATTACAATAACACAAATAAATTAGTACAAAACAAAAAAAACTCAACTTTATACAAATAACAAGTCACCAAAAACAAGATGACAGGCAAGGTCATCTATCAAATTTATTACAACGCTGGATCAAGATAAGGTACAATGTTATTAAACTCTGAAAAATATTTCATACATTTGCTTCCCCATTTTTTTATTTGATATAATTATAAATTATTTGTAAATCATGGCCTCTGGAAGAATGAATCCAAACTTCTTTCACGCCCAAAAAACTGTAACCAACTTTTCTCGATTCTTTCGGCAACAAAAAAAACCATTTAAATCGACAAAATTTCTGTAAATATCGGATGAATGTTGTTTATCCCACGGCCCATTTCAGATGAAAATGAAATTCTTTCTTATATTTGTTTGGAGAAATGTAATAGCATTCAATTATTGATGGGAGAATTTAAATATGATTTCTCTTTGTTTACTACTTCTATGGTGAAATAATTATTATTTTGGCAATGCAATGACTTAGCACATTTGGGACTACTAAGACAAACTTCTTAGAGCTATTTATGTGATTTCACTTAGAAAGGATAATAATAGAATTGAGAGGCTTGTGTAAAAATTCTTCTCAAATGGAAAGATCTCATGAAATGAAAAGGATGCTTAACAAAGGGGGAAATGGTTTTGTAGTCCAGGTGTCTTGATGAGAAGCATATCAATCAAAGGATTCTACACCAATAAATCTAAAAGTAATTGTAGATTAAGTATTAATATTTTTTGAAGAGATGCCAAAATGAATGCCTCCAAAAATGGATTAGGATCATGCCATTCAACTAGTGTGAGAGACACAACCACCCAACATTAGACCTACAAGTACATTTATGTACAAAAAATATAGATAAAAAATATGGTTTAAGAGATGCTAAAGGTAAATATTATTAGGTCGGATTGCCTACTCCTCTCTTATAGTGATGGTATGTAAGAAGGATGATACTTGAAATATGTTTAAACTATAGAGAGCTAAGAAAGTGCACCATCAAAGATAATTTTCATATTTTATGATGATTTACTTGATGAACTATGTAGGGCTACTATTTTTATAAAGCTCAATCATAAGGTAGGTTACGATCACCAAATTTATAATCAAGAAAGAATACATTCTCAAGATAGTAAATTTAGAAAGTTCATAATTATTGGATATATTGTCATCGATGTCAAAGATTTTTTACTGTTAATATATTGACATGTTATAAGTTGTGTTGTTTAATTGATGTTGAAGGTTGTTGTATGAAAGGTTGATATATTTTCACAAAGATGAGGTTGTAGAAAAGTTATCATAGTTTCTTTGGTGAACGTCTGACCCTTGAACACTAATTTAGTTGATTTCTATTGAATGCATTTTCTGGCATGAGGTATATGAGAGGTTCAAACATCAAACCTTGAAATGCTCTAATCCTATAAATGTTCAGTTTGATTGGTTAACACTTGGGAGTTTCACATTTAGGTAAGTGGCAAGAAGTATCCACAACTGTCAACCACTATAAGGAGTGTCATTGGCTTTGAAATGGCTACTTGTTTCAATTTTTAGTGATCAACATAGTAAATAATGCATTTTATTTCTAGTTTTTGGTATTAATCAAGAGAGACATCCAACCCCTAACCCTTGATGTAGTTACTCACTATGGAAAATTTCTCCAAGGTAATGGGGCTTATCTATTCAGACATGTTGCTCAATTTGTTTAAGTCTTCTTGGGATGAGGTATGGGAAACTCTTGAGCCCTAATTTAGTTGACCTGGAGCTATATAAAGTTAAAATTATTTCTAAGAAAAAAATAGAATAACATGTTTAGCTGACCTAGTAACAATTATATTTTTTTAAGTATGGTTGACCTATGAACTTATTGCATTGATTTTTTTTCCTCCCAAAATGGGTATATAAAGGAGAGGTATTTTCCAAGTTATATGAGAGAGGTGTGCAAAAGCATAATGTTTTATCATTTGGACACAACATAGAGAAAATGAACTATAGGGGAGATGGAATGTTGAGTAGAGGTGAATAGGGATATGTATGTGATGATAATAAGATAGAAAATTGGAATGTAATATTGTGTTGTGATATTCAGAGAAAATATGTGAAGGAGATTTTGTTTCCCATTGTCTATTGAAGAAGCAAATATTGAAGTTGAGTTTCTTCTGAAAAAGAGGTTGGTGTATATTGATTGAATTGACCAGTGTCTTTTGACAACTTGGTGCTTAGTTATGTAGATTTGTGCCTCCAATAGGTCGGTACCTTCAAAAAAATTAAGTGAGGTTAGGGATTTAAAATGTTGTAAGACCTTTGTGTGATTTTGTGAGGTTGGATTTGGATAGTATATCCAAGCATTCCTTCTCTATGGTTTCACCTTGAAAGGGTTTCCATGTATATATGTATTCTCTCTTGTGTAGATATTGTATGCTTGTTGCCATTGTGATTATTACTATTATTTCTATTTTGAATTGAGTAAAAAGTTTGTCATGTGTTAATTCACACCCCTTTTACTATAAGTGTGTTCTCTTCAATTGGTATCAAAGTAGGTTCCTTCAAGAATAGTTTAACCACTAGAAGGTAAAGGGAGGAGGACACATGACACATCAAGAAGGATTTTCCTCAAATAAAGATTTATTGTTCAATGGATCAAATTATGATTTCAAGAGTATAAGTATACAAACTTACCTACTGCCTTTAGGGATTGACAATGGATAGTTTTTTTTTATGACTACTTATCAAACTCCAATAACCTAGTTCCAACATATCCAACTAGAAAGGAGGCTAGTGAAAATAATGCAAAAACCATGAATGTTATGCGGTTTGGCTGAATCTAAGTTTGTAACTACAAAAGAGATCAGAAATAAGATTTAGAACATCTCTGAGAATGACAAAAAGGTGAAGAAGACCAAGCTTCAGACTCATAAAGAACTGTTTGAAAGCTTGGAGTTGAAAAATAGAAAATCTTGTAGATCTCCTTCATATGAATGAAGTTGACAATGTAGTCAAAAAATTTAGTAGAAAAGAAGATATGTTATGAACATTAATTTACGTTTAGAAAAAATTAAACTAGTAACACAACATTACAACAAATTACAGTAACACAAATAAATTAGTACAAAACAAAAAAAACTCAACTTTACACAAATAACAAGTCACCAAAAACAACATGACAGGCAAGGTCGTCCGTCAAATTTAGGCAAACAGCGGATCAAGATAAGGCGCGGTGTCATTGAACTCTGAAAAAAAATTCATACATTTGCTTCCCCATTTTTTTATTCAATACAATTATAAATTATTTGTAAATCATGGCCTCTGGAAGAATGAATCCAAACTTCTTTCACGCCCATACAACTGTAACCAACTTTTCTCGATTCTTCCGGCAACAAAAAAAACCATTTAAATCGACAAAAATTCTGTAAATACCGGATGAAAATGAAATTCCCCAACCGGCATCAAATTTCTAACGTATAGTCCACGATATATTCGAGTCAAAAGGAATTCCCGAGCTCGGAATCCACGAATCCCCATCAATAAAATTCGCAACAGAAAATTGCTCTGCTTGGGCGGTTTGATTAATTACATGAAAACCAGGCCATTTCACACGCCTAGATGTATCTGCACCAGCGCCGCTATTCCCAAACTCAGCATAAAACAGGGTATCCACATAAATATCAGTGGAATTCCACTCCAACCAACCGGCGGGATTAATCAAATCGCCAAGAACAGATTGCATAACAACAGTGCGAGAGAAGGGTTGCCAAGGTCTTCCCATATAAGTAGTAAAATTCAGTTGGACGGGAACTAAATCAGAAGCCGCCATTATTGCACAGGCGTGTATGATAATGCCGCTATTTTGGTTGCGGTCTGTTCTTCCTTGGGCGGTGAGGACGTTTTCCTGGCCGGAGAGGGGCTTTCTGACGAGAATGGTGCTCTTCTGAATGACGGCGGCGGCGTTGCCGAAGATGAAATCAACGGTGCCGTAGATGAAGCATTCTCGGACGAATTGGCGGTGGGTGTAGAGATAAAGGGTATCCTGATATCCTTCCATTGAACACCTGTAAAAAATCGAGCGGTCGGCCGCCACTAAAAGTGCGACTGCCTGACATTTTTGCGGGCCTGCTGTGTTGGCGAACGTCATGTCTTTCGCAATGAAGCCGTCACCCCACACCACTGTATCACATTGCAACAATGGAATGCAGTAAGCTGATTGTGTTAACAAAAAAAAAAACTTATTTTTTTCTTCAAAATTATACAGATATTTGTATTGACCTAGAGTTCATATGGACTACATTGGACACAAATCTAGGATCTTATATTTGTAACTAGAGTGTGCTCTACAAAATAAGCTATGTCTCTCTTTTTGACTAGTCCATTTGTGTTGAAGTAGAATTCATATAGATTAGGTTGGACAAAAAGCTAAGACTTATCATTATTGTTCTAGCTGTGGCGCAATGCCTTCCTTAAACTACATTGTAAGTGTTTGGGACTCTTAACTTGGCTCTAATATCATATTTTGAGCTGGCTAAGAGAAAAACTTAGAATGCTAGATATTTGTAATTGATGTTCAATTAAAAATAAGATTAAAGAGTGAGATTCAATGGTATGATTGTGTTTACAAAAATTTGTATCTCTCATATTTAATTTCATAAACATTTGCATTGAACTAGAGTTCATATGGACTAGCTCAGACTCAAATATAAGATCTTACATTTGTTGATAGTGTGTTCTACCAATTAAGCTATTGGTCTCTCTTTTTCTAGTCCATCATTAGTCCAAGTGTGGCTTATTTTCAACACCTTCTTTAAGCCACATTATAGGCACTCTGGACTCTTGACTCTAATATCACATGTTGAATAATGACTCGTTTGGATTATCTAAAACACGAATTTAAGACCTTTCATTTGATGCTATAGTGCTTTACCAACTGAACTATTAGCTCTTTTTAGAATACTCATCATTGAATCAAAGTACAATTTATTCTTAACAATTGAAATAAATATATTTAAAATATCTATTCTTTGTGACTCACTCGTACTTTTGATAGTTTATGTACTTTCTAACTTAGGGTTGGGGCCCCTTTCCCTGCTTCATATATCAAAACGTTATAAATCTTCTAAAACAAAATTATAGATATATAAATAATTTCCCTCTGTAAGATTTTCAACTCAACCATATATAAGTTTTTCTCGACAAGATTTTCAATTCAACTATCAAAATTGTTTTTTCTACGCAACGTCCCTCACTTCATTATCCTGTCACGCTTTCGTTGCAGCCAAGTTTTCGTTGCTCTCACGTTTCTCATTCATATCACACTTTATGCGCTCTATTCCAATCAGTTTAGAAAGCACTACCCTCTAACTGAAAAATTCCTCACCATTTTGCCTACTCAACTCCATAATCCAAACAAATCAAAGAATATCAAACTTAGATGAGCAGAACCACCTATGTAAATCTTCGGTGCTTTCGATACTCCAAACAACAACAATAAACATCCAATCCATAAATAATTTGACAATAAACAGTAATTAAAGAATCACTACATACCGAAAGTTGCAGAGCCAAAAAGACTGTGGGAATCACCAATGCTTCTGCTACCAATCACGCAACTTCTGTCCACGCCGTCTCCAATCATCATCAGATTCGTCACGTTCCTGTTAATCACAATGTTCTCGTAATATTGCCCAGCCTTAATATACATAACAAAATACGTCCCATTTCCCTCCGGCAAAGCATAAGCACTCAGTGCCTCTGTAATGCTCTTAAAATCTCCCGACCCATCTTGTGCCACCACAACGTTTGCACTGGACTGCAAAAGCCGCCGCCTTTGATCCCCAGACACCCACTCGGGAAACCCCATTTTCTTTCCATGCAACAAAACTCTGCCTTTACGTGCCGCCGCCGCCGGCGAACCAGCCATTAAATTCACAAAAAGGGCAAGCGAGCCGCTAATTAATCTCGACAAATTCGAAACTTGCAGCGAAATAGACGATCCAAGTTCACTGAGAACAATACTGCTATTATTATCTATGTTGTAATTTGTGCCAGAGAGTCCGCCGAGGCATATGTTTTGATTGGTCAACGCAGCGCTGACCCATGTGTGAACGTCCGCCATGGCTGATTTCTTCTTCAACTGGGATGTTTTGATTGAATTCAGAGAGCAGTTGAGACGATGTATTGTGTCTTCAAACAGTTGCAGACAATCCTGCAATGCAATCTGCTCTTGGAGTCCAGTCACGTTATCGGAAAACGTTAAACCCAAGGCCTGAGCTTTTTGCACTTCGTCCATGGCTGCCTGCAATGATAAAATGACCCCATTTTTTGGGTCTACAGTTTTCTCGAATTTCCCATCGCCGGACATGAAAAACGTCGCCAACACTGCCCAGGCAAGAAAAATTCTCAATCGCGACTCTTCTGTCTGCAGAGCAATGCTATGTGTAGCCATGTTCTTATTGATTTGGTAATTGCAGTTTGGGGTATGAAGAAAGGAATTGTTATTATATATATTGGGATTCAGATTTGTTTGAGAAGTGTAGGCACCAAGGACGCCTGGCTCATTTGCTGACGTTACACTGGATTTGAATTGTTGGGTTGTGATTGGACTTTACTCCATTTTTGAAGCTTCCAAAGTTTGAGCTTTTGTTCTCAATTCGGCCACTTTGTGTGGGAAACTCAGCCTGGATAGATATAGCATTATCGAGGAACACGTCAAGTATGGTATGACGTCCATGTCGATGATTGGATTCTTGGCTCCGTTGTACGCAAATTTATCACAACATGCACACGAAAGAAAAATAATAGGATTACAAAATATGACAAAAAAGTAAAGGAGTTAGGCTCGGAAATGCACTCGATATAAAAATAAAATAGTAAAAGTTAATTTATATTTTGGTGTACATGAAGAGGAGATTGAGAGAAAATGTATAATAAATTATATTTATGTAGTATTTAATATTAGATTCGAGATGAATAAAGAATGAAAAATGTGTTTTGTGATAATGATTGTATATTAAGTTGAGTCGAATTTACATTTGTGATTTTGATGTTACATTTATAATTTTAACTTGAATGTTGTAATTCTTAATTTTTGTGGCTTTCAAATTTCTAATTGAATGTTATAATTCTTTCTTTTTGCGGTTTTCAAATCTGTAAATGTATTTTTATATATTACTATATTGAAAATAAGTAATTTTTAATAAATGACAATATTTACATATGGTTACATTAATACTCAATCAATTGTAAATGAAAGTGGTTCAAATCTACATTTGTGATTTTGATGTTACATTTGCAATTTTAACTTGAAAGTTTATCAAATTTTTAATTGTAAGATCTCTCTCAGCTAGTCTTATTGAGATTTCTTGTGAATATTTTAAGTTGATAAATATCCAAACATCTTAATCTTTTTTATAACTATTTGAATTGACATTTCTCAAAACTTTTAACATCGACATATTGATGTAATAACAATGTTTTGTTGAACATCACTTCGAATATTAAAAATAAACATATTTGTCAATAAATGATTACATTCACATATGATTACAAAATGTGTTATTTTATTGGATACAACACATACATGTTAAATCATTTTAGAGATAGTTGTCCACTCATTTACATATATGTGTATACCAATTCAATACAAATTATTTCAAATAATCTTTACATACATAAATTTATATAGATAAGTGCAAGAAGTTGATTTCACTTTTGGCCAAAAAGTCAAGCCTTTCTTTTTTTAATTATAGTTTATCATTTTGTCATAGCATGTCGAGTGATTTGAGCTAAAACTAAAATTCTCAAAACTAAAACACTCAAAGAATTTACCTAATTATAGTTCTAACTTGTATTAAAAACCTCTCCAAAAGACTTGGAAATTGGAATCAAGGTATTCTCACTAGAGGAAGATTTATTAGAAATAGAGATGAAATTTGTTTGATTTTTAAAGTTGAACCTAAGGATATTGATGGAGCGTGCAAAGATGAATGTTGGGTTAAGGCAATGGAAGAAGAGTTAGAACATATTGAAAAAAATAAAACATGTATTCTAGTTCTTGAACCTAAAGATAAGAATGTGATTGGAACCAAATGGGTGTTTAGGAACAAACTAAATGAAGATGGTGAAGTAGTAAGGATTAAAGCTAGAATTGTTTGTAAAGTGTATTCACAGATGGAAGGCATTGAATTTAAGGAGATATTTTCTTTTGTTGTTGGAATTGAAGTTGTTAGGATATTTCTTGCATATGCTACTTACAAAGATTTCAAGGTATATTCAGATGGATGTTAAATATGTATTCTTGAATGGGGAGATGGAAGAGAAAGTCTATGTTGAGAAGCTTGATGGTTTTCCTTTGACTGATCAAGATGACATGGTTTTTTGATTGAAGAAATCATTGTGTGGATTGATACAAGCACCTAGAGCCAAGTATTAAGGTTAGATAAATATTTGTTGAAACTTGGTTTTAGTAAGGATACTACTAACAATAATTTATATTTCAAAATTGATCATGACAATAACTTGACTCTTGAAGTATTTGTGGATGCTATCATTTTTTGTAGTGATGACAAGTTGAGCAAGGAATTTTTTGATGAGATGCAAAAACAATTTGAGATGTTCATGATAGGTGAGATGAAATTCTTTTTTGGTCTACAAATTACTCAATCTGAAAAATGGATTTTCATATCACCGTATAAGTCATAGTGAAAGAGTTGTTGAAGAAATTTGGCATGGATGATTCAAAACTAGTTGGTACTCCTATGGTTACTGGTTGCAAGTTGACAAAGAGTGATGATTCTCCTAATAAAAATCAAATAAGGTATAGATCAATGATCGATGGATTGCTTACTTGACATAGACTAGACCTGATATAACAAATGTGTTGTTTTGTGTGGAGCCTAATCAATCCCCAAGTGGGAGATTGTTATCTTGTGGTGATTGATTAGGGAAGTATTGTACACTTTTTCCCCAATCCTATTTTTTGGCTATTTTTTGGGCTGACATGTTGTAACCGATTCTAACCCTAAAGCGGCAAAATAAGCTTGTATAAAATGGCTTAGGATTAGGGATTTTAAAATGATGCATGTTTTTAGTATCTTCTTGCAATGGTATTGAGATTTAAGGGATTGTGGATTATAATCATGTTGTAATCACTCGATATTAAGAATATTGGACTCATTGTTGGTGGATGTAGCCCAGGGATTAGGTGAACCACGTTAAATCTTTGTGTCTTGTGTTCTTTTATGTGTGGTTTATTTTATTTTTTATTGGTTATATTTGCATGTAATTATCATTTATGTCTTGTTAATCCTAACAAAATGAAGTTTGCATTGTTGTGAGCTTTCAAATAGAACCAAAGGAATCACATGTTGTTTCTATTAAAAGGATATTAAAATATTTGAAAACAAAAGTTTACTATGTTTTATCCAGTATGGAAAGGATAATGATTTTACACTTAGTGCTTTCACTAATGTGGATTGGGAAGGTAATGTGGATGAAATAAAAAGTAAAATTAGTGGAGAATTATTCTTGGGAAAGAGGTTAGTCTTGTGGTCCGGTAAAAAGAAAAATTATATATCGCAATAACCGTTGAGATGAGTATGTTGTTGTTGTTATAAATTGTACACAAGTGGTTTAGATGAAGCGAATGTTAAAAGATATCAAAGTGAATATTGATGAGCTCATTGATATTTATTGTGATAACTCAAGTGCTATTAATATTTCAAAGAATCTTTTATTGCATTAAAAAATAAAGCATATATCTATCAAATATCATTTCTTCAAAGACAAGGTGAGCAAAAAGGAAGTTAGATTGGAATATGTGTCTACTCAAGAGTAGATTGCAAATATCTTCATGAAGCCCTTGCCAAAGGGTACTTTTGAGTATCTCCAAGGTAAGCTTGTGGTGATATCCCCTCCCAATCATAGCTAGAGATGTATGAATTTGCATCTATCCAGTTCTTGCACAAAAGAAATTATCATAACTCTGGATTGATGTTTTGGTGGCCACTACTCAAGAGGAGTAGTTAGTCTTGTGAGGTGTGTTGTTTAGTGTTTAGGAGATATATATTCAGTTACTTTTCACCTTTTTGACTTAGTGCATATATGTTTCTTTGTCCTTAATATCAAAATGGGGAGATAACCATGTGAAAAATAGTGTGGATCTTAGAGAAATAGTGTAGATGTTAAAGGGAGAGATTATTTTGTGGAGGAGAAGGTTTTTTATATTATAGATATTGTTGGTAGTATTGTTGATATGGTTTCTTTGTGCATTGATTTGGTTTTTCACATCATATATTTCTATTAATTCCAATGGAGGAAATTGTTAGAGATTGTTGAGATATCATGCATATATGTGCTGAAATTAATGTTTTGTCATTGATGTCAATATATTTCTTTATTTCTAACAGTGTTCGTGGTTTGTTTAAGTGAAGAGTTTGGATTGGTATGGCTACTGTATTGCATATCGAATGTTACAAATTTACAGATGATTGAAGGGATTTCTATAGTTGGTCTATATCAACTTAAAGAGGTTTGCATTATGATTTGAGTAAGTTTCAGGTGATTTATCAAAGACTATTCTTTTTAGTTATTCGGGAAGTTACAATGTTGCAATTTTTGGATTGGTATGGATTAGTTATGCAATATTTTTAGTTGTTAACATGGTGGTGAGTTTAGGACATGAATGTGTGCCCTCAACTTGAATGGTTCATGATTTGGATAGTTGAAAGATATTTTTCTTAAGTGGCAGAGGTTGATGTTTGGTGTTCTTGATGAATAGTGTAGAGATAATTATGAATTCTGAGACAGAGTTGTTTATGTTGCTAATGTGGAATTTCATGTTTCTTGCTGATGTTTATAGATCATGCCCTATTTGTGTTACTAGATCATATTGGGTTATGTGATTAGATTCAGTTTTTTCTTGTGGCATGTTGATATTTTATTATTCTTGGCAAACTTGGTGGTGTAGCATGTTGTAAAGGATCATGGTGTGATTTTTGGATCTGGAGCGTGTTCGAGGATGAAGATTTGGGTCCTAGCTATGTATTTGTTGACATGTCTTGCATCACATTAATGTTTGTATTATAAATAGTTAAGTATTTTAAATTGAGGTGTTAAGGTTGATGCTAACCTTGTTTATATGCGTTCAACGTCGATGAAATGTATTTAAAGATGTAATCAATTGTAATTATAGAGGGAGAGAGAGAGTGGATATATGTGTTGGTATTAGAGGTTGTATGAAGAGATATGAGTGGAATCTATAATTGACACAAAGATTTATTATACTTCATTAGAGTTCTATTGGCATATCAGAGATATTATCAGTCATTTCATAAATTAGTGGATTGTAGTCCATTTGGGGTTGTAGCCCTTATTGTGTTCTCAGGGTTGTTGCCCTTAGTTTTATTTGATCGGTGAGCTCTAGTTTGTAGCCCTAAATGCATGTGCACTCCCCTTTTTATCTTTAATTGGATTATTGTGCTAGTACATCATCTTGTGGGTTTGATCCCCATCGTGGTTTTCTCCCTTAACTAGGTTTCCATGTCAAAAATTCTAGTGTTATGTGTTCTTATGCTTTGTGGTTCAATGCTCTAATCTTTAACATTTAGATCTAAGTTTAAAATTTTATGGGGAAGGTCCCTCTCACAGTTGGAGGTGCATTTTCTCTCAAGTAGATTGGAGGCTCAGTTCTATCTTGGCCTTGTTGTTGATGGAGTTCATGTTGGCTGTCATGTGGGGGTTTTTGTCCTCTCTTTTGTCTAGTTTGTGGTCTATTCGTGGTTGGAGGTTTGTGTTTGTATTGTCTTATTTTTTATATTTTTTATTTCTTCCCTTTTGTGTATTGTTTAATTGTTGAGTTTTGTGGTCTTTTTGTTTGACTTCTTGGGCCTAGCTCTATTGTCTCATTTTTGTTTCCTTGGGTTTGTCTTATGTTCAACTTTAGGCAGTTGGGGCCTTGTGTAGTTTTCCAATCCTTTTCCTCTTGTTATGGGGTGGGTGTTTTCTTTCTTTGGGTTGGTTTTTTGTATTTTCCTTATTTTTCTTTGTCATCTCTATAGTTGTGTGCCTCTTGGTGTCTGTTGGTATTTTTTTTTGTCCTTTTTTTCTTGTTTTTTTGGCTTGGGATAGTAATTTTTAAGGGCCTAGTCTATTTTTTAGGCATTTTTGTTTAGGGATTGGTTTTGGTGGGGTTGTGTTTATCCCTTCTTTTGCGTAGGGTGTTTTTTGTTGTCTTCTTTTATAGGGGGCTTGTGTTGCTTGATATTAGAATCCTCCTTGCAAGGCTTTTATAGAGGCAAACTCAACCCCTATTAGTGTGGGGTTTTTAGTTGTAGATTCTTTGTGGGGAAGGCACTTGTGGTTCCTTTATTCCTCTTTACTATTCCTAATAGAGGTGGAAACTTCTTCTATGGAGGTAGAGAATGGTTGGAGGTTAGAGGTTGATTGGTACTCTTTGTGGTTTTCCCATGGATGGGGTTGCATAATTGCAATGATGTTGTCTTCTATGATTTCTATTTTAGCTAGCTTCATCTCTTTTGGTCCTCTAGAGGTGATATCCTTTCCTATAGAGGTGGAAAGGAGTTTTTATGGAAAGTGGGTGCTTTACAGATGGTATCTTTTTACTTGTGGCAGCTAGTTGATTATGGGTTCTCTCTTTCAATTCTCTCTTTGGGTTTGGGGAGCCATGGTAAAACCTCTCCTCCTCCTCCCTTTCTTGGTTTGGTAGGTTTTCCTTTTTTAATATATTCCTCTAATGGCTTCTCTCTTAAGGCTAAATGTGAAGGCTTGGAGTGTCTTTCTTTAGTTAGTTCCTTGATTGATAGGATCACACTAGATTTCAACTCTCCTGTTAGGACCAACCTATGTTCCTAACTCAATAAATCCCCAATTCCTTGATTAGCAATTCCACAAGGTGCTTCCTTGCCTCCTAGGACTTTCTCAATGTCCTCAATTAGATCAAACTACTCCCACTCTTCTAGATGACATATCAATGTTCAAATGCACCTTCCCTTCTCATGCTCACTTCGATCTGACCAAGTGTACTCAACCTCCTAAGCAAGTGTTGAATCTTGCAGGGGTGTGGAGGTAATCAAATTCTTCTTCTTAACCAATTATTGACCCATTTTTTCCATATCTATCCATCTCTTATTTATCAATCTCTTCAAATTATCTATTTTGGCCTTGTAGCCCTTGAGCTCCCAATTAGGTCTCCTAGTCTAGGTTTTTAGGATTTCTTGCAAAATGTTCCTTAAGGACCAGCCAAAAAAATTATGGATTCTTCAATCAATCAAGAAACCCTAAGTGATTTTTTGGGTCTTTGGTTCCTAAGCCTCTATACAGTACCCTATCCAAACTATGAGGGTTTGATGAGGGTTTTAATGGCTTGTAGGAGCTCACAATTCACTGAAAGGAAATGCTTGTCAAATGGATTGGCCAAGCCTCTATTTCTTCACTAGGGATTTCTCTCATCTCCATACTCATCTCCAATGCATTAGAATCAACTTTCATAATTGTGTGATGATATTATTCACCTTCATGAAATTAAGATCAAGTAGCAACAATTTAAGCTAAATACAAAGGAAATTTACTCTAAAATGCAACTACAATCTATAACATCTCATGGATCTCTAGAAAGAAGTGGTAAGTGAGCTCTCAGCTACCAATCCTCACTAGTGACACCTCTAAAATGAGAATAATGCTGCTATGATGCTTCTAAATGCTTATTCTATGATGAATTCATGCTTAATCTAGCTCCATTGATAACCATGCAATGATAAAATGCTAAAATGATAAACTCTAAATGCTCAAATGCTTCAATTGCTCTTAGAAATTATCTCAATTGACTATAGTAACAATGCTTTTCAATTGAAATTCTAAGATTGAAATGCTCTCCAAAATGCTTCATACTTATAGTAATTTCCCAAGGGTAGGGGGTAGAGTGAGTTGATCATGGTTATGCTTGGGTAAGGTAAATTGGCTTTGCTTTGTCCATAAATGGGGGGACAAGGAGGGGACAATCATTTAAATGGTTTCAAAAGGCTGGACCATTTCAACAAAAGTGAGTAATTTGTGTCCATTTTGTCTCCAATTTGCTTTGTCGAGGGAAATTATGATTTATTAATTAATTAAAGTAATTAAATTTGGCCATGAAGGGTAAGAGGTTCATTTTGATTTTTCATTCCAACAACTATGTCATTAATTGAATTTAATCAATTTCATAGTGTTTTTCCCCTTTTCAAGATTTATTTAATCATTTAATTGAATTTTCCTTTGATTTGAATTGCCTTTGTTCCATTTATTGATTTTTCATGCTATTTTGATGATTTGATGCACCTTTTGATTGATTTAAGCCTTTGACCAATTTTCCATGTCTACAAATGCCCCTCTTTGAGTCGATGTGTGAAGAACACCGATTCAAAGATTCTTTATGTTTTGATTGCGATTCCTTGATACCTCTGATAGTTGGTACGATGATATGATATTGTCTCTGATAGTGATATGCTGCCTGATATGATATGATAAACTGATCTGATACTGATTTGCCTCCTAATATGAAACTGGTATGATATGATACTGATATGATAACCTGATATGATATGCCCCACTGATAAATGTTTTTGATGCGATGCCAATTTGATACTCTGATGCCCCCTCAAAAATAAAACATATCGATTCCTTGATTTGAAAGATTTTCATTGATTGGTCCAATATGTTTTCATTTCTAAAAAATATTGATGATATGCCATGACTTGCAATTTGCATATCCAAGATAGATAGGTCTGTTGTAGTTAAGCAAAACAAGTGATTATAATAATAGGATAATGGTACCAATGAATGTGATTTGTCAATCTGATAGGATAGTAAAACTGATATGGGATAACTGATCAGTGTGAAAACTAATACAGTTGATAGGATTGATCTTGATCAGTGTGAAAACCGATATGGGATCTTGATAGGATTGATAAACTGATACTTCGCTATCAAGACATAGAGACATGAAAAAATAATGATAGGTTTGATTGCTTTGATTGACTTGATTGATTGGCGTAAGATGATTCACTGATATAAAATACTGATATGATTCCCTTGATTTGCAAAACAGGCACATTTCTGTAAATGATGTATATACAGACCTTAGCTTCTTGGATATTTAGACTTAAGTCATGAGTTGACCCAGCTAGAGTACATGTTATTTGAGATGATTGATTATGGAGCTCCTTCAGTTTATTGATATTATATCATGTTTCAGTTATTGATCAAGACTTGGATGTATCACTTTGATGACATTGTATCTTTGATTAGATAGACTTCATGGAGATTTGTGATGTTATGGACACTTATTTGATTTATGGACTTTCCTTGATCTTGATTGAACCCCCCCATTTGATGATTGATCAAGATTTTGATTGAATGAACCCCCTTTTTCCCTTGGAAAAATACTACAAGTAATCAGCATATGCAATTAATCTAACATGATAATGCAATTAACCTTCCATGATAATGCAATGCAATGCAACTAAGTGTCACCAGCTTTTAGCAAATAAATGCCTTGAGGATATATTTTCATCATTGAGCATTTTGGGACCGAAAAGTCGATACAATCACCACTGCCCACTGACATGATGATATGAATACCGCTTTTATATCACTTTTGGTAACACCCTTTTGGAAACTAGTACAACCCTCACTAGTTGGATGACCAAACTATGGGAGTATGAATACCAATCCATTTTCTCAAACAATCAAAGGTCAACCTTCCACACTACATGAAAGTCCTCGATGGTTCTTTGGTGACCATGTCATTAGACGAATTCACATAAGTTGTGGGATCTTCCTCAAGATAGTCACTCAAAGACAAGAAAAATATCATGTCTCCATCATCACCAATCTAGTCGAAACCTCATCGATGAGCTAAAAAGATGTGATAAAAATCAATGTAAGTAAAGACCATCAAAAGAAAGCTTCAAGTGTTTTGCATTGTTTCATGATTTTCAAAAAGTATTTCCAAGTATTCTGATCTTTAAAGTGTTGTCAATTTTTAATCCTGAATAATAAAGTCAATGAAGACTCAAGGATCAAGTTGTAGGCTCAAATACTTGGGTATGAACAATGATATCCATCAAAGGTTCACGAAAATCACTCTCTTCTGAAGCTCTGATAAGTCTCTCTGATGTGTGACCAACTATACCACTATTGAATCCGTTGATTCAGATCAAATGCCCCTGATTGGATAGGAAAAATGTTGGACTTGAGCAAACTTCCAAGATTTTACAAAAACTCGGTTCATGCCAGATGCATCTAGAAGCACTTTATGCTTTCCTTTTTACCAGCTCTCAAACAAGATCACATTGGTTTGCCCCCAATGTCTAGCAAGATATAGGACATGAAAGATGGATTTTCAAGTTGATGGATTAGAGATGGAAAGGCTATGATGGAAGAAGTATGTGAATGTGACCCATAGGACTATCTCCTCAAGAGTACCCAAGCTAAGGAAAAAATGATATAGCAATGTGAAGCATGTTTTTGGATAAGCCATGGAAGTCAATTGTGTAGGGCTAGATAGTGTATAGGATAACGATCTGGTGTCATGAAAAGGAGTGATCCAAAAGAGTGGACATGTCAAGAAGTTTTTGATAACAATTTTTTTTTTTAAGTTCTTCATCTTGATCAAGACCAAGGGTCAATTTGGGTAAGATGTGGATAAGATAACACAATCATGATAAAGGAGTGATGGAGGCTATGACGGGATGTTTTGGGATTATGAAAAAGCTATCAAGGAATAATGAAGGTGAATTTGGGATAAGCAAGATCATGATAGGGTAACATGGATGCAACAAGTACATAAGTTGATGGCAAGGATAACGGATGTCAAGATACTTGATGCTCATGGATATGTCCAACCTTGTCAAGATGAAAAGTGAGAGAGGAAATATGGATGTAAGTGAGATAAATGATAGGAAGATGGAGGATGGCATGGATGAAACTTGCCCCCAAGTGTAGAATGCAAGAAGGAATAATTACGCATGACGCCTGTTTGCCAGGTTTTCATCATGGTATACAGATTTATTTCCCTTTACTTTTTCTACCAAGGTGCCTATTGCTAGGTTTTCACCAAGGCACTTTTTTTCTCTCTTTTTTCTTTTCTTTTTTTTTTCTTTTTTTGTATTTTTCAATATTTTCCCAATAGCGGAATCTTTGGACAATGCTCCTCTGAAAGATATGCTATAATAAACCATGGGTATGACTAGGATGCTCAAAGATATTGATAAGAGGGATGGAAGGATGGAAAGTATGCATTGGAAAATGAATGTGAGGATAAGAAGAAGGTATGTTGTAGATGGGAATGTTGGCAAGATCAACTTTGACACACACTTTGAAGAGTGGTGGAATGATGGAGGAATGATAGATGAAGGAGGTAAGGGTCCTTTTGAGGTAGTGGATTTTTAGATATGAGAACCCAAATTAGACTTGGAAAGTGGAGGATGTTTGGAAGGAGATGGAATGGAAGCCTTTAGAAGCTTGAATGTCAATTTTGATTCTTCTTTTGTGTGCAAGTCCTTCAAAAGTGACTTGGGAATCCACATATTCTTTGATTTTTCTTCCTTTTGTGATGCTTTTGAATGCACCTCTTCAATGAGGGATTTAGGAACCCACATTTTATTTTTTTCTTTTTGCTTTGTGGACCTTTGCGGCCTTTTGGATATTTCATTTTTCTTTTCATTCACATGTCGATTAGATGGGACATTATGATTTTTATACACATATGGATTCTTGGATTTATGATTTTTATGTTGTACATCAAAATTGCTTCCAAAAGACTTAGGAATTGTGGATGAATAAGAATAATATGAAGGGTTCATATGGATCAGTGTTGGACATTCTTCAAGTATGTGTGCCTTCATTGATCTTGATACATGGTAGGGTAAGTGAATGGATAACTAGGGATGATAGGAATGGTTGATGGGGGAATATATGGACCTAGTATGGATGGAAGAGATGAAGACTTCTGTTTTGGGACATAGGCACCCAAAATGGATTTAGAGGATAGTGGAGGTATGTGGTTGCGTTTGAATGGAGGAATATAAGGTGTGAAAGGGATATCAATATCTTTGGAAGGAACTACATCACCAAGATTCTTATCTTTAGGATTTATCTTTATACTAATAGGCTCATGAGTAGCTTTGATAGGAACACATTTGATAGGATCAAATAAAGCTTGAGTGGATTTATTATCATGCAAGGGATTTGGAAGAATGATGGTTTCTTGAGGTGAACATGGAAGAATATGACAAGGAAATGACGGGATGCTTTGATCTTGACAAGGATCTTCGAATGATGTAGAGATGGTATTTTGCTCTTGATTTTCAATATGCTCATTGGAAGTTATGGAAGGGATATCTTGATCTTGCTTGGGAAGTGGAAAAGATGTGGAACTTGGAAGGGTACTTTGTTCTTGGAATGGAAGGATATCATCTTGGAAGCCATGAAAGAATGCAAGGGGATCATCACAAGGTTTGAGGGATATGGGACCTTCATCAAATATGGGAGGGGATTGTATATAATCATTATCTTGATCTTTATCATTATTTATCTCTTTTCTCTTTGGATTATCTTCTTGACATGGAGCCACTTCTAAGGATAAGGTAGATATTTGGATATGTATGGGAGATGTTTGGAGGTATGATGTAGGATCCTTTTGAAGGGGTATAATAGGCATTGAAGCACATGAAGCTTTGAGGTCCAAGATCTTTGAAGCATGGAAACGATCTATTGCAAGGTGTAAGTTATCTTGGGTTTCTTTTAGAGGTAGCCCTTGAGGGTAGACATAGTTAATGGGCAAAGTGTCATCATTAGGCTCATTCTTTGATGGAGGAATTTTGGATAGTTGTGGAGCTTTAGGAGATGACCGAAAGATGGAAGGAGTACTAGCTATGGGAGGATCTTTGCTAGATAGAGGTTCGGGAGATGGACAAAGGATGAAAGGCGTACAAGTCATCCAGGGAGAAACCTTGCTAGGAGATGGACAAAGGATGAAAGGATTACTCTTGCTATATGGAGGTTTATTATCTTGCTTGAGAGTGGTATTTTTCACTCCATACTCTTTAGTATCTTGATCACAAATAGGTTGATTATGCATTTTCCTTTGATCTGAGATAACTTTGTTGCTCTTAAATGCTTCTTTTTGTGAGGAGGATGAAGATACGGATTGCCCATCATCATAAAGAAAAGGCCAAATTGATATTAATGATGGCTCTTTAGATGATGTATCTTTTTGTTTTTCCTCATTCTTCCTCAAGGTTGATGTGTCATAATTATGCTAAAGCTTAGCTCCTGATTGAGCTAAAGTTAGGAAATATGCTTCTTTATCCCAGTTCAAAATTCGTTCCATTATTTATATAAACATGGGATCTTGGGATGCTCTCACAACATCATCTTTAGACAATTCGTCATTTTGAAAAGGATAGCTTGATATTAATGATGGAATTTTATATGATGTATCTCTTTGTTTTTCCTCATTCTTTCTCAAGGTTGATGTGTCATAATTATAAGGAAGTTTAGCCCCTGCTTGAGCTAAAGTTAGAAAATATGTTTCTTTATCCCAATTCAAAAGTAATTCCATTATTTCCAGAAACATGGGATTTTGGGATGCTTCAACAACGTCATCTTCAGATACCTCATTACTTTGATTCCTATGGAGATTTTGATCTTGACTTCGATAATTATGCTCCATAATAGGATTGATTTGTTTCTCAAATAGGCTCATCATTATGGATCAATCCTTCCTTCTTTAATTTCAATCCGGTTGGGTTGGTTTGGAACGTGTCACAAGTCTTGATCAATTTGTAAGATTTAAAAATTTAATTGTATTTTGATCAAGTACTTTGGAACTTCTTGTTTGAAAAGTTGAAAACAATCACAACACACACATCAATAGTTCACCATATCCCTAGATCACTCTAATGTGTATATTCTCAAATGTTTCCACGGGTTTGATCACAAGAAAGACTTCCAAGCAAGCTACCTAGCACAAATTTGGCTTTTAAATGGCTCTATTAGGTAGTTTTTGCTATTTTTACCATTTTGTAGTATGGATTCCGTTCAAAATGGATTGAAATCTCTCATCCCCCAAGTATGTTAAGGGGCTTCCCACACGCACCGAAGCATGATTTTGTGCAATCCATGAGGACTACTAGAGGAAGTTCGAGAAATTAAAATCCTTTTGTCATGCACCCCATTAAGGATACACGTGTTTCATTTTATAGTGGGTCAGATTCCCATGGAAAAAGCAAGTGTATCCCACTTTGGGTTGTCCCTCTCACCGGCCCTTTAAGGCAATCTCGGGAGGTGAGCCCACTAAGTTCTAAACATGTTCATTGAAAAGCATGAAAAGTGGATTTCTCCCAAACACTTACAATCAATTTTTGTTCTTTTTCAACCCCATGACAAAGGGGTTCTTATAAGTGAAATGTTTGTTCTTTTCTTTTAATGTTTAAGCTATGTTTAGAACTTTGAATATGCCACAAGCTAAGGGAATGTGCAAGCTTGATGAGAAAAATACCTGAACCGATGCTAGCAAAGGCTAGGGGCATTTTTAAATAGTAGTTTTCTTGCTTCTATCTCCAAATTTTTCCCTTACCTTAGCAAGTGCATTCCCTCCACCAACAAGTTAGTTGGCACAAACAAACAAAGTGAGGGGAAACTAAAATCAAAAGCTTGAAATACTACAATTTGATTATGCTCTTGATTCTTTTTACTCAAATACTTTGCAAATTTTACAAACTTAGGGACTAAATTCCCAATTCAAAGAAACATATTTCAGTTTGTAAGCATTTAGGAGAGTAAGGTATACTCTAATAGGACGTCCTTTTTTGTTTCTTTTTTGCATGCAAAAAAGAAAAAAATAAAAATTTTGAGCACTTTTCTGTGACAGAGCATGTACCTTAGTATCTTCGTCCAATGTTGTCTCAAAAACTGCCTTAATGTGTGCTTGATTCTCCTTCTTAATCCTTTTTGTCAAGGCTCTATCTTCTTGATTGACTCTATTTTCTGGCTTCTTCACCTTCAGATGCTCGTTCATTTACTGTTTAAACACCATAATAGCAAATTAGTCCTTGAGATGTATCAATTTAAATGTGAAAATAAGCCAGAGACATCATGTGACATAATCCAACTGGTACGCGTGAGTAAACTATGTACAGGCATAACGTTATCAGTAGCAAGCGTCACAGTTAAGGGCTCAAGCAATACCAAAAGTTACACAGGCGCGGGTAGTTTAATCAAAAGCGTGACTAGAAGATTAAATTGTGCAAAACAGTAAATTCAAAGTGACAGAATACACTATTAAGCGATAAATTTTCTTGCAAAAGCGTGACTAAAATTATTGTACGCGTGAATGAAATGCTTTTACGTGTGACTGAATTGCTTGTACGCGTAAATGAAATTCTTTTACGCGTGAACAAAATTCTTGTACGCATGACTGAATTGCTTACACGCGTGACTGAATTGCTTTTATGCATGACTAAATTTCTTGTACGCATGACTGAAACTATTAAAGGCAATGCAAAGTCTCAAATTAAGTGACAACAGTTTAAACATAAGCGATACTCCCTGTGTTGTAGGCGTAATTATAATCCGCAAAGGCTGAAGGTTTTATCGACGGAAGCACAAGTGTCCAGCTAGCAAGCATGATTACAGAGCTTATAGGTGATAGAGATCTGACTGTAGGTGTAAGTGAATCTCCTATAAGCATGATTTTACCTGTTTCCTGCACACTAAAAATGGAAAATGGAGAATACAAACATGCACATGATGATGAAAATGATAGAATGAGGCTTAGAGCCCCACGGTGGGTGCCATTTGTGTGATGATATTATTCACCTTCATGAAATTAAGATCAAGTAGCAATAATTTAAGCTAAATACAAAGGAAATTTACTCTAAAATGCAACTACAATCTATAACATCTCATGGATCTCTAGAAAGAAGTGATAAGTGAGCTCTCAGCTACAAATCCTCACTAGTGACAGCTCTAAAATGAGAATAATACTGCTATGATGCTTCTAAATGCTTATTCTATGATGAATTCACACTTAATCTAGCTCCATTGATAACCATGCAATGATAAAATGCTAAAATGATAAACTCTAAATGCTCAAATGCTTCAATTGCTCTTAGAAATGATCTCAATTGACTATAGTAACAATGCTTTTCAATTGAAATTCTAAGATTGAAATGCTCTCCAAAATGCTTCATACTTATAGTAATTTCCCAAGGGTAGGGGGTAGAGTGAGTTGATCATGGTTATGCTTGGGTAAGGTCAATTGGCTTTGTTTTGTCCATAAATGGGGGGAGAAGGAGGGGACAATCATTTAAATGGTTTCAAAAGGCTGGACCATTTCAACAAAAGTGAGTAATTTGTGTCCATTTTGTCTCCAATTTGCTTTGTTGAGGGAAATTATGATTTATTAATTAATTAAAGTAATTAAATTTGGCCATGAAGGGTAAGAGGTTCATTTTGATTTTTCATTCCAACAACTATGTCATTAATTGAATTTAATCAATTTCATAGTGTTTTTCCCCTTTTCAAGATTTATTTAATCATTTAATTGAATTTTCCTTTGATTTGAATTGCCTTTGTTCCATTTATTGATTTTTCATGCTATTTTGATGATTTGATGCACCTTTTGATTGATTTAAGCCTTTGACCAATTTTCCATGTCTACAATAATCACCCCTGCAAGTAACCCTACAAATCACCTCATTGTTCCTAGTCGGGCAATGATTGTGCTCGCCTAGAGAAAGGTAACAAATATAGATAGACTCATATTTAGAACCCCTAATTGTTTGTGTACATTTTAAATGGACTCCATTCCCATGTCCCAAAACTTTGTGATTAACACACGATGGTATTTTATGGGGGAGCCATTTCTCCACTGATTGCTATATACAAGCCAATGAACTGGCTAAAATAAATAAATTACACCACAGCTACAAAAACTATAAAAAAATGCACAAATATTTACATAAATGAATTAAAATTATTATTCCTAACAAGGTTCTTCAATACAATAAGAAACTAATCCATTATACCCTACTAGTGCAATAAAACAATGGAACTATGGCTTAGCTATATGAGACAATGTTTGATTACTATAGCAAAAAAGTTGTAAAACTAGACCAACCTCAGGATTTGAGCTTTAGGAGGTGTAAATACTCCTTTTCAACTTGTGTAGGTGGTTATGACTGAAGTAAAAGCTAATTCTAGCCTTTGGTCTCTTTAAGACAAAAGTTGTCATGCAACTTTGCAAAGTTGCAAAAGTTGTCATGACAACTTTTTAGCAACTTTTGCATTGTTGCTTTTCTTCCTTCCCAAAACACTCTAAACCACCTAGATAGTTATAAAAACACTCCTAAGCCTAACTTAGGCTCATTTTAGCCACCTCCTAATATTTTGGAGTCCTTTTTAGCCTTGGACTCTATTCCACACACTAGGGCTATACTAGCTCCTAGGGACACTTTAGCTCCCACACCAAGCTTCACTAACATAAACCAAAACTAACCTAATTAACCAACTATACCACATCACCTAGAATCTCTTAGAGCCTTTATTAACTCCCTAATCTAGCTAGGATCAGTACAAGACAAAAATTAGATAGGACACTTAGCTTAAGTCCTAGGTGCTCCTACACCATTTTCCCCTAAACAAAAGAGATCAAGTCCCATTGGAAGGGATCAAGTTAGGATACATGCCCAACTTATGAAACTTTGTCTCAGAGAACCATGTAGCTTTTTAATCTTTATTTCCCTACCATTTGATAAGATATTCCATGTAGGTCTTATGCCTTGTCTTCTTCACAACTTGAAAGCTTAAGATCTTATCTACCTATGGTCTTGGTGTGACAAGTAGCTTCAAAGATTCTACATCTTCTACAACCTCAGATAGTTCATGACCCTCTACTAGGATTGGTCCTTTGTAAGGCACCAAATATGCAACATTAAATACTAGAGAGAGTCTTATTTATGCAGGTAACTCCACCTTATAAGCATTGTTCCCATACTTTGCTAGGATGGCACAAGAGCCTATTATTCTCATTTGGAGCTTGTTAAGGATCCCCTTCTGCAACCTTGCTTTTCTCAAGTGAACCATCACTAGATCCCCAACTTGGAACTGAATATCCCTCTTTCTCTCATCAATTTTATTCTTGGTCTTGGTGGTACTGTCCATAAGGGCTTGTTTGACTAAGTCATGTACTTCCTTCATGGATTGAGAAAATTCCTTTACATAACCACTCTTATTTGTTGTATCTCCTAGATCATTGAGCTCATGGATGCCTCTTGGATGAATCCCATAGACCACCTCAAAGGGACTTCTACCAGTGGTCCTATTTATGGCATGTCATTATAAGAAAATTTTGTTATGTATGTGGAGCCTAATCAGACTCAGGTTCTTTCGGCTTGGTTTCCCCCTAGACTTTTCTACAGGGGATTGGGGGCAGCACCCCCAAGCTCAGAGTCAAGGGGTAGAGCCCCTTGCGGGGTCCTGGGGCTATGCCCTAGGTGGGGTCAAGGGGCAGATCCCCTAATGGGGTCAAGGGGCATCAATTGTAAAGGGTCGGCCATCAATTTTCTATTAGTCAAAGTATTTTTTTCCCTAATTACGTTAAGTCAAAAATACTTGTAAAAGGGCTAAGGGTTGGAGATTTATTGTATGAGGGTTTTTTTTTTTTTTGTAGCTTCTTGTGGCAGTATTGAGTTACAGGTTTCAGATTGTAATCACTGGATAATAATAAAGATATTGGACTCATTGTTGGTGGACGTAACTTGGGGGATTGGGTGAACCATGTTAAACATTGTGTTATTGTTTTCTCTTATGTGTGTTAATATTTGCATTTTTCTACTTATTATTCTAACAAGTGGTATCAGAGCAAGGTTATTTTGTTCATTCTTTCATCTATTCTCTGAAGCAGGTCTCATGAGTTAGTGGGAGAGTCTCTCAGCTAAGTGGGAGAAATGGTTGACGAGGGTAGGCTGAAGGTTGATAAGTTTAATGGGCAGAACTTCCAGTTATGGAAGATGCAAATGGAGGACTATCTCTATCAGAAGGATCTATGGCGGCCATTAGAGGGAATAGCCAAGAAAGAGGCAACAATGTCTTAGGAAGAATGGGATATTTTTGATAGGAAGGTACTGGGGAGTATTCATTTATGCCTGGCACAATTGGTGGCATTCAATATTACTGGAGCAATGACAGCTAAAACTTTGATGGAAACCCTAGCGAAGTTGTATGAAAAGCCTTCAGCTTCAAACAAGGTATTTCTTATGAAGCATTTATTTAATATGAAAATGGTAGAAGGTGGATCAGCCGCTAACCATTTGAATGAGTTTAATACAGTTACAAGTCAATTAGCCTCAGTTAAAATTGCTTTTGATGAAGAGGTTAGGGCTCTCTTGATTTTGTGTTCTTTGCCAGAAAGTTGGAATGGCTTGGTAATGGCCGTTAGTAATTATGTTTCTGGTTCTAATACCCTAAAGTTTGATGATGTTATTGGTGTTATATTGAGTGAGGAAATTCATAAGAAAAGCTCAGGGGCATCCACATCAGGTAGTGTATTGAATGCAGAAAGAAGAGGCAGAATAAGAGATAGAGGAAACAACTTTGGAAATCATGGAAAATCACAAGGGAAGTCAAAGGGAAAGAGGTCTCAGTCAAGAGGACCTAGCGACTGCTAGTACTATGGAAAACCAAGACATAAGAAGAAAGATTGTTGGTCTTAGAAGAAAGATCAAGGAGACAAGCATGATGGAAACAAGGAGGCAAATGTGGTAAGTAACAAATCCGAAGAGGATGCTTTGCTCTTGTCTTTAGAAAATGTTGATGATTCATGGGTGTTAGATTCGGGGGCTTCATTTCATGCTACACCTCATAGAGGTTACTTTATTGATTATGTCTAAGGGGATTATGGGCTAGTTTATTTGGGAGATAATGAACCCTGTCAAATTGTTGGAAAAGGGAAAATCAAGATTAAGTTGCACAATGGGAATCATTGGCTACTACAAGAGGTAAGACATGTTCCAAGGCTGAGTAGGAATTTAATTTCAGCAGGGAAACTCGCTGATGAGGGTTGCACAATTACTTTTAATGATAAAAATTGGAAGGTTTCAAAAGGTTCCTTACTAGTAGCAAAAGGTGTGAAAGTAGGCACCTTATATCTTTGTACAGGTCATATTGTTCCCTCTACTTTAATTATTTCAGAGAAAAATGAATGTTCAAGAATAGTTGCTGCAGTTGAGTAAGTAGAACAAGAGACAGTAGCTGGAGATTCTGAAATAGCGTTGTGGCACAATAGACTTTGACACATGAGTGAAAAAGGTATGAAATTACTTCATTCAAAGAAAGTTATACCAGGTCTGAAATGTGTTAATATGGATTTCTATGAAAGTTGTGTGTATGGAAAGCAAAAAAGAGTTAGTTTTGTAAAGAGTGGGGAGGAAAAGAAAGATGAAAAATTAGAGCTTGTGCATACAGATGTATGGGGTCCAGCTCTGGTATCTTCCCTTGGTGGCTCTCAATATTATGTTACATTCATTGATGGTGCAACTAGGAAAGTGTGGATATATTTCATTAAATAGAAATTTGATGTATTTGAAACTTTTAAGAAATGGAAAAGCTTGGTTGAAAATGAGACTGGAAAAAGATTAAAATGTCTCAGATTTGATAATGGTGGTGAGTATTGCAAAAAATAATTTGAAGATTATTGTGCCTCTACTGGTATTCTTAGATAGAAAATAGTTCCAAGGACTCCACAGGAAAATGGAGTGGCTGAATGCATGAACAGGACAATAATGGAGCATGCTAGGAACATGAGGTTGCATGTTGGGCTTCCCCTAAACATGTGGGTAGAGGATATAAATATTGTTGTATATTTGATAAATAGAGGTCCCTCTACTCCCTTGGGTTGTGGTATTCCAGAGGAAGCATGGGCAGGTAAGAAGGTGAGTTATTATTTTCTCAGAACCTTCAGTTGTGAAACGTTTGCACATATAGATTATGAAAATAGAACCAAGCTGGAAGCTAAATCTAAGAAATGTATATTTGTTGGATATGGCATTGATGAATTTGGTTATAGGCTTTGGGATTTTGAAAATCATAAAATTGTAAGAAGCAGGGATGTCATATTCAATGAGAAAGTGTTGTACAAAGATCTGTTGCAGTAGCATGAGAAGAAAGAAAATGATTATGTAGTGTTGGATGATATTCCAAATGATAATGTTCCAGAAACTCCTTATGCTCTGCAGCAACAGCAACAACAAATACCACACACCCCAATGAATGTTAGATGGTCAACAAGGCTAAGTAGACCTCTAGATAGATTTTCACCTTCTTTGTATTCTATCTTATTAACTGATGCTGGTGAACCTGAATGTTATAATAAATCTATGTAGGTGGATACAAAACTTTAGTGGGAGTCTGCAATGACAGATGAAATGGACTCCTTGCTGAAAAATCAGACTTGGGATTTATGTAAGTTACCTGCAAGTAAACGGGCTTTGCAGAATAAATGGGTTTATAGGTTGAAAGAAGAAGATGGAGGTAAGAAAAGATTTAAAGCCAGATTAGTCGTAAAAGGATTTGCACAAAAACATGGTATTGATTTTGATGAGATTTTTTCTCCAATTGTTAAAATGACTTCTATTCGTACTATTTTAAGTATTATGGCTACTGAAGATTTGCATTTAGAGGAGCTTGATGTTAAAATAGCCTTTCTTCATGGTGATTTGAATGAAGAAATATATATGGTTCAACCACAAGGATTTGAGGTCAAGGGTAAGGAGAGTTTAGTGTGCACATTACAGAAAAGTTTATATGGCTTGAAGCAAGCACCTCAGCAATGGTATATTAAATTTGATACTTTTATGAATGAGAATGGATACACTCGATGTAATTCTGACCATTGTGTTTATTTCAAGAGGTTAAATAATGACAGCTACATTATTCTATGTTTATATGTTGATGATATGCTTGTAGCTGGATCTAATATAGATCATATTAAGGGGTTGAAACAACAATTAGCAAAATCTTTTGCTATGAAGGATTTGGGGGCAGCAAAACAAATCCTTGGCATGAAAATTTGTAGAGATAGGAAGAATAGAAAATTAACTCTATCTCAGGCTGATTATGTTGAAAAGGTGTTGCAGAGATTCTACTGAAGGATGCCAAAGCTGTCACTACACCTTTGCCTGGTCATTTGAAATTGACCAAAGAAATGTGTCCAAAGACACCAGAAGAAGAGGCAAAAATGTCCAAGATACCTTATGCTTCAGCTGTAGGGAGCTTAATGTATATTATGGTATGTACTAGGCTAGATATTGCACATGCAGTGGGAGTCGTGAGCCGGTATATGAGTCACCCTGGGATTGAGCATTGGAATGCAATCAAGTGGATTCTTAGATATTTGAGAGGTACATCCAATAAGTGTTTACACTTTGGGGGCTCTTCTACTACTGTTCATGGTTATGTTGACTTAGAATTGGCAAGAGATATAGATACCAAATAGAGTACTACAAGTTATGTATTTACTGTTGGTGGGACAACAGTGAGTTGGATTTCTTGGTTACAAAAGGTGAATGTTTTATCCACTACAGAGGTAGAGTATGTTACTACTACAGAGGTAGCGAAGGAGATAATATGGCTTCAATTCTTCATGGAAGAATTGGGACATCCATAGGTAGATAATTATTTGTATTCAGATAGTCAGAGTGTCATTCATCTTGCAAAAAATTCTTCTTTGCACTCAAAAACAAAGCACATACAATTGCGATATCATTTCATTCGGTCAGTTGTGGATGATGGATAGTTAAAGTTGGAGAAGATACACACAGATGATAATCTAGTAGATATGTTTACAAAGGTAGTGATAAGGGAGAAGCTGAATTCCTCTTCAGCTTTGGTTGGTCTTCTAGAGTGAACAGAATAAAAGAACAACAAAGTCCAGGGTGGTTTCTTTATTCCAGTGGGAGCTACAGGTTTGGTCGATCAATCTCCAAGTGGGAGGATATTGTTGTGGAGTCTGATCAGTCTCCAAGTGGGAGATTTTTATGTATGTGGAGCCGAATCAGACTCAGATTCTTTCGGTGTAGTTTCCCCCTAGAATTTTCTACAGGGGATTAGGAGCAATTCCCCCAAGCTCGAAGTCAAGGGGCAGAGCCCCTTACGGGGTCCTAGGGCTGCGCCCCAGGTGGGGTCAAGGGGTAGAGCCCCTGATGGGGTCAAGGGGTGTCAATTGTAAAGGGTCGGCCATCAATTTTCTATTAGTCAAAGTATTTTTTGCCCTAATTAGGTTAAGTCAAAAATACTTGTAAAAGGGCTTAGGGTTGGAGATTTATTGTATGAGGGTTTGTTTGTTTTTTTTGTAGCTTCCTGTGGCGGTATTGAGTTGTAGGTTTCAAATTGTAATCACTGGATAATAATAAAGATATTGGACTTGCTATTGGTGGACATAGCCCAGGGGATTGGGTGAACCACGTTAAACATTGTGTTATTGTGTTCTCTTCTGTGTGTTAATATTTGCATTTTTCTTCTTATTATTCTAATAAATTTTTATTGAGCTATGACTTGGTCCCATGATTCACCATATTCCTTAGTAAGACATCTTAGGAGATTTCCCAAACTCCTATTAACAACCTCAGTCTATCCATGTGTTTGGGGATGGTATGCAAACCCAAAAGAAAAGTTGGTGCAAAGCTTCTGCCACAAGGTCTTCCAAAAGTGACTCATGAATTTGGAGTCTCTGTCAGCCACAATACTCAAAGGTAGACCATGTATCTAGACTGCTTCTCAGAAAAATAGTTTAGAAACATGGAATGCATCATGAGTAGTTTTACATGGCACAAAATGAGCTATTTTACTAAATCGGTCTACAATCACAAATATGCTATCAAAACCTTGTTTTGTCTTGGCCAACCCTACAACAAAATCCATACTAAGACATCCCCAAGGTCTATTATGGATTGGAAGGGGTTGATATAACCCTACACTTGATGAATTGACATTAGCTTTCTGATAGACAATACAAGTTTCTACATATCTCTTGATTTCTCTGTTCATCTTAGACTAGTTGTAGTGTCTTTAAACCAATTCTAAGGTTTTGTGAATACCAAAATGCCCACTAAGTGATCCATTGTGCTTCTCTTGAATTAGGTTCTCTCTCATTAAACCTCTAGGCACACAAATTTGTCATCCCCTAAACAAAATACATTCATGAAGAATGTAATCAGAATATTCACTATGGAAATGGTTTTGAAACTCTTTGCATACCTTGTAAGCAGCTAAGAATTCTTCATCCTCCAAGTAAAGTTCCTTGAAGATGTCTACACCAATGCTCCTCAATTTTATTTCTTGGACTATCAAGAGTCTTATGCTCAAATCATATACCACTTTTTTTTGTTTTCCTTTCTTTTGCCTAATTGTGAATGTATAGGCTTGGATATACTCCACCCACTTCATATGTTTGTGGCTTAACTTTTCTTGTGAGTTTAGAAAGCTTAAAGACTGGTTATATATATACACTCAAAACTCTTTAGGGAGGAGGTAGTGCCTCCATTTTCTCAAGGCTTGAACCAATGCATACAACTCCAAGTCATATAAAGAGTACTTCTTTTTTGCATCACTTAGATTTTCACTATGGAAGGCCACTGGTTTGTCTTCTTGACTTAGGACTGCTCCTATAGCAATATTGTTGGCATCACATTCAACAGTTAATAGTTTCTCAAAACTAGGGAGTACTAGGATTGGTTGAGTAGCTATCTTCCTTTTCAAGGTCTCAAAACCCTTGTTGGATTTCTCATTCCATTGAAACTTAGCTTTCATGCCTCATTTTATGGTGTCTAGGACTGGTGCACATATCTCACTAAATTTCTTGATGAACTTCCTATAAAATTGTGCCAAACCATGGAATCTCCTTACCTTTGTAGTAGACTTAGGTTTAGGCCAATTTATGATTGCATCCACCTTGCTAGTATCTATTTTAAAATTCCATTGTCATACAACAAAGCCTAGGTACACCAACTCCTATTTCATAAATTCACACTTGTCTAAGTTGATGGTTATCTTTTCCTCATGCAACCTCTGTAACACAACTTGAAGGTGCATTAAATGATCTTCCTTTGTCTTATTGAAAATGAGAATATCATCTAGGTATACCACAACCCACTTACCTATGAAGTCCTTCAACACTTCATTAATTAGCCTCATGAAGGTGCTAGTGGCATTACATAACCCAAAGGGAATGGCTACCCATTCATATAGGCCTTATGTGGTCTTGAAAGTCATTTTCCACTCATCCACCTCTTTGATTCTTATTTGGTGGTATCCACTTTTAAGGTCAATCTTTGAGAAATACTTGGCTCCTCCTAGGCAATTCATCAAGTCTTTTATTCTTGGGATTGGGAACCTATACCTTATGGTGATTCTATTAATGGATCTGGAATCTGTATACAACCTCCAAATACCTCCTTTCTTTGGGGCTAGGACAGTGGGGACTGCACAAGGACTTATATTTTTCCTTATTAGGAATTGGTTAAGTAATTCTTGGATTTTCTTAGCAATCTCCTCATTTTGTTGTGGGGTCATTTTGTAGGCAGATTTATTGGGTAAGGATGCTCCTAGTATGAAATCTATTTGATGGCTTATGGATCTTTTAGGTGGTAGGGTGGCAGGTTGTCCATCACTAACTATCTCCTTATATTGTCCCAACAACTCCTAAACTTCTATGGGTACATCTAGCTTCTTCTCCACCTTCTCATCTTTAGGCTTCAACACTAAGGCATAGCCCACTCCTTCACCTTCCTCTAGTGTGTTTAAGAACTCCTCTCCCACCAAGAGTACTTTAGGACCTACTATTTTCACTTCCCCTTCTTCTAGGATTGACTGAATTCTAAATGTGACTCCATCCTTCTTGAAAGAATATGAATTATTGGCTCCATCGTGAATGGTCTTCCTATCAAACTTTCAAGGTCTTCCCAATAGAAGATGGAAAGAATCCATGGGTAGAACATCACATAACACTTTATCTGTATACCTCCCTATGGTGAATTCTACCCAAGCTTGTTCATTTACTAGCACATGTTGACCCTTGTTCAATCAAGTGAACCTATAGGGATTAGTGTGTAGGATTCTTTGCAAATTCAACTTACTAACTGCTTCATTTGATGTTATATTATCATCGGATCTAGAATCAATAATGATATCATAAACTTTACCTAGTATCTTGCACTTGATCCTAAATAGTGATCTTCTTTGGCTTGGCTCCTCTATGACTGGTTCTTTGATGAGAGTTCTCCTAATCATGAGATTATCTCCCACTTCTGAATCTAATGCCAGTTTAGTAGTCTTGTTGCTTGAGGACTCCTCTTATACATAGCTCACTATCTTCTCTCCACCTTGGGATGATGAACCCTTCTTAGGGCACCTATATGTAGGATGTCCATACTAATGGCAATTGTAACACTTCATGGAAGAGAAATAAGATCCTCTTCCTTTTCCACTTGATCTTCATCTATAGTTGTTTCTTGAGACCCTACTCCTATTGTAACCACCCCTATTGTTGATCACTTTTCCTTGTTGTTTTGTGAGCTTAGTATCACCTTGGTTTCTTTGTTCTAAATTCCTTCCTCCAAATATTCCTTTATGACCTCTGTTATCTATCCCCCTACCTCTACCTTGACTACTTGTATCATGTCTTTTCTTGAGCTTCTCTTCTACCTTGAGAGAAAGTTGATAACATTGGTGGACTATTCTTGGGTTCAAGAGGTTTATCTCCTCTTGTATGTTCCACCTTAGGCCATTTAATTACCCATCCACCTTTAGGCTTTCTTCCTCCATCACATGTGACCTAAGACATAGTTTACGTAATTCTTTTGTATATGCACTCACTTCAAGGTCCTTCGGTCTTAAATTTTGTCTTTTCTTATGTAGTTGCACTTCATAATCATCTAGCAGGTAGGTCTCTCTAATCTTTTCTGCCATACCTTTCCAGTTAGTAATAGGGTTATTTCCCTCTTTTAACCTCTCATCTTGCATAAAATTCCACTTTGTGAGGGTAGCTCCCCTCTTCCTTAAATTATCCACTCTAACTCTTTGTGCCTCACTGATACCTTCACATTCAAAGTGGTTCTCCATGCCTTCTATCCATTCCATGACTAACGTTGCTTCCATCTTTCCACTAAACAGTGGTGTTCCTTCCAAGGATTTTCCACTCATGGCCTTCAATGCTCTCAAGAAAGGTTCTTCCTCTAAAACAGGGTCTGGTTTAGGGACTTTGTCTTCCTCTTCCAACTCTTTACCCTTATCTTCCACCTCTCTAACTTTCTCTCTAACCAATTCAGTCTCAATCTCCACTACACCAAGTTTGCTTTCTATCTCTGCTAGCCTTTCCCTAAGGAGTCTATTCTCCTCCTCTTGGTCTTCCACTTTATTTGAAAATTCTTCATTTGTCACCATCTTTGAAGAATCTACCCATTCAGTTGAATACAACATCAGTTATCCTCTAGCCCAATATTTTAGGCTCTAATACCAATTTGATAGGATTACACTAGATTTCAACTCTCCTGTTAGGACCAACCTAGGTTCCTAACTCACTAACTCCTCAATTCCTTGATCAGGGCTTCCACAAGGTGCTTCCCTTCCTCCTAGGACTTTCTCAATGTCCTCAATCAGAGCAAACTATTCTCACTCTTCTAGGTGACCTATCAATGTTTAAATGTACCTTCCCTTCTCATGTTAACTTCCATCTAATCAAGTGTACTCAACATCCTAAGCAAGTGTTCAATCTTGCAAGGGTGTGGAGGTAATCAAATTCTTCTTCTTAACCAATTCTTGGCCCATTTTGTCCATATATATCCATCTCTTCTTTACCGATCTCTTTGAATTATCTATTTTGGCCTTATAGCCCTTGAGCCCCCAATTAGGTCTCCTAGTCTGGGTTTTTAGGATTTATTGAAAAATGTTCCTTAAGGATCTACCAAAAAAATTATGGATTCTTCAATCAATTAGGAAACCCTAAGTTATTTTATGGGTCTTGGGCTCCAAAGCCTTCGTACAATACCCTATCCAAACTATGAGGGTTTGATGAGGGTTTTAATGGCTTCTAGGAGATCAAAGTTCACTAAAAGGAAATGCTTTCCAAATGGATTGGAAAAGCATCTATTTCTTCACCAAGGCTCTATCTCATCCCCATACTCATCTCCAATGCATTAGAATCAACTTTCATAATCACCCCTACAAGTAACCCTACAAATTACCTCCTTGTTCCTAGTCAAGCAATGATTATGCTCGCCTAGGGAAAGGTCAAAAATATAGATAGACTCATCTTTAGAACCCCTACTTGATTATGTACAATTTACATGGAATCAATTCCCATTTCATAAACTTTTTTTATGAACACACAGTGGGATTTTATGGGATTTTATGGGGGAGCCATTTTTCCACTGATTGTTATATACAGGCCAATGAACTGGCTAAAACAAATAAATTACACCACATCTACCAAAACTATAAAAAAAATGCAAAAATATTTACAAAAATGAAGTAAAATGATTATTCCTAACAAGTTTCTTCAATACAATAAGAAACTAATCCATTATACGCTACTGGTGCAATAAAACAATCAAATTGTGGCTTAACTGTCTAAGATAGTGTTTGATTACTATAGCAAAAAAGTTGTAAAACTAGTCAAACCTTAGGATTTGAGCTATAGGAGGTTTAAATACTCCTTTTCCACATATTTAGGTGGTTAGGACTGAAGTAAGAGCTAAATCTAGCCTTCGGTCTCTTTAAGACAAAAGTTGTCATGCAACTTTGAAAAGTTGCAAAAGTTGTCATGACAACTTTTTAGCAACTTTTGCATTGTTGATTTTCTTCCTTCCCAAAACACTCTAAACCACCTAGATGGTTATAAAAACACACCTAAGCCTAACTTAGGCTCATTTTAGCCACCTCCTAACATTTTGGAATCATTTTTAGCCTTGGACTATATTCCACACACTAGGACTATACTAGCTCCTAGAGACACTTTAGCTCCCACACCAAACTTCACTAACTTAACCCAAAACCAACCTAATTAACCAACTAAACCACATCACCTAGACTCTCTTGGAGCCTTTATTAACTCCCTGATCTAGCTAGGATTAGTACAAGCCAAAAATTGGACAGGACACTTAGCTTAAGTCTTAGATGCTCATGCACCATTAATGATCATTTCTTTGAGGTTGTTTATTTTGATGTTTTCCATAGTTTTGAGAGCCATTCAAAACCCTATGTACTATGATTTTGGGAGCCATTTAAAACCCAATGTAGTTATGAGATCCAAGCCAAATCCCATGGTGGTTTGGAGTTCTTTTCAAAACCCCAAAATTGTAGTTAGTTTTTTTATGATCAATCTTTTGAGGCTAATCGTAATGATGGTTTTGGGAGCCATGCTAAAACCCAATGTTAAGGTTTGGGATTCCATCCAAAAGCCTAAGGATCTCCTTTCTCAGGAGACTATCTCTTTGATGTAAGGTGTTGGCCTTGTGTTGGTTTTATTTGGGCAACTAAAGCATTGTATGATCTATGTTGTAATGTTGTTGTTTGTTTGTTGGTTTTGGGCTACTATTTTATAATGTTCTATTTTTTGCAGCTATTCATCCTAGTGGGGTTCTAGATCCCCCTCAAAATATGATTGTTAAGTTTTTTAGGTCCCCTTCAAAACCTATTTTTCTCCTAATTAAAAACTCAAACATTTTGCAATAATGTCTTTCTTATCTATTATATTTTAGACATTGCAATTATGAGAACCAACGTAAACATACATAAATAGCTTTTTTTAATTTTATTACGTACAAATGAATGCTGAGATTTTCAAATTTGAATTTACAATAGGGGGTGTAGACTATCAAATAAGATACTTGAATATAAAGACATTTTTAGTGTTGAATTATATTGCACAAATACAATTCACTTTGAATAGGTACAACACAACATAATTCAACACTAAATACCCTTATAGAACATGTATCTCCATGTTAAATCACCTAATATTAGGTTGCATGGTAAATGCATTCCTTATTTCATGTGAATGAAAGTGAATGTAAAATTAATATACATGGGAAATAATCAACGATTTCATATTACACTTGTTAGCTATCTGATTTATATGACAACTTGAAAGAAATCAGCTTATAACCTTACAACTTGCTAAATTGCATATTGTACTATGCATTCATGAGCTTTTTACATAACATGATATCAAGAAAATAGTAGAAGACTTTGAAGATTACTACCTAACCAAGCCATAAAATTCTCTCATGTACTATAACAATAATTATTAAATTGATCTAGTCCTTATCTTATAATACCAACAAAATAAGGAAATTATGTCCCACAATGTTAAACCATTAAAAAGAGTCATTCTACAATATTAAACCATAAAGGAAACTATGTTCTAACTAGATACTTGAAGACAAAATGTCAAAAGTAGAAAAAATTTAGATAATTGTTTTTATCATTCAATCCACTAATATTGACTACTACTTGTGTTGATAATTGATGGTCTTTTTTCTCCAGGTGTTGGAACATTCATTGAGTTTTCTTTGAGATAATTTCTATTCCAATTTAATAGAGAAGTTCAAGGCTTTATATGTCAATAGGATAATATTATTTGTTCTTTTAAATTTCTATTTAAATTTCTTCACAGCCCACGAATACCTACAAGCAGAAATAACCTATCACAAGAGAATAATGGAGATAAACTGCAATAGCTCTCAAGAGTAAAATTGCATTAGAGAGAATTAAAAAGAAAAAACAAAAGATTCATCCTTATAAAAGGATAATGAGAAACCCTAAGATAATCTTCAAATAGAAATAAAAGGTAAAAATAACCTTTTACTCTAACAACCCCCCTTAAGATGAGCTTAGGGAGAAGCAGCAAACTAAAAGCTAAAGAAGCTAAAGAAAAACAAGCTGGAAAGAAAATTTGGGTCCCGACAACAAGGCCTGATGAGGTACCCAATCACAACCAAATCTCTATGAAGTGGAGAAATAGAGAAACCCACATGGGAAAAACTCTACTCCAAAAAGAGATGAAACAACATGCTAAAAAGAAACATGAAGGAAGGAAGGCCTCATAAAGATCCTCCAAGGACAACTTCCTTCACCCCAAGCATCGAGCGCAACTAAAGATAGTGCGGAGAGGCAAAAGATTTAGTGAAGATGTTAGAAACCTACTCAACTATAGGAATATACTTCAAGATGAGAACACCATCTTGGATTAACTTCTAAAAGAAGTGCATGTGGATCTCAATATGTTTGGTCCACTGATGCTCTACTGGGTTGTGAGAAATGTGAATAGCACCCTGATTGTCACGCCATAGAAGAGTGGGACTATCTAGAGGAAACCCAAACTCATTCATCATCTATCGAAGCCATAAAACCTCATGACTAGCTAGCACAATTGCTTGGTACTCTACCTCTGTAGATGATAATGAATGAGCGGTTTGCTTCTTGCAAGACCATGTGATAGGACCAGAACTAAGACAAAAAATCAAAGCCCGAAGTAGTCTTTTGATTAGTGGTGTTACCGCCCAATCAGAGTTAGTGAAGCCAACAATGTGAGGAGATCCTAAAGTGTAGGTAATGCCATACAAAGTAGTGCCCTGAATGTACCTCAAGATACATTTGGAAGCTTTCCAATGGCTCTCATGCAGATCTTGAGAGAATTAAGAGACAAGACCAACTGAAAAGGAAAAATTTGGACGTGTGTGTTTTAGGTACAACTAACTACCAACCAACTATCTGTACAAAGTAGAGTCTACTGAAGGAGTAGGACGTGATGGTGACAAAACAATAGCTGACTCAAAAGGTGTGGGGGCAGGCTTGCAATCAAGCATGCCAAATCATTGGATCATATCAAGAGAATACTTCAACTAGAGTATGGAGATCCCATCCGAAGAATGAATAACCTGTAGGCCCAAAAAAAAGTGCAGAAGATCGAGATTTGTCATATCAAATTGCTCCATCAAAGCTCTCTAAACACTTTGAATCATAGAGGATGATCTACCTATGACAAGAAGCTCATCAACATATAGCACAAGAATCAAGAGATCACCCTCGTGAGACTAAATGTACATTGTAGGATTGGAATGAAAGCGAGTGAAGTGTGAAGAAAGAAGAAATGAGTCCATCTTCTCATACCAAGCCCTAGGGGCTTGTTTGTGACCATATAATGACCAATAAATTCTACAAACCAAAGAGGAAACATGCACAAAACCTGAGGTTTCTCCATATAGATCTCCTCCTATAGGTCTCCATGCAAAAAAGCACTCTTCACATCCATCTGAAACATTGTCCATCCCTGTGAAGCTGAAAGAGAGCGTACAAGATTAATAGAGTTCATCTTGGCAACATGAGCAAAGGTCTCAGAGTAATCAATACCCTCCACCTATGAAAACCCCTTCGCAACAAGACATTCCTTGTACTTATCAATCGAACCATCTGCAACATATTTGGTATGATACACCCACTTGCATCGAACCAACTTTCTCCCTATTGGAAGAGAACATAGATCCCAAGAGTGATTCTTCATCAAAGAAGAATACTCCTCATCCATGGCCTTATCCCACTCTAGGTGTCATGTCACCTCTAAAAACTTCTGAGGGTCAGTGGAAATGACCTGACTTGGAAGACTAGAACCAGACGTCTGAGTGCAAGTACGACAAGTATCTATAGGATCACCTTCCAAAGCTCCAACTACATCAACACTATCATGAGACCATCTGGGCACTCGTTGAACATCTGGTGGAGGTGGGGAAGGTGGATCACCATCTGAATCTTCCTTGGAGGATATGGAATCCTAGAGAGGAGAAGATGAAGTAATAGGTAGTGAGGAAGAAGCTGAAAAGAGAGGATCCATCTGAGGATAGCGCTCATCAAACTGAACATTCCACCAAAACAAGACTTCTTTGGAATCAAGATCAAAAAACTTGTACGGATTCACATCCTCACAGTAGACATGTAATGTCCCCACTAGGGAACCCATAAGGAATTAGGTCTTATGACCAAAAATTGCAACTAACAATTTTTTATTTTTTTTTCTAACATTACATCATTAATACATTCACATTCCTTAAGGTTCCCTTAATGAATTCATTTACTAAGATATTTGCATTACTTATCCAAATTGAATTTCATTTCTTTTCTTTACTTTCACATTTCATAACATAAGAAATCAGGTAAGAAAATAACATTTTCATTTACAATTATATTCCTTACTTCATTAACCAATTTCATTTCTCTTTCCTACACATTGAATAACTATTCTTTAAAAATTACATTTTAGCCTTAGCATAATAAACATTTCCTTTCATTGCAACATAGGAGAGATAGAGAAGATAATTCAACATTACATTATATATTTCCAACTTTGATCTTTCAAATAACAACCCTTGAAACAAACCCTAGAACTATCCCTCCCAATTACATTGCTTTGGTTGTCAATTACATTTTTCTAATAATAAATCTCATTACAATAACAAGTACATTAATGACCTGAAGGCATTACAACATATCTTTTCATCTTCCTTTTCAATAATACATAATACAAAATAGAAATATCTTCATTAATGCATAAAATTGAATGCATCCAAGTCACGAACCATGAACCAGACCTTGAAATATTTTTTTGCACCCAACCATGTGAAAATGGGGAAATTCCACCCCCTGTACTAGGAGATAGAACCAAGATACTCACAAGGCCCTAAGCATTCTAAGGTTCCACAAACCCTAACTTGAAAACAAATACAAAACATTACAAGATATCACACTACTAATCACAAGGGTTAGGTTTCTAGCATACCCTCTACATGAGTGTCATCACATGTCCTGGATTTTGGGATCCTTCCTGGCAACCATGTAACCCCGGTCCCCCCTTTCTAAATAAGGATCAATCCTGGTAGTTACCCATGGTCTCGATACTCCAATAGGACTATGTGGCCATTAATATGTTTTCTTTCATTATCTTTTATTTCCCCCCCTTTCCCAGATTCATTATTAGGTTATCACTTTTTACTAACCCACCCATTGGATCATTTGGAAACTGCTTTAGGGTTCCAACACCTGTGGTGCACCACTCAACTAGGGTACCTAGTCCCCTACCCATACACACAAGCCATGAAAACATCAAGTACTTTTAAAAGATCCATCTCACAAGTCTAGGGAACCCTCCGGTGCACTCAGGCCACCCGAACGAGTCCTAGCCTCATATTATGGATTTTATCATAAGCCAAGTACTAAAATCACATGAGAAACATCTTATAAGGCCAACAAAACCATGTATAGAAATTCATAGGATTCAACATATAACTTTCCACATGCATTAACACAACATTTCGTAGCTTGTTTGATAAGCCTAGGGAAGCCTCATGTGCCTGAAATTTGGCTAAGTCTGAAATTTTTCAAAAAACCCCCAAAATCTAAAATTTGCATCTTAACTCCTATGAAGCTGGAACCTATCTCAAACATCCTGAAAGGTATTTATACAAATATAATTCTTATACTTAAATGTTATATTTGTATAAATCTTGCCACCAGGATGGGTCCTAGCCTCATAAAAATATCACAAGTACATGCCCATTTACTAAAACATCATAAGTGACACCATACAACATCAATCAAACAAGTGATGGACATATACAACTAATAAAATTTGCAGCCTAATCATAAGGAATGATTGTAGAAGCCATATGACCAATCCGAAGCCCAAAAATGGCCATAAGGAAACCCTAGGACCACATATGAACCATACAAGTATTCTCATAGGGAAATATAAGCATCCTCATAGGCCCATATGAGCATTCATCCTAACTCATACAAGTAAACAGGATCAGGGTTCTTTACTCATACGAGGACTGTAAAAAACACAACCAGAATTACTCCAAATGAGAGTTTAAGGTGTGGAGAGTGCTTGGGGAAGGTTCCCTAAGGCATACCTAATTTAGGTACCTCAGTACCATATCCAACACACCACTATACTCAAAAACAAATACAAGTAATCAAAACTAAAAATACAAACTTAAATCTGCAAAAGCCATGGAATGAAAACTTACTGTACTTCTTCCTAAACCACTCTAATCTTACCTAAAAGTTCCTAATTCATCCTAAACCATAAGAGTACAGATAAATACACCAAAATATAGAAGTATAAACTTTCATGAACTCACAGGAAATAATTTGGAAAATCCATTTAACCATAACACATATCACATATTCCTAGTTGTATTATTTTAAGCAACTAAATACAATCTACATCACACTAATATGAAAATACTTATGAATAATTCCACAAAAAAAATTCACATGCATACAAGAAGAAGAAAAATTTTCCAAATCCAGATCCTACTTGGAGTCCTATGGAGAAAGCTCATGATGGTTGGAGCACACCCCTACAGTACCTCCAAGCTTTGAGATGGCAGACTCCTGGTAGAGTCTCCTCTAACAACCAATCCTATCTTCCTTCCTTAGAAAATTTCCCCAAATACACTCACAGAAAGATGATCAATAAAATACAGAGACAAAATTTCCCCCAAATGACTTCCGAAACCAATTTGCAAGAATTAGCAGAATTTTTTCTTCCAAAATCTCTCATCTCCAAATTTCGCCAAATCCATTTGATTTATCCTCCAACTATATGGTTGGAGGATTTGCTTTATAGGAAGCAACTTCTCCAACTTCCATAGTTGGTTAGAAAAATCAAACCAACCTTCCTGTAAACACATAATAAATTTTCTTATTAAATTTAATTAAAATAACCTCCAAAGAAACCTATAACAAGAAGAATAAACATAAAGCTTTCAAGAAACATACATAGCCCACTTGGAATCAAACTAGCCTAACTTCTAGGAGGTCTCAAGTTCAACTCCCTCCTAGATAGCTATTTTTACTAATAGGATCTTCCTTTCATTATCTATTATTATTATTTTTAGTTTTATTCAATATATTTTATTAAACATTGAAATAGATTTGTACAAATAAATAAAACACACATGAGTAATAATATTTATATATGCAGAGGTATATGTGTGTGCACCCACATATACGTATACATATATAAGTTTATAACATACATTTAATACTAACAGAGATATAAACTAAACATATATATACATACACTTTATACCAGAAATCCAACCAACATCATAGCATAAACCACAGGATAACATCATAAGACTGCATTCATATTCCCCAACTAGGGTAACCTCCTAACATAAACTAATTCCATGGGTAACCTTGAGAGTATCTTGGTTAAATCTCCACACAACAATAGTTTGAGGATTTGGAAGGCACACTCAAACTAGTGTAGCTAGGTGGAGATGATGTCTGGTACCTGCATCATGCATCACCAATAATGGAAAACAAGGAGGGAGAGTGCGACATCGTGTGGACCTCCCGTAGGAGTAACTACGACTATTGAATAGTCTCACAATAGGTAAAGAAAATCATGTCATTGTCTCTCTTAAGGGTAATATATCTATGCTAAGGATTACCTATTCCCATCATGAAATGCATTTAGATTGTCAAACCAGGGATGTAGACTTGAAATGGGACAGCACAGTTTGTGCACTAAGTTCCTTTAGGAGTCATAACACCTATGCTGCAGGAAGATAAAATGCATGAAAGGAATCTTTGCTATTGATGTAGGAAAGTAGACACACTCGACTATTTAATGGAAATGTGATAGAAAGCTTGTAAAATGAATCTAAGCTTGTCTAACAATCAAAAAATTCACTATGTCTATCTTCTGCAAGTGCTGCAGGAACATCCACAATAGTAATGTTGCAGGAGTAAAATAGTAACTCTACTTGAAAGTAGGGAAAATGTAGGAAGAAAATCTAATTTATCTTAATATAATCCACCTCCCAAGTGGGCCCCCTTGGTTGGCTTCTGCTAACTACTAACACAAGAAATAATCCAAAATCGCTCTTCCATTAATTCTTCTTAACTGGTTACATAGCAATTGAATAACTCATGAAGAACTGAGAAGAACAACTTCTACTATATTGAACACACCATTCTATATTTCTCATTACCTAACTAAGTCAATCAAATCCCTTTATAAAGAGGACTGATGCTTATTGAAAACATAACATTAAAGTTTGATTAAACCTCACCAAATAACGAGACGGTAAAACAACCATGACATATTACAATTATTGAAAATAACATAATAACAACTCTAAGGAAATATAACAAGACTTATTTCCTATATTCTCTGGAAAAATAGCTCCTTTATAGGTGCGGCATATCCTTCAGAACCATGCTGAATTCTTTTGCCATGACTGGTCTTCTAACACTCCTTCTTTAATGTGGTTGCACCACTCTTCGAACTACTCCTTTACCTAAAAGGTTAGTAACATTCGGTACACATATGCAAGGCAACATTTCAACCCCCTACTCAAATTTTAGAACACAGCTTAAAATAACTATATGAAGTACTGCATTATATTTATAATAGTTTGTAAAACATGTCATTCAAGCTACCCATAGGCTATGTGGCTTAAGTTGTACTTAGCATAAGTTCACATAGGTATAAGTCATAAATGTTTTGGAAATGTCTATCAGAACATAAAGAGTATCAACAAAGTATGAAGATTATAACAAAATTGAGACATTAATTTGTCTCATCATCTGCCCCCTACTAATAGAATGCTTGTCCTCAAGCATTGTATTTCTTGGCTATGGTTCTAAAATCACCAATAGTCATCTTCCCCTTCTTTCCACTCTTGAAAGTGTTGTAAAATCATCTTGTTCTTTCTAGGTAATCTCCTTGGTGCTCCTCAACGAACTGATCCAATCTAGTAGCATTGTTGTATAGGGGCCAGAGGAGTGTAGGTGGTTGGAAGGATAAAGGCATCCATAATTCCCTTCTGACCTGTCGTCCCAACTGCATATATTCAGTCACTTTGTGCACAGCTACTTCAAAGTTAATTGGGTTGTGTGGCTCTGCTTTCTTGAAAGCTTTTGGCAATCTGTTCCACTGATTTCTTACCCCTGAAAGAGCTCTTTGGCTATAAAATTGGGCAATGTTTGATAGTCTTTTTAGACCTTATCTCTCAATGCAAAGACTTTCTCGATGATTTCAAGCTTCTGCTTCCCATAGGTCAAATTGAGCCAATCCCTCAAAAGCACATTAGGCTTATGTGACTCAGCCCTTGATGGTAATGGTTCAAATTTTTCTAGATCCTTGTAATTGTTCAATTGTCTATCATAGTTTACTTCATTATGCATCCATGACATTAGAGCCCTTAAGTGAATGTCCCCTATATAGAGCAAAGGGTTCCACTCTATTTCATGTGGAATGATAAAGCTGTGCAAACATAGCTCACATAATAAATTTTGCTGCCATGGGGAAGAGTTTGATATATTCCATAAAAATCTTGGGCTGACTTGAACTCACAATCAATACCTTTAATTGTCATCATAAGTTGAAACAAAATAAATTGCTCTTTTAAACAAATAGCATATACCCTGGGTGGCGGTCGACAAGCTATGACCTAATCGGCTAATTTTAGGGCCTTATCCATTTGTTGTTTTTGTTTCTTTAGTTGCTCCCTAAGAGATTCAATTTCCTCATCCTTATCAAATATCTCTTTCTGCATTTGATCTAATTCATGTCTCCACCAAGTCTTTTGAAAAAAAAATGATTGTATAGGTTAAAGAGTACAAACTGAATTGTTTGTGAGGGAAATTCTTGCATCTAAGCTTTCTTTTTCTTTTCTTTCGTAGCTTGTTGAAAGTACTCAGTGAACCATTTGGATCTATAGGGTATAATGGAGACATTGGAATATACAAGGTGCTGTGGAGGAGTAGGTTGAACATTCATAGGAATGTTGTCTTGTACTACATCTGAGCTTGGCTCAGGCATTCCTTGATCATCCTGTGGCATGCTACTATAAGGTGCTTGCACATGTTGAAATTCTTCCATATTTTGAGGTTTCACCCGTAAAGGGGAGTCATCAGGAATATTTTCAACAGAGGGTTCTGTTAATATAATTTAGAACAATAGAGAGGGGGAGTGAATCAGTTGTTCTTAGGTCCTGATGTATAAGACAAACTTAAAAACTTTTCCTTAAATCAGATCCAATAACCAAAATAAACTCGATCATCACTGATTTAATAATAGAAACATATAACATTGTAGTCCACTACCCAGTTGTAACTTAACTTGTAAAACATAGAAATGTTCAAACCAAAACATTCACATAAGTATTAACACCAGGATTTATAGTGGAAACCCAATGTGGGAAAAACCACTTTGTAACATGCTACTATTATTTTCAATATTCTGAAGTGAGCTCGGTTAAAAGCCAACCCTATCAAAGGTTACAATACACATTATTACGTGTGACCCGGTTAAAGGATTTCAATCACCCTGTTAAAAGTGAGCCTTGTTATAGGACTTACATACACTCCATTAGAATGCAACCTTGTTCAAAGGATTTAACATGACTGTTAGGTCAACCTCTCTTAAAAGGATTTTGACTGTTACAATGGTTAGAAAGTAGCAGCAATATTGATCTGAAAAACATACAACTCACTTTGCAAATATCAGATCCAATTTCATACACTAATGCTAGTTTATTGACTTTGAAACTTTGCCATCTCCATCTTTGATCTGCTCAAAACTTTTCTTCAAGCAACCACCACAATTCTCCTTCAGCCTTTTCTGCTTATATAGTCAATAAAACTTTACTGATCTTCTAGCATTTTCTTTTTCACCCATGCACACGCATATCCAATGCTTAGGTTCCCTTAATACTTTCCTCAATTAGGTTAACTCATCTTATGCCGCTCAATCTCATTCGTAGATCTTAGGGTTAGGTCAGATTCATTGAATCTACCCACTTCATGTTCTTTGGCTTCATCTCAAATCTCTTAAAGATTTACAATAAAATGTTTTACAGTGCATTTAATGCTTTCAAACAATCAATAAATAAAGTCAACACATTTTACATAATCCAAGAATTCAACAATATCGGCTCCAAAGCTAAATTCTCTTCAAATATAAAAATGTTGATGCTCGGTCAATACTGTGATCAACTACTCGGTCTTCATGTAGAAAGCTTGATCATTACTAAAAATGTTTCCTCGGCTTATACTATCTTCCTCGGCAATTAACTATTGTTCGGTCGACACTAGAATTTTGCTTGGCATGCACTGACTCAGTCGATACTAACATTACTCAGCTTAAACATGATTTCTCCATTTTTGCTCGGTCAAGCCTACCAATTTAGTCTTCAGTCTTACTAGGATAAACAATACATTGTCTCATCATTGTACAGCATACTCAAGTACACTTTGTAGTATCAAGATAACTCAACCTTTTCCTAGGTGCTATTGTTACCAACCTTGCCCCAATCCTTCACAACAATACAATAGATATATTACTTTCCTAAGTAGCAATAGTCTTACAATTAAGGTTTGACATCAATGACAATACAACAATTGTTTCAATTACAGTTTCCAACAATCTCCCTCTTTGGCATTGATGGCAACACCATATGATATCACCTGAATAACACATGGATTACCAACCAATCCAAAAACTTATCTGTTCATCAGAGAATTATTTATAATATCCTTAGCTTCATTATGATTCAGAATCCTATAAGCCTCACTTCTATGACCATCAGAAGTATTCAGATCTCCCTCTATCTTGATCCTTCATTTCAGTTCATCACCCTTACTTGTCAGTGTCATGTGTTATCATATCAGTTCATCTCCCTCTTTGACAAAAATGCCAAAGCAGCAACTAAAACATACATCCATTAGATGTAGATAATATTTGTGCAGCTCAGTGTTTCTCCCTCTGTCATCTTGCTTATGACTAATTCCTTGTCTTTGCTCCTTTTTCACAACTCTAGGCCAGCCCTAAAGTGTGACAATCTTCTGCATCAATTTGTCAAATATTCTACTATAGCATATTTGATTCAGTGCTCCTAGCTTGACTAGGAAGCCTCAGTTAGGGGAAGGACCCCTCATTGACTTCTCAAATACTCATGAGCTTCTCTGGGTAAATCTTTAGTGAATATGTCTGCTAATTGTTATTTTGTATTCACATATTCCATTCGGACTTCTTTATCTTGTACTAATTATCTCAAGTAATGATACTTGATTGCTATGTGCTTGGTCTTAGTGTACATCACTGGATTCTTATAAATATTGATAGCACTTGTGTTGTCACAGAAAATAACAACAGGTTCAGTGATTTCTTCTTTCATGCCTATCAACAATTGTTTTATCCATACCAAATTCGAACAACTTACTACAACAGCAACATACTCGGCCTCAGTAATAGATTGGGAAATGCAATTTTGTTTCTTGCTCATCCAGGAGACTAATCTTTGTCCAAGAAAGAAAGCTCCACCACTAGTACTCTTTCTGTCATCTACATTTCCTGCCCAATCAGCATCTGTATAAACTCTGAGTTCAAATTTGTCATCCTTCTTATAATATAGACCATAGTCGGTAGTTCCTTTCAAGTATCTCATAATTCTTTTCACAGCCATCATGTGTGTTTCCTTAGGATTGGCAGATAATCTTGCCACAATCCCAACAACTAGTGCAATATCTATTCTACTATGTACAACATACTGCAATTTTCCAATCATGGATCTGTACAAAGTCTAATTCACTTCTGCAGCATCATCATTCTTAGATAACTTTTGTCTAGTAACCATAGGAATACTCACTGGTCTAGCATCTTCCATCCCAAAAGTTTTTAGTATTTCATTAACATACTTAGACAGTGTAATGAAAATTCCTTTCTTCATCTGATATACTTGTAAACCAACAAAGAATTTGATCTCACCAAACATGCTCATTTCAAATTTAGTTTGCATTTCATTTGAAAATCTTTTACATAATGCATCTTGTCCACCAAAAATGTCATCCACAAAAATTTTTGCCAACAGGATACCTTTACCTTCTTCATCTTTCATGTACAAATTGCTTGTGTCATTTATTCTTGAAAATCCAATCTATATCAAGTAGTTGTGAAACCTCTCATACCATGCTCTAGGAGCTTGTTTTAATCCATATAGTGCTTTGTTCAGTTTGCACACCATGTGTCTTCAGTTTGGATCAATAAAACCTTCTGGTTGTTCTATGTAAACTTCTTCTTCTAGTATACCATTTAAAAATGCAGACTTGACATCCATTTGATATACTTTGAAATTTTTATAAGTAGCATATGCAAGCAGAGTTCTTACTCCTTCCAATCTAGCTACAGGGGCAAATGTCTCCCCATAATCTATACCTTCTTCTTGTGCGTAGCCTTTGCATACCAGCCTAGCTTTGTTCCTAGTTATTTCACCATTTTAATTCATCTTATTCTGAAACACCCACTTTGTTCCTATAACATTTTTGTTTTGAGGTCTCGGCACCAAAGTCCAAGTATCATTCTTCTCAATCTGGTCAATCTCTTCATTCATTGCTTGTATCCAGTCTTCATTCTCCAATACCTCTCTAGTTGACTTGGGTTCAAATTCACATAGTAGGCATGTTGGATCCTTAGTTTTACTTCTGGTCTGAATTCCAATATTTTTGTCTCCAACTATCTGTCCAGGCTTGTGATGTCTTCTTACATATTTTTCCAAAATAGGTTCAGCTCTTCTCTCCTCTATTTCATCAAGTTCCCCAACAAGATTGTCAAATTCAGCTTCTGAATGCTTGGCAACCTCTTCCTGGTACTCGGAAGCATTTTCTTGTAGCTTGGCATGTTCTTGTTCTCTTTCGGCACTATTTTCCTAATGCTCAGTAGAATCTGTCTGTCGCTCGGCATTGCTTACTCGAGACTTAGCATCAAGTGCAAGTTTTTTACTTGCCTCTTCTTCTTCCTTAATGTACATAAAAGATCTATAATCTTCTGGTTCTCTTTTGCTGTCAGCTTCATTTCTTTCTACATACTCATCAATTTTCACATTCACACTTTCCACAATTTTGTTAGTGTTAGAGTTCAAACACTTATAAGCTTTACTTTTTGTGGAATATCCTAGGAATATGCCTTCATCACTCTTAGCATCAAACTTTCCATTCCTAGTGTCTTTTAATGTATAGCACTTACTTCCAAAGATTCTAAAGTATTTAACACTCAGTGCATGCCCATGCCATAATTCATAGGGTGTCAGATTTGTACCTTTCTTGATCTGTACCCGGTTAAGAGTGTAGACAATAGTGCTTATAGCTTCTTTCCAGTATTTTTGTGCCACATTCTTTTCAATCAACAATGTCCTTGCAAAATCCAAGATAGATATGTTTCTCCTTTCTACTATGCCATTCTTTGGAGGTGTTCTAGGTGCAGACATCTGTCTTTTAATTCCTCTATCATTGCAAAATAGAATGAATTCATTTGATGTAAATTCTCCACCTCGGTTAGATCTAAGACATTTTAGGTTCCTACTTGTCTCCTTCTCAACCTTAGCCAAATACCACTTAAAGAATTGAAAAGCTTTAGATTTTTCTTTTAGAAACATTACATGCATCATCCTAGTATGATCATCAACAAACAAGATAAAATATCTAGCACCACAGTAACTTTGTACACCCATAGGTCCACAAAGGTTAGTATGAACCAAATCTAAAATGTTTTCAGAAGTGAAGGATTTGCTCTTAAAACTTGACTTTGTCATTTCTCCTAACTGGCATTCCTTGCACATCACATTCTCAGGTTTCTTCAATCTAGATAGACCTCTTACCTTTTTCTTCTTACTTATCTCTACCATATTGTCAAAGTTAACATGACATAGCCTTTTATGCCATAACCAAATATCATCAAGTTGTGCAATTATACATGTTTCTTCAGATAGGTCAAGATAGAACAAATTATCTCTAGTCTAATCTCCACTTCCAATTAGTTCTCTAGTAGCATCAAATATTTTAGCTTTCTTGTGATGAAATTCCACTCGGTAACTAGTTCTGTTGAGTTGAGCAACACTTAACATATTATAATTAAGACCTTCAACCCAATATGCATTTTCACAAGATATCTTATTAGTTAGTTTAATCAAACCTTTTCCTCTAACAAGACATGGTGCATCATTACCAAATGTTACACTTTTACCTCTGTAATGATGTAAGGTCTCAAACTTATTTTTTTCACCAGTCATGTGATGTGAACAACCACTGTCAATAATCCATTTATCATTCTTGTTCACATAGGATATCAATGCAGTTTTCTCATCCTCATCAAATTCATCTTTCATTGTAACATAGACTACCTCAATTTCAAAATCATCACTATCAGTGTCAGTTTCTTCTTTAGCAATGTAACAAGATTTCTTACATTTTCCTTTGTAGTCCTTGTTCCTTTGGTAGCTTCTATCATCTCTTATGTCTTTGTGTTTTCTTTTTCTTTCATCTTCTTTATCCTTCCTGTCAGGACATCTAGTAGCTATATGACCAACTTTATTACATGTAAAACATATAATAGGGAGTTTACCTTTATACTTTCATTTTCCTCTTCTCAGTCTTCTAGCCATAAGAGCTTCTAGATCTTCTAGTTCTTCATCAGAAGTGTCACTATCACTTTCACTTTCACTTTCACTTTCACTTATGCATCTTTCTTTTTCTTTCTTTGGCTTGTTCAGAACTAGTTGTGACTTGAAAGCAGATTCAACATTACCAATGCTACCAACAGTGAAATTATCATAGTTAGAGAGTTCAAAAGCAGTCAGCTTACCAACCAAACTTTCCAAAGTAAGCACATTAGCAGAGTTGCATCTAGATTCCTAAATAGCTGAGATCTTAATAGCATATATAGGACATAGGGTTCTTAGTACTTTCCCAATTATAGTTTCATCATCAATAATCCCATTTGCTCCTCTAATAGCATTCACAACTTCTTTTATTCTACCACAATATTGTGCAATGTTCTCACCTTCTTGCATTCTCATTTCATCAAACTTACCTCTAAGACTCTCAGCCTTTACTTTTAGTACATTTAAGTCACCACTATAGATCCTTGCAAGAGTGTTCCACATCTCCTTAGCAGTTGTGCAATTCTTAATGTCCTCAAATTCTAGATAGCTTAGGGCAAATGCAATTTCTAGCATTGCCTTATTATGTTCTTTCTTAGCTCTCATTTCTTTGGTAGTCAAAGGTGCGACAGGTGAGACATAGCCATTCTCAATGTAGTACTTTGTAGAGTCACCAATACCAGCCAGATGCAGCTTCATCAAGCTTTGCCATGCAGGGAAGTTTTCCTTATTCAACTTTGGTACCTCCTTCTTATACATCTTGATCATTTGCTTCAAGTCCCTTTAAACTTGATTTCTATAAACACTAATAATAAGCAACAAAGCTCTGATACCAATTGTTAATATGATTTAGAACAATAGAGAGGGGGGGTGAATCAGTTGTTCTTGGGTCCTGATGTATAAGACAAACTTAAAAACTTTTCCTTAAAGCAGATCCAATAACCAAAACAAACTCGATCATCACTAATTTAATAATAGAAACATATAACATTGCAGACCACTACCCAGCTATAACTTAACTTGTAAAACACATAAATGTTCAAACCAAAACATTCACACAAGTATTAACACCAAGATTTATAGTGGAAACCCAATGTGGGAAAAACCACTTTGTAACATGCTACTATTATTTTCACTCTTCTAAAGTGAGCTCGATTAAAAGTCAACCCTGTCAAAGGTTACAATACACACTATTAGGTGTGACCCAGTTAAAGGATTTCAATCACCCTATTAAAAGTGAGCCTTGTTATAAGACTTACATACACTCCATTAGAATGCAACCTTGTTCAAAGGATTTAACATATGATTGTTAGGTCAACCTCTATTAAAAGGATTTTGACTGTTACAATGGTTAGAAAGTAGCAGCAATATTGATCTGAAAAACATACAACTCACTTTGCAAATATCAGATTTGATTCCATACACTAATGTTGGTTTATTGACTTTGAAACTTTTCCATCTCCATCTTTGATCTGCTCGGAACTTTTCTTCAAGCAACCACCACAATTCTCCTTCAGCCTTTTCTGCTTATATAGTCAATAAAACTTTACTGATCTTCTAGCATTTTCTTTTTCACCCATGCACACGCATATCCAATGCTTAGGTTCCCTTAATACTTTCCTCAATTAGGTTAACTCGTCTTATGCCACTCAATCTCATTCGTAGATCTTAGGGTTAGGTCAAATTCATTGAATCTACTCGCTTCATGTTCTTTTTCTTCATCTCAAATCTCTTAAAGATTTACAATAAAATGTTTTACAGTGCATTTAATGCTTTCAAACAATCAATAAATAAAGTCAACACATTTTAGATAATCCAAGAATTCAACAATGTCAACTCCAAAACTAAATTCTCTTCAAATATAAAAATGTTGACGCTTGATCAATACTATGATCAACTACTCGGTCTTCATGTAGAAAGCTCGGTCATTACTAAAAATGTTTCCTTGGTTTATACTGTCTTCCTCGACAATTAACTATTGTTTGATCGACACTAGAATTTTGCTTGGCATACACTAACTCAGTCGATACTAACATTACTCAGCTTAAACATGATTTCTCCATTTTTGCTCGGTCAAGCCTACCAATTTAGTCTTCAGCCTTACTAGGATAAACAATACATTGTCTCATCATTGTACAACATAGTCAAGTACACTTTGTAGTATCAAGATAACTCAACCTTTCCCTAGGTGCTATTGTTACCAACCTTGCCCCAATCCTTCACAACAATACAATAGATATAGTACTTTCCTAAGTAGCAACAGTCTTACCAATTAAGGTTTGACATCAATGACAATACAACAATTATTTCAATTGCAATTTCCCATAGGTCCTGGATTAGATTTTTGTACTGAAACATTTCAATTTCCAAGGGAAGGTGAAGGCACTTGTCCTCACATGTGAGGGCTTCTACGCATAGTTGCCTCTTCAACCACTGTAGTTTTAGTTTGGCGGGATCTTTTTGGCCTTTGTGTTGCAGGAGTAGACACTGTAGGAATGGACACTACATGGCTCGACCTTTTTCTTTTATTTATTTTGACTGTAGGGTTTTGAATTTCACCTTCTAGGTTAGGGATTTCTTTTTCAACTTTCTGCTTGCCTTTCTTCATGGAAGAAGTAGGTGTATCACTCTCTAGAGTGGGATCGGCAAACTTGTTTTCTGGGGACAATTCTAGTTCTCCTTTTTCAGCTATTTCTTCACTAGGCCCAGAAGACTCTACTTCATTCACAAAAGGTTGAGCAACAGGGTTAACTTGGGGCTGCAAGGTTTTAAACTAAACAAATTCCGCCCAGGACATGGGAGAGACATCCCTAAGGGATTTTTCAACCAAAAGCTTTACTAGGGCATGGTGGCTTATGGAATTTGCATTACCCTTTTGTGTTTCCTTAGCACTAATGCTTAACATATTATAGAGAAAATTAGGAACATTGACCTGAACATTATGCCTTAAACAGCTAAGCAATTTGAAATGGTGGGCATGCAGGTTTGAGAATCTTCCTTCACAAGTTAAATACCTGATAATGTGGTTAGCCAATTCTAGAAATGGTGGTGGAAGAGACAACCTCTTACATCCCTGCTTAGTGATTTCAAGTGGAGAATCACTCGATCGGGAGAATTGAGCTCGAGATGACCTGGTGTCATGCTCGTTAGGATAGTGCTCTCCAATGACTGGTAATCCGGTGACCTCTACAATTATCTCCTCGGTAGCAACAACTATTAAACCCCACATAGTTTCTTGTCCCTCTTCAAAAGTGCCCATAAATTCTGCTACAACCTCCTCATTGAATTCTGTCAACTGAAGGAAATACCCTAGCCAGCTGCTTGCATTAAATTGGCGAATTGCTTTAACATCTGATAGTAAAATACCATAGACAATTGGTTCATGTCTCTGTAATTGTCCCCCCATCTTAATAATGCCCAATCTTCAATTTTTCTGCTCTCCAATTCATTGTTAATATTCGGTCCTCTTACACTCTGCAAATACACTCTTCTTGAAATCTCAATTTCTATTCTTGAGAATACTGATTTTCACTTACACTACCTCCGTTATGCTTGACATGAACAATAATAATGGCATTGATTACAGAGGACATCAGATTCTTAAGTGGGAGTTATCTCATAATTTAACTATGGTCCTTTCAAGTCATGTCAAGCTCTAAAAATCACTCAAAACATAGAATTTGAAAGTACGACAAATGTGTTGGATTAAAAGAATTAATAGAACGTAGCCTAAGTACAACATTGATGTGATAAGGATGTGACTAGGGTGACTTAGGAACAACACTTGGAAGTTATTACACTTCCCCTTCCCCCTATGAAATTTTGATAAGTGTCCTCACTTGATAAATTTGGTATGAGAATGGGAAACTGGCTCAATGCATATATCATACATGTAATGTAGTACTATATATAATTATTCAAACCTATGTGCTAAAAGTGAGAAAAGAGTTAAAAATTTGTACCTAGCGATTTATTATCGTACACATGAATGTGAGCTTATGAGAGTGTCAAGTCCGACGGCCGCATGAAAGTGTTGATGTGGTGTTTTATTGAAAGCATTAAAATAGAAATTATGGGTGACGTGGAGTTTGAGTGGGTGGTAGACAGAGAAATGACATGGGTTGGTAAGAATAAGACAGAAAAGTGAATGAAGAAATATACCTCATATGAAATGAAGTTTTATTATGGGAGTTTTTGAAGGCATGTTATGGTGAGGCTGCAAGAAGAAGGCTTTCACCTTCTGCTGCAGGAACTGTTACCTGAGGGGTTATTAAACTTTGCGTGCTGAACTGCTTCAATAATTCTTCCTTTGTTTGAGGCTTGTGATACAGGCGTAGGCGGTGTCCATTAACAAGTAGCTTAAATTAGATTGGATCAAGTGTGGTCAGTTGGATTGACCCATTATCAAAGACATATTGAATTTCATATGGCCCCAGCCATCTAGTCTGCAGTTTTCCTAAGAGCTCCTTAAATCAAGAATCATACAATAGAGCCCAGACACCTACTTGAAAGTGTTTATTCTTGATATGTGAATCATGCCACCTCTTCCTTTGTTTTTGGATTAGCTCTGTCCTTTCCAATGCTGACTTTTGCATTTCATCCAATGAGTTGAGGTGGAGAAGGTGCTCTGCTTGTGTTGTAGGAAGATCAATGTTCAACTCCATAGCTGTGTGCAATGTTTTGTGTTCAAATTCTATGGGCAACATTTTCACCTTTCCATACACCAATTCAAATGGTGTGAATCCTATTGTGGTCTTCCATGTTGTATGATAAACCCAGACTGCTTCATTTAATCGGTTGCTCCAATCTCTTCGATGCAATTGCATTATCTTTGTTAATATTGCCTCTATTTCTCTATTTGTCACCTCTGCCTATCCATTCGCCTGTGGATGATAAGGACTAGACTTCTGATGTCTTATGCTATACTCCTTCATCAACTCAGTGATTATATTTGAAGTGAACTGTGCTCCCTGGTTTGTCACTAATTCTCTTAGGACTCCATAACGTGTAAAAATGTCTTCATACAAGAATTTTGCTACTTTTTCATCTCTAGCATTTTGCATTGCTTTCACTTCCACCCATTTTGTCAGATAATCTGTGCATACCAGGACATAAGATTTTCCATTTGATGGAGGATCAATTGGTCCTATGAAGTCCATACCCCATTTATCAAAGGGTGTCATCACCACTTGTGGATTAAGTGGCATCTCATATGATTTTGTTGGACGACCCATCCTTTGGCATTTATCACATTTTTTTGTATAACTAGTTGCATCTTTGTGTAATGTTGGCCAATAATATCATGTTATTAATATTCAAGGTTGTTCTCTTTGCTGCAAAGTGACCTCCACATGGCTCATCATGAAAAGCATGGAGTATGTCATATATTTCATCTTCTCTCACACATCTCCTCATGATCTTATCTGGACCAGTGTAAAATAGATTGTTATCTATCCATGAAAATTGAAAGCTTTTCTCTACAAGCTTTTTCCTGTCCTTCTGAGAAAAATGTGGGGGCATCTTATTTGCTACAAGATAATTGGCTATGTCTGCATACCATGGGTTTTTGATTTCTATGTGGAACAAGTGTTCATCTAGAAATGTATCTTCAACCTGAGTAGTGTCTTCATTAGCATTTTGTAGCCTAAACAAGTAGTCAGCAACTACATTGGCCTTCCCTGGCTTATCAACAATTGTTATATCCAATTCCTATAATAGTAAGAGCCATCTTGCCAGTCTTCCTATTATAACAGGTTTGTTCATTAGATATTTTATTGATGAGTGATCAATGTGAACAAAAATGGGATAGCCTGTGACATAGTGTCAAAATTTGTTCAATGCATAAACTATAACTAGGAGTTCCTTTTCAGTAATTGTGTAGTTCAATTCAAGGCCATGGAGGCTTTTCCTGATATAGTAAATTGCATTCTCAAGGTTGGTAGGTTTTTGTCCTAGCATAACACCTATGGCATAATCTGATGCATCTGTATGGATATGAAATGGGATAGACCAATCTGGTCCTTTGAGGACTAGTGCAGTGGTTAGAAGTTTCTTAAGCTGCAGGAAGGACTCATTACAAGCTGGTGTCCATAGAAATTTAGCCTCTTTGGTAAGCAATGTATACAAAGGACTAGCTATTTGACTGAAATTCTAAATGAGGCACCTATAGTAGCCAGCATGTCCTAAAAAAGATCTTATATCCTTTGGTTTAGTAGGTGTGGGTAACGTGAGAATTACCTCAATCTTGGTTGGGTCTACTTGTATTCCTACTGCTGAAATAAAATGCCCAAGTACTACTCCTTCCTGCATCATCATAAAGCATTTCTCACTATTAAGGGATAAATTATGTTCCTTACATCATATTAGCACCTTTTCAAGATTCTTCAAAGCCTCTTCAAATGTCACTCTGAATGTTGTAAAGTCATCCATATATATCTCCATACAATCATGTGATATGTCAGCAAAATACAAATTTCAGCTCTTTGAAACGTTGTTGGAGCATTACATAGCCCAAATGGAAATATAGAATATGAAAATGTCCCCCATGGACATGTGAATGTACTCTTCTCCTGGTCTTTTGGAGCAATAGTTATCTGATTGTATCCACTATATCCATCAAGAAAGGAAAAATACTTCTTACCGGCTAAAGTATCAAGTACTTGGTCAATGAATGGTAATGGGAAGTGATCTTTCTTGGTAGCCTTGTTTAACTCCCTATAATCCACATAGATTCTCCATTTACCCCCCTTCTTGGGTACTATAACCAAAGGTGATACCCATTTACTATCAGATATAGGATATTTAAAGCCAACATCTAATAACTTTTGTAATTCAGTTTTGACTATCTCCCTTAATGTTGGATTAATCCTCCTTTAAGGTTGATAGAGTGGTAGACTTCCTTCATTTATATAAATCCTATGTGTACATAGTGTAGGGATTAATCCCTTCATGTCCCCATAGTCCCATGCAAAGGCTTTCTCATGTGTTTGCAGCAATTTGGTTAGTTTCTCCATTTGTTGTGAAGGCGGCTTATTATTCACATGGAGATTATGACCCTTAGAAAGCTCAACAGTAGTTGTAAGGTCAAGCATGGATACTTCAGGGATAGGACTTGTGTTTACTTCACTAGGTAGCAATTGGTGGATAATATTGAGTTATGAAGGTAATACACAATTCTCAAAATTTTCTTCATATGTAGTTAACTCCAATACAGAACTTTTAGATACATCTTTGATTACAACACAGTCATTATTAAGAATGCTCTGAATGACTTCATCTTCCTCTTGTAGCTTTAGAAAGGATTACATATGTAACATCATGAGCTGAACCATAGAATTCAGTTCTTCTTCTCCATCTCCTAAATGTGGCCATATAGGTGTACTTAAATCTGGCTGTGGTTGAGCTAGAGGATACAATGCTAGTTTCTTAGTGGCTTGCCCATCTGATATTATCATGTTCCCTAATCTACAACTTATGTTTGCATCAATTTTTTCCAACCATGGACATCCTAGAATAACAGGGTAACCAACAAGATTGACCTTTGGTGATAGAATCATGAAATCAGCAGGGTACTCCCAAGAATTTAAGGCAACTATTATGTCTTCTATCATTCCATCAGGGGTGATAGTAGAACTACCTGCTAGTTGTAATATTGTTGGACTAGCTCTCAACCCTTCAATGCTTAGTTTATTTATAGTATCCTTAGTCATTACATTAATGGCAGCACCTAAGTCTATTAATGCATTTTTGACAGACTGACCATTAATAATTGTTGGTGTAATTATGTATTTACTAATTACACTTTACTTAAGTTTACTTAGGATAATGCATTGCATAGTAGTTTGTCTTTGTGACACTTAGGAGTTTGCATTTCATTTTAGCACATGGTTAGGAGAATCTCCACTTTAGGTGTGATAGTTGTCATCACATACCTCGTTGTGTGTGAGATCCACCTTTAGTGCTCTTATCACATTATCATCCTAATCCAATGCACATACTTTATTGCATATTGGAGGATGATCCACCTTTGGTGGACATGTGATTCCACCTTGTGTGGGTGATATCTAATCATCTCCTTATCATGTAGTCTTATTGCATTGCCTATATATTTAGGCACTCCTACATTGTAAAATCAATCATCTATCTATTTCATTATTTGATCATTTGATCATATCATATTTTGTCTCTCTTGTGCTATCTCTTGAGCTTCTAGATCTTGGTTTCTATTCTTTGCCTTAGGCAAATTCTTACATGGTATCAGAGCCATAGGAGTTTCATTTGTATAGCCTATTTTGAGAGATTTTTATTGCAGGTCAAAATTGGAGCTTGCTGGTGCAAATCAGAGGTTGGAATCACATTGAGGAGGTCCAAAAACCCCTAAATCAAATTTTGTTTCATCCAAATCGGACATCTGAAGCCAAATCTAGAGCCATTTGAATTTTCAAGGTTCGGCGGCGGCGATTCAGAAAAAATAATTTCAGAGGCAATTTTCAAACAGCGATATCTCAGTCATCCGGACTCCTTTTTCAGAGCAATTTTTTTTATTTTGGGGTAGAATTTCATGATCTACACAATGGTGCAGGTGATTTCTGATTTCTATTTTTGATATTTTCTGAAAATCACAAATCCAGATTTTTACAACTTTAGAGGCTTCGTTCGGGCTCATATGGACACATTTTCAAGTGCTATTTTTTTTGAAAGTTTATGATTTTCTGTCTACTTTCCAGATCTGGTATCAGTTTGGAAAAAGTTTGAGTAGACATAGTACTTTCAGAATTTGGTCTATTTTGGCCTATTTTTGGCACTTGTAATTTGTTAGATCCTTGAGAGATCTTGTGTCTTATTTGTTTGAGTCTAATATAGCTTCATATTTTCTGTTGTAATCATCAAAATCAGAAGTCCACTTTGATCAATTTTGGCAAGTGGCAATTGTACATGCACTAGTTATAAAGTGCCAAAATCATCGTTTTATTTTTTTTTTTGGGGGGGGGTTCTTTGATTGAGTGAATTGGGGGGTGTCTTGTGTGTTGGTGTCTCTTTTTTTGTGCTCTTTTCATTTCTGCATCATGGGTTCAATTGCAAAATTAACTCCACATAACTATGCTACATGGAAAGATAATGTATGGAGCAAGTTAATGGTTCAAGGTTTAAATCCTTATGTGGATGGTACAATTAAAAAACCTGCTGCTAATGATACTACTGCAATAGATAAATGGTCACGAAGAAATTATCAAGCTTTAGGAGTCTTAAGAGAGAATATGTCTCAAGCAGTAATGTATCACATCAAAAACATAAATGATGCTAAAGAAGCATGGGAAAAACTTGAAGAATTGTTTGGTAAAGTGGATGAGGAAATGGGATTCAAAATTGAGACTAATCTCCTCAAATTAGATCCTAGGAACTTTGACACAATTCAAGATTATTTCACCAAAGTCAATGACTATAGAGCACAACTTGATGATTGTGGTAATCCCATAAAGGGTGCGAAGTTGGTTAGTCACTTGTTGAATCATCTTCCTCCTAAATATGCAGCTTTTGTTTCAAGCTACAATACTCACAAGTTGACCATGGGAAGTGCATTCACTAAGCCTTCATTTGAGTCATTTTCAGAAATGTTGGTCTTAGAACAAACAAAATTGATGAGTATGCGGATTCTCAAGTCTTCAACTTCCAAGGCATTGGTGGCTAATCATGAGAGTCAAGGCAATCAAAGTCAAAAGAAGAAGAAGAATTGGAAGTCTAAGTCTCAACAAGAAGGCACAACATCAACTTCCACACAACATGCAACTTCTACATCATCTCCAAAGGGTGAATCTTCAAAGAAGGAGAAGCAGTTTTGTGCATATTGCAAAAAGGATGGACATGAAGAACACTTTTGTTATAAGAAGGACATTGATGAATTGAAGAATCTTCTTGCCAAAAACAACATCAAATTGCCTTCTAGGATGTCTACCTCAACCTCTTCTTCTCCAAATTCAGAAAAAGATAAACGAAAGGGTCATGCATTTGTCACTCAAAAAGGACACGCTTTATATGCTTCTTCAAGTCATGATTCAGGTAGATGGCTTCTAGATTCAGGGGCTTCTCATCACATGGCTTCTTTATAGTCCATGTTTTCATCATTTGAGCCTTGTAAAGGTCCACCTATTTTGATGGGCAATCATACTTACATGAATGTACTTGGGAAAGGAAGTATTGAAGTTAAGGATGGACACTTCAATGATGTGTTGTGTGTTCCACACTTGACCAATAACCTTCTTTACATCTACCAAATCACAAATGGTGCAACAAAGAAGACTGTGGAATTTACACCTGATTCAATTTTCATCAAGGACTTGGAGAGTGGAGCAGTTATTGCTACTGGGATAGTGGATCACTCTTCTCGGTTGTACTCCTTTGCAGATTTTGTTCCTCTTGATGATAGTGATTCTTCAGACAGTGAGTCTTCAGCATATGATGATTACAGTGATGATTCAGATTTTGAGGAGAGTTTTGGCTACTTGAACTTGGGTATTCTCACTCATGATCAAGTTCTTGAGCCTTCTATTTCATCTCCTCCTATTGAGATTACTTCTACTCTTGCATTTGATGATCCTCGCATTCACATAGATTCAACTTCAGTGTAGCAGGATATTCATTGTCTTCCAGACTTGGTTCCATGGGATGAATACTTGACAGACATTGCAGGTTTGTTTATGGAGTCCTATACTTCAGATTTGGGAGACTTTATTGATGACATTCATCTTCTCTTTGGTGAAGATGATCCCTCTTCAATTGTTGCGAGGGAACATGCTAACCCTCATATTCATTCTCTACTTGATCATTCTTTCAAGGGTGACATGATTGTGGATACTTTGATATAGCAGTTGGAGGAGGTCACTTTCTCTTCAGAGGAGATACTTGGATCTTTAGTACATGTTCTACATTCATCCTCAGTTGAACCTGATTTGTCTTTTTCAGTAGAGTGACTTAGTACACATGATTTGGATGAGGCAACTTTCAGCTTTGACATGGGGACACTTGAGCAGGTTTCAGAGATTCCATACTCTTTGAAGTTTCTTCCTAGAGATTGGGGAGGAGGCTTCATATATTCACCTTTGGTATTGTTTCTTCCTAAGGGGAGGAATGTTGTTCTACACTCATGGAGCAGTTTCTACATCGAGCCTGGAGCATCTACCATTGGTGTTCATTTTACATTGAGGGGGGGCTACTTGGTCTCTCTTCCACTACTTCTATCTTATGGGGGGGATATTTTCCTCATATGAGGTCTTCTCTCTCATATTCTATTATTGTATTCATCTCTCTTTTTGGGGGAGGGTTTTTCCCATGAGGTTTTCCCTCTTTCTCCACTTTATGAGAGATAGCATTGTTCTTGCATCTTGTACATGGGTACCTAACATGGCCTAGTAGCTGGGACCCATCTTGCATTATGAGCTTAAGTGCATTCCCCTAAGTTGCACTTAAGGGGGGGTGTTGGTGTAATTAAGTATTTACTAATTACACTTTACTTAAGTTTACTTAGGATAATGCATTGCATAGTAGTTTGTCTTTGTGACACTTAGGAGTTTGCATTTCATTTTAGCACATGGTTAGGAGAATCTCCACTTTAGGTGTGATAGTTGTCATCACATACCTCATTGTGTGTGAGATCCACCTTTAGTGCTCTTATCACATTATCATCCTAATCCAATGCACATACTTTATTGCATATTAGAGGATGATCCACCTTTGGTGGACATGTGATTCCACCTTGTGTGGGTGATATCTTATCATCTCCTTATCATGTAGTCTTATTGCATTGCCTATATATTTAGGCACTCCTACATTGTAAAACCAATCATCTATCTATTTCATTATTTCATTATTTGATCATTTGATCATATCATATTTTGTCTCTCTTGTGCTATCTCTTGAGCTTCTAGATCTTGGTTTCTATTATTTGCCTTAGGCAAATTCTTACAATAATGATGTTCACAACTGGACTCCCCGGATCTGAATATTTTGGTATTACCAATTTTCCTAACATGATATCAGCTAATTGTCCTATAACATGAACTATTGTAGGATCCTTTTTCTTTCTTCCAGGCTTTTTAAGACAAGCTTCTTTTATTACTTTTCCATAAACTGGAACATCCTTTATTGCTTGAAACAAGGGAATCTGGACATGCATGTTCTTAAGCTAGTCAATGATATCAAATGGTTGGTCTTCTTTTGGTATGGGCTTGTCCATGCTAAGCTTCTAAGGAAAAGGTGGTTTAACTGATGTATGAGCATTAGCTGAGTTGGAAACATTCTCTAGGGCAACAATATTTGGCAAGGCATTCTCTAGAATTGGTACTGATGTTGCAAGAAGATCTGGCACATCAATGATAAGAGGTGGTTCAGGTGCAGGCAAGGTAGTACCTGATCTTAAATGTATATCAGCTATGTTAAGTGCATAGGCAAGGTACTGCTAAGCATCAGTAGCATACATTTGCTACTGTGGTTGTTGACTATTGGGATTCAGTTGTGGTTGAGCAGGTAACTATGTTTGATTTTAAGGACCTGTATTTGCAAGTGGTGGCATTATTGCAGGTATATTTATTGGAGGTGGTAAAGGTGGATATCCAGGATTTGGATTAGGCCATTGCTGAGGTCCTCTCCACTAATTAGTGGGCTGTCAATTCCCTTGTGGTTGTTGCCATTGACTATTATAAGGATTTGAAATTTGTAATGGGTCTTGAGGCATACCTTATCTCATTTCCCATGGCTCATGACGTTGAGCAACAAATAATACTTGCTCATCCTCTCCTTCTATATTCAAGTATTCAGTTGGAATATGTTGACTCTCCAGGTTTGCAACCAATTTGCACTGGAAATCCTTCTTTTGTTTGCGGCAATGAGGATGGTATTTAGCTAGTTGTGCCTCCGCATCTGCATGCTTCTTCTTGGTATTCATCATGTCTAGGTGTGTGGTGACATCATTTATGATGTCTTTCTTGAAGTCTGACAATAGGTTTGAAATCTTCATCTTTGAAATACCAGAGCCACTTCCTTTAGCCATCGTTGAGCAAAATCCCCTTCCTTTCTTAACTGCTTCTCTAGAATAGTTCATACAAATCTTCTGAAGGTCATCCCAGGAAGACTGAGATATATCTCCTCCAGTCATGAGGTTCAAGGCTTCAAGACAATTTTCATTCACTCCTCTTAGAAAAATTAGCTTATGTGAATCCTCCTGCAATGCATGTTGTGGGTTCTTTTGTAAATTAAATAAGAAGTGTGATATGTAGTCCTCTAATGTCTCATCTTCCCTTTATGACATATGGAAGATGTCATCTCCTTTTGAATCACTTCCCTTGCAGTATTCCTTATACTTCCTTAGAAATTAATCTCTCATCTTGTCCCAATTTGCTACTGCATTTTCTCCTAAGCCCATGAACCATCTTAGAGTTGACTCCTTTAGTGTTTCTGGAAACAACTTAAACTTATGATTATCAGTTTTGTAGTCAAAACTTTGACAGAGTATGTCAAACTCAAACAAAAAGGTGTCAAGATCCTCTGTGATGAGGCCATAGAACTTTGGTAATGATGAAGCAGGTATGTTCTTGAGATTAGGGTTGTTGATAAGACTTGGAATAGGAAATGGAAATGTAGGAGTTTCCATTACTAGAGGTGTTGGATATTGAAACTGTGGCTGGAAAGTATTGTTGACTAGAGGTTTTTGGACAGCAGGTGGTCCTGGAGTAGGATTATTATGGAAACTAGCTAATATTTCTGCAAAAGGACAGAGGTCAAATATTTCATGAGTGTCTTCTTCTATTGAAGATGATGTAGCAAACTCATGACTTGTGTCAAGAAATGGTAACTCAAGTTCTTCAAATTCTTCTTTTAGTTTAACAGGTTCTTTTGGAAGAAATCTACCATGAACATCTCACCTTCTTTGATGCATGCAAGTAAGTTGATGACTTGTGAAGCAAGATCACAACCACTCTGCTTTGACTAAAAACAAGAAACTAATCTAAAAAAATAAAGGACTCATTAAGGTTCCTAGTTTGACACCATCCCCGACAATGATGCCAAAAATGAACAATCTCACAATAGGTAAAGATAATCATGCCATTGTCTATCTTAGGGGTAATATATCTATGCTAAGGATTACCTATTCCCATCATGAAATGCATTTAGATTGTCAACCTAGGGATGTACACTTGAAATGGGACAGCACTAAGTTCCTTTAGGAGTCATAACACCTATGCTGCAGGAAGATTAAATGCATGAAAGGAATCTATGCTATTACTGTAGGAAAGTAAACACACTTGACTATTTAATGGAAATGTGACAGAAAGCTTGTAAAATGAATCTAAACCTATCTAACAACTCAAAACATTCACTATGTCTATCTTCTACAAGTGTTGCAAGAACATCCATAGTAGTAATGTTGCAGGAGTAAAATAGTAACTCTACTTGAAAGCAGGGAAAATGCAGGAAGCAAATCTAATCTATCTTAATCTAATCTACCTCCCAAGTGGGCCCCCTTGGTTGGCTTTTGCTAACTACTAACATAGGAAATAATCCAAAATCACTCTTCCATTAATTCTTCTTAACTTTACATAGCAATTGAATAACTCATGAAGAACTAAGAAGAACAACTTCTACTATATTGAACACACCATTCTATATTTTCTCATTACCTAACTAAGTCAATCAAATCCCTTTATAAAGAGGACTGACGCTTATTGAAAACATAACATTAAAGTCTGATTAAACCTCGCCAAATAAGGAGGCGGTAAAACAACCATGACATATTACAATTATTGAAAATAACAAAATAACAATTCTGAGGAAATATAGCAAGACTTATTTCCTATATTCTCTGGAACAACAACTTCTTTCTAGGCACGACATATCCTTCAAAACCATGTTGAATTCTTTCACCATGACTGGTCTTCTAACGCTCCTTCTTTAATGTGGTTGCACCACTCTTCAAACTACTCCTTATTTACCTAAAAGGTTAGTAACATTCGGTACACATATGCAAGTCAACATTTCAACCCCTTACTCAAATGTTAGAACACAACTTAAAATAACTATATGAAGTACTGCATTATATTTATAACAGTCATCAAAACATGTCATTCAAGCTACCCATAGGCTCTGTGGCTTAAGTTGTACTTAGCATAAGTTCACATAGGTATAAGTCATAAATGTTTTGGAAATTTTTGTCAGAACATAAAGAGTATCAACAAAGTATGAAGATTATAACAAAATTGAGACATTAATTTGTCTCATCAACTGCCCCTCCTCATCCTACACTCACATCAACCAGTAAACATCAAATCATAATGGGGTCAGTAGGGTTAGATCATAATATAAACATCATTACATAAATCAATGTAAAACATTTCACTAATAGTTCATTTCTAACCATTCATCATTAGATTCTAACTCATTTAATATTTCCAAATAAACTGGAGTAACCAAATGAATAAACATGCTCAAATGTCTCATAAAATGCTAAATAAATAGTGATCATAGTCCAAACATATAATCCAAAGTGTCAAAGCAATAGTCATGTCAGTCTAACATAGGAAGATGCTAGGGTGGGCATTACATCCTCTCCCCCTAGGATTAGGCTTACTCCTGGAAACCTACAAATAAGGATATGCAAATCTGAGTCTGCTAGCATCCTCCCAAGTAGTAGAGGTCTCATCATTGGGGTCCCATTGGACCCTTACCTACTGTATGTTGTGACCCCTAAGGGTCAAAGTCCATTGTTGAAGTATATGTACTGGCTCCAAAGCTAGTTGCTCGTCCTCTACCTGTAAAGTGTTCCAATCCAAAACATGAGTCAAATCAGGAATATACTCTCTAAGTAAAGATACGTGAAACACATCATGCACACTTGCAACACTGGGGGGTACGGCAATTTGGTAAGCTACCGGTCCTATCCTCTCAAAGATCTCAAATGGACCCATAAATCTTGGTGCCAACTTAGAACCTTTTCCATAACGAATGGGGCTCTTACGTGGGCAAACTCTCAAAAACACCTTATCACCAATAGAGAGTTATCTATCGATCCTATGAACATCAACATACTTCTTCTACCTATCCCAAGCTGTCACAAGATGCTCTTTGATCCTTTTCACATGTTGCTTCATATCCTGTAACATTTCAGAGCCAAGTAGTACTCTATCCTCCTAGTGATCTCAACTCAGAGGGGTATGACAAGGATGACCATAAAGAGCCTAAAATGGTGACATCCCTAAAGAACTATGATAACCATTATTGTATGCAAACTCCACTAGGTACAAATAATCTTCCCAATGGGTCTGTCTGTCCATCACATACATCCTAAGCATGTCCTCAAGCACCTGATTAACTCACTCTGTCTGACCATCAGTCTCTAGGTGATATGCCAAACTGAAATTCAATTGAGTCCCTAAAGCATGTTACAAAGAGGTCCAAAACTCTAAAGTGAATATTGGATCTCTATCAGAGAAAACCTTTCTAGGAACACCATGCAATCTATGTCCTTCATGAAGACTCTGGCTACTGAGGTAGAAGTATAGGATGACTACATAGGAGAGAAATGTGCTACCTTGGTTAACTTATCCACTGTGACCAGGATAGCATCATGTCTCTGATATGTGACTGGTAGTCCCATAATGAAATCCATAGATATCATATCCCATTTCCATTCGGGAATCAAATGTGGTTGAAGGAGGCATGTTAGGTGAGGATGCTCAGCCTTGACCCTCTAACATTCCAGACACTAGCCACAAAATCTGCTATATCCCTCTTCATACCTAACCAAAAGTATAACTGTCACATATCTAAATACATCTTCTTAACACTTGGATGAGCTGAATAGGGAGCACGATATGCTTCCACCATGATGACTATCTGAAGATCACCTAAAAGCGGTACATAAATTTTGTCTTGCTACCTTAACAATCCTTTTGACTCTAAGGAATACCTTGAGAACCTTCCTTCTAAGGCCCTTCCTATCTCAATTTTAGCCTTAACTTCTTGATACAAGGTATCTGAAGAAAGTGACTGCAAGATCTGACCTCTCAAATTAGTCGAAAGGGAGAGCATGGATATCTCATGTCTACTTCTACTCAAAGCATCTGCCACCACATTTTCCTTACCTTAGATATATTTGACCTCAAAATCATACTCACACAGGAATTCCATCCATCGACATTGCCTGGTGTTGAGATTAGGTTGAGTAAATATGTATTGGAGGCTTCGGTGATCAATGTGTAACTCAAATTGATGCCCCAATAAGAAGTGTCTCCAACAATTAAAGGCATGAACTACAACTGCTAACTCTAAATCATGCGCGGGATAGTTAAGCTCATGGTCCTTAAGCTTTCTAGACTCATAAGCAATAACTCTTCCTTCTTGCATCAATATTTCCCCTATGCCTTCCAAGGAGGCATCAGTGCAAACTACAAAATTTTTAGCGGGGTCAGGTACCACCAAAATCGGGGCATTGGTCAGATTATCCTTTAGGATCTGAAAAGCTTCCAAACATTTATTAGTCCAAATGAACTTTGTCCCTTTCCTTTGCAAGTAAATGATGGGATAAGCTATTCTAGAGAATCCTTGGATTAAACATTTTTAGTATCCAGTTAAACCCATGAAACTAGGAACCTCTAAGACATTGGTGGGGGTTGGCCATTCAACTATAGCTAGTATCTTGGTGGAATCAACTGCTATACCTTCTCCTAAGATAACATGACCAAGATACTTAACTTTAGTTTGAAAGAATTCACACTTCTCCAAGTTTGCAAACAACTGATTCTCACGAAGGCATTATAACACTTGTCAAAGATGTTGCTCATGTTCTTCCATTGTCTTAGAATACACCAAAATATCATCTAGGAAAATTATGACAAATTTATCCAAGAAGATCCTGAATACCCCATTCATAAGACTTATGAATACTGATGGTGCATTTGTGAGACTAAAAGGTACTATGGTAAATTCATAGTGTCCATACCAAGTACAAAAAGTTGTTCAGTGAATGTCGGCTTCATGAATCCTTAACTGATGATAACCTAACTTTAGATAAATCTTGGAAAACACCTTGGCTCCTTTCATCTGATCAAACAAATTATCAATTCTTGGTAAAGGGTATCGATTCTTAATCGTTACTTTGTTGAGTTGACAATAGTCAATGCACAACCGTAATGAACCATCCTTCTTTTTAACAAAGATAACCAAAGCTCCCCAAGGTGACACACTTGGTCTGATAAATTATTTTTCCAAGAGTTCTTCTAATTGAACTTTTAATTCACTCAACTCCTGAGTGGTCATGAGATAAGGAGCTTTAGAGATATGTTCGGCTCCTGGCACCAACTCTATGTGAAAATCAATATCCCTTTTGAGAGGCATGTCCAGAATCTCAGTTGGATATACATCTGCAAACTCTTGAAGTAAGGGGTGCTCAAGTATAATTTCTCTAATTTTCTTATTAGCCAAATCATCAACTGAGACTACAAGAAGTTGGCATCCCTTTCTCATACATTTATTAAGTTGCATAGTTGATATCATCCGGAGTGAAATAGGTCGTTGAATTCCTAAAATTGTGTTGGGCTTACCTAAATCATCCAAGCAATGAATGAGTTTCTTTCTGCAATCTATCTTGGCTTCATGAGCTGCTAACCAATCCATTCCTAGGAAAACTCCATATGATCCAAGAGGAATAACTTGAAGATTAACATTGGTAGAGAATGTCCTAATCCTAAGTTACAACCTTGAACACACAAATCTATGTTCATTTTAGCCCCTGAGGCTAGCTCCACCTGCCACTTAACTCCTTTCCCTACTACTGCTAGCCCACACTTTTATATCAAAGAAGAAGATATGAAGGAGTCAGTTGCTCCTGAGTCAAAGAGAATAGAAATATTTTTACCCTTTAACAAACCTGAAGTTTCTATGATAGTATTCTAGTGGTCATCTTGCCTATGTTCCTCTGCAGCGAACACCCTGTGAGATCGACCGATGTCTTCCATTGTTGGTTCTGAAACTGCTTGGTTCTGATTGGGGGGATTCATGTGCTAAGGGCACTGAACTTCAATATTTCCTTGTTGTCCACAAGAATAACACCCAGTGCTTCATCCAAAATTCCTTGTAGGAGGAGCAATTGATTGTTGATAACCTCCTTTATTGAAATTTTGAGAATTCTGGGATTGTGGGCGAGGAAATCTTTGTTGTGCTCAAAAATTGTTATGGTTCTAAGGTTGTTGAAACCTTCCATTGCCTTGGTTATTATTCTAAAATTTCTTCTTAGGAAATTTTTGTCCACCTTTGAAAGAGGATTGTTGGTTCTTGGAGTTGGAATTTCCTTGATCAAGGTTTTCCTTAGAACTTGATCCAACGTTAAACTTTTGACCACTAGAATAGCCACCTTTTCCTTTGACCTTTCTTTCAACTAGGTATGCCGTAGTGATGGCATCCTAGAGATTCTTGGGTTCTAAGACTGCTACATCTCCTGATATTTGGTCATTCAGACCTCTGATGAAGTGTTGGACAAGAATGGGTTTGTCATCTCTAAAACCTGAGAAAAGCTTAAGTTCATAGAACTTTCTTTCGTAATCTTCCAACAACATGTTGGCTTGCTTGAGGTGGTCAAATTCTTCTACCTTTCCCTACCTCCACTGATCAGACATGAACTGATCCTTAAAGTTTTCTAGGAACAATTCCCATGAAATAGTGTTGATGGTGACTTGAAGCTTGTCTTCTTCCATACGCCACCATGTAGATGCAAAATTCCTCAAATTCATAATAGCACATCTGGCCTTGACATTACTACTAAAAGGGTGCATAGAGAAACACCTCTTAAGGTCAAACAACTAGGTTTCCATAGTAGATCCCCTTTCATTGCCATAAAAAAGGGGTACCTTGACTTTAAGCAAGTCCCTCATGTGAGTGGTATCTCTATCCTCAAATTCTTGCATAACTTGCCTTCTCCCAGGGCTCCTATCTCTTTCCCTATCTTGGTGTTGAGCTTGGTTTCCTTCTTCAACATTGACTCTATTTTCAAGGTTGTCGAGTCTATGCAGAAGTTGTTGTATAAGTTGTCTAAGTTGGGCTCCTTCTGAGTCATTATTCTAACTCTCATTTCTATGATTATCTTGATTGTCTTCTCCCTCATATTCCCCATGGGAACTCCCTAGGTGAGATCTCGAGGAAGACTATTGATCTCTATCCTTAGCTCTTCCGCAAGTAATGGGAGGCATCCTAGAAGAGTAGTGTAATTCAGTTTTAAGTGCAAGTTTAAAAGGAGCATTCAATGTGTTGAAAAGTTTTGAGTTTCAAACATAAATAGACCTTGAGGCCCTGGTGTAGCAACCAGGGCTCTGATACCAAATGTAATGTCCCCGCTAGGGAACCCATAAGGAATTAGTTCTTATGACCAAAAATTGCAACTAACAATTTTTTATTTTTTTTCTAACATTACATCATTACTACATTCACATTTACATTCCTTAAGGTTCCCTTAATGAATTCATTTACTAAGATACTTACATTACTTATCCAAATTTCATTTCATTTCTTTTCTTTACTTTCACATTTCATAACTTAAGAGATCAGGTAAGAAAATAACATTTTCATTTACAATTATATTTCTTACTTCACTAACCAATTTCATTTCTCTTTCCTACACATTGAATAACTATTCTTTACAAATTACATTTTAGCCTTAGCATAATAAAAAAATTCCTTTCATTGCAACATAGGAGAGATAGAGAAGATAATTCAACATTACATTATATATTTCTAACTTTGATCTTTCAAATAACAACCCTTGAAACAAACCCTAGAACTATCCCTCCCAATTACATTGCTTTGGTTTTCAATTACATTTTTCTGATAACAAATCTCATTATAATAACAAGTACATGAATGGCCCGAAGGCATTACAACATATCTTATCATCTTCCTTTTCAATAATACATAATACAAAATAGAAAGATCTTCATTAATGCATAAAATTGAATGCATCCAAGTCGTGAACCATGAACTGGACTTTGAAATATTTTTTGTCACCCAACCATGTGAAATTGGTGAAGTTCCACCCCTCGTGCTAGGAGATAGAACCAAGATACTCACAAGGCCCTAAGCATTCTAAGGTTCCACAAACCCTAACTTGAAAACAAATACAAAACATTACAAGATATCACACTACTAATCACAAGGGTTAAGTTTCTAGCATACCCTCTGTTGGGAATAATAGTCCACAATACAACTGAGAGGGGGGGTGAATCAATTGTATGGAAGATTATTAAACTTTAAACTTTAAGTAGCAACAATATTAGATCCAATGAACATAATAAATGCCAACACAATAATATAATATTTTGGTCTCAAGGAAACCCTATTAAAGGTAAAAACCTCAGTGGGAATTAGCACCCACAAATGATGTACTGAGACTATAGTATCCTTGTTAGAAGATTTAGCCCTATTAGGAGCTTATTGAAACATTATAGTACATAGTCCTTATTAGAGGACAAACCCTGTTAGGAGTTAAGAAGAAAGGGAGGGCTCACTACCCAAAGAAGGTTAAATCCACCTTTAGAACTCATTGTTCCCAACACAAGTGTATATGAAGAAATACATAATCTTTTGAACTGTTCGGCAGCAACTGTCTTTGCTAGATTAGTTCTAATGAAGTCCACCAGTAAACCTCTACTCTACATATAGCAAACACAAGCTCACAACATTCAAAACCTCTTTATATCACCTTTTTCCATCCATGTCTTTTCCAAAGAAAAGACCTTTCATTTATACCTTATTACAATTCTCATGATTAGGTTGGCCCATAAGCCTTTCCTAATTACAAATAATTACATAAACCCTTGATAATATATACACGGTATCTAAAACAAGTATACACAGATTCCATTACAATAATTAAGGACCGACATCCTTAATTTACATTTACAAAACAAAATGCATGCTACATCTTGATGAAGGGTGCTCCCCTTAATACCACAAACACATAAAAGAAACAGAGAAACAACAACAATATGCAAGAACAGAGAATTGGCTTCTTATTATCTCCACAAATGTGGAATTACAAACTTTCAAAATTACAATATGCAAAGCCACATGGGCATTCCCTTACAATATTATGTAGGACAAAGCCTCGAATTATTACCCAGATCTACTACCCAAAACTAGTCTGAACTGCCTAAGACAATAATACAGCCTTCCTTATATAGGCAATTTTCCACCGCCTGGGAAGGTTCCAGAATTTTAGCCAATAAGGCTGACCAAACTTAGAATTATTTTATTTTACATTTCATTACATCATAGTCAGCTTAAGATAACCTTTGAAACCCGACCAGAAATTTTGAAGAAAATTATTTTCCGCCATTTCAGGTGGCCCAACTTCCGAAGACCATAAGTCATCACCAGTTGACCTGATCGGCTATTATAACCCCATTTCGGAAATGCCACGAAGCACTCTACAGGCTTGATTGGTGCAAGTGCTTGTCACCCAAATTTTCAACCTCATCCAGGGCCTCTAAAGCCTTCAAAACTGAGTTCAAAGTTTCAGTACCCTACTGCCAATACTGAAAATCTTCAATATCTTCCAAGATACACTTGATCTGGCAATGAAACTTTACTGGCAGACTTATATGACCAAAATGAACCTCCAAGAAAGAAATCAGATCATTCTGAGCACATGCGAAAATTACCAAAAATGGTAACTTTCCATAAATAGCAGCTCTGCACAAAATAGCCCTTATTGAAAATAAAAATAGAAATATTTTTGGGTGATGCAAGATTGCTCTTACACCCAGGATGCTCCTGCATCACACACCAGGGGTAATTTGAGAAGTGACCCTGTCACGACTCAGGTGTGCAGAGGAAAACCAAGACGGCTAACCTCCTCCTTTGTCAGCCATGATGAATCTTCAACAGGTCGTCCCTTCCACTTGACCAGATATTCTTCATATGTCCTGTTCCTTGTGCTTCTGCCAACACGACTGTCCAGTATATCTTCGATCTCCTTAGTGTCTGAACTAGTTGCTGGAATACTCCACTGTGCTGATGTGATCTCATCTTCAACACCTCCTTCATGATACTCTGTCAGATCTGAAATGTTAAACACTGGTGAAATATTTAGCTCAGTAGGCAATTCTACCTCATATGCGTTTCCTGAATCATGTTTCTTCAGTATCCTACATGGTCCAAACTTCTTCATTTTTAGCTTGTTATATGTACCAACTGGAAACCGCTCCTTCCGCAAATGAACCATGACTTCATCACCAACCTGAAATTCCTTATACCTCCTTTTCTCATCTGCCTTAGCCTTATACTGTGCGTTCATCTTAGTAATATGCTTCCTCACCTCCCCATGGATGTTCTTCAAGTGTCCTACAAAATCCTCAGCTTTAGCACTACTTATTTCTCCTTTATCTATCTTCCTCAATTCAGATGCATTTCTTAGACTACTTCCATATACAATCTAGAATGGTGATTTACCAGTGCTCCTGTTGACAGAATTATTGTATGCAAATTCCGCCTGTGGTAAAATCAAATCTCATCCTGTTGGCTTATCTCCAACCAAACATCTCAGCAAATTTTTCAAACTCCTATTCACCACCTCTGTCTGTCCATCAGTCTGTGGATGATGTGATGAACTGAACTTCAAATCTGTCTTCAACTTCTTCCACAATGTACGCCAGAAATATCCAACAAACTTAGTGTCCCGATCTGAAACTATGGTCTTTGGCAAACCATGAAGTCTCACTACTTCTCTGAAAAACAATTCTGCTACATGAACAGCATCATTAGTCTTCTTGCAGGGAATGAAATGTGTCATCTTTGAAAATCTGTCAACCACTACAAAAATTGAATCATGTCCCCACTGAGTCCTCGGTAAACCAAGAACAAAGTCCATGCTGATATCCTCCCAAGGCTTCTCTGGTACGGGTAATGGCTGATACAATCCTGTATTCTGCTTCACTCCTTTCGCCATCTAACATACTTTGCAACTCTGTACAAACTTCTTCACATCTTGCTGCAACTGTGGCCAATAATAATTCTCACTAACCAAACCAAGAGTTTTATCATGACCAAAATGTTCAGCCAATCCTCCGCTATGCTTCTCCTTGATGAGATTCTCCCTCATAGAACTTCGTGGAATGCACAACTGACTCCCTCTGAATAGTATATCATCTTGGATGATGAAATCCAACCATTTCGTCCTGTCTAGAGTAACAGGTTCTGTACAAGCTTTCCAAGCTTCACCAAAATCAGGATCCTCTGGATACAAATTCTTGAGTTCCTTGAACCCAACCACTTCAATCTGCATTTCTGTCATCAATAGTTTCCTTCTGCTAAGAGCATCTGCAACCCTATTAGACTTTCCACTCCTGTGTTTCAAAAAAAATGTATAACTCTGCAAAAACTCAACCCATTTCAAATGCCTCTTATTCAACTTTCCTTAACTATTCAAATATTGCAAAGCTTGATGATCAGTATACAAAACAAACTCCCTAGGAAGAAGATAATGTCTCCACTTCTTTAATGCCTGAACTATAGCATAAAATTTCTAATCATAAACAGAATATTTCCTCTTGGCATCATTTAACTTCTCACTGAAATAAGCAACAGGTTTACCTTCTTGGCTCATAACAGCTCCTATTGCAGTACCACTAGCATCACAATCTACTTGAAATATCTTATTAAAATCTGGAAGTGCTAAAATAGGTTGTTCTGTAACTTTTTGTTTCAACAATTGAAAACTCTTTTCTGCCCCATCACTCCACTTAAACTCTTTTCTATCCCCTCTCATTGTTTCAGTCAAGGGTCCACAAATACTGCTAAAATTTCTGATAAACTTTCTGTAAAAGCTAGCTAGACCATGAAAAGATCTTACCTCGGTAGCACTCCTTGGAGTAGGCCATTCAAGGATAGCCTGTACCTTCTCTGGGTCCATTTTTAGACCTTCTCCTGAAACTACAAACCCCAAATACACCAACTCTTTCTTCACAAAATTGCACTTCTTCAAATTAATCAACAATTTCTTTTCTCTCAACTTCTCAAATACCATACGAATATGCATCATATGCTCATCCAATGTCTTACTAAAGATCAAAATATCATCTAGGTAAACAATGACAAACTTACCCAGAAATTTTTTCAAAACCTCGTTCATGAGCCGTATGAAAGTGCTCGGTGCATTGGTTAGCCCAAAAGGCATGACTAACCACTCATATAGTCATTCCTTTGTCTTGAAGGCAGTCTTCCATTCATCTCCTTCTCTGATCTAAATCTGATGATATCCACTCTTCAGATCTATCTTTGAGAAATACACAACTCCACTCAAACAGTCCATAATATCATCCATTCGTGGCAATAGAAACCTGTACTTGATTGTGATCTTGTTTATTGCCCTAGAATCTGTACACATCCTCCATTCTCCATTCTTCTTTGGTGCTAATACCGCTGGTACAGCACAGGGTACAGCACAGGGACTCAGACTCTCACGGATCAATCTTTTTTGTAACAGTTCATGTACTTGTCTATTCAACTCCTCACTTTCTGCAGGTGTCATTCTGTGTGCTGCCTTATTCGGCAAACTCACTCCTGGGATCAATTCCATCTGATGACTGATCTTCCTAACTGGTGATAATCCATCAGGCACATTATCGGATACAATATCCTGAAACTCATTCAACAAATCTGTAACTTTTACAGGAACATCTTCTACTTCCTCTTTACCAGCTTTTGGAATCAAAGCAAAACATACATGCTCATGCCTCATACCATTTAGGAAATTTCTTCCATCAATAAAATTTATCCTTGCATTACCACATACCTTTTCTTCAGTCTCCTTCAATGGTTTTAGCTTATGTCACACTCCATCCTTTGTCAGGGAATAGGTATTCGCACGACCATCATGTACAGCACATCTGTCAAACTGCCATGGTCTACCCAACAACATATGATATGCATCCATAGATATGATATCACACAATACCTCATCTTGGTATCCGCCAATCTTGAACTTCACCAGGCATTGTTCATTGACCATGACCTTGTGGTCATCCTGTACCCAGGCAATCCGATATGGATGTGGGTGTTTCTGTCTCTTGAGCTTCAACTTTGTCACCATCTCTTCTGACACCAAATTGTCAGTGCTTCCACTATCAATAATCACATCACAACATTTACCTTCACACTTGCACCTGGTGTGAAACAGGCTCCTCCTTTACTCAGGTTCATTCTCACCACTCAATAGGACTCTTCTATTAATCAACGTTTCTCCTTTTTCAACATCTTCAGAATTTGATGATCTAGCATCTTCATCTACATGTGCAACTCTGGCCTAGCCTTCATTTCTCCTGTCTATTCTTCCTTGGCATTGAGGACATTCAAATGCCCTATGACCTTCTTCTCCACATTGAAAACATGTTCCACGGAAGCCACCTCTTCCAGATCCTTGTCCTCTTCCTCTTCCTTTTCCTCTCTGATCTCTATTATTCTGATCCTAGAAGCGATTAGAATTATTTTCTCACTGATTCTGACTGCTACTGGCCTCATCCTTCTTTTTCGAATCTTCATTTTGGTCACCATATGACCGTCCACCAGATCGTCCACCGCGACCTCTTCCGTTTTGTCTGCTCTCAAACTTCTTGTTCAACTTTTCCTCTACTTTTAGGGCAAACTGGTATGCCTCTTCAATACTGTTCATTCGAACCAAATTCAACTCCTCCTGAATGCTCGGCCTCAACCCATTAAGGTAACAAGAAACTTTCTCCTTATCAGCTTCTGCATGGCCCGTTCTGATGAGGAGTCGATAGAACTCCTCTGTATACTCCTGAATAGATCTTCCTGCTTGCTTCAAACTTTGCATTTTCTTTAGTAGGTCAAGCTCATAATCAATAGGAATGAACTGTCGCTTCAATTTATCCACCATCCGATCTCATCTTGTGATTTTATCTTTCCTTCTTCTATTTCGCTCCAATTGAACCTCTTGCCACCAGATCTTCGCATGACCTTTCAATCTGGCCTTCGCAAATTTGACCCTATCAGGATCCTCAACATCTTCATACTCAAAATATTTCTCATATTCATTGATCTAGTTGATCAATTCTTTTGGGTTAAGATTCCCTGAAAATGTAGGAACCTCGATCTTAGGTCTCTTCCCGATCTTGGAAAGGGCTCGAAAAAGCCTTTCTTCTTCTGGGTTCGGAAGTTCGCCTTCTCCTTCCTAATCAAAATTTTCTTCCGCTTCATCATCACTTTCTTCTCTTACATTAAGATTCATTCCTCTGTGAATCTCTTCTTGCAATGCTCGCACTTGTCTCTGCAGCTCTCTAACCTCAGGTGTCACAACACCATCCCTTCCGCCACGTTCTCTTCGTGGAGGCATTTTCACGATGCACGCTGGAACCCTAACCACGGTCCTAGTGCAAACTGCCTTACAGTCGGTGATCTGTTTACACACTCAGGAACTCCTGCTCTGATACCACTTGATGAAGGGTGCTCCCCTTAATACCACAAACACATAACAAAAATAGAGAAACAACAACAATATGCAAGAATAGAGAATTGGCTTCTTATTATCTCCACAAATGTGGAATTACAAACTTTCAGAATTACAATATGCAAAGCCACATGGGCATTCCCTTACAATATTTTGTAGGACAAAGCCTCGAATTATTACCCAGATCTACTACCTAGAACTATTCTGAACTGCCTAAGACAATAATACAGCCTTCCTTATATAGGCAATTTTCCACCGCCTAGGAAGGTTCCAGAATTTTAGCCAATAAGGCCGACCAAACTTAGAATTATTTTATTTTACATTTCATTACATCATAGTCGACTCAAGATAACCTTTGAAACCCAAACAGAAATTTTGAAGAAAATTATTTTCTGCCATTTCAGGTGGCCCAACTTTCGAAGACCATAAGTCATCACCAGTTGACCCGATTGGCTATTATAACCCCATTTCAGAAACGCCACGAAGTGCTCTACAAGCTTAACCAGTGCAAGCACCCATCACCCAAATTTTTGATCTCATTCGGGGCCTCTAAAGCCTTCAAAACTGAGTTCAAAGTTTCTGTACCCTGTTGCCAATACCGAAAATCTTCAATATCTTCCAAGATACACTTGATTTGGCAATGAAACTTTATTGGCAGACTTATATGACCAAAATGAACCTCCAAGAAAGAAATCAGATCATTCTGAGCACATATGAAAATTACCAAAAATGGTAACTTTCCATAAATAGCAGCTCTGCACAAAACAACCCTTATTGAAAATAAAAATAGAAATATTTTTGGGTGATGCAAGATTGCTCTTACACCCAGGATGCTCCTGCATCACATCTCTTGAGTCGGCTTCTAAATAGGTCTTCTCTAGAACACATGCCATAATTGACATCACCAAGCAATCTATACCTTGCACTGACCAATGAATATCCTCCAGTACCTTGTATGTCATCCCTCAAGCTCGCATACCTTGAATCCATAACATCTAGAAGATATACCAGAAACATAGAGACTAACTCTGTCATTTCTCAAGTTGTCACAGTCCAGTGACCAGTTTTCACCAAAACATCTGTAACTCATCCAATATGAAACATTATATGATGCAATCTTGGATATAAGATCACAACACTTTCTTGAACTCTCATCTATCTTTGTAGCATCTGAAACATCCGTACAATGTATGTACACTGTGATAACCAACTTGTTCTCCTTATAGAAACATATGTTGACATCAATGACAAAACATAGATGACAACAGTATGAGTACCCATTCAGTAACATAGTGATTAAACATATTAAATGTCTCAATCACCTCCCCATGGATTAGCAATATCCAACAATCTCCCCCTTTGGCATTGATGTTAACATATGGGAAAATACATCATCCCAAAGTTATATCAATCCAAAGTTCTACAACCAAACAATCTCCCCATACAGTAGGTATTTTCTCATAGCAACACTTCCCCTTTGACAACAATGGCAAAGGGTGCCATGATTCATCAACTGCTTTCCAACATCTTTCTTCCATGACCACTCCCCCTGAGGAGTAGATCCCTACATCCAGTCTAGATTATGATAAAGCTCAGGAAACCTTTGGACTGATGCATCTCTGCATCATTTAATTCTGACTAGGAGGGGCCTAAACCCCTAACATACCTCTGAGATATTGAAAGGTATTTTTTGGTAGTAGCTTTGTGAAGATGTTTGCAATCTGCTCTTTTGTACTAATATATTTTAATTTTGTTTCCTTCTCTGCCACCTTGTCTCTCAAGAAGTGATATTTGATAGAAATATGTTTAGTCTTAGAGTGCATCACCAGATTCTTTGACATATTCACTATACTAGTGTTATCACAATGGATAACCACAGGCTCATCAAAAGTTAGCCCTATTTCCTTCAGCATTTGTTTCATCCAAACAATTTGAGTGTAGTTAACAGTAGCAACAACATACTCTGATTCAACAGTATATTGTGCTATACAATCTTGCTTCTTACTTAACCAAGAAACCAATTTTTTCCCAAGAAAAAAGGCACCACCACTAGTACTCTTTATGTCATCAATGCTTCCTACCCAATCAGCATCAGTATAAGCATGAAGTTCAAAACTATCATTCTTATCGTACCACAGGCCATATTCAATTGTCTCTTTTAGATATCTAAATATCCTTTTTACAGTAGCTAGGTGTGTCTCCTTTAGTTCTGCCTAATATCTAGCCACAATTCCAATAACATTAGCAATATATGTTCTGGTATGAGTCAAATATTGTAATCCTCCAACCATTAATCTGTACTTGGTCTGAAATACACACTGAGTCTCATCATTGCATGATAGCTTATTACCGATCACCATGGGTGTTCCTAATGGTTTACAATCTTTCATTCCAAACTTCTTTAGCATTTCTTTGAGATACTTAGTCTGAGAAATAAATATACCATTCTCATTCTGAGTGATTTGTAGTCCAAGAAAGAATTGCATTTCACCTATCATGGACATCTCAAATTCACTTTCCATTTCCTTAGAAAATTTCTTACATAGATCATCATTGCCTCCAAAGATAATATCATCAACAAAGACTTCTATTATCAAGATTCCATCTTCACTAGTTCTTAAATACAAATTATTGTCAACATTACCTTTTCTGAATCCAAGCCGAAGTAAATACTTGTCTAACCTTGCATACCAAGCTCTTGGAGCTTGCTTCAGCCCATACAAATCTTTCTTCAACTTGCATACCATGTCTCCATCTTCGCATAGAGGAAATCCATTCGGTTGTTCTATGTATACTTCTTCTTCAAGATCCCCATTCAAGAATGCAAATTTCACATCCATCTGATACACCTTGATATCTTTATGTGCAACATAAGCCAAGAACAATCTTACTACCTCTATTCTAGCAACATGAGCAAATATTTCTTCAAATTCTATGCCTTCTTGGTATGAATATCCCTTACATACCAATCTTGCTTTGTTTCTTACAACATTTCCTTCTTCATTCATTTTGTTTCTGAAAACTCATTTTGTTCCTATTACATTTTTTTAATTGTCTAGGAACCAATTCCCAAGTATTCTTCTTCTTTATCTAATCTAACTCTTCCTTCATAGTATTTATCCAAGATTCATCTCTACATGCTTCATCTGTAGTCTTTGGTTCAACTTGAGAAAACAAACAAATTTCTTCTCTAGCTTTTGATCTAGTCATTACTCCTTGATTAGAATCACCAATAATTTGATTTTCAGGATGGTTATTCTTTACATACCTCAAAGTTTTAGGAACCTCAGTATCCTCACTTGTGTCACAAGTCTCTTTTTCACATTTTTCCTCAACAAGTTCTTCTTCTGCAACAACAGTAGCTTCTTTGATCTATGTAATCTAATTACTATCATACATTCTTTCTTGTATCTGAAACTTTTCATCTATCCTTACATTTTTACTTTCAATCATCTTTCTTAATCTCAGATTGAAACATTTGTAGGCCTTGCTCTTGGTAGAGTAACCAAGAAAAATTCCTTATTCACTTATAGCATCAAACTTTCCTATCTCATCATCTCTCTTGATATAACACTTACTACCAAATATTCTGAAGTATTTTACAGTAGGAGTATGATCAAACCATAATTCATAAGGAGTCTTACTTGTACCTTCTCTAATTTTAATTATGTTCAATGTATACACTGTTGTCCCAACAACCTCTCTCCAATGTATATGAGATACATTTCCTTCAAGAAACATTGTCCTAACTGCATCAAGTATAGTCTTGTTCCTTTGCTCTGCTATCTCATTCTATTATGGAGTTCTAGGAGCAGATGTTTGTCTCTTTATTCCATGCTCTTCGTAGTATGAATTGTTTAAGTCTAAAGTAAACTCTCCACCTTTGTCTGACCTTAGACACTTAATCTTTAAACCTGATTCATTCTCTACTTTTTCTTTGAACAACTTGAATTTATCAAATGCTTTTGATTTTTCCTTTAAATAAGTAACCCACATCATTCTAGAAAAGTCATCAACAAAAAGTATGAAATACCTTTCACCATAGTATGATCTTGTCCTTATAGGTCCACATAGATCTGTATGAACCAAATCCAACTTTCCTTTTGATGTATATGCTTTTCTTTTGTATCTACTTCTAGTTTGTTTTCCCATAACACATTCTCTACATACAGTTTTAGATGGTTTCACAATCTTTGTAAGATCTCTTACCACATTACCCATACTTGCCTTCACAATGTTATCAAAACTAATGTGACAGAATCTTCTATGCCATAACCAACTATCATCTACCTTCACAACAAAATAAGAGGCTCCATATGTATTTAATTCAAATACATTACCTCTAGATTTAGTACCGGTTGCAATCAACTTACCTGCCTTGCTTCTGATAAAACATTTACCATTAAAAAAAATTAATTGAAACTCTTTATCCATTAACTTTCTAACACTCAACAAGTTATGTTTCAGTCCATCAACAAGCAACACATTATCTATATTAGTCTTTCCATCTAAAGTAATATATCCTACACCTATGATACATTTAGGAAGATTGTCTCCGAATCTCACAACACCACCATCATATTTCACTAATTTAACAAATTTGTTTCTATCTCTGGTAATATGATGTGAATATCCACTGTCTATAATCATTTCAGTTTTCTTGTCAACATGAGATACTAGAGCCTTTTCCCCATGCATTGGTTCATCTTTAATAGCAACAAATCTAATCTCTTCATAATCTAAATCATCATCATCAGAAATGCCTTCACTAGCATAATAACATTCTTTATCCTTTTTAAACTTGGAAAAATTAGGTTTGTACTTAGGAACTCTTGTAGGACATCTAGATGCAAAATGACCTACCTTATTGCATGAAAAACATTTCAAAAGTAACTTGCCTTCAAATTTGCCCTTACCTCTCTTTTCTCTTCTAGCAATCAGTGCAACAAGTTCATCCATCTTTCTTTCCTCTGCTATTATTTGTTCCCATTCCTCAGCATACTCACCAAGCTCTTCTTTTAGGTCTTCACTGCTGGTGCTTGGAAGTACATACATTTTATTGTGTGCAGATGCCTTGAATGCAAATTCCACTTTAGGTACCGAATCTCCCATTTCAGCATCCTCAAAGGTAGTTAGCTTTGCAACCAACATCTCTTTGCTAAAATTTGGAGTTAAGGGTATAGTCTCTTGAATAGACATAGCCTTGAACTTGTATACATGTGCCAATAATCTAAAGATCTTCGCAACAACTTCTTCTTCATCATAAGTGCCTCCACAATTTCTGATTCCAACCACAACTTTTGTAACCCTTTGAACATAAGCCCTAATGCTTTCATCATCCTTCATTTGCAGCTTCTCCATCTTGGTTTTCCAGTTCTGTAACTTTGCTTTCTTGGTATATTTGTCTCCTTCATATAATGTGTGTGTGTGTGAATTTTGTACCTAGTTGTAGACACAACACTTCAATAAAACATTAGAGGTTAGTTAAAATCAAAATCATGCAATGAAATGGAAACTAATCTAACCAAGTGATTTACCATCTTCTAGTAGGTGCGAGTATGATATTCTTAGATTGGACTGAGATCAGTGACCTTGATGACACCTAAACGAAGGATTTGAATGTAGAATCTAGATATGAGATGAATGCAAATTAATCTATTTTTTTGGATTTTCTATGCAATAAGATGAGATAAACTGATATGAATCTACTCTATATGAGAAACTGATATGACATGCAATTAATCTAATCAATGATATGCTAAATGATATGAATGCTTTAAAATAATGAAAATCTCATAACAGCTTTGATTCGCAAAGATTGATTCTTCAATCACCAATTTGCCAGCGTGAGGATGCAATTCGTGGATGGATTCAAAATGAAGAGCTGAGGCCTTAATTTATAGAAATCCAGGACTTTGGAGGTGCATGGAAAAAACCATAAATCATTCTTGATAAACTCGGGTTGATTTTTGAGTTATCAAAAATTTAGAGATAGATTAACTCACAAAATCATGCAAAATCAGCTTTTTAATTTAAATCAGAAGTTGAGATCGGCTTTCAACTCAAAAGAGAGTTGAGTTTATTTTTAAAACAAGTTGAATTGATTTTTTGATTTAAAGTTCAACTATTTTTTGGATGTGCATAATTAATATGAATTAATTAAATAAATAAAGTGATTTATCCTCAACTTTAACTGATTTTCAAAATATAACAATTGATTTATGGGTTAATCAATTATTAAATCAAACTTTTATTCAAAAACTATATTATTAAATTTGACAATTGACATTAATTAATTAAATAAGAATTTAATCAATTAGTCATAGGATATTTGATTTATTGTCAAAATGAAATAATACAATTTAGGAATAAATATAATTAAATATAATTAAATAATTAAGTGGCAATATTAAATCTAATTAATTAAATATTTAGAATATTCAATTAATCAACTTTAGGATAAATAAAATTTATCACCAAATAATCATTAAATTAAGGATAATTAGGATAAATAGGAAAAAAGAATATTCCCCAATGCAGAATTTAGGATAATCAATTAAGATTTGATAATGTGCCGATGTGCCTTAGGTTAGGACTTCGATGTCGATTTCGTTCAAATTGTCGATGTAGGAGGTTAATGAACTTATAGCCCATTTTTGGGGTATTACATTTTGCCCCTCTTTGAATTGTTGTGCAAAGCGCAGTGGTTCAAAGATAGTCTATGTATGATGTTGACACTGATGTTTGAAATTGAAATTGATATGAAGTAGAAAATGATTGAAATTGATATAAAGATAATAGGTCCTGAATGACCAAAGATAATGTTAACTATAATAGCAATGAACCGATGATTGCGAAAAAGTGTCAAAACACCTGATTCTAAACCTTATGATTATGAAGAAGTGAGTGATTGATTCCAGACCCGATTGTCAATAAGAATCACATTGGTATCACATCTGAACCCTTTAGTTACGAAGAACCAAGGAAATAACACTAATGAACCGATGGTTACAAAAAACTAATACAGTTTACAAGATTAAGAGAATACCAAATTGATATGGATCTCGATGAATCTGATATGCCTCGAGCGATGATTGATTTGCCCCAAGCGATGAGGTCTTTTTGATGAATCAACAACTAGACGTGGTTGTTGTCTTGATTACTGAGGAAATATATGATTTCAAATTACAGACTTTGAATGATGTGCACTACCATGCCCCCTTTGAGATAAAAATTGAAATCTGACAAGAAAAGTCAGCATTGAATAGTTCAGAAGCATGTTAATTGATGTAAGAAGTGGTTAAACACATTCGAGAATGCATTCTGCATCGTTTGGAGGTCCAGAAGACCAAGTTTGACTAGGTTTGACCATGAGCTGACCATGGTTGACCAAGTTGAAATTTTGATAGTTTGATGTAAGATAATCAATTAAGTTGAATGCTGGATTTTTGTGATGATGGAAGGTTGATTATGCAAGCAATAGACCGTCCTAGGTCTAAAAATTTTAAATCATGATTTTGACATAGTAAATGATCTCAGATTTTGATTTTGATCCTGAAAATGGGTTCAGAATGTTGAAATTAGCCAGAGGTGCAATTTTCGTGAAAAATAGAGCACTTTTGAAAATTAGGTCAAAAGCTATATAAAGGTCGGAAGGGTCATTTTCAATTCATTTCAACCTTTTGACTTTAGAAATCTTGTGGAGCCCTCTGAGTGAGAAAATGGCAGAACCAAAGGTACTTGTGAGTTCGCATCAATTTGAGTGCAACCGAAGACACCAGAGACCTTGGCAATATGAACATCCTTACGTACTCTCAGTACATGATGGCATCAAAGGGAGCCAGAGCACCTAGAGCAGAGGCAGTATCGGATGCACCACCTCCACCTCCACCAGATGCAAAGGATCAGGCTGACAGCTGATTTGTTTTGATATGTTCTGAGATACTATGTTCTTTTTTATCATTGATATACTATTCTGACTTTGATAGCTCACATGAGCGTATTCTTTTGTACACTGTGCCAGTAGTGCACCCTTGACTAGTTCGAGATTTTTGATATATATATGAGATCGATATTTTGGTTATGACTTCATTTGTACTTGTCATGTTTTGATTTATGATGATATCATGTGATGCTTATGCTATGAGTAGTGTAGAATGCATGTATGGATATATGCAATGCAATGATTTCTTTCATATGTATGGATGTAATGCAAATGTGTTTTGATTATGAAAAGATGTATGTATGATTTTATGCTTATGCACATGGATGTATTGTAATGCAACAGATGGTTATGATATGAAATGTAAATTCAATGATACACATGATATGTTTTGCAGGAATTGATGAAGACAAGTACTCAATCTTATGTCAAAAGGATGTTTAACCCAGGAGGATAACTGCTTGTGATGTCATGAAGAGACCTTTGAGTTAAGTGTCAGCTCTTGTGAGATTTGAAGAGGTGATAGAAGAATCATTTAAATGTTGAAGTTTACATAGCCATTTGTGAGATCATGCAAACATGCAAAATGCAAAGAACCATGTAAAAATGCAATCTAGGACCTAGGACCTAGTCACTGATCATGTGTCGGTCGATTTCATCATTGAATTTTTAGGTAACCAGATAAATCAATACAATGCCCACTAGTTATGAAACCATAGACATATGAATATCGATTTTATTTTTGGAATGTCGAGTTAGATATAAGCATCAAGGCATAAGCACCAAGATGACCTGAATATCATGTCCATTTTGATATAGCAATTTGTATAAGCATCAAAACATAAACGTCGTGATGACCTGAATACACCTTGCATTACAAACACACCAAATAGTCAAGAGATCATTCTAAATCCAATGTGAATTACCTGTAGTGACCCTTTATCGTTCACATCCTTAGGTAAGATCGCATTTCACAATAGGAAAAAGAATTCACTAAAAAAAGACAATAGTTAGATCAAACTTCCTTGAATTTTGTGAGTATCAATGGTCGAGGTACGCATGGCCATCCAATTCGAGATAGAGGCTCTTATAGTCAGACACCATTTCAATCCAGAATTTTCAAAGTTGTTAGATTTTCACATGCAAGCAGAAGACAAAGAAAAGATTATGCCCCCAGTCATCACTCTCTAAATCCTATAAAGGACATCATCAAAGAGCTCAAAGGACACAATATGCAAAAATCTCAATGTGAATCAGTAAGCATACAAGGAGATAAAAGCATGTAAAGCACAGATTGTGTTTGGTTTGTGTTTGATGTTTGATTGCGTTGTTGTAGATGTAAAATCCTTTCTAGAGACAAGACTAACTGACTAACTTGGATGAAGCTTCAAAGAACTCTGACTGGATATGATACGTCTAAGATACATTGGAGGCCATAGGATATGACTTTGATTGCCCCCAAGTTTGAACATTGATAGGATATAGATGCTTTAGCTTATTCGTGTACAGACCAACTTATTGAAAATAGGAAAGCAGAAACAAATCGGGAAATATGTACAAACTAAAGCAAGACTGAAAGCTGGGAAAGATCAAGATTGTGCTGATAGATGAAGCATTTTGAAACAAGTGGTGCTCGTTTGTCAGGTTTTCACCATCTTGGTAGAGATTCTATTTTTTGCTACCAAGGCGCCTGTTTCCAGGTTTTCACCAAGGCACTTTTTCTTTTTCTCATTTTTTTGTATTTTTCATTTTTCTAATTTTTTTAATATTTTTGGTATTTTTTACTCTCTTTTTTTGTGAATCATCAAGGTGCCTATTGCTAGGTTTTCACCAAGATGTTCATTTTTCAGCACTTTTTCCAATTTTTAAGATTTTTTCAGGACATTTTACCATAGACTGAATGCCTTAGGCATAGAATTTCTTCAGATGGAGAATGTTGATTGGTTCTCAGAGTTGTTCTCCTTCAGTCGTTGAGAGTTGATAGGCACCAAAGCCAAAAGTAGTAGTGATAACAAAGGGACCCAGCCAGTTGGGTTCAAACTTCCCCTTGCATTCTCGATGTGATTGATTTTTAGGATTCTCTCTCAAGACTAGATCGCCAACCTGAAATTCTCTGTGTTTGACTTTCTTGTTGTAACCTCTAGACATTCTCTTTTGATATACTCTGAGATGATCATATGCTGCTTGTCTATGCTCATCTAGTAGTTCAAGTTCTTGCAACCTAGACACTCTGTAGTCATCATCAATTACTAGACCATGCATTCTGATTCTTAGTGATGGGATTTCAACCTCAATAGGCAGGACCGCTTCAGACCCATAAACTAAAGTGAAAGGTGTAGCCCCAGCAGGCATTCTAATACTTGTTCTGTAGGCCCAAAGAGCTGGATTGATCATGAGATGTCAGTCTCTTCCTATTTTATTAACTGTATGGTGCAAGATTTTCAATAGATTCTTGTTAGAAGCCTACGCTTGTCCATTCCCTTGAGGATAGTAGATAGATGACCAATGTTGTGTAATCTTGAATTTAGCACATAAATCATCTAGATCTTTATTCTTGAATTGTCCACCATTATCTGTGATTATGGAATGAGGTATCCCATATCTGCATATGATATAGTTCAATATGAACATAGATATTTGTTTTCCATTTGCTTGTGTTAAAGGGACTGCTTCTGCCCATTTTGTAAAATAATTTGTAGCTGTGATTATATGGGTATGTCCATTAGAAGAATGAGGATGTATAGCTCCTATAAGATCAAAGGCCCATTGATGAAAAGGCCATTGTGCAGGAAATGGAAATAGATCTCTCCCTAGAGCATGAATTAAGTTTCCATGCACTTGGCACTTTTGACAATTCTTAGCAAACTTGATAGACTCTTTCTCCATTTTAGGCCAATAGTACCCAGCCCTAATAATTTTTTGAGCTAATGTTAAACTGTTTGAGTGTGACCCACAAATACCATCATGGACTTCCTCTAATGCACGTTGAGACTCTTCTCATTCTAAACATCTAAGTAGCATACCATCTAGACCTTGTTTGTACAGATCATGACCAATGATGACATATCGGGAGGCCTTACGGATAAGGTATCTCTTTTCATGGTGGTTGAAGATATCGGGAATGGTTTGGTCTTGGAGATAGGAGAATAGGTTTTTGTATCTAGATGAATCATGACCAACAACATTGTAGATCATGTGGGTTTCAGGGGAATCATATGCAGGATAAGATAGTGCTTCCACCAGGAACTCGTAGCGTAGATCATATTTAGGCTGCTGTAATAAAGTAGATAGCGTTGCCATTGCATCGACAGCCTTATTCTCTGTTCTAGGTATTTGCACAAATGTGATAGATATGAAATATTTCTTTAAATCATCTACCATTCTCTTGTATAGGATTAGCTTTTCATCTTTAGTCTGGTACACATCATTGACTTGATGGATAACAAGTTGAGTCTCCATGAATGTGTAGCTCTATTACTCTCCACTCAATTGCTAGTTTCATGCCATTAAGAAGGGCTTCATATTCTGCAATATTGTTTGTGCAAGGGAACTTTAATATGAATGCTTTAGGTATGGAGTATCCTTGAGGAGTTATAAACAATATGCCTGCTCTTGATCCATTCTATGTATAGGAGCCATCAAAGAATAACTGCCATTCTCTAGAAGAAAGAGTCGTGATAGAGGAATCTGGAAATTCCATTTGCATTGGTGTATCATCAACCATAGGTGCATCTGCTAATTGATCAATAATAACCTGTCCTTTTATAGCTTTCCTTTCAACATATTCAATGTCAAATTCACTTAAGAGCATGACCCATTTAGCTAATCTACCCATGAGGGTAGCTTTGCTTAGTAGGTACTTTAGTGGATCAATCTTAGCTACCAAATGTGTGGTATGTGCCAACATATACTGTCTCAATTTCTATGATGCAAATATCATAGCTAGACAAGCCTTCTTAATCATAGAATAATTCTTTTTGTATGCCACAAATGTCCTACTGATATAGTATATAGCTCTTTCCTTTTTGTTCTCATCATGTTGTGCAAGCAATGCCCCCAGTGATGTATCTGTAGTGGAGACATATAAGATCAAAGGCTTCCCTAGAATGGGAGGCATCAAGATAGGAGGATTTGATAGATACTTCTTGATATGGTTAAAGTTGTTCTCACATTCTTCATTCCACGCAAATGTCACACCTTTATGTAATGTTTTTGTAAAAGGCTGTGATATGTCTGCTAGCTGAGATATGAAGCGTCTAATAGATTGAACTCTTCCTTGCAATGTCCTCATTTGACTAATGTTTTTGGGAGGTTGCATCTCCATGATAGCCTTTACTTTAGCTAGATCTACTTCAATTCCTTTCTTTGAAACAATGTAGCCTAAAAGCTTTCCCAAAGTGACACCGAAAGCACACTTCTTAGGATTTAGTCTGAGACTAAATTTTTCCATTCTTTCTAGTATCTTGCTTAAGTCATTTAGATGTTCAGCTCTAATCATAGATTTTGCTAAAGTATCATCAACATAATCCTCCATAGTTCTATGCATCATGTCATGGAAAATAGATGTCATGGCTCTTTGATATGTAGCACCAGCATTTTTAAGCTCGAATGGCATGACATTCCAACAGAAGGTGTCCCATGCACATGTGAAAGCAATTTTCTCTTGATCCTCTAGAGCAATTTTTATTTGATTATATCCAGAAAAACCATCCATTAAATAATACATCTCAAAGCCCGCAGTCATGTCCACTATCATATCAATGTTAGGTAGTGGAAAATCATCCTTAGGGCATGCTCTATTTACATCTCTAAAGTCTGTGCACACTCTAATTGATTTATCTAGTTTTGAAATAGGTACAATATTAGAGATCCATTCTGCATAATCAATAACTCGGATGAATCTGAATTTTAGTAGTTTCTCTAATTCAGCTTTTACCAAGAGTGCAACATGAGGATGCATCTTTCTCAATTTTTGTTTAACTGGTATTACTCTAGGAGCTATAGATAAATGGTGCATTATAAGATCAAGATCCAACCCTAGCATATCTGAATATTTCCATGCAAAGTTGATCTTCTTCTTTGTGAGGAAGGTTGTAAATTTTTGCTTCTCTTCTTTTGATAAAGATTGTGCTACATGGATCAACTGTGGTTCTTCTGCTGTTCCCAAATTGATAGATTGAGTGGGCTTAATTAGAATTGGAGATCTGTCCTATAAATGACTTGGAAGGACATCAAATATCTCATCCTTAGGCACCTCAAAGAGGTTTTCACCTTTGGATACATCTTTTATTTTTACTTTTGTAGGTTTTGAGACTGTCACAAAGTGGTTTTCACCCTCAAAACTCCTTTTCTTTTTATTCTTATTCTTATTTTTCTGACTAAGATACTTGATGTCTAGCTCCATCATGCTAACGCTTAGTTCACTAATGGAAGTCCTCATAGGCTCAACTACATTGAGGTAGCAAGCAAGGGAATAGTCATTCGGGAAGGTATAAATACCATGGCTCAGATTTGTGGAGGTTTGATCAAGAAGTTTAGGATGTTGGATAGTCAAAGTGGTGAAAGATTAGGAAAGAGTGTTTACAGATATGGATCTATCATCATCGGTCCTAACCCAATGCTTGAGTTCAAAGGTGATATTACAACTTAAGACATTCAATTCATGAATAGGCTCAATGTCATTATGATAGTCCACTTCAGCCATCGGTGGATCAGACTCAATAAGTTCATCCTTTCGCTCTAGACTTACATTGGGTTTAGGTGCGTATTGGTGTATAACATCAACATGTTTCTCTATAATAAGCTCATCTTCTTCTGGAATGGCTCCCCATTTATAGTCATTAGATTTTTCATCTATGCCTCTAGGAAATCTAAGAACATGAGTAAAGTCGGGATGAATACCCTAAGAAGGGTTACCCTTAGATTCTGATTTGAATTCATACTCATGGGAATCTGTCTCAAAATAACCACCACCTTGCTCTTTGTCTGTTTGATCATCTTCAAGATTAGCTGGTTCTTATGTTGCAACTATCTCTTGCTCTATAGTAGGTTCTTGTGTTTCTACTACATTAATTATTTTTATTGGATCATCTTCAGCATCAAGGAGGTCTTTTATTTCTTTAGGCAAACACTCATAAGGAATGAGCTCATCAGTGGTGTCTGAATCATCACTATCAGATTGTTCAATTATTTCCTTCTTTAGTTGATTTGCTACGGAAGGCTCAATTTGTTCTAGAACATGTGGGGAGTTCTTGCTAAGATAGAAAGGCTTCTTCGTGTATCCTAGACCTATTGTATTCTTGTTGGCTTGACCATGATGTTCTAGAGGTGACAAAAGACCTTTACCCTGTAGTCCTAGAGGTCCTTTTCCTTTATATCCCATCTTAGCTATTAGTTTATCCCCTGGGCCATATGACTTAGAAGGAACCTTTGATACTTTAGAGTCACTAGGTGGAACAACTTGGGATTCAAGTTCATCTTTGTAAAGCCATGCAAGCATAGCTTCATCTTCTTCAAATTATTGCTTAGGTACTTTCTCTGCAACAAATTTTCCTTTATATGCCCCAAGAGGTTCCTTAGATTTTGGTTTGAACTATTTTTGAGCTTGCCCATAAGATTTAGGCAAGATAGGGAGAGATGTCAAAGACAAGACTGGCTCTATAGTATATTCTCCCATACCATTTTCTTTGATATTGACCTCTTTTGCAATGTCTTCCATCTTAGAGGTGGATGCTACATTTGTTTGCTTAGTGGAAGATTCTCTGTTATTAGGAACAAGTTTATCCGCATTTGCCTTCAATGCATTGCAAGTTATTGACATGTCAGCTAGAATGGTTACCTCTACTCCATCACAAGGAAATTTCAAGCACTGATGGTATGTGGAAGGAATAGCTCTCATCTCATGTAGCTAGGGTCTTCCTAGAAGGATGTTGTAAGCCAAAGGTATATCAAGAACTTGACATATAGTATCTCTGATGACAGGACCTATTCTGATAGGCAAGATAATTGTTCCCTTGGAAGATCTTTCTTCTTCATCATATGCTTTGATAGTTATTTTCTTTCTAGGATCAATGGTTGTTTCTGAAAATCCCAATTGTGTGATCAAGCTGTAAGAACAAATATTCAGACCAGTGCCTCCATCTATCAACACACATTTGACACGATGGTTTTGGATCAAGACTTCAATATGTAAGGGTTGGTTATGCAGATGACTCAAGGAGTTATCATCATCCTTTGAAAAGGAGATATACTGTGGAGACGTAAGATGACCAACCATAGCCTGGAATCTATCTAAATCAAGGTTATCAGGAACATTGGATCCGAGCAGAGCTTTGTCTAGAATGGCTCTATGAGCTGGAGATATCTGAAGCAACTCAAACATGGAGATTTTAGCATTAGTATGTTGGAGTTGTTGAATGATATTGTACGAAGTAGACCTTGTGTCCTTAGGATTTTAATATTTAGATGTTGCCCTCTGTTTAAAAGTGGAAGACAGATTGAAAGGCACCTTAGGGACATTTGATTAATCTGGGATTTTTCCTTATAGGTGTGCCTGAGCTTGTGATCAAGTAATTGCATTAGCTGATTAATTTTCTCTATCTCTTCTTACAATTGTGATGACATTGCAACGCTAAGATAGGCTTGGTTCAACCATATTGATAACAATATTATTTTCAGGATAGGCATAATTGACCTTAGCACCCACATTAGGCTGAGAAGATGAATCTCCTTGGCTATGCTTTGGAAATGGTTCAGTGAATGTTGTGTGATCATTATTGCTTTTAGGATTATCAATCATGATTTCTCCATTATCAATCTTATCTTGAATGGTATGCTTCAAGCGCAAGCAGTTATTAGTTTTGTGACCTTTACCCTGATGGAAATCACAGAATTCATTCTCTCTCCACCATTTTAGCTTAGGATTAGGATTAGATTGTCAGATCTCGGGAAAAGAGATGATGTTATTAGCTAGCAAAGTTCTCATAGCTGATTCCTGTAATACCCCAAAAATGGGCTATATGTTCATTAACCTCCTATATCAATAATTCGAATAAAATCGACATCAAAGTCCTAACCTAAGGCACATCTAAACATCATCGAATCCTAATTGATTATCTTAAATTTTGCATCGGGGAATATTCCTAGCAATATTCCTATTTATCTTAATTATCTTTAATTTAATGATTATTTGACGATAAATCACATTTATCCTAAGTTTGATTAATTGAATATTTTCATATTTAATTAATTAGATTTAATATCTTGCCACTTAATTATTTAATTAAATTTAATTCTATCTATTATTAATTGTATTATTTAATTTTGACAATAAATCCAATATCCTATGAATAATTGATTAAATTTTTATTTATTTAATTAAAGCAAGTTGTCATTATTTAATAATATAGTTTTTAATAAAAGTTTGATTAAGTAATTGATTAACCCATAAATCAATTATTTATTTTCAAAAATCAGTTAAGTTGAGCATAAATCACTTTATTTATTAAATTAATTCATAAATAAAACATGCACAATCATAAAAGCAGACAACTATCAATTATCAATTAAAGCTAAACTCCATTTTGAGTTAAAACTTAGCTTTTGCATGTTTTTGTGAATTAAATTATCTTTATTATCAAATAACTCAAAAATCAAGTTGAGTTAATCTGAGTGATTTATGGTTTTTTTTCATGCACCTCCAAAGCCTTGGATTTCTATAAAATCAAGGCTTAGCTCTTCATAATAGATCCACAAATTTGCATTCTCACGCTGTCGAATTGGAGTCTGAAGAATCATCTTTGCGAATCCAAGCTATTGTGAGATCTTTCTAGTTTTGAGCATTGCATATCATTTAGCATAGATTCATATCATTGTTAGATCAATTTCCATATTAGCATAGATTCATATCAGTTTTTCATTATTATTGCATAGAAAATACAAAAAAATAGATTAATTGCATTCATATTTCATATCAGTTTTGCATTCAAATCCTTCATTTAGGTGTCGTCTAGGTCACTGATCTCGATAACAATCTGAGAACATCAATCTCGCACCTACTAGAAGGCAGTAAATTGCTTGGTTAAATTAGATTTCAATTTTGCACGATTTTGATTTTTGCTAACCTCTAATGTTTTACTGAAGTGTTGTGTCTACAGATCAGGTACAATTTTCACACACACATTTCTGGCACCCACCGTGGGGCCCTGAAACGGGTTTCCAATTCAATTCTATCAATTTCTATCTTTTTTTCCTCGGTTTTTGTGAAAAAATATGATTTTTATTTTTTGTCTGTACAATCTTCATACGAGTTTCTGACAAAAGTCGTATGATTTTGAACCCACTGTCGTATGACAGTTGACAGAGTATCATTTCATCAGGCACCCACTATCGTTTGGAGGCTGGATTATCATTTCATCAGACACCCAGTGTCGTACGAGTTTCCAGACTGTCGTCTGGGAGCATACCCATTGTCGTACGAGTTTCTTACTATCATATGGTAATAGACCCACTGTTGTACGAGTTTAGGCATTAGATTTTAATTGTCATTTCATTTTTGCAGGCAGTTTGTCAGATTTGATTTTCAGATTTTGACTAACAGCTAATCTTAACAGTTAGAATTCTCTATTTTTTATTGACTCTTGCTGGTTTTGATTGGAAAAAGTGTAAAGTTTGCTAAAATTAGGTAAAAATCTACTAAGCGTATTGCGAGGATCTCAGGTATTCCACTTGTGCGAATAATATTTTGATTTGGGCTTAAAATAAATCTCTCGTGTGTCTAGCTTGGGTGATTCTTTTCATGCTTTTGTTTTACACACTTGCATAATTGATACTAGGTTGTGACACCTTAATTATTTATTAGTAGTCTTAGATTACTTGTGATTGATCTTGATTGCTATCTTGGGTTATTGGACTCGCTAATCCGTCGGCCCCTCATTCCGCCCCATGGTTGCAATCTTAGCGCCATAAAAGGGAGGGGTCAACAGGACAAAAGCGTTAAGTGTTCCACTTGGCAACCCATTTGTGCTTTTAGGAACTCACTTGTTTTCTAAGTTGGGGACTTATTTTTAGCTTGTGTGAGGTGTTAAGTGTTCCACCTTGTGGACTCATCTCATATTCGCTTTAAGCATTAAGTGTTCCTCTTTTTGCTTTTTGGGTACTTTTGGTAGATTTGCTTTTAGAAACATACATCTGTGCTCACATAGTAATTAGGCCCTATGAACATTATTCGTGATTCTTGAGAGATTGGATTCCCAGTGAAATCCTTCTTGATGATAGAATCCTTGTAGGTAGGGAGGATACTTAGTGTGTATCACATTCAACTTGGTTAGTGTGTCTTCTCTTATTGATCGATACATTCTCTCCCAGGAGAGGTTGATAGATCACATGGGCTTGACATCACGAGCTTTGGTGAATCAAAATTGGTTAGTGTGCCTTCTCTTATTGATTGATACATTCTCTCCCCGGAGAGGTTGATAGATCATGTGGAGTTGACATCATAGACCTTGGTGAAGCAAAACTTTGTCTTAGCGTGTCGGATTTATCTGTCTACTTTATTTGGGTTAAAAGTGAAAAGGCATCAAAAACCTTGGATCTGGAGCCAAGTCCCCTTGTGGTATACTATTGTGAGTCATCTTTAGAGAGGGTTAACTGTAGCGGACATTCCTTTCACAGGGCAAACTGCATTGACGAAACCTCAAGTGGTAATAGCCATTTTCACCATGGTAGTGACAGCCGCTATATAAATGTCCTTGTGGAAGAAATCTCCATGGGTATGGTTCATTGTTGGGTTGTCAAATCTCCCTAGTAGCTCCTGAAGATTAAGTTCTCAGACTGTGTCAAAACCCTGGTGCACCGGGATTGGAGTTCACCCCTTTGGATCATAAAAGTTGTAGAGTCAAACCATTACTAAAAACCCTAGCGAGGCCAAATTTTCATTTTATAAGGTATATGTGCGTTATTGCAAAACATTCTTGTAACATACACAATTAGCGCTTCTGAGGATTAGAACGAATAAGTCAATTGATTGTTCATGCGCAAGGTTGCTTTTTCCCTTGTTCATTGTTTTCAGACATGTTTGAAATCACGTGCTTGCTATTTTGCATGCTTGTTTATCTATCTGGTTATTGAAAATGAACAAATCTATTACAATCCTCAAATCTAGACATTGAAATTTGCAAACAATCTGAATCTGTAAACTCAAAATTTTGCAAAAATTGACGTAAAATCCTTTCTAGAGTCAAAAATCATTTCAGGAAGTCAAAAGTCATACAAGTTTTTCCAAGTGTCATTTCATTACAACCCATCTGTCGTATGATTGAGTACCCAGTGTTATACAAGTTTCCATGCCAGCAAATTCTCAAAGTCAAAATCTTGCAACTATCGTATGAGATTTTCAACTATCGTTTCATTGCTACCCAACTGTCATACGAGTTTTTCAACTGTCGTTTCATTGCTACCCAACTGTCGTACAAGTTTTGCAACTGTCGTTTCATAGCATACCAACTTTCGTACGAGTCTGCAGAGTGTCGTTTGGGAAATTTTTGAAAGTTGTCAAAAAATTGTCAGAATTGCCAGATATTTAGCTTTTTCAGCCTATTTCCAGAATCTGTCGAACAAATCATTGTGTCAAGAACAGAGCAGTAGCTATTGAAAATCAGTACACATGTCTCAAAGAATCAGTACACATGAAGAAGAAATTCTAATCACCGCTATGATGAAACAGATGCATGTTATGCAAGTTGAACTTAACAATCTTAAGAAACAGAAGGAACCTAAAGAGTTCTCCATGGAAGCTCTATGCCCTTTTCCATTTGATAAAGACTTGTACATGTCACCATGCCCCCAGACAGAATTTGAGCAACATGATAACCCTTATGATACCTCTTCCACAGAGAGTGACACATCCAACTTTGGAGACTATGATGACTATGATGACAGACAATGTAATGATACCTATGACACCTCTGTTCTTAAGAGTCCTCCTCATCGTGTGTTCCTACTTACTACAAATGGGCCGTCACATTGGATAGATCGTGATGGTGATCCATATGATTTTGATTTTGAAAGAGATTTTGATGGATTTTGTGGACAATATCTAGATGATACATCTACTTCTATTGAAGAATATAAAATGTACTGTGCTGATTTGAAAAGTTAATACTATAAGGATCTCTCCTCTAAGAACTCTCAGGCTGAAAATAAAGATTACACTCTCAAGCAAGATCATGTTAATGTTGGACCTTTGTCTTGTGATGGTTCCCTTCCATCCCCTACTTCCTCCAATACCCATACATTTCCTAAAGCTTCCGAGTCTTTCAAATATTTCATAGAACCTTCATCTGACACAAGCCCTAATACTTTTCATGTGGTTCCCTATAGTTATCCTCCAGGGCTACCTCTTAAAGAAACTCAAGCTAACCTTCACTTGGCTACAAATACTTTCAATAATGATAAACCTAAAGATCCTAAGCCTTCATATGCTATAATTCCTACTTCAGCTAGTCCTCCACCATCTCTTCCAAAGTCTTCCATACAATCCCAACATGCTTCCTTGTCCTTAGAAGTGGCTCCATGTCAAGAGGACTCCAGAAATGATGAAAAAAAGAACATAAAGAAAGATCAAGATCAAGAACCCTCCATGTCGTCCACTCCTTTTCACGATGTCTCTTATCCACCTCAGGGTTCTTTTGATCCTGCACACCCTTTTTCATGCATTCCACCATGTCTTAAGTCTTCTCCTAAGCAAGATCAAGCCACTACTTACACTGTTGAGCTTATTGACAATCAAAATAACCTTACTACACTTTCACTTTCCAAAGATGATACTTCCATTAAGGTTGGTAAAAATGGTGTTGTTAATTCCAATGTTAAGCCCATTGACAATCAAGAGAAAAATTATGCGCTTATGCTATCCAAAGATCCTTGTCAAGATCAAAGTCTTCCATCTTCTTATTCTACCACTCCATGTTCACTTCCACTTTCTACTCTTCCTAAGTCTTTGCAAGCTTTGAACAATCCTATCAAAGAAGGTGCTCATATTCAAGATATCCATGATTCTATTGAAAATCCTAATGCTTGCTCTAAAGATGTTGATATCCTTGGTTGTCATATAGATGTTGATGAACTTATTGATTAACCTTTTGTATCTTTTGCATCCATCCTTGGACCTCTTCCACCACTACTAAGGGCTTCACATCTGCCTTCCATCTTGGGTCCTTATGTCCCTTCACTTTCCCCTCCTAACTCTCCTAATTCACCATCCATCTTGGGTCCTTACATACCTCCATCTCCTATCTTTCCTCAAGATCAACATAGATGCATACCCTTGAATCCTTTTCATCCACCCACCCATCTAAACCAGTCATATCCTCATTTTTCTTCCACAAGTCCCAAGTCTTTTGGAAGTAACTTGAATGTTCAATACAAGAAAAAGAAGCAATACAAGAATCCATCAAAAAGAGAAGATCACCATGTCTCCTCTAATAGACATGGAAACATAAAGTCAAAAAAGCTATCTAAGAAAAAAACTACAAGACAAGTATGGGTTCCAAAATCCATCATTGAAGATATTCTCTCTAGATCATCAAAAGGAAATAAAAAGCCTATGGCTATATGGATTCCAAAGTCTCTCTTGAAAGAGTCTGGTGTTGAGCAAAAAGTGAAATTGACATTCAAGCTTCCAAAGACTTCCACTTCATCTTCTTCCAAAAATATTATTTCATTCCATGCGCCTAAACCGCAACCTTTGCTATCCATTCGCCATATTCCTTCACGTATTCCTTCATTCACATTTCCTCCATCCTCTCGCCACCCTTCAAGGTATGTGTTGACGTTGATCTTGCCTTCCTTTCCACCTACCCTTTCACAATCCTTCCATGCATTATCCTTCTACCTTCTATCATTTTTCCTCATTTGCCTATTCCTCCTATCTTCCAACCTCACTCGCTTTACATAAAACCTTATCCTCCATTTTTCTCTTCCATCTCCCTTTCCCTATCAGCATCTTTGAGCATATCATTTTAATTCCTTGGCATATCATGGTTTATCCTTTCAAGGAGCACTATCTAAAAAGCTTTCCTTCTTCCAAAAAAAAAAAGAAAAAAAAGAAAAAAAATTAAAAATGTGCCTTGGTGAAAACCTGGAAACAGGCTCCTTGGTAGCAAAAGTAAAGAGAAATAAATTCATCTATGGTGAAAACCACTCCCTTGTGGCACCTTGGATAAGTACCATAATGAAAACCTGGCAATCAGGCATCATGCGTAGTTCTTCTACATATTTCATCCATTCCATCTTCTCTCTTTGATCTTGACAAGGTTGATCTATACATAAACATTTGGCTATTTTGTGAGCTATCTTATGATGATCTTGCTTTCATTCCCTTCTTGTTTAGCTTTCATGTCTATCTTCCTCCATTAATTATAGCCTTTCGCTATCCTTTTCCCCTTTGGTCTTGATTTAAGAAAGAAAGAGTAAAACACGATGCTATGAAGCCTCTTGACATATCTACTCCTTTGGAATGCATCTTTTCCTACTCTTGCATTACGATTTTGTGACTTATCCTATGCTGACATTTTATTGCTTGTCCAAATGTGCTTTACATGAGAATTTTTCCCAAGCTTGAGTATTCTTCAGGAGTTTTCCCTTGAAGATTTCTTCCCTTCATTCTCCTTCATTCTCTTGTCTTCCATCTCTTCCACTAGCTTGCTAATCCCTCTTGTTCTCCACCTTGCTAAACATTAGGACTTTACGATATGATCTTACTTGGGAGTTTACAATGGAAAAAGATGCTATTAAGTATCCCAAGTATTAGAACAAGTATCATAACCAGTATCAGAACCAATATCAGAACAAGTATCAAAACCAGTATCAGAACTAGTATTAGAACAAGTATCAAAACCAGTATCCGAACCAGTATCAGAACAAGTATCAGAACCAATATCAGAACAAGTATTAGAATGCCTACTAGGGCTACACCTTTCGCTTTAGTTTATGGGTCTGAAGTGGTACTGCCTATTGAGGTCGAAATCTCATCACTAAGAATTAGAATGCATGGTCTAGTGACTGATGATGACTACAGAGTGTCTAGGTTGCAAGAACTTGAACTACTAGATGAGTGTAGACAAGTAGCATATGATCATCTCAGAGCATATTAGAAGAGAATGTCTAGAGGCTACAACAAGAAAGTTAGACACGGAGAATTTCAGGTTGGTGATCTAGTCTTGAGAGAAAATCCTAAAAATCAATCTCATCGAGAATGTAAGGGGAAGTTTGAACCCAATTGGCTTGGTCCCTTTGTGATCACTACTACTTTTGGCTCTGGTGCCTATCAACTCTCAACGAATAAAGGAGAACAGCTCCGAGAACCAATCAACATTCTCCATTTGAAGAAATTCTACACCTAAGGCATTCAGTCTATGGTAAAATGTCCTGAAAAAAATTATAAACATCAAAAAAAGTCCTGAAAAAAAGAACATCTTGGTGAAAACCTAGCAAAAGGCGCCTTGATGATTCACAAAAAAAATCAAAAAATATCAAAAGCACAAAAAAAAAAATGAAAAAATGAAAAATACAAAAAAAAAAAAAAAGTGCCTTGGTGAAAACTTGGAAACAGGCGCCTTGGTAGCAAAAATAGAATCTCTACCAAGATGGTGAAAACCCAGCAAACAGGTGCCACTTGTTTCAAAATGCTCCATCTATCAGCGCAATCTTGGTCTTTCCCAGCTTTCAGTTTTACTTTAGTTTGTACATATCTCCCAGTTTGTTTCTGCATTTCTAGTTTTCAATAAGTCAGTTTGTACACCACTCAGCTCAAGTGTCTGTATCCTATCAATGTTCAAACTTGGGGGCAATCAATGTCATATCCTATGGCCTCCAGTATATCTTAGATGTCTCATATCCACTCAGAGTCCTTTGAAGCTTCATTTGAGTCAGTCAAGTCTGTCTTGTCTCCAGAAAGGATTTTGCATCTACAACAACGCAATCAAACATAAAACTGAAAACAATCTATTCTTTTTATGCTTTTATCTCCTTGTATTCTTACTGATTCGCATTGAGATTTTTGCATATTGTGTCCCTTTGAGCTCTTCGATGATGTCCTTTATAGGATTTAGAGAGTGATGACTAGGGGCATAATCTTTTCTTTGTCTTCTGCTTGTATGTGAAAATCTAACGTCTTTGGAAATTTTGGATTGAAATGGTGTCCGACTGTAAGAGCCTCTATCTCAAATTGGATGGCCATGCGTACCTCGACCATTGATACCCAAAAAATTCAAGGAAGTTGATCTAACTATTATCTTTTTAAATGAGTTCTTTCTCCTACTGTGAAACACGATCTTACCTAAGGATGTGAATGATAAAGGGTCACTACGAGTAATTCACATCGGATTTAGAATAATCTCTTGGCTGTTTGATGTGTTTATCATGCAAGGCGTATTCAGGTCATCACGACGTTTATGTTTTGATGCTTATACAAATTGCTATATCAAAATGGACATGATATTCAGGTCATCCTGGCATTTATGCCTTGGTGCTTATATCTAATTCGACATTCTGAAAATAAAATCAATATTCATATATCCATGGTTGTTGACCAGTGGGTGTTGTATTGATTCTTGTGCATACAAATCGATATTCATATGTCTATGGTTTCATAGCTAGTGGGCATTGTATTGATTTATCTGGTTACCTAAAAGTTCAATGATGATAACAAATCGACACATGATCAGTGACTAGGTCCTAGGTCTTAGGTTGCATTTCATTTTGCATGTCTCTTTGCATTTTGCATGTTGCATGATCTCACAATGGCTAAACGAACTTCAATGCTTAAGCAATTCTCCACTCGCATCTTCAAATCTAATAAGAGCTAAATCTCACATGAAGGTTCCTCCAACGAAACAGCAAGTAGAATCCTTTTTCAGGATCAAAATCGAAAGCTGAGATCGTTTATTATGTCAAAATCATGATTTAAAATTTTGGGCCTAGGATGGTCTACTGCTTGCATAATCGACCTTCCATTATCACAGAAATCCAGTATTCAACTTAACTGATTATCTTACATCAAACTATCAAAATTTCAACTTGGTCAACTATGGTCAGCTCATGGTTTAACTTAGTCAAACTTGGTCTTTTGGAACTTTCCAACGATGCAGAATGTGTTCTTGAACGTGTTTAACCATTTCTCAAATCAATTAACATGCTTCTGAACTATCAACACTGACTTTTCTTGTCAGATTTCAATTTTAATCCCGAAGGGGGCATGGTATTGCACATCATTCAAAGTCTGTAATCTAATTTGTCTATCATATCTTCCTCAGTAATCAAGACAACAACCACGTCTAGTTACTGATTCATAAAAAAAGTCCTCATCGCTCGGGGCAAATCTATCATCACTTGGGGCATATTAGATTCATCAAGATCCATATCAATCTGGTATTCTCCTAATCTTGTAAATTGTATCAGTTTTTGCAACCATCGGATCATAGTGTTCTTTCGTTGGTTCTTTGGCAACTGAAGGATTCGGATGTGATACCTACTAGTTCTGCTAAGACAATCGAGTCTAGAACCGGTCACTCACTTCTTAGCAATCCTAAGGTTCAGAATCAGGCATTTTGACACTCTTTTGCAATCATCGGTTCATCACTGCTATAGTGAACATTATCTTTGGTCATTCAGGACCTATTATCTTCATATCAAATCAATATCAATCAGCTTCTATCTCGTATCAATTATCAATTTTGAATCAGTTTCATATCTCTATCAAATACAGACTGTCTTTGAACCACTGCGCTTCGCATAGTAATTCAAAGAGGGGCAAAATGTAATACCCCAAAAATGGGCTATATGTTCATTAACCTCCTATATCAACAATTCGAACGAAATCGACATCAAAGTCCTAACCTAAGGCACATCTAAACATTATCGAATCCTAATTGATTATCTTAAATTTTGCATCAGGGAATATTCCTAACAATATTCCTATTTATCTTAATTATTTTTAATTTAATGATTATTTGGCGATAAATCACATTTATCCTAAGTTTGATTAATTGAATATTTTCATATTTAATTAATTAGATTTAATATCTTGCCACTTAATTGTTTAATTAAATTTAATTCTATCTATTATTAATTGTGTTATTTAATTTTGACAATAAATTCAATATCTTATGAATAATTGATTAAATTTTTATTTAATTAATTAAAGCAAGTTGTCATTATTTAATAATATAGTTTTTAATAAAAGTTTGATTAAATAATTGATTAACCCATAAATCAATTATTTATTTTCAAAAATCAGTTAAGTTGAGCATAAATCACTTTATTTATTAAATTAATTCATAAATAAAACATGCACAATCATAAAAGCAAACAACTATCAATTATCAATTAAAGCTAAACTCTATTTTGAGTTAAAACTTAGCTTTTGCATATTTTTGTGAATTAAATTATCTTTATTATCAAATAACTCAAAAATCAAGTTGAGTTAATCTGAGTGATTTATGGTTTTTTTTCATGCACCTCCAAAGCCCTGGATTTCTATAAAATCAAGGCTCAGCTCTTCATAATAGATCCACAAATTTGCATTCTCACGCTATCAAATTGGAGTCTGAAGAATCATCTTTGCGAATCTAAGCTATTGTGAGATCTTTCTAGTTTTGAGCATTGCGTATCATTTAGCATAGATTCATATCATTGTTAGATCAATTTCCATATTAGCATAGATTCATATCAGTTTTTCATTATTATTGCATAGAAAATACCAAAAAAATAGATTAATTGCATTCATATTTCATATCAGTTTTGCATTCAAATCCTTCATTTAGGTGTCGTCTAGGTCACTGATCTCGATAACAATCTAAGAACATCAATCTCACACCTACTAGAAGGCAGTAAATCGCTTGGTTAAATTATATTTCAATTTTGCATGATTTTGATTTTTGCTAAATTCTAATATTTTACTGAAGTGTTGTGTCTATAAATCAGGTACAATTTTTACACACACACAATTCCAAAGATTCTCCAAGAGGAGAGAACTTTCATTTATTATCAATGGACCAATATTTGTATTCTAGCTTCTTTTGAGATGATTCGGACACCTTTTGTTCTGAAGCTTTGATGACTTGGGTACCGATGGTTAGATTGAAAGCAGGTGCCTTTGATGGGGCATGGAGATTATCAACAATGTCATCTGTGACGACGCCCTTATTCTTGTTCCAATTTTTGTTCTTATCCTTAGAACTAGATTCATACTTGTCCTTTTGAAGTGTGACGTCTCCCTTTTTCACAAGTACTTTTTCAATTTTGATTGCATTATCTACCATCTTGTCAAAAGATGTATGATTTTGCATTTGTAAAGGGTAGTTGATTTCTGGAACAAGATTGTTGATGAAGATTTCCAGCTTCTCAGTTTCTGGAATAGGCCTAACATATAGAGAGAATTTCTTCCTCCATCTTTTGAGAAATGTCAGGAATGGTTCTCCTGGATATTGTTTGAGATTGCATATATCAATTATGGTGACTGGATGTTGGATGTTTTAGGAGTATTGTTGATAGAACAATTTGATCAAGTCCTCAAAGGTTTTGATTGTAGGAGGCATCCTAGAGAACCAATGAATGGTTGCCCCTCCTAGAGATCGATGGAAAAGATGCATTAGATAGGTTGGTTCGTGCATGAACTCCATAGATTGAGTATAGAATTCTCTGACATGATCTTGAGGATCAGAGTTTCCATCATACTTATCATATTTTAGCATTTCCACCCTTTTAGGGAATGGTGGCATATACAAGTCTTTATCGAATGGAAAAGGACATAGGGCCTCCATGGAGAACTCCTTAGGTTCTTTTTCTTTTTCCATTTTGTTAAGTTTTACTTGCATGGCATGCATTTGTTTCATCATAGCCGAAATAGGAGTTTCTTCCTCATGTGTAATGATATTTTCCACATTAAAATTGGGAGGAATTTTAGCTCCTTGATGAGCTAATTGTAAAAAGTATGTTTCTCTATCTTCTTTCAAGAAATGCTTCATCATTCTTTTGAAGTCATCGTCATTTTGATACTGAGCAATTTCTTCAGGTGTGGGTTCCTGATCTGCACCATGTTGAGATTGAGCTCTTTGAGAGCCATGGTTTGTCCCTACTTGAGACATGGTAGGAGTTTTAAGACTCCCTGGGATAGATCGAGGAGGATTTTATTGATTACCTCCATGAGTTGATGGAGGGGATATGTAACCAGTTTTTAATCGAAAGTTGCCAAGACCGTCATCTTCGTAAAGACCAGAATTGTAGAGTTGTTCAAGAGTTGGACCCTAGATAGTGGTTATAGGTAAGGTATGGGATACTTCTCCAAATTTCTTGTGAGAGGAAGCTCTAGTTTCCACCATTAACCTTGGGTGAAGCAAAAGAATACGATGAAGACAACTAAAGAAAGATCTGATTCAAGAAGATCAAATGATGCAACCTTGTCAAGGTTTGATTGATTGAAGCTTAGATTAGATGTAAATGAAGGATATCATGCCCTGGATGTATGGGTAGATGCCCAAAAGATAGTGGACATGAGTTCACAACACTTAGCCGTTTTGAGGATTGATTGAAGATTGATAGTTATGACAAGGTTTTGACATAAGATGAAAAATACTCAAATCGATTAAACAGAAGGTTGAATTGGATTCATAAGGCCACTTTAGGAAAATGATTGGATTCTTAGTAGTTTCTTCTCTATTCCTGACATAATGATTTTCTTGACAAACTCTGGAAATAGGGTGGAAAAGCTGGGTATCTAGCAATTTTGACAACTTTCTGGCAATTTTTCAAAATTTCTCAAACGACTTTCTGTAGGCTCATACGACAGTGGGTAGGCTATGAAATGACAATTGACAAACTTGTACGACAGTTGTAAAACTCACACGATAGTTGATAGCAAGATTTTTGACTTTTTTGAATTGACTGGCAGCAAAACTCATACAACAATATACTAGCTACCATACAACAATATGGGGGTAATGAAATGACACTTTCCAAAAGTCGTATGACTTTCTGACTTTACAAGATGACTTTTAACTCCAGAAAGGTGTTTGGCATCAGATTTTACAATTTTTTAGATTTTCAGTTTCAGATTGTTCACAAAATTGTCTATCTAGATTTGAAGATTGTATCAGATTGATTCATTCTTAGTAACCAAATAGATAAATAGGCACGCAAAATAGCAAGCAAGTGATTTCAAGCACATCTGAAAACAATGAATAGGGGACAAAGCAACCCTACGCATGAACAACCAAGTGACTAAATGTGCTAATCCCTAGGAGTGCTAACAATGTATGTTCCAAAAAGTTTTGCAATAACGCACATATTCCTAGAAAATGAAAATTTGGCCTCACTAGGGTTTGTAGTAATGGTCTGACTTTGCAACTTTTGTGATCTCAAGAGGGTGAACTCTAATCCAGGCGCACTGGGGTTTTGACACAGTCCAAGAAATTAATCAATCAAGAGCTGCTAGGGAGATTTGACAGCCTAACAAGAGACCACACCTATGAAGATTTCATCCACAAAGACATTTATATAGCGGTTGCTGCTACCACGATGAAAATGGTTATTACCGCTTGAGGTTCCATCAATGTGGTTGACCCAATTAAGGGAATGTCCACTATGATTAACCCTCTCTAAAGATGACTCACAAAAGATACCACATGGAGACTGATTCCAGATTCAAGGATTTGAGTTTCTAATACTACCCAAAAAGGGAGTAGAGCATAATCCTCTAGCCTTTTCACTTTTAACCCAAACAAAGCAAACAGATTAATTTGACACGCTAAGACCAAGATTATCTCACAAAGATCTATGATGTCAACCACTTATGATCTATCAACCTCTCCAGAGAGAGAATGTATCAATCAAAAGCTAAAGACACACAAATCTAGTAGAACATGAGACACTCTCAGTAACCTCCCTACCTACAAGGGTTCCTTCATTGAGAAGAGTTTCACTGGAAACCCACTCTCTCAAGAACCATGAATAGTGTTCATAGGGCCTATTTACTATGTGTAACAAAGATGTTGAAAAGCAAATCTATGTTTGTTTTTATAGCCCAAAATGAAATATGTGATATGAAAGCAATAAAGGTCACACAAGCTTAACACGCGAGAGTTTGTTTTAGTCCAAATCGAAACGTTATCAGCTAAGAAGATTACCTGAATTCCTCGCAACGTGCTTAGTAGATTTTTACCTATTTTTAGCAACTCTCATGCTTTTCCCAATCAAAATCAGTAGAAATCAATCAGAAACAATAAATTTTGATTGTTAATGTTAGCTGTCAGTCCAAATCTGGAAATCAAATTTGGAAAACTGACTAAAAAAGTGAAACAACAATTGAAACCTGGCACTGAAACTCATACGACAATGGGTCACATACCAGATGACAATCCAAAAACTCGTACGATAATGGGTATCAGATCATACGACAAAAGAGCTTCCAAACGACACTATGTTTCTGATGGTATGATCCTTGATCAAATCAACTATTGTACGATAGTGGGTACCTCATGATATGATTTTCTGACAAAACTCGTACGAAAATTGTACAGACAGAAATTAAAAATCGCAACTTGGAACAGAAAATGACAAGAAGATGATAGAAATTGATAGAAATTGAATGGAAACCCATTTCAGGGCCCCACGGTGGGTGCCAGAAATGTGTGTGTGAATTTTGTACCTAGCTATAGACACAACACTTCAGTAAAACATTAGAGGTTAGTTAAAATCAAAATCATGCAATGAAATGGAAACTAATCTAACCAGGCGATTTACTGCCTTCTAGTAGGTGCGAGTATGATATTCTTAGATTGGACGGAGATCAGTGACCTTGATGACACCTAAATGAAGGATTTGAATGCAGAATCTAGATATGAGATGAATGCAAATTAATCTATTTTTTTGGATTTTCTATGCAATAAGATGAGATAAACTGATATGAATCTACTCTATATGAGAAACTGATATGATATGCAATTAATCTAATCAATGATATGCTAAATGATATGAATGCTTAAAAATAATGAAAATCTCACAACAACTTTGATTTGCAAAGATTGATTCTTCGATCACCAATTCACCAGCGTGAGGATGCAATTCGTGGATGGATTCAAAATGAAGAGCTGAGGCCTTAATTTATAGAAATCCAGGACTTTGGAGGTGCATGGAAAAAGCCATAAATCACTCTTGATAAACTCAGGTTGATTTTTGAGTTATCAAAAATTTAGAGATAGATTAACTCACAAAATCATGCAAAATTAACTTTTTAATTTAAATCAGAAGTTGAGATCAGCTTTCAACTCAAAAGAGAGTTGAGTTTATTTTTAAAACAATTTGAATTGATTTTCTGATTTAAAGTTCAACTATTTTTTGGATGTGCATAATTAATATGAATTAATTAAATAAATAAAGTGATTTATCCTCAACTTTAACTGATTTTAAAAATATAACAATTGATTTATGGGTTAATCAATTATTAAATCAAACTTTTATTCAAAAACTATATTATTAAATTTGACAATTGACATTAATTAATTAAATAAGAATTTAATCAATTAGTCATAGGATATTTGATTTATTGTCAAAATGAAATAATACAATTTAGGAATAAATATAATTAAATCTAATTAAATAATTAAGTGGCAGTATTAAATCTAATTAATTAAATATTTAGAATATTCAATTAATCAACTTTAGGATAAATAAAATTTATCGCCAAATAATCATTAAATTAAGGATAATTAGGATAAATAGGAATAAGGAATATTCCCTGATGCAGAATTTAGGATAATCAATTAAGATTTGATAATGTGCCAATGTGCCTTAGGTTAGGACTTCGATGTCAATTTCGTTCGAATTGTTGATGTAGGAGGTTAGTGAACTTTGCTTTCTTGGTATATTTGTCTCCTTCATATAATGCTTCTAATCTTCTCCAAATCTCATATGTCGAATCTAGGTCTTTAACTTTAGTAAACTCACCTTCAGATAGTGTGCTTATCAATACTTCCCTTGCGACCATGTTGTATGAGAATATCTTCTTTTCATCATTAGTAGCTGATGGTAAATCACTCTTAGTCTTTATAGCCACTTTATTCTTTGTGATCAACCAATAGTCGATGCCCAAACATAGCAAATGAGTTTGCATCTTGTTCTTCCAACTATCAAAGTTTTCGGGATCAAATTTTGGACCATCCTTCCTATAGAGTGCCATCTCTAAGATCACCTCAAGCTGTTAAGATTTCTCTCTAAGGACCACAAGCTCTAATACCAATTGTTAGGAATAACAGTCCATAATAGAACTAAGAGGGGGGGTGAATCAGTTGTATGAAAGATTATTAAACTGTCAACTTTAAGTAGCAACAATATTAGATCTAATAAACACAATGAATGCCAACATAATAACATAATATTTTGGTCTCGGGGAAACCCTGTTAAAGGTAAAAACCCTGGTGGGAATTAGCACCCACAAATGATGTACTAACAGTATAGTATCCTTGTTAGAAGATTTAGCCTTATGGTACATAGTCCTTGTTAGAGGACATACCCTGTTAGGAGTCAAGAAGAAAGGAAGGGCTCACTGCCCAAAGAAGGTTAAATCCACCTTCAGAACTCACTGTTCACAACACATGTATATGAAGAAATACACAATCTTTTGAACTGTTTGGTAGCAACTGTCTTTGCTAGATCAGTTCCAATGAAGTCCACCAGTAAACCTCTACTCTATATAAAATAGACACAAGCTCGCACATTCACAACCTCTTTATATCACCTTTTTCCATCCATGTCTTTTCCAAAGAAAATACCTTTCATTTATACCTTATTACAATTCTCATGATTAGGTCGGCCCATAAGCCTTTTCTAATTACAAATGATTATAGAAACACTTGCTAAGATACACACAATATCTAAAACAAGTATACAAAGATTCCATTACAACAATTAAGGACCGCCATCCTTAATTTACATTTGCAAAACAAAATGCACGCTACATCTCCTGAGTCGATTTCCAAATAGGTCTTCTCTAGAACACATGCCATAACTGACATCACCAAGCAATTTGTACCTTGTGCTGACCAATGAACATCCTTCAATACCTTGTCTATCATCCCTCAAGATTGCATACATTGAATCCATAACATCTGGAAGATATACCAGAAACACAGAGACTAACTTTGTCATTTCTCACTGTCATAGTCCAGTGACCAGTTTTCACCAAAACATCTATAACTCATCGAATATGAAATATTACATTATGCGATCTTGGATATAAGATCACAACACTTTCCTGAACTCTCATCTGTCTTCACATCATCTGAAACATCCGTACAGTGTTCGTACACTATGATAACCAACATGTTCTCCTTACAAAAACATATGTTGACATCAGTGACAAAACATAGATGACAACATTATGAGTGCCCATTCAGATGTCTCAATCACCTCCCCATGCATTAGCAATATCCAACACCCTCTAGGTGAGTGTCATCACATGTCCTGGATTTTGGGATCCTTCCTGGCAACCATATAACCTTGGTCCCCCCTTTCTGAAAAGGGATCAATCCTGGCAGTTACCCATGGTCCCGGTACTCCAACAGGACTATGTGACCATTAATATATTTTCTTTCATTATCTTTTATTTTCCCCCCCTTTCCCAGATTCATTATTAGGTTATCACTTTTTACTAACCCACCTATAGGATCATCTGGCAACCACTTTAGGGTTCCAACACCTATGGTGAGCCACACACTCAAGCCATGAAAATATCAAGTACTCTCAAAAGATCCATCTCACAAGTCTAGGGAACCCTCAGGTGCACTTAGGCCACCTGAACGAGTCCTAGCCTCATATTATAGATTCTATCATAAGCCAAGTATTGAAATCACATGAGAAACATCTTATAAGGCCAACAAAACCATGTATATACATTCGTAGGATTCAACATATAACTTTCCACATGCATTAACACAACGTTCCATAGCTTGTTTCATAAGCCTAGGGAAGCCTCATGTGCCTGAAATTTGGCTAAGTCTAATTTTTTTCAAAAAACCCCAAAATCTAAAATTTTCATCTTAACTCCTATGAAGCTAGAACCTATCTCAAACATCATGAAAGGTATTTATACATATATAATTCTTATACTTAAATGTTATATTTGTATAAATCTCGCCACTAGGACGGGTCCTAGCCTCATAAAAATATCACAATTACATGCCCATTTACTAAAACATCATAAGTGACACCATACAACACCAATAAAATAGGTGATGGACATACACAACTAATAAAATTTGCAGCCTAATCATAAGGAACAATTGTAGAAGCCATATGACCAATCCGAAGTCCAAAAATGGCCATAAGGAAACCCTAGGACCACATATGGCCCATACAAGTATTCTCATAGGGCCACACGAGCATCCTCATAGGCCCATACAAGCATTCATCCTGACTCATATGAGTAAACATGATCAGGGTTCTTTACTCGTACGAGGACTATAAAAAACACAACCAGAATTGCTCCAAAATGAGAGTTTAAGGTGTGGAGAGTGCTTGGGGAAGGTTCCCTGAGGCATACCTAATTTAGGTACCTTAGTACCATATCCAACACACCTCCTCAACACACCACTACACTCAAAAACAAATACAAGTAATCAAAACCGAAAATACAAACTTAAATCTGCAAAAGCCATGGAAGGAAAACTCACTGTACTTCTTCCTAAACCACTCTAATCTTACCTAAACCTTCCTAATTCATCCTAGACCATAAGAGTACAAATAAATACACCAAAATATAGAAGTATAAACTTTCATGAACTCACAAGAAATAATTTGGAAAATCCATTTAACCATAACACATATCACATATTCCTGGTTGTATTTTTTTAAATAATTGTTTACAATCTACATCACACTAATATGAAAATACTTATGAATAATTCCACAAAAAATATTCACACATACAGGAAGAAGCAAACTTTTTCGGATCCAGATCCTACCTGGAGTCCTGCGGAGAAACCTCACAATGGCTGGAGCACACCCCTGTAGTACCTCCAAGCTTTGAGATGGCAACCTCCTGGTAGAGTCTCCTCTGACAACCAGTCCTATCTTCCTTCCTCAGAAAATTTTCCCAAATACACTCATAGAAAGGTGATCAATAAAACATAGAGACAAAATTTCCCCCAAATGACTTCTGGAACCAATTTGTAAGAATTAGCAGATTTTTTTCTTCCAAAATCTCTCATCCCCAAATTTCCCCAAATCCATTTGATTTATCCTCCAACTATATGGTTGGAGGAGTTGCTTTACAAGAAGAAACTTCTCCAACTTCCATAGTTGGTTGGAAAAATCAAACCAACCTTCCCGTAAACACATAATAAAGTTTCTTATTAAATTTAATTAAAATAACCTCCAAGGAAACCTATAAAAAGAAGAATAAACATAAAACTTTCAAGAAACATACATAGCCCACTTGGAATCAAACTAGCCTAACTTCTAGGAGGTCTCAAGTTCAGCTCCCTCCTAGATAGCTAGTTTTACTAATAGGAGCTTCCTTTCATTATCTATTATTATTATTTTTACTTTTATTCAATATATTTTATTAAACATTAAAATAGTTTTGTACAAATAAATAAAACACACATGAGTAATAATATTTATATATGCAGAGGTATATGTGTGTGCACCCACATATATAACATACATTTAATACTAACAGAGATATATAGATATATACACACACACACACATACACTTTATACCAGAAATCCAACCAACATCGTAACATAAACCACAAGATAAAATCATAAGACTGCATTCATATTCCCTAACTAGGGTAACCTCCTAACATAAACTAAGTCCATGGGTAACCTTGAGAGTATCTTGGTTAAATCTCCACACAACAACAGTTCGAGGATTTTGAAGGCATGCTCAGACTTGTGTAGCCAAGTGGAGAATATGCATGGTACCTACATCCTGCATCACCAACCGATCAATATATATATATGTGTATATATATATATATATATATATATATATATATATATATATATATATATATATATATATATATATATATATATATATATATATATATATATATAATGGAAAATAAGGAGGGAGAGTGTGACATCATGTGGACCTCCCATAGGAGTAACTATGACTGCCCCTCCTCATCCTACACTCACATCAACCAGTAAACATCAAATCATAATGGGGTCAGCAAGATTAGATCATAATATAAACATCATAACATAAATCAATGTAAAACATTTCTCTGATAGTTCATTTCTAACCATTCATCATTAGATTCTAACTCATTTAATATTTCCAAATAAATTGGAGTAACCAAATATATAGATATGCTCAAATGTCTCATAAAATGCTAACTAAATAGTGATCATAGTCCAAACATATAATCCAAAGTGTCATAGAAATAGTCCTGTTAGTCTAACATAGGAAGATGCTAGGGTGGGCATTGCAAGCCAAAAATATGAGTGGTTGACTCTTCCTCTTCATGGCTTTCCTCTGAGCATCTGGAATAAATGCCCAATCCTCACTACTAAAAACCCTAAATGTAGAAACATCAGGCTTGACATGAGTCCAAGCCTCCTCAAGAGTCAAATGTCATAATGCCCTGTGAGGCATCCAATTCTGAATATAGGTGGCACAATTGAAAACCTTTGCCCAAAAAGAAGCACTCATAGCTTGAGACTGTAACATATAATTAACCATCTCCCATAATGTTTTGTTCTTTCTCTCAGAAATCCCATTCTGCTGAGGAGTATGAGGAAATATGAACTGATGTTGTAAACCATGCTCAGTACAAAAATCTCTGAAAGACTAATTCACATATCCCCCCCCATTGTCAATGTGTATACGCCTAATAGAAAGACTAGATTGTTTCTCTACAATGTCTTAAAAATTTGAAATGAATCAAAGACATCAGACTTGTACTTTAAGAAGTACACCCATGTGTGTCTAGAGAAATCATCTATGAAGGTAAGTACATATCAAGTGCCAGAAAATGAAGGAATAGGAAATGACATAAGAACATTGTGTATCAACTCCAAAGGTGCAATAGCACGTGAGGATCTACCTGTCAAAAAAGGATCTCTATGACACTGGTGGTATTACCACATGATGACACCAAGTTGTGACACCACGGTGATCATCAGTGGTTAAGCCGCAATGGTGACACCATCGGTGTTCACCGACGATGACCGTGCCACTACTTGGTCGGTTGGTGGGCCGCTCACCAGCGGTCACCGCGTCACCACTATGGTGGTGACAGGGCTGATAAGTGGCAGTGCCACTTTTTTTGAAATATATATATATATATATATATATATATATATATATATATATATATATATATATATATATATATATATATATATATATATATATATATATATATATATATATATATATATATATATATATATATATATATATATATATATATATATATATATATATATATATATTGGAATGTGTGTCAGGTCATACAGCCTCGAGGCAAAAAAAATTGCCTAAGAGGTCAATGTTGGCCAAAATCAACATGCTTTATATGGAAATGGGGGTTTGGGGGCATTTTGAGCTCAATTGTGAGGTCCTTTTGAGGCAAAAATGTCCATAAATGAAGAGAGCCCCTAGATCCAATCCAAAAAATTAGAATAAAGTGAAAACCTCAAATCTCTATAAAACTTCAACAAATCAAGAACAAGCAATAGTAGATCTGAGCTCTGATACAATGAAAGATTTGAGAATACAAATCTTCACAACCCATGAATACCTGCAAACAGAAATAACCTGTCACAAGAGAAGAATGGAGATAAACTGCAATAGCTCTCAAGAGTAAAATTGTATTAGAGAGAATTAAAAAGCAAAAATACAAGATTCGTCCTTCTAAAAGGAGAATGAGAAACCCTAAGAGAATCTTCACAAAGGAATAAAAGGTAAAAATAACCTTTTACTCTAACACTAGCTTAACCAAATAATTACTTAAATGAAAAGAACATAAACACAAAATACACAACTCATAACACCAGGATTTTATTCTCGAGGAAACCCTGTTAAGGGAAAACCATGACGGGGATGGTACCCACAAATATGTAATAAAATTATTATGTCTCTATTAGGAGACTTAGCCCTATAAGGAGTTGATTATTATAGTAGCACATTTCCCTGTTAAAGGAATACAAACCCTGTTAGAGGTGTACAATGAGCATATTGCTCTCACAATCAAATTATGTTCTCTGTTTATAATGCTTTATCAAAATGAACTTATACAAGCATCTATTATGCTTAAGTAGTTCCAATTGTAGCTTGCATCACCTTCAATTTGATTTTGACATCATAATGTGCATCCATTCATTTGACTACATATCATGCCCTTCACTTCTCAAAAAGCTCTCCATATATATACTTTATCATATACCCAGTCAGCTCCCAAATACATAAAAAATGAGACCAATACTTATCCAAAAAGTAAATACCAAGTCAACGATCATACATTACCAAAATAGGGATAAAACCCAATCCAAATCCAACTTAGCATGTTTGGATTCCACGTTACACTCCCTCAATCATCGCGACCATTCAACTGCTCTGTCTCATTGCTCTTCAGTCTTCACATGGCTTTAATCAACTGTAACTTTCATCGCTAAAATAAAAAAACTCAATTGACATTAAAAAAAGGTCAACTACATCCAAAAATGCCTTCCTCTAAGCTCACATGACATAATTCATCTTCTACAGTGCTCACTGCCCAAAATTGTACTCCAGTACCTAGTGAACTGCTTCCTGGACTTAGTCATTTTTCTGACACCTTAACACCAAAACTGTGTTTCACTCCAAGTGACCATACATAATTGTAATGTTTACATAAATGACAACCCTTGTACAACCCTGAATGGATCACTTGCCAACATACATGACAATCTTAATGCAATGTATAAAGGAAACCACATAGATATTTAAAAAATGACAACCATGATTTTTCTGCCAAACTTGGTACACAAATCATAATATTCTTCAAAATATCTTGTGCCCTAATACTAGACACAAATCAATACTTGTATGTTAACTGCTAACATAAATAATTCAATTAGGATATGCAAAAACCATGGCTTCCACATTTCTTGCTTGATTGTTCTTTCAATCTGTTTGTAATGTCTAAAGGAAATGACAAAAAATGTAAAAAAAGAGCTAAAAATCAATAGGAAATAGATAGGAAAGTTACTATTGCATCACTTATATTCAATTTGTCATCTTATTTCCTTAATGGTATTTTAGAATTTTCCACAGTCGTATGTATGTCCTATACTCAACAAATTTATGCATATTTAATAGATGTAATAACAACCTACCATAGGCGGGAACCAATCATATGTATGTCCTATACTTTTCAAATTTATGCACATTTAATATATGTAATGCAACTTGATACAAAACAAACCTATTTATCTTTGTTTCTATTGGTTCTTAATGGGAAGATGAACTAGAAAAATCAAACCTCAATACTTTAATTGCCAAAAAAAATAATGAAAATTCATAAGAGGGACAAAAAGTAGGATAGATATCATTTAACACAAGTTCTTTGAAAGGTGGCCCATTTAAATGTCTACTAATTATAGAGGCTCTACATCCTTTTTATTTATTTTTTATGTCTCTCTTTAAACATTGCGAACAAATTGTTCATTCTTTGTATTTTCCTTTATACATTCAATAGAGATTGAAAAAAATGGAGAATCTTGAAGATGTCTTGATGTCTTTATTTGATATTGTTAATAATATGAATAATTCACTATACTTGAAAGGATTTGTAATTTTTTCCTAAATTGTATTTCTTATATTTAGCTAATAAAATCAGGCCTTTATTTGAGCTCTTTTAGTTATATTATTGTTAGTAATCTATCTTTACCAATAAAGCTTAGTTCAACACGAACACTAGATTGTTTAAATGTACCTTCACAACCAAATGAGAGGAAAAGTTGAAGTTAAAGACCATGTACTATGCAAAGAAAGAGGCTCTAGTGCATGCAAGTAGCCTTGCAAGAAGCCACATCAAATTATGTTTATTTCAATGCAAAATTCTTGATAACATGAACTCATTGTGCAGAAATCAACTCTATAAGAAATAACGACTTCTAAAATTTCTATGAAAATTACTATATATTACTAAATTATAATATATAAAGAAGACATTATTGATAAAATACAATTATAGAAAATGATACGCTTCCATATAAAAAGTAAATGGCATGCCTTCTTGTCATTCAAGATTATCCAAATTAAATTTCCAGCACCAATGTTGTAATGATAATATGAATCAAACTTTTAATATTGAATAATTGTGTTGTTCTAATGATGTGTTGGCTCAAAAAACTGACATCATGCATAATATGCAAATTATCAAGCCCCTTGATAGAATAACACTGGGCAAAGTGTTTATTGATGTAAGACCATTATATAACAAAATGTACGATAATATAGTAAATAGAACATGCATTAATAGAAACTCAAAAAATGGCGAGCAAGCTTAATTCAATAGACGTTAAAACCCAATCACTCACATAAGATTCCTTACCCATGTCGTGCTCTTTCTTGAAATAACACTCTACTAATTGTTTTGTCAATTTTCCAAAAGAAACAAAGTTAAAGAATTATTAAAACAGTTAGGGGTATTGGACTTAAATTACCCTCCCAAGTAATTTCTATAGACTAAGGGATATCTTATCTATCCATATTTATCAAGCTTTTTGTTGCTTGCTTTTCTTTTACAACTGTATTACAACTATGTCTTTCAAACATTTTACTCAATGCTCTCATGCTCCATGCCAAAATAATATGCCGAGCCACTAGTAAGAAATTACAAAAGCTTATAGTTTACTGCTATGCTAATTATCTATGTTTTTGTTAGTTGCCTCAGGACACTTATAAAATTTTGGTAGTTAAAAGCCTCTATCCTCAAGTTTGAACTAGGTACTTGGCATTCCTATATTTTTTCACCAACAAGACATAGCTGAGCAAAGTTACAAAGCAAATGATGCATGTCCTCTCTAATTCCTAAACATTCAAAGAAATTGCATTGAATGATACCTATATTGCTCTCCATCACTCTTACTAGATTTTTATTAATTTAATTAGTAGACAACTAATGCAACCACATGTCAAATAACTTATATTTAATGATATCTATGGTATTGTCCATTCTCATTCTAAATTTTTAATATTATTGGCCAATTAAAGTATACAAATTCAATTTTCCCCCTTCCTCTTTCCACTAACAAATAATGAAAACACTTTTTTTTTTTTAAAGTTCGATATGCATAAATTGATAATCTCTAGGACATACATTTATGTTAAAAAAATTATCAAACACTATTGGTCAAATTAAATGGCAATTTGCATTTAATGGATGCAATAATAACCTGCAACTCTAATTTCTACATAACTTCCTACCCTGCCTTTAGAAATTTGGCAATATCTAGTTTGTAGAAAATCTAAAATATTCCTAGATCTTACCTAATTATTACAAGTAGTAAACAATACCAACCTCAAACAACCTCTCTCTATAAGAATACAAGACAAACAATAATACAAAGTTTACTTAAAATAATTTGCTTAAACCCTTGAAACCCTACTTAACAATATGGATTTTTTGAATCTCCTAGACAATGTTCTTGTTACAAAAATCTCGACTATTGAGTTTGTCAATGGTTTAGATTAGGGTTTTAATATGTTGAGGTTTTTATAAGGGCATAGAATTTTAACAATGTCTTGAGCTTGGAGAAGAAGAATTTGCTCACAAATAAAGGAGCTAATATAAAACAACTAGTTGAGTCCATTGAGGAGACACAATAGATTAAAAATGGATTAAAAAGAAAAAGATGATGATTCAAACAAAGATATCACGAATTTAAACTCTATGAGAACATAAGCCATATATTCATTTAATTCAATTCATAATTTTTGAAACCCTAATAAAAAATGTGAATGCTTACCTTTTAGGTTCTATAGCTCTCCAAAACACTAGATTTAATGATATCTACCCTACTATCCATTGCTCATTCTAATTTTTTAATATATATTTTTTCCAATTAAAGTATACAAATTCAAAAAAAATCCTTGCTCTTTCCACTAACAACTAATAGGAACACAAATAATTAGCTTTTTATTTATTTTTAGATATATATAAATTGATAAACTCTAGGACATACATTTATGTTTGAAAATTCTCAAACACTATTGGTCAAACTAAATGGCAATTTGCATCTAATTTATGCAACAGTAACCCTTAGCTTTAATTTTTGCACAACTTCATGCCTTGCCTTTAGAACTTTGGCAATACCTAGTTTCTAGAAAATCTGAAATATTATTGGATCTTACCTAACGATTATAAGCAATATACGTTACCAGCCTCATACAAGCTCTCTCCATAAGAATACAAGGCAAAAAGAAATACAAATTTTTCTTAAAATAGCTTGCTTAAACCCTTAAAACCCTACTTAGAAATATGGTTTTTTTGAATCTCTTGAACAATTTATTGCTATGGAAATCTTAACCGTTGAGTTTGTCAATTGTTTATATTAGGGTTTTAATAAGCCAAGGATTTTAAAAGGGCGTATAATTTTAATAGTATCTTGAGCTTGCAAAAGAAGAATTTGCTTGCAGATAAAGGAGCTAATGGTAAACAACCAGTTGGGTCCATTGACAAGGAAACAAAGGAGATTAGCAATTGGTGAAAAAGAAAAAGAAGAATTACAAATAATGATCTCGATGATTCAAAAAGAAAAATTGAGCCATTTAAACTCTATCATAACATACACCTTGTATTCATTTAATTCAAATCCTAATTTTTGAAACCTTAATAAAAATGCCAATGCTTACCTATTAGGCTCTATATTTCTCAAAAACATTCCTTGTGAAAGAAGGTACCACTTTTTTGAACACCAAATTACTAAAATAGCTCGACAATGCATTTGTATAGGTTAGCAAGATATAAAAATCTAGAACTCTATAGAAACTTCCAATTACAAAAAATACTTAGAATCTGCCTTTCAAACATCTCACTAGACTACACTACATCCAAATCAAGGGTTTTAAGCAATGATTTTAGAAAATAAAAGATAAATGAAGTGAACATTGATTTTAAAAGTTTAAATAGGGATAAAATAACATAAATCATAGAGCTTAGAGACAAAACATACCCATTCATTAATCACATTACATGGTATAGGGTTTGCAAAAATAAATAAATAGGAAAATTTTTAAAGCCTATAAACAAAATAACTATTCCACAAAATTATTGAGTTTGAAAATGGAGAACTAAAAGGACAATTGTAGGACCTAAAATAACCATTCCCAGCTATTGGTTCTCATCAAAATTAGATTTTGATAGATACTTCTTATGAATCTTCAAGAAAAAATAAAATTTATCCATTTCTAAAAAAATACTTCAAACAAAAAGCACTTACATTAGCTCAATGCTCTTGCGTCCTGGACATCCAAGTGATTTTGGGAGTCACAAGCCTCTATTCTCAAGTTTGATCTAGGTACGTAGTGTTGTTGCATATTTCCACCCTAATGACAAAGCTGAACAAAATTGCAAAGCAAAGGATGTGTGACCTCTCTAGTTTCTAGACATCTCATGGGGCCACATTTCAAAGAATTGCATTGAATGATACCTATCTTGCTCTCCATTGCTTGTACTAGATTTTTGTTAATTTAATTAATAGACAATTAATGCGGCCACATGTCAAAGAACTTGGATTAAATGATATTTATGCTATTGTCTCTTGCTCATTCTATTTTTTTAATATTTTTTGCTAATTAAAGTATACAAATTTGTATTTTCTCTTTGCTCTTTCCACTACCAATCAATAGAAACATAAATAATTAACTTTTTATTTATTTTTTAAATATGTATAAATTGATAAATTATAAAACATACATTTATATTTGAAATATTCTCAAACACTATTAGTCAAATTAAATGACAATTTACATATGATGAATGCAATAGTAACATGTAATAGTAGCTAGAACTAATAATACAAAGATCATTCATTTTGTACTAAAAAAAAATCCACTAATAAGAAAAAAATATATAATTTCTTATAAGTCAAGAGACTTCTTATAGTGGCAGAAAAAGTATTGGTACACTTTTTCATTTTTGAATAAAATTGACGTGTAGATCGTTATTCGAATTAATTTAAGAAGTTTGTGTAAAAATGAAAGAATTTTGGTTAGTTACAAATGCATTGAATTGAAAGAGGAATTGACAACAGAATTGGGAAAGGAATGAACATCATATTGTGAGAGAGCTGTATAAAATTGAGCATAGGAATTTCATAGTTCGTAATGTTTTCATGCAATATTATTGAGGGAGAGGGTTGAAAGCCTCAGATTCGGCCAGAAGGAATTGTCCATCATAATTCTAGATTTGGTGTCTATAGTTAATCATATATTCTCCAACCCTGCACAATTTGGTTTGAAAATTTGTCTTTTACTGCGTGTTAAATAAATCTTAAAAAAAATTCTTTTTGAATAATACATCCATTCTTAAAATTGTGTGATAGGTTTTGTGGCTTTGTTCGTTGTTGCCTGTTCTATGAAAGGGAGGGTTGAAATTTAAGGAGAGGTGGATGAAATAGGTAGGACTTTATTTGAAGTGTGTTCTAATGTATATAAAAAGTTTTACTGGGATGCATACCATCCAACATAGCAAGGAAGGAATGAAATAATGTCATTGTATAGTAATGGAACTATAAGAAATGTATATGATGAAAACCTACCTGTTGGGAGCAAGTTCAAACATGCAAATGTTAGCAATAAACAAGATATTAAAACATTAATCTAACATTTTATAAACTTGCAAGAACCAAATAAAAGGCTTCCACCACAACCTCCAATGAGCAAGAAGCAAGTGCACCCAAGACTTGCTTGATTTAAGCTCTTAGAGAGTGTTGTGGGTGCTCTCTCCCAACAAAAATATGAATCCCACTATGAATGCAAGGTAAAACCAAGATTGAACTACTCAAGGAGGAGCTATGAAAGCAACCCTCAAGCATTCAATAAGAAGCAGATGAGGTTCAAGAAGGAGCTATGGAAGCAACCCTTAAGCTCAATGGCATGCAAGCTTAACAAGAAATTTAACAACTACCAAATGGTTAGTAAAAAACTCTAAATGCAAAAACAAACTAACATTATAATTCTACAAGCAAATGATGGATGATTTGCTTGAGGAAGGGTCCTATATATAGGATTTTGGAGGGCTGGGGTGAGGTGGCATCTATGTAGAATCCACATAGGTGCCATAAGGAGACACATAAGCCATGCAAAGTCCAAGAATTGCTCACACATGTGTGTGAGAAATTTGGGATGTGATGGGTCAATGTGTACTACAAGTACATGTGTAAGTGTGTGTAAGAGAAAAGTCCATTTTCATGTTTTGGATAAGGGTACGAAGTGTCATCAAAACTGTAAGAAGCCTTGTTTAGGCAATTTTTAGCAATTTTTGAAAATAACAATTTTAAAAAATTTTCTCACACATGTGTGAGCAAATAATTAGGACTAATGGGTGTAGGAATCAAAAAATTAGCCTACCTTAGTTAATTAGTAAGTAGATCTATTAGATAGAAAGTGATGTGTGTAGGATAGCATCTAGATTAGATTTAAGATTAAATAAAATAATATATAATTTAATCATGGTTTAGTAGAAATAAAGCATGTGAGGGAATAAATAAATAAATAAAATATTTAAAAGGGAATATGGAAGAACATGTATTAAATTAAATTTAGTACATTATGAGGGGTAGTATTTAAATACTATAGATAGTGAATTTATTTACTTAAATAAATAGATGAATTTAACAAATATAATTAATTAACAATTAACTACAATGTTATTTTAGGGTCATTAAATAAATTAAATTAAATTAATGTAAGTTGGACGAATTTAGGGGTCTCCGTGTCTATAGTTAATCATATATTCTCCAACCCTGCACAATTTGGTTTGAAAATTTGTCTTTTGCTGTGTGTCCAATAAATCTTCAAAATTTTTGCTTTTTGAATAATACATCCATTCTTGAAATTGTGTGACAGGTTTTGTGGCTCTATTTGTTGTTGCATGTTCTGTGAAAGGGAGGGTTGAAATTTGAGGAGACGTGGGTGAAACAGGTAGGGCTTTATTTGAAGTGTGTTCTAATGTAGATAATTTTTTTTTTACTGAGATGCATACCATCCAACATAGCAAGGATGGAATGCAATAATGTCACTGTATAGTAATGGAGCTATAAGAAGATAATAAAATAATTAGTTTATTGAAGGGGAGCCAAACATTTTTGAGTGGGTAGAATCTCTTGGACTCACAACTTATAATATCTCCACAATGTTTTCACCTAAATAAGCTATTTAATCCTGTATTTTGTATGGAAGCATCTAAAAGCCCTATTCTCTATTATTTGATTTGTATAAGATGTTCACTTCAGGCTAAAAATCTCCAACATGAGAACCATAACATACTCTGTGCAACTATTTAGGAATTGAGATTGGTTTAAACACAAAGTAGAAGATGCCTTATCCATCCGACAAGTGTACACTATAAATGTAACACACAGATTTATTTTGTACCAATATCCAATCCCTCAAATAGAGCACAAAATCACCTGATGGTTGTGCCAAGCTATCACAAAACCATTTCCTTGATCGTGACATGGATGTATCTTTTAAATTGGGTTGACATTGGTTCAAATATGCAACATTCATTTAACTCTACATTTTCATCTCCATCGATGATGCCCAACATACCTATTTGAATCTATCACATGGAGATGGCTCGGGTCATTGGTAGTCATTCCAAGAAGTTTTGAACATGCTTAAGAGAATAATATTGGTTCCTAATTTCATTTATCCATCATCTTCCACCGGTATCATGCCTAAAATGAACATTAATAGAAAACTAAAACCCTAACTGCTAGAGTTACGACTTTGTCCATACTGTTACATATTTTGTCTATTCGTGCCTCCGCAAGTTATCATTGTCATTTTCTTTTAAGCTTGGAGAGATGCAAGTATATAAAGCATGTAGCAAGAGGGGCCACAAATATTATTTACTTTAGTTGGCAATGGTTTTATTTTTTGTCACTGAGTTTGTTTGGAATATTTATCTCTGCCCCTGACATCAACCACTATAAAATATTTGCAAATGGCTTTAGATTTTTTTTTATCTTTGCAAACTTTAGTTTACTTTGTGTCAACCTAGGCTTAGAATTTGACAACCATTCTTGTCATATGAATTTTTGTATAACACTTTGGTCATTTTAATGCCTTTCATTTTACATTTTAAGAAAAATATTGGTTAGCACTTGACATTCTGAATTTGTAACATCACAAAAGTCTACTTCAATGTCAAAGTTGGCTGGAGTATGCTCCAGATTCAATGGTTAACTTTTCAGTTTGTAAACAAATCAATGGTTAAAAATAGATAAGAATGTTATTTAGATATATCTTAAAATTTGATAACTCTCAACTTGTTTTACATAATTTTTTATTTAAAAATATAAATATGCTAATTATTATCTACTATATTTAAGAAAAAAAGCTACCCTAAAATACGAAATAACGAAATAACACAAAAAGATGCAAACGTTGATCGTCCTGCCGTTGTCTTACACAAGATTGTTAAACCCTAGCAACGACCATTGATAAACCCTGCCAAATACATGCTCATTTTAAAACTCCTGACGTCCTCGCTAACCATTCCAGTTAGCAAACTTCTAAGTCATTCTTATCTCGTTCCAATTAAAATTTCTAGTAGTTACCCTGCTTTGGAACCGAAAAATTGAGCTGAAATGCCTCTTCAAAACTTGAAAGATGTCTTCACTGCTTTCAGTCCTTCAGCAGATTTTCTCGCCATTACTACAGGAGATGGGCGCATCAAGGTATTTTTTCCTCCATTTTTCGTCCTTGTATAGTTTTCTTCTCTTCAGTAGCGGGGATTTATATTTCTTTTGGATGTATTCATATAAATTTCTAACACAAGAGTAAAGCAATCGCAGTGCAATGGGCTTTTTGTCTTCGTGTTAAATATTTTATATTAGCTATTTAAATATTCTGCTTGATGAGCACATTGATTGTAAACTCTGTTTCGCCACACAAACTAGTTTGAAAAACCTTTCACAGGAGAAGATAATACCCTAAAGACACCACAATCCACTTGCTCTCAAAGGCATAGGCTATGTAATACTGTCCTCCTGAAGTCTTGCCTTGATTGCCGATGCTGGGGTGAAGACTGGACAGGAGAAAGAACACATGGATGAAGCAAAATACAAATGGATGCAAAAGTGGAACATTAACTTGCATGAATGCCCGGATAACAATGATGGAATAAAAAAGTTCTTGAAGGAAAAATTCAGAAATCTCATATGGTCAAAGCAAAATGGGTGCAAAAATGATTACTATATCAAAGAATTTAACCCCACAATAGATCATAAGGAGAAAGTATACATAGGAGCAAATATCAAATGGAAATGGAGAGCTAAAATGCTCATAGCGCAGCTTAGGACAAATTTTCATCATCTAAGGTGTGAAACAGGTAGATGGATGATACCTAAGGAAGAGTGGGAGGAAAGAATATGTTTATTTTGCAACATGGGAGTAGTAGAGAAAGAGCGCCATTTTATCATGGAGTGCTCAGCATACAACGACATCCATTCCCACTATGAGGAAATTTTAGAAGTGGGCAATTTAGAGGCTCTTTTTGAAGAAATGCAATTTGACAAGACATCAAACTTAGTGATCAAGATTCACTGCCGAAGGGCAGACTTAAAGAAACATTTGTAAATGGTCTAATGTTCTGGCCCCTTTCTAGGGGGTCCCATAGGCTGCTTTGGCCTCGTGGACATTATTAAAATCTTTCATTCATTCAAGCGTCAACCATCTCAGTTTGCTTGAAAGTGGTTTTATCATTTCAAACAAATTAATTTTGCTTTTTCTATAGTATTTCAGGTTTTGTCTGACTTTTTAGCAGGTGGTAGGGCCAGTAATGATTTAAGCCTTATTGATGTTTATTTCTATTTGGAAATGCCTAGATGTGAAGTCCTTTGGGGATTGGTACGAGCTGAATTTGATCTGATTCTTTACATGATGTGTTGGACAACTAGGAGCACTTGAATAATATATAATTGATGAAAAATGTGACGGGATATGATGTGGTGGATAACTATATGATCTTTTTGGAAAGGAAGATGTAGTTAAAAGTTTGAAGAAGATCTCTTCCAGCACTGCAGAGAGGATTACAAGATGCTTGAGCTGTAGTTTGCATTATGGATATTGAGTCAATGCCTAAAGGGGTAAAGCGTAAGAATGATATGTTAGCTGTGTTAGGTTTTTGAGGAAGAGACTTCAAGCATAACCTAGTGAAAGATTGATGTTGCTTCCAGTTTTTGAAATAGTACAGGACACATTTCTTAAAAAAAAGGAAAATAAACCAAAAAATGCCATTTTTGGTGACTATCTACGTGAAACTACGATCCAATCAAAATATTTATTGCCTTGTGATGTTCCCTTTTGGGATGATCCTAAATCTTGCCCTAAAATCACATGTTCAATTAAAATAAGAAATGTAATATAGTTATTATTTCTTTACAAATAATTTTTTTTATCAAGATTAATCTTGGTTTAGATCCTACTATCATGTTAGACATTATTTGAATTATAATTCATAAGACCAATTATTTCTATTAGGGTTACTGGTTAGGGATTAAACAACATATATAAGTGCATATATATCAATAATCAGCTTAACTTATTTAGATAAATTATGCAACAGCTTTTGCACTTTAGGAACCAAGCCATCAATAGTTCCATTTCCCATAATCAACCTTCTTAGGGTTTGGATAGTGAAAACCACAAAGGGTGCTCGGAGATTTTTCAACTTAATTAAGCCCAAGAGTGCACAACATCCAGCTAAGACAACTCGTCCCTTGGCTCACAAATGACATGAATATCCAACTAAGACAATTCCATCATTTGGGGTGGCCTACTTAATTTGAGGGAACTTGGGTTATTGAGGAAGACTGTTCAACCCAATTAAGCCCAAGAGCTTGGAGCATCCAACTCAGACAACTCTCCCCTTGGCCCACAAATGGAAGGAACATCCAACTAAGACAATTCCATCCACTTTGGGTAGCCTTCTTAATTCAAGGGAACTTGGGTTATTGAGGAAGGTTGTTCAGCCCAATTAATCCCAAGAGCTTGGAGTATCCATCTTAGACAACTCTCCCCTTGGCCCACAAATGGTAGGAACATCCAACTAAGACAATTCCATCCACTTTGGGTGGCCTACTTAATTCAAGGGAACTTGGGTTATTGAGGAAGGCTGTTCAGCCCAATTAAGCCCAAGAGCTTGGAGTATCCAACTAATACAACTCACCCCTTGGCAGTTGGCCCACAAATGGCAGGAACATCCAACTAAGACAATTCCATCCACTTGGGGTGGCCTACCTAATTCAAGGGATTTGGTATACTGCCTTCCCCTAACTTATTTCTCTCATTCCACATATGATGGCTTGTGGGAACAAGGAATAGATATAATGAATGCTAGTTTGATATATTGGTGGATGATGATTAATGAATGTTGATTTGATAGAATGATTTTTGATTGTTGAATTGTATGTTTTCTTGATCCCAAGATGAAGTAATGATTGATGTGGATTTGATGATTGTTCGCTTGATCTTGCCGATCGATTGTTTGCTTTATTTTTTGAGGGATTAATGATTGATGGATTCAGGATTTGTTTGGATGGATTCATGAGTGATGATTGATAAGTCCTCCTTAATGCTTGGACTGAAATACCCTTTATACTTTATTGGTGAAAAGTTCATCACATTTCATAAGAATTGAGTCACCACTTTCCACTCTTGCCGTTGAGAAGAATATAATATTCCCCAAATTGAGCTCCTTTGGATGTCCTCCTCAAATGAAACCATCTCTCTTTTATCTTCCAATGTGGGTAAGAATCACACCTCTTCATCATGTTTGCCCTTTGCAAGATCACAACCTTTCACAATTACCACCCTTTGGAAGAGTTACAACCCTTCATCATTTCTTTCCGTTGAAAGAGTCACAACCTTTCATGTCACTCTTTGAAAGAGTCACACCCTTTGGAAGAGCCACAACCTTTCATAATTACCACCCTTTGGAATAGTCACAATCCTTCATCATTTCTGCCCTTTGAAAGAGTCACAACCTTCCATGACCCTTTAGAAGAGTCACAACCCATCATAATATTTGCCTTTTGAAGGATTCACTTCCTTATTTTCTTCTCATTGCTTTTTTCTCTTCCATTAATTCTTTCTTGATTTACGTCTTCCCTTTTCTCTTCCTTCTTCTCTTCTCCCCTTTCAAATGAAGTTCTCTTCTCCCTTTTATATCTCATGTTTGAGTGAGTCAGAACTTTTCATTTCATGTTATATTTCAACTTTGTTCCTTTATTTTTTAATTTTAATTTTAATTTTATTCTTTTATATTTTGATTTTATTACTAAATCCTATTTCAAAAAGGGGATATTTCATGCCTTCATGGTGCTGAAACACAGACATAAAACTTCATATTGCATTATTTTTGTATATGCTGCTTAACCAAATGTTTTCAGGATCTATTCACTAAAGTATAGGTGAAACAAAAAACAATAAATCAAGTAAAACCAATACACTTTACAAAAAAAAGATTTTGGAAACACCATATTATCATTATTCAAAATTAGATGTTCGAAACTTTGGAGTTCTTTAATGGCAGTTTTTGTGAGAAAAGTTAGATGAAATTATCTGAAGAATATAATGGTATTACATTGAGAAATAGACTTTCTATAAAGTAATTGACATGCTTAATCTGCCGCTTCTCCACCTACAATTTTTTTGTAAATTATATGCTTTTAAAAAAAGTTATAGCCCCAAGATTGTTACTTCTAATTGTTGAATTAATGGGATCAATGCTTCACTTAGGAGCAGTCCCAGTCCATACTTTTTGAGGTTTTCTGTGTTAAGATATAGCTTCATTCGTATTAATATATATATATATATATATGTATTGATACTTTATTATAATGAAGAAGTTGTAATAAATATTATATTATATTATTATCATTATTATATTACTAATATAGTAATGATAATATTATAATACATGATATATATTATATTATATTATATTATCATTACTATATTAGTAATATAGTAATGGTAATATTATTGCATTATCAAAATGAACGATGAACTACATTATCGAATTGTATACATTGCCGACTGCTATATATCATATTGTATACATTGCCGACTGCTATGTTTGTGTCGGCTTACATTAACAGTCTCTATGTTAATGTAAGCGACTGTTGTTAACAGTCGCTTACATTAACATAGCGACTGTGTTTATTATTATATGCACCGTTTCATAGTTTATGGTATGCGCTGTTTCATTTGTGAGGGTCACGATCCTTTGGATGTGACCGCTTACTAATATATATATATTGTGTGCAGTGAGGGTTCGAACACAATCAATTACAACGTGCATTGCTGTTCTCCCCTCATTACATACAATAATATATGCATTCAAATTAAAACAGAGATACTCATATATATATCAGCATTAAAGTAAATAACATTACTGAATATATTAACAGTGAATATATTCCCAAAGATCTGATTTCCTAACATTCTGATTTTCAGGATTTTTCTCTATCTCCAGCTCTTTGCTTGCTCTATGCTTCTTTTTGTTGGTCGATAATAGATGTTAAGGTTTTAGGATCATTGCAAATGTAATAGCACTATCTGATTGTATGTGTTTTCCAAATGCAACAATCTCTTGCATTTATATTGAGAATGAGCCAAGAAGAGACATGTCCCTTCATGGGACATGTCTATTCATTATTATGTAATTAATATAATGACAATTATGATTATATATATATACATATAATATCTCTTGAGTATTATATTAATTTCTCTAATATTTACATAATAATATATCTTTATATATATATTTTAGTATATATATACATCTCATATATACTAAATATATATATACATATCTTCACTAGTATTGACTCATAGTGTTTAACCGACTGAAGCTACAAAACATAAACACTCCCTCTTAGCCAGGGAAGATAAACACAAGAATAACTATTACCTCGACATAATATAGCAATAGATAAGTAGATTTCCATCATTTGATATCTTGAGTATTGGCCTATCAGAATGTCAACACATCACATTCACCAAATACTCTGAGTATTGGCCTATCAGAACATCAACATATGATATTCACCAAGTACTCAATAAGGTACTGTTGATGCGAGTTTTGTTCCACTTACACAACACGCAGGACTAAATATTCAATGCTTCGAGAAACATAAAACATTAAATCCTCTCTTGAACAAAGTCATCTCCCATGCTAAGCTTTGCAATGAAGATCATGAAATGACTCCAAGGTTCCTTATACCTGTGGATATCTAACTCAGTTGAAATGATGTGATTTGATGGTTAATCACTTAGGCGCTTCTTGATCATTTCCTTGAAACTATTCAAAAACATGTTGACTCTATCATCTGATTCGGCAAATGGAACTGATTTGAGGATATCCCAAAAGAACATCTTCCTTTGCAATACCAACTCCACTCTTGACAGAAATGTCAAACAATTAAGCTCATCATGTGTGGTTGTCCCATGAATCTTGCACTCGCAAGGTGATGCCAATTCGGACAAATTCTGTGGATACAATTGTGCATTCAAAGTCTCTTGAAATTGAGCAATGTCAACTGGATGAATGTCTTGACCATGAAACCATTGCCCATCCATTGAGAAGTCTTTTCCTTTCCGATTTTCGAATTTTTTGATTTTTCAAACTTTTGAAGAGATCTCTCACATCTCAAATATAACATGAAAGTTCATTGTTGTTGATAGTCCATGAATGAACCTCGTTCACGCCCTCCTAGTGCCAATTTCTGTTGATGCGAGTTTTGTTCCACTTACACAACATGTAGGACTAAATATTCAATGCTTCGAGAAACATAAAACATTAAATCCTCTCTTGAACAAAGTCATCTCCCATGCTAAGCTTTGCAATGAAGATCAAATGACTCCAAGGTTCCTTATACCTGTGGATATCTAACTCAGTTGAAATAATGTGATTTGTTGGTTAATCACTTAGGCGGGCTTACGTAATTCATTCAAAGGTGTCAACTTACTTGCACTGCTAAAGATTTGGCTTTGCAATATGTGATAAAGTATATCCGTGATTTATATCACTTCCAACTTTGCTCTTCAAACTTCTACCATCTAGACTACTTCTATTTCTAACTATGGATGGGAAAACTAATGGATGGACTAGGATTCCTACCAAATGGAGGCTTGCCTGTGACTTCAACTCCACCTAGTGCAAAGCTTCAAAGGATCTTAAATGGTTTTCATATCAACACCTTCCCCTTAATCCAACTTGGAGTACAAATTAAGGATCTAATGCCAATCGAACTTGAGCGCAATTACTAGATTACCACATAGAGCACCCTTGCATCTACAAGGAGCTAGTGGCCTAGTTTTATAGAATCCAATCAAACATCCACCAATATCACCACACAATCTATCTACTTCTAACAACTTTAAAATAAAATCCTATTCTAATCGTGGAAGTAGAAACCATGCAATAACACCAAGTGTTCCAACTCAATCACCATGCAAAACACAACAATGATAAGAAGAACGATATTGGCATTACTTAAGCAACAATTTTCTTCGATCTTCCAATGCTTACAAATGAGAGCAGGAGGCCTTATATAGAGGCTTTAAATACAATGAGTGGCCAAGATTAAGAGGCAAAAACTTTAAATCAAGGGCCGAGATTAAGAGACAAAAGCCTTGATTAGGGTTTCCATAACCACCTACTACAAATATTTAATGCCCACCCAATTATAATTAAGCACCACCACGTGGGCCAATAGAAAAATTACATTGCCTTCATGGGCCAATAAGAAAATTCAAATCCTTAACAATCGGATAAAGATCAACGACATGTGGACCACTAAGAAGAGGGCACATGTAGAAGCCACCTCATCACCTTGGGAAATGTGCTGCTTATCCTCATCCTCCTTTTAGATTCAATGAACTTGGACATAATCTCATCAAATCGTCACTATGTGACACTTGGCATGCTTCTATTGATGGAGTATATGGCTGCCACCTCAGCAAACTCATCCTTTAAACTTGATAAATACCCCCCTAATTGTTGAGGAGAGATCATTTGTTAATCCTTCAATTGTGATGGCTCATCTTCAACTGATCCTCCTTGAAATTTCTTCATCTTTTCTCTCTTGTCTTAATCCTCTAAGTTGCTCCCTTGGATGTTTTGATCCTTTTTTTATCTCATTGTTGATGAATCCTCTTCCATCTTCGTCAACATCATCTTCTATCCTTCTTGGGCTGGCATGTCCTTTGTCTCCTTGGGTTGAGGTCTTGGCCTTGAGATGTTCTCAGCTCCTCTCTCCATGCTTAGCCCTGCAACAAACAACATAATCAGGGCTGTATTTTTCCTTGATTAAATCTGATATCAAAATCAGAGGTTAGTACAAGTCAGGCCATTAAAATCAGAATCTCTGTCATTCATATCAGACTTATAAATGGACTGATCTTGACTCCATATGCCTTTAAAAACTTTACAAACTGATTTTCTTTAATGCTAGGAGTTCTACTACAAGTAATGCTAACCTCAACTTATCTAGGCCTGGTCAAAAGACGTGATTAAGATGTTAAACCAGATCTGATATACATGCCCAAATCTGAAGATAGCAGCTACGTTCAATTTATGTGTCTATGTCTAATGTCTGAGACAAATTAAATGGCCCATCATCGGATCCTAACTTGTAATTGGGTTCAAAATCATGTGACAATGAGGCTGCTAACAGACCTGCAGCAAATCAAAGTGTTTCGAGATGAAGTTCAGACCTGTAGCTGATAGGAAAATAGTCCCTTTGGATAATGATGACTGTTGTTGCTTCATAGTGACTAATGTAATAGGTGTGGTGGTGCTTTTCGATGCCAAAGTGTGCTAAAAATGAGGCAGATCTGATCTCTGCTCCTCCACAGTTGCAAAACAACTCCTATATCTGCCCTGTAAATTCGAAATCCAGCACTTGTTTGTCTTTGTTTGCAATGAAAAATGTTTTCAAATTGTTGAATGATTCAATTTATATAGAAAATGCTTGCAAATTTGCCATTAAATGGCAGTTGCATTAGCATTTAATTCTCAGCCATGACATTAAATTCGATCCCTCTCTTTAATTACAAATGATCATTAAATACAAAGCCTCCATGGCTAAACTCGAGGCAAGATTTGAATTGCTAAATGCTTTGCAATGGAGTTTGTGCCACTTAAATGATTGCTAAAACAACTTGTCTCGAACTTTGAACTGAGATTACCCGACATTTAATTCACTTTCATTTTACAACAAACCATGCATCGAATTTAGTGCCCAGATCTGCACTTTACAACTTCCAATTTATTAAATATCATTGAGTTTTGCACCTTGCATTTAGCATTTAATTTTCAATTTGTGATCTCACCTCGATTTTAGTGCCCAATATTTAATTGCTTGGGTCGGGTTTGGGCTTGAGTGCTTTGATGTAGAGGTCTTATGTGGCCACATGCTTCATTATATGGGGCCCAAATCAGGTCTGACCCAATCCCCAACCCATACACTATTTTCCAAGGTTGTTTTGCCTAGAATTTTGGGCCCAATGTCATTAAAAAGGCCACACGTTTCATCGATTAGGGGGCTGCTTCATTGAATTAATGCCCAGATTTGATTTAATTTAATGCCTAGATTTGATTTAATTAAGGGTCCACATGGCCATGTATTGAGGAATTAATCAATGCAATTTAGGGTAGGCCCAATCCAAATGCAAACCGCCTCATATAAAAAGCAACTCAAAGATATTTAATCCATTTCTTATTTGTTTTGCAGGTCAAACTCGGATTCTGGGTATAATTGCCATTTTAGAGAGTCAAAATTTTGAATTTTGCAATTATATTATCAAATTTAAAGGGGCCGATGTAGGCACAACCATTGCCCATCGAAATCCGGGCTATATGCTTTGTAATTAGCAGCCTAGAGGGCCTAAACAAGGCCTAACTTAAGTCTGTCATAAAAAACTTAGGCCCTAATGCTGTGCATTGCGAGATGAGACAATAAAATGATGCATGAAAAGAGGCCCTAGCTTCAAGACGAGCAACAATTTGATAGAAGTAAAATATGCTCGGCTCAAAGATGAGCAACGTTTTGATAGAAGCAAAATGTGCTCGGCTCAAAGATGAGCAACGATTAGATGGAACTAAAACGCGTTTAGCTCAAAGATGAGCAACGATTAGATGGAACTAAAATGCGTTTAGCTCAAAGATGAGCAACGATTAGATTGAACTAAAACGCGTTCAGCTCAAAGATGAGCAACGATTAGATGGAAGCAAAATGTGCTCAGCTCAAAGATGAGCAACGTTTAGATGGAAGCAAAACGTGTTCAACTCAAAGATGAGCAACGATTAGATGGAACTAAAATGCATTCAGCTCAAAGATGAGCAACATTTAGATGGAAGCAAAATGTGCTCGGCTCAAAGATGAGCAACGTTTAGATGGAAGCAAAATGTGTTCAGCTCAAAGATGAACAACGTTTAGATGGAAGCAAAATGTGTTCGTCTCAAAGATGAGCAAAATTTTCTTGGGTAGAGAAACAAATCCCATCTCCAAAATACTTCATAATTCGCCCAATTTTACCTCAACTCATCCTAACTCGACTTCCATCCTCGTCCCATCTCCAAGACTACAATTAGACCAATCCTATCTCAACACTTAGCCAAATTAAACCAGGTTACTCTCTCACCTCAATACTTAGTTAAATTTTCAATTCCACTCACTTGCAACCCAACTACAGCAGCAAGAAGGCAAAAAGAGGGGGTCCCCATTTGCAATGGGGCGATGGTGTGAAAATCTCACAACAGGTACTGGCGTGCAGAATATCAACACATGATATTCACCAAATACCTATCATATATATATACAAACAACTCATAGACCATCAATTTAATGACATCTAACACTTAGTTTTTGATTTACAAGATATATCTATACAAACAATTCACAGACCGCCAATTTAATGACATCTAACACCTAGTTGTTGATTTAATCCATCATGATCTGTTTCAACATTATAAATAATGTATATCATGATTTAAGTTATTGAAAGATCGTCACCTTCCAATAACTTCTCCAAATACAAGTGATAATCATTTGGAAGTCGTCACTTCCTCATGATTTACACAGGGCCCAAAAGGCATTCATGATTCCTAGTCCTCTGACTATTATAGATTCTTGATCATTGGAGAATCCATCTCAGTATGGACTACTCCCTCTGAATCAATACAACCAAGATTATCAAAAGTTGATTTAACCATATCCTCTATCTGCTCCCTCTGAAGCTCAAGTTCTTGTATCAACCTCTTGTCTTCTTTTGAAATGTCAGACTCCCTTTGCATCTAGTTTCAATCATCAATTCGTTTGCAAGTATTAAGTTCTTTCTCCCTTGAATGCAATTTTCTTGTGCTTCTGTCCTGAAGGTATGTCAGAGAGAGAGTACAAATAGCTCACTAAACTATCTCAACTTGAAATACCAATGATAGAAGCATACAAGATTTTACTAACCAATAGTATAGTATGAATTACAAACTTAAAAAATTAGGTGTATTAATAAAACATGGAATACTTATCTTTTATAAATTTCAAGTATTTTATTCTGTAAGGTGAGCCCATATTGAAAATATCATGCAAATTCACAGAATGATGGCGCCGTTCTCGAACATTACTAGAATTCTTCACATGACCTATTCTAGAATATCCAAAGGTTCTATACACTATGACAACTTTCAATCTTATCAGCGGTTAGGCTTTTAAAGAAGGAACCTCGCTCTTTTATAGATTTCGCATAGACCCATACACAGTCGGTCATAACTTTTTAACCCGACACTTTCTCACCAATCGCTCTGGTGAGATTCTTCTAAATTTGTTTTTCACCAACATATCCAAAATTCAGCAAAATCCAACGGTGTATTTGTGAGATATGGTCCTCGTACTGAGACTGTATTTTTGGAGACAGTCATACATTCATTATCAACAAACTACTCTCTTACATTTGCAACTTGGCTCTGATACCATGTTAAGGTTTTAAGATCATTGCAAATGTAATAGCACGATCTGATTGTATGTGTTTTCCAAATGCAACAATCTCTTGCATTTATATTGAGAATGAGCCAAGAAGAGACATGTCCGTTCATGGGACATGTCTATTCATTATTATGTAATTAATATAATGATGATTATGATTATATATATATATAATATATCTCTTGAGTATTATATTAATTTCTCTAATATTTACATAATAATAATATTTATATATATATATATTTAAGTATATATATACATCTCATATATACTAAATATATATATACATATCTTCATTAGTATTGACTCATAGTGTTTATTCGACTGAAGCTACAAAACATCAACAATAGGGTTTTTATATTTATAAAAATATTAAAAAATTACCTAATATCCAAAGTTATAAATTCACAGAACTAAACTAAACTTCCATCCTTCCTACACTGCATCTATCACTACTATCCGCAGGCTATTATAGCCAATTACAAATTTTGTTTCTCATCTTTCTGTAAACCACCTACCACCTGATCTGCCTACCAGCCATGAACAATTATACGTATCTTTTTCATATTAATCCTCGGCTTTCTGCATTCCTTGAGCCATTGTCTTAGAACCTTTCAACCTTTTGCACTGCGTGACTTTGTCTAGACATTGCGAGTTCCCTGCCTCCTGTCGCCAAAACTTCATTCTTCCATTTCTTCTGCAAAATCTGCACTGGTGATTACGCAAAATTTAACCTCCTGCAAAATTTAAATCCACCTGCTTCAAAATTGGCATAAACTCCTTCAGCCAGCTTCACCCATTATCAAAAATCCATAACCTTCACCACAGATAGTGATAAAATCAACCAGCCCTTTGAACATGGACCCACATTACATGAAAAGATCTTCGTCTCCTTGGAAAGCAGAGCGGAACCCTCTGTCTTAGTCTTTCTCCAGCTTCCTGGTAAGCCTCAATGGCCACTTTAAATTTCCTCCATTCCTCTTTTATCCTTTTTGTGTAGTCATGCTTGAATTGCAATCGGTTTGCCCTTGCTGCCCACCTTAAAAAAGAAACAAAACCCTCTTTGCTTGCTCTATGCTTCTTGTAAGACTCCACCTTGAAGATTAGCCCTGTGTCTGTGATGCCACTCTGATATTCTAGCTTACAGGAATGCTCTTCTGACACTGACTTCTTTCACCCTTCAATTCATGATATCTTTTATGCCTCACTTCATCCTAACCTGTACCCATCTCCCTTTTTCACTAACTTATTGTTTCTCACAGAAGCATGTAATTAAGTAGGCAACTCCATATAAACATTTGTTTGAGGATCTTTGGCTTTTTCAGGCATGTACAAACACTTCCGATGCTATTTTCCCTTAAAATTCTTTATATGATCTCTGTAGTTCACCCTATATATATTAGGGTAATCTGGGGACACTCCTAACTTTCATCACTGAGGCGTAATCTCAAATGCTAAGCTTATGAAATCGCCCCTGGAAAACATTACTTAGCATTGATGCTCAAATTGGAATAACGAGCAGAAAAATTACAGGGATATCATCACTTATTCTAATTCCTTTCTATGCTAGCCTGAACATCATATATTTAAAAGATTACCAAATGAATTGAATGGTCATCTATTCATTGTTTTCTGTTTTTTCTGTAAAACTTAGATCATATTATTTGGAGTGCTAATTATAGATGTTAATTATTGGAGATTCTACTTGACTAATCTTTTCAAAGGAAATTGAACAGGTTGGTTTTGTCTATTGGATAAAATTTACTCCAAATTTTGGTTTTCACAGACTTAATTGTTGAGATTGGTTTTGATTTAATTTATATTTATGGTCTGAAGTAAGGTGTTTTGTCGTATTCAGATATGGGATATGGTAAATGGTCAGTTGCAGAGTGAATTTTCTGACATTGCAGCTTCAAATCTTGGCACGTCTCATGGCCACCTGTCTGTTGATTATTCCTGCATGAAATGGAGTCCAAACATGGGAAAAAAGGTATTGTTTATTCGAAGACTGTGGCCTAAAATTTAAAGTAAGCTCTCAGTGAGTATCATAACTCTTTTTTGGTTGCAGAAAAAGAAAGGAAAAAAATCCTTACTGGTTTTAGGTACCGGTGTGGGTGATGTTTTAGCTCTAGACCCTATGTTGGGCGAGGTCAGATGGAGATGCAGTGACTGTCATCCTGGGTATGTGTGTCCTTAATCTCTTTTATTTTGGTAATAAAAAAGATATACAGTTCACTTTATAAGACTCCACAAGGATGCAATTTTATGAAAAGAACTTCAAAAATCTAAAATAAAATGTCTTTGTTACATAACAACCCAAAAATGTACATTGTATTAGCAGGCTATAAGGAATGGTATGAGGCTCTACTACACAGGTAATTGCATCCATAAAATAGTGCATGCAATCTCAAATTAAAACTATTGAACAATGCCTGCAGAATTATGTGTTGCAGGAAGATGTATTTCCCAACCCTTGGGATGCATCTTGGGGTCTGGGATGCATATCTGGTACTGGAGATGTCCCTTCCATCTTTTCGGGCTTTTCTTACAAAAGCCCTAAACATTAAAAAAAAGTATTGGTCGCAATCTGTGTAATAAGATCCAAAGGATCTGTATCCTGTGAGGGCTTTGGCCATTACTTTTCAATTTGCAGGCAGTGTGGATTTCCCATTTTTCCTATTTTGCATACACCCATTTAAACTGCTGCGTTGCCACACACTGCAATACATGGGAAACAAGGCATTTTGCATTCTTCTTTACAGTTACTGCATTGACTTGAATTGTATGAAGTCTCACAGAGGGCAGGCAACATATTATGAGGCTATGGGACAATGTATCATGGAGAGAGATTTTGTGGAGGCTATGCTGATTCTGCTTTTATCACAGGTGGAAAGTGAAAATGATATTAAGTTGCACAAGTTCAAAAAAACAAAACTGGCAGTTTCCAACATAGAATGGAATACCTAATGATTTTGGTTTTTCAGAGCCTTGCAATTCTGTTTTTGATCTCACCACCATTCCCTTTTTATTTGTCATGCTTTTGCCTTCCAAACAACCTTTTCACATTTTTTTTATGAATTGTCACATTTGAAGTGCCCCTTGTTATGAATTAATTGAATGAATATTTATTTTGTTTTACTTCAAAGAAAGACTATTATTTTTTTATCATTATGAGGTTTAAATTAAATGTATATTTGTTTGATCTCTAATCCAAGTCAACCTTATTTCAATCATTTAACATTAAGGTCTCAAAGTTATAGGAATTTTTTTTTATATCATACAATTCTTAATATTTGTATATTTATTATTTATATTCTTGTCTCCGATGCTTATAAAAAGTTGGTGTACCAGTACCCATCTCCTATCTCAGTACCAGTACTAGTCTCCTGGCAATGCTGATTATCTCTATACTAACCAGTAAGCACATAGTAATAATTTTCTGAACAATTAAACACACTTTTCTAGGTTTTGTCAACACTACGAGACTGTACCGTGCGAGTTTAAAAACCTTTCTCAACTGCAACAAGGGAGTTGTCTCTTGGTTTTGGGACCTATTTACTGAAATAACATCAGATTTACAATGATAAAACACTTACCTAATACCTAAGTTACCAAATCATGTGAAAATTAGGCCAATTCCTGGTATGGAATGTCCCAGAATTGAAATCTACATGATTCTAGCGCAAAGTCAGTTAGGGTTTGTGATTTTTGCCCCTAAAATTTGATGAGTTCCTGACCTCTGGAAAACCCTATACAACATTTTTTACTCCTGAAATTAAAAACCCTGAGCGTAAACTTATTTTGTTTCAGATGAAAACTATGAATTGAAAAAAAATATTTTGACTTTCTCATGATATTTTCAATTTTGTTTATTTTATAATTGATGGCAGGGGTAGTTGGAAGTCATGACCAACAATCCTGATCTGCAGAATGTTAAGATATAGCTACGATCGGATATGGTAATATATATATATATATATATTAAGATCAGTTGATAATTGTATATGTTACAATGCAGTTAATATTAACAATTGGTTATGAAGGGTCATGACCCTATGTAGCATAAGCCACATATGGTCATGGCTCTTCACAGACATGACTATTCAAAAGATATAAATGCATATCGATGGCTGGTGAAAAGATAAATCACAACGGTAATCTATTTCAGTACATAACTCATATATATTCTCTATAGGATGATCTTGATTTTACAACATGGTATCAGAGCCTAACCTATAAGAGAATAAAATATATTCACAAGCAATCGGTGATAAATTGGCATGGGCAAGTATATAATTTTCGGTCCATAATATTAATGTTCAAACCAAATACTTCATTTGTGCATTCAAACGGACCAAAGTATTAATCGCAGGCGTCAGTTCTTAGAAGACAAAACTAACTTTGTCTTATTTACAGAAAAGGCAAAATAAGAATAAGACACAATGAGACAGAGATTAAAGACTTAATGCTTACAGCTGTGGTGCTACTTCATTCAGTAAATAATAGTTTATATAATGAAAGCACTGCGATAATATACATCAGAAGTTTAAATGAAAGATAAGTCAAAGGCAGTGATTTCAGTTCTATAGAGAACCAACTTCACATATTATAAAACACAGTGATTTCAAGAAGGCTGCGATTACTATAAAGGCAGTGACAGCAATTAAAGAGTGTGATTTGTCTCAAACAAATATAAAGTTCATTCTTAATGTATGAGGAGCAGCGTTCATTTATAAAGTAGGCAACATTTACAGAAATAACAGCTATATGGAAGATGGCGCCCAATTCTAAATCATCCATATAAAGAAATCAATGAGTATCTGCTATATATTTACAATAACAGTTTGTTAATATGACCAATTAATTTGCTGTCTGAGAACAAATGAAATTACAATGCTGATCAACCAAATAAAATAATGTTTCAAATTGGTCATGGTCGACTTCATCAAAGACTTTAATTTACTGAAAGAATTGACAGCGAGGAAGCTGCATTCATTCGTATAAGACTATAAGTTGTTGCCTGGATGCTAACCAACTACTGGAGAAAATACCAAGTTCAACGCAAGTTTGCTTGATATCGTAGAGAATAAAAGCTTCAAGGATATAGAATTGGATGGAGTAAAAAGACCTTGAGTTCCGATAAAAGTAGACAGATAAACTTGTAGAGTTATCCTTGGGGTTATCAACATCAATTTTCTTAAAGCCAAATCTAAATTGGCTGAAATTAGTAGGACATTATGACCATTTCTTAATACAACTTACAGCAGCAGATTCAGTGGAAAGTGAAATAAAAGACTTAAGGGAATCCCGTACCAATCAATATCAACATTCTCAAGATGTCACCACTATGGGCAAGGAGGCCAATGACTTTATCTTTGGTCATCGGCGAGCTCTGGAATGCAAATGTATTTCTTAACATTTGAATGAATGGATAGACTTGAGAGGAGGCTGTTTATAAAAATATTGAGTCTCCACAAAACAGAGTCACCACAGTTGTCAATGATGGTAGCAATACTATGTTGGTCATAAAGTTATCTCTATGTAATGGCAATCAAACACAAATTTAGGGTGTAGATAATGGAAGCTGGAGAATCCAAATGTATAATCTCCAATATATAAACAAAACAAGGGGATAGTACAAGTGGGATATTAACCAATGATTAATATAATCAGATACTGATAATGTATGAAGTCAACATCTAATACATAATTATCATAATGAGATGTGATTTGTAAAGAAGAAAATTAACATAAGGATCAGAATGAAACCGATAGGTTATGAAGAAAGACGATGGGCACAAGTATCGTATTAATGGGCTCACCTTACAAAAGGAAATACTTGAAAATATTTGAAAAGATAAGTATTTCATGTTTTATTAATCCATATGAATTTGCAGTTTGTAATTCATTAAATAATAAATTTTGTATGCTTCTATCATTTTTATGTTTGGGATAGTTTAGCTTTATGAACTATTTGTAATCTATCTTTGACATCTTCAGAATGGTCAAGAAGTTGGCAAAATTTAGCTTCTAAGGAAATAGATGATTCAGTCAACTTGGACAAACTCAATCATATTGATTGAGAGGGAGTTCACTATTGAAGGTAAAACAATTCTGAGATTATAGTAGTGGGAACTTGTGGATAGGATCGTCGATGTGAGATGCATGTGGATAGAATCCCTGATTAAGGTATTCCATACATCATGAGACTACAAATCATTGATATAAACATCATACTAGAGGTCTTTATTATCTTCCCTCAAGTCCAAGAGGGAGTGTTAATGTTGTGGCCTTGGAAAAGATCAAAATGCATCTTATGCTAGCCGATGTAACCTTATGACTATTCAGATTATTCGTATTGGTTCTCTTAGGAAGGAAGGTATGAAGTGACATCCTACAGTGACACTGAGTTGAGAATATAAACAGGGTATGCCTTTGTGATAGAGGGAGAAGCTAAAGGATCTGCATCACTAGACATTCGAGGATCTTGATTCAAAGGGAGTAGACCATGTTTTGTTGGTTCTCTAGTAATCAAGAAATTGTAGCAAAGAATTATGATTATTACCATGTAAGAAGGCTATATGTCAGAGGGAGAAGCTAGAAGATCAAATTAAGTTGGCACCCTAGGATCTTTGTCATACAAATTCAGAGGGAGTGTACCATGTCAAGATGGTGTATGCTTTGTAAGCTCAGAATTCACCAAGACTATGAGACAGTACAAACAAATGCAATTCAGTGGAGAACAAACGACCGATATTCTTACCAAACCCCTTGCTAGAAAGAAGATTGTGTACTTTCAGATAACCTTGGTATGTTGAGGGGTAAAGCCTTAGCTGAAAAGAAGGTTTCAGCTTCAGTGACCCATCATTTTGTATCTTAAATGATTCTTGTCTTTAATAGACAAGTCTAAGGTGAAAGTCTTGGTTTCCACTCTGTGGGATGAGCCACCCTCTGAGAAGAGTCAAGGTGGATGTCATATGTGTGACTTTATGGGCCCATTCATTTTGTGTTATATTATGAAAGGTGACAATCTTTCATATGTGTTGGGTTACTATTGCTAGGTGACGACTTAGACAATAGCTTAACCTAGTGTCAGGTATGACTATGTATTGTAGTCACTAGTCTTGACATTGAAATTTTGGGGTTGTTAAATCCAGTTCCGAATTGGTCGGGGATTCTAACATGTGAATCAAGATTAGACTACATTAAGTTGTTGTCCCGGAATGTGCCGGATATCATGATTGTTATCGCTAAATCTAGTTCCGAATTGGTCGGGGATTGCGATAACTCTTCTATCAGGATGAGTACATTATATTAATGTCCCGAGTTGTGTCGGATATCTTGATATGAAGTTATGTTTTAGTTATCACTAAAATCCAGTTCCGAATAAGTCGGGGATTGTGATGACACCTAGTTAGATCCTCTCTTGCTAAGAGGGAGTGTTAAGATATAGCTACGATCGGATATGGTAATATATATATATATATATATATATATATATATATATATATATATATATATAAAGATCAATTGATAATTGTATATGTTACAATGCAGTTAATATTAACAATCGGTTATGAAGGGTCATGACCCTATGTAGCATAAGCCATGTATGGTCATGGCTCTTCACAGACATGACTATTCAAAGGATATAAATGCATATTGATGGCTAGTGAAAAGATAAATCACAACTGTAATCTATTTCAGTACATCACTCATATATATTCTCTATAGGACGATCTTGATTTTACAACACAGAACTCCGACAATACCATCATTCCATTCTCCGGATTGGATCGAATCACCATTTGTTTTTTAGCATTTTTCCATTCCTACTCTCCCTTATGAAGGGATCCCGACTCAAGGGTTGCCCATTTCTATACTTGTTTTGATTCCTTAGCCATACCTGCTGCCTACCCGGATTTGTACAACTTTTACCCATGTTCTAAGCATTCCCATTTTCTACCATGCCTTTTATTTGGGCCCTTTTATAAAAAACTATCAATCGAACAAGAACATATTATATTATAATAGATTCATTTGTAAATTAAATTATTTAATAATTAATATAATTAAATAGTTTAAAAACTATTATGTATTTTTATTAAACTATATAATAATAACTATATAATATAATTAAAAATAAAAAAATAATATAAAAATTAAAAATTAAGAATTAAACAATATTATTTAATATAAATATATATTTTTTTAACTTTATAATGTACATATTTAATTTTAATATAGATATTTGTAATTTTATATCTTTTTTGTACGGATGTACCTAAACGTACCCAGCCAGCCCCGCCCCCCTAAAAAAAATAAAAAATAAAAAATAGTGTACCGATGTATCTTTCTAATCTTTTACTTTTTGTGATGAAAAGGGAATGAAAGATACTAAAACAAAAAAATGTGATGCACCAATAATCTAGGATGCAAAATCATATATCTTGCCCCAAATATTACAAAACAATAAAAGGAAGTGACAATCACTAGCATACATCTCATTTAAAATGATATCAAAAGGTAAAAGGAAAGGACATGCAGCTGTAAAAGGGATGGAATGTATACAACATACCTGAAACAGGTCAAAAGAGGGTGGCATCCTCAGTAACACGACTGAAAATTACTAATAGATACAATTTCCAGCCCATAAGAGAGGCAAGAGTCTGCATTTTATTGATTGAAAAGGCTAAGAGCATGCATTTTTCCACTTAAAAGAACAGCCAAAGTCTAAAGCTTTTTTTGGTTATATGTATATATCTCTGCTTTCTGTACTATATATATACAAAATATAGGAGAGAATAAATAAAAAAACTGCTTGAAAAAGAAAGGGGTGCATTCCTTTCCTAGAGGAACCACAAAGTTCATGGCATTAAATGCAATTGAAACTCTTGAACTGGGCTTTTGGAGGAGAGCTGGTTGAGCTTGTACTTGTCAAAAGTTGAAGGAGTCTGACCTATTACCATGCTCTAGATTTTCTTAGACGCACCAGTTGTCTTCTCATTACCATCACTTTTAGACCCATTTGTAGAACCATCTAGAACTTCCCAAAATGATCCCGGAAACTCGCCTTAACAAAAATAGAGCAAAACCTTAACCCATGGCACTATCGCATCACAATATCAAGGGCATAACGTTGTTCTCGCCCAAAATGGACACCTAAGATGTAGGTCAGGTTAGAGGAGGTATGTAGGGTTATTGGGAGAGCTCCTATGTTGTTAGGGAAAGCAAAAGAGTTCAATGCCATTTCATTTGGTGCTCAACCTCTATTTGTTAAAATGTCATTGAATTTCGCGACCCCCTTTGTATATATTTTGCCATTTGCTCTTTTAAAATACTATGCACTTTATCATTGTGCACATGCGTCTTATCTTCACCTAGATCAGGGTCTAGAACGATTTGCCAACTTAACCTGACCAGAAAATTGGCTCAATGACCAACCTGTAATATGCCTAATGAACATGTATTTGTAGAACCCTTTTTTGGTGACCAAATATGAGCAAGAAAGTGACGTAATTATTGCAGTGTGTTCCTCAAGCCAAGATTTGCGAAATCTGTTGCAAACTGCATCCTTAAGCATCCTCAAAAACCAAAAATGCATCCTAAATCAACCACCACAACAAAGTGGCATGGTCATCATCTCCATAGTCTTAAATGTGTTTAGATTGATGCCCTTGTGATCTACAATGTTTTTTTGTGCAAACTTGGCAAATTTGGGGGTTGCAGGTCATTGAGATGCATTAATTGTGTTGTGTCTTTCAAGAAGGGAGGTAGGAATTACAGTGGAAGATGTCAGGAGTTTTGAACTGTTGGGGATTAGGGGTAACAAGGAAGTCACACTAGAGTAGATGTGAGATACAGGAAGTCCAAAAGGGGAACTTTGATAGGAACAAGGTGTCAGGATGTCAGGGTCAGGGAGAAGGGACGTGGCTTAACCTGGTTGCAAGTCAAGGAAATGGCCAAAAGTCAAGTCCAACTCTGATATGTTATATAGAGAAATTGGTGGAGTTTTAGACTTCTAGGGGTTGGTGGAAACAAGTTCTCGATTAAGAGCAAGGTTGAAAATTTGAGCCCCATAAGGCTTACTAACTTTTTGGAGTGCAAGGTATTAGAGCTCAAGAAGTGGAGATGAAGGGGACTGAGTACCAAGGGATGGGGTGCAAAGGAATTAGACTTTTAACAAACTGTTGGGCTTTTGGGGTTGGAAATGCTAGAGGAATGTTAGTGAGAAATGAGAAACTTCAAAACTTTGACACAACAAAGCTTAGAAAAAAAATAAACAAGGAGCTAAGTAGGTTGTTTGGGACCGGTTTGAAAGGTATGCAAGTATGGACAACCTCTAAAACCTGAAAGGTTGACAAACAAACAAAACAATAGAAACCATTTAGTCTTAGACCTATTAATTTTTTCAATTTTTGTTACCTGGGGGACTCATTTAGGATGTCTCACATTAGTTATATACAATGGATCAAATATGATCAAGACACAAAATGGATGGGACTAAAAAAATGTATTTGAGTCCCAATAGGGCCAATAAGACATAAAATGACAACATTTTGACGACCTTTGCGGTACAATTGCCTGTGACTCATGGATCTTGTAGCTTATTAGTCCATTTCGTATTTAGTTGCTGTAAGTCTTTCAAATAACTCAAAAGAGCAAACTCTAATTGAAACATTGCATGAGTAGCCTGAAAACAAACTGAAAAATGCTTCAAAGCACAAACAAAACATAAAGCAACATGTGCAAACAATACTTGGAGGAAAACATGACAACTAGAGTTATACTTTAATCCTAATGAGAATGTAGACTGTGCAACAACACTTATTTGGAAAAAAACAAACTACTCTAGTATGCAAATGTTTTGTAAATTAACCTCAAAAACATGACTCGTTGTATCTCATTGATTGGGATAGGTAGTTCTTCTCCATTCAGCCTTGAAAGGTGGAAAGCATTAGCTTGCTTGCAGTTGGTTATGATGTATGGGCCATTCCAAATGCCATCAAAATTTACATGTATTCCAACCTTTGCTCTATCTTTATCCCCATTCAAGACCAAATCTCTTACCTTGTAGGTTCTATCAACTGTTTTCTTGTCAAATGTCCTTTTGACTTGTGCTTGATGAGCTTCAAGGGTGTTCATACCTTTTTTTCTTGTCTCCTTTAACTCCATTAGCTCAACCAATCTAATTGTCATTGCATCATTTTCCAACATTTCCACTTGCTGTGCAAGCTCCAATGAAGGCAACTCTAATGATAGAGGAAGTCTTGCCTGTTTTTCCACATACAAGCTTGAAAGGAGAGTTGCCAATGGCTCTTTTTGGGGTAATCCTATCAGCTCAAAGGTTTGTCTTTAGCTTTGTATGTCGAGACCTTTGATTTTTTTCCATTGCCCTTTTGATTATTCTAATCAAGTTCGTGTTGGTAGACTCAGCCATTCCATTACCTTGAGGGTAATAGTTTGATTAAGTCTTTAAGTAGATGCCATAATTTACAATCCATTCACTAATTTGAATACCAACAAATTTTTTTGTATAGTCTAAAATGATGGTAGAAGGAACACCATACTTTGTTACAATGCCTTCTAGGAAGTCCAAAATTGAAACCTTAGCAGCTTCCTTGAGTGCACCTGCTTCTGTCCACCTCATGAAGTAATTTGTGGCTGTCAAAATCCATTTTGTCTAGCACTAGATTTTGGATGGATCAATCATACCAATAATGTTTAAAACCCATTGGACAAAAGACTGATCAACTTGAATAGGGTGGAGAGGAAGGGCAGCTAATGTTCGATTTCTTGTAAAATAAACACATTCCTTACAATTTCTTACCCACTTTTGGGAATTGCTGAACAAATTAGGCCAGTAATAACTGGCTCTCATGGTCTTAGCGGTAGTCCTCGGAGAGAAATGACCTCTTGATAGGCCATCATGAAACTCTTCAAGCTCTCTAGCAACCTTTTCACTCTCAATACACCTTAATATAACTCCATTTATGTTCTTTCTAAATGAAATTCCATCAACAAGGACAAAGGGAATGGATTGTAACCTGAAGCACCTCTTTTTTGCCTTGTGAAGGCCTTGAGGATAGTCACTTGTTTGTAAGAAAGAAATCATATCTCGTGTCTATCTGTTTGGACAGTTAGGTCCAGCTGATTGGTCCTTTTGTAGCATGTAGAGGCCTTCTTATCAGCATCAAGATCTGCTGCAAGTTTTTCACACATCCCCTTACCTCTCACCAACTTGGTAATTTTGATATGAACATCATATTCCATGACCTTGGCGATCCAACCAGCCCTTTTTTCACTGATGTCTTTCTTACGAGGAACTCTTTGGCGCTTGCATGGTGTACCATCAACTGGATTTATTATTAGTCTAAATTTTGTAGTGTTTAAACAACAACAAAGACTTGTTTGTTTGCATAACCATACCTCAATTCATAGTCTTTGAGCCCTTCATTGGAAAAAGCTATTGGTTGTTCCACTTTGTCATTATTTTGTTGTACAAAGATATCTGGACACTTCACTCTCTTCCAAAGGTGTAAAGGATGAAGTCATCGTCACATTTTGGATTCACAAGTGTTGGAGTTGAACAATTGATTGCTTGATACCTTTAACATTTTATTTCCATAGTAACCCGGGTACGTGTCACCCCCCCCAAAATCCCTAGCATTCTCGGAACGGGGACGGGGGGACAGCATTCCGGTGTCCCGGGCGGTGCAACCGTCCCCGAGGAGATGCGGGGACGTCCCGATGTCCTTGGTGGGGACAGGGGGACGCCCAAACGTCCTTTGACTCCTGAGGGAACACCCAAATGTCCCCCGTCATGGCAAGCCAAAAAAGTGATGCCACAAAAAAAATACAAGTTTTTAATTTTTTTAATTGGTTACATTGTAACCCTAGGGGTATGTGGGGCCCATCTAGTATGTTATATTGCATCAAAACACTTTGAAGCTTCATTTCTATTCATTTTTTCATTTCTCTATGTTTACAATAGAAGCAAGAAGAAGAGTGAATAGCTGAGAAAAGGGTGATTGTAAGAGTGAAAAGAGTGAGTGATTGCGAGTCAAAGAGGAGTGACAAGGAGCAAGATTCTTCACCTTGTTGATTAGAGGCCTCCTTCACTAGAATCACTACATTTTGGGCCTTGGCATTTTGATTTTGCAGTTTGTAATTGTTTTGATATATCATGTCATGTTACTCAATGTATTCATCTTTATGATGAGATAGATACTCATAGTTTTGATATCAGACTTTAGTATTTGCTTTTGTTATTATTATTTATATAATAGAACTCTTCCATTTGCTGATTGGAGTATTTAAAATATAAAATATATTGTTTAATGTTCATTGATCAATCATAATGCAATGTTCAATGATTTTACATCTTTATGTCTTAAATTGTTATACATCTTCTCATAACTAGCATTTTAAGTACCACATGTATAGTATATACACCCCCCCTCTTGCCGTCCCCAAATTGAGGCCCCTTTGTCCCCCCGTCCCCCAGGGCGGTGTAACTATGTTTATTTCCCTCCCTTTTTACATTTAAAAACGACATTTTTCTTTAACAAAGAATTGATTGGTTTAACTAATGAAGCAAGATCAGGAATAAAACTCCTCATAAAATTGATTCTTCCCAAGAAACTTTGTAAGCCTTTCTTATGATTGAGAAGAGGAAGAGACAAGATGGCATTTACACATTTCAAGTCAATAGCAAGACCTTTTGAGGTCACATGACCCGAGAATTTATCTTGTTTGGCAGAAAATACACACTTTTTGGGATTCCGCAACACATCATATTCTCTACATCTCAAGAAGATTTGATTGAGGTGATTCAAATGATCAGCTTCATGTTTTGAAAAACAGTGATATCATCAAGACAAACCAGCACTATGTTATTTAGAAGATCCTTGAAGCCATGTTCATTGCTCTCTAAAATGTTTCACCTGCATTAGTGAGTCCAAAAAACATTGTCCTATATGCAAATGCACCCCATTTTGTGGTAATTGCAGTCTTTTATTCATCAGATTCTTTGACTAAAATCTAATTATAGCCTGAATACCCATCAAGGAATGAAAATCTTTCGGGACCAACTACCTTTTGAAGAATTTGCTCCATGGAGGGGAGAGGATAGCGGTCCTTAAGAGAGTATTGATTGAGTTCCCTAAAGTCCTCACATAATTTGATCTCCCCATTCTTCTTTCTTATTTGAACTTGGTTTGCCACCCAAGAGGAATGTTTGATAGGAAATATTATATTGGCTTGTTTTAGTTTGGTCAATTCTTTCCTCATCAGTGGCTGAATCTTGGGGTAAATAGGTCTTGATTTTGCCTAATTGGCTTGGTATCACAGTCCAATTCAATGTTGTGTTGGGCAAGCTAGGGTTAAACCCTTTGAGATCTTCATAATTCCAAGCAAGGACATCATCATAAGCTGACAAAGTTCAATGAAGGCTCGTTGTTCTCATTTGGAGCGTACTTTTCCCAGTTTAAAAAACTCATCTTTTGCCGCAACCACTTGTTCATAGCTCCCTTCCTCGACAACCAAGTTCATCTTCTTGTCTTTCAACTGAAATCTGAATTAAAAAAAATGCTTTCCAATGTGATTAGTCCTTTTGGAAATTTGTCAGTACTCAGCTGTATGATCTGATCACCATATGTTTCTTGCAAAATAGACTCTTTTTTAGAAGAAAATTTTGCCTCTTCTCGCAAAAACAGATTATTTGTTGATCACTATTAATGCTTGCCAAGTTACATGATTATTCAGGACTGCAGGCCTTACCACAAGTGTCACATGTTCTTGGGCCTCCATGATGTCTACGGGTATTTCAAATTGTGCTCCAACTGCTGTTAGTCTGTCTGCCTTCTGTTTTTTTCTCAAGGAACAACTTGGATGCCAAATGCCTCAAAGTTGTCAATCAAGTCCCATGCCCTATGTTTATGGGACTTGAGAAGATTGTTCTTTACTGTACTTTTGAGCTCTAATTTGATTAACAACCAGCTCCAAATACCTGTAGCAGTTTGACTCCTTTCTTTTGTGCTAGTAGCAATTCCTGAATTGAGGCCACATATTAGCTATATTGTAGTACAAGGGAATTGAAATCTGAATGGAAAACAATACTTTACATTTTCATGAGAAACCAACATTGCACTTGCACTTGCTCTAGTACCATTATTGCTCCTTGAACCATCAAAGTATATTTGCCACATACCTTCAGCGTCTTCTCGAGATTTTATAAGATCGAGTACAGAAGAATTCTCTTCATGCATCCAATAATTCTCTTCATGTCATTGCAAGGATCAAATTAAAAATTATATCTCCATTCATCAAGAAAAACATATGGAACTCCTTATAAAGATGTGGCAACCTTATGCAAGGCATTATATTCATTTGGGTATTGTATGGTACAATTCATGTTAATAGAACCAAGAGTATATGACTCAATATGTTTTTTTGAGATAGGGTTAGCTTTTGTGGTTATTCTTTTATCAATATCTGTTCTTAAACAACATGAGACCAATTTGAAGATAAATATCCTCCTCTTGATTGTAAATTGTAAATTCTATAGACATGCGTTTAGCAAATTATGGAGAAATGTCTATAACTAAAATATTTTGTAAAATGAAGATACTTGGGCACTCATTTAAGGTAAGTTTGGATCTTTGATGATTCCTATTGTTTTAACAGCAATACCATCCAATTGTACAAGCCCTTAAGACATTGGTTCATACCATATATCAAACAAATCAAACATTTTTTTTGGCATGACACTATTGGGGCCCATTTGTTTGCTGGAATTAGACTGGAATTGGGATTGTCAAATCCCAGAATTGACATTTTCGATGTTTGTTTTCAAAACATGAAATTGTAATAGGGATTTGTTAATTCCCATTTACCCCCCAAAACCAGCATTTGAATCCTCCATCTAAATAGGTGGAATTGGAAAATCAATTCCAATTCCACTTAAATGGGAATTGGGGGTAAAGCAATATTTATAATATTTTGAAATCCATATGCAAACAACATTTTCCATATTTTCATTATGAATTCCATGTGAACCAAATGGTTCCAGCCATCTTCCAAAAACCTTTTTCCAGATTCAAAACTTCCAGAATTGTCAAATACTGGAATTTGACAATTCCATCAACCAAATGGATCCTTGGCTCTATAATCAATTCTACAATTATGAACAAGGTGATTACCAATGATCAAAGACATGTAAAAAGGAGGTGGCTTATTAATTTTGCTTGTTCTTCCTTCTCTGGCTGACGTAGACTGATTGGAATGACTATATCTTTGGTTGAAGCATATTTGACTGATTGAAAATCTTCAACGCTTCTTGAAGCAAATCCCATTGCATTGGAATAGATAGTCTCCCACATAGAATGTTGGTTATACTCTATTTAACATTGCTTTTGTACTCAAGTACAAGGATTGAACACAAGTGCTCAAAATGGATTCTAGAAAGAATGAAGTGTTGATGGTGCCCTTTGAATGGACACATTTACCCCTTTATATCTGCCACAACAATAATGGTTCGACTGCAATGAAAATCTGCATCTCCAAATTCAAATGATGTTTTGGCAAGAAAAAATTCCAGTTTCAAAAGTAATGGCACCAAAACCGGCCATTAATGATAATACAACACATGTTGGGGTGTTGTGGAGAGTGGAAACAAAGGTGGGAATATTGTGGATCAAGGGTCGGAGATACACAAGTCGGGGATCTAGTAGTAGGTGTGCCATAAAGGTAGATCCGAAAATCCCGGCACCATGGAAAGGTTGGAATTAGAGGGGAAAGCATGTTTAGATGAGAAACCTCTGGAACTTTGACGATTGATAAATACTTAGAAGAATGAGAACGCCTTCAAACTTAGAGACTTTGGGAACCTTATCTAGATGCTAGGGGAAAGAAGAGAAAAACAACACATGAAATGGGAGCAAAGGAGATGCAAAAAATAGGAAATAAGCAATTTGGTCCATAACATAGATTATTACAAAAAGGGTATATGATGTTCCAAAACTATTGGTTTATCTGAAATAACACCCTCTAGGTAGGTTCTTCCTATGGTCCAACTGATTTGTGAAATAACTGTTGGTTTATCCATGTGACAATGATGGCATCCATTGCCCCCATAAGCAAGACTTCAGAATTTGTGAACAAACAATGCTCTTTCAAATGCAGTCATCTAATCCATGTTGGTTTCTGTTCAGTCACATGTTCCCTCAAGCATCCTTCAATTTACATATTCGCTATTTTTGTTGGGCCAATTGCTTGTAATGGGTAACATATGCTAGGAGTAAACTTTTCACTTGTCAAATGAAATAATGCCTACCAACAACTAGCAAATCTGCTACCTCCATTATTGATAATTGTTTTAGGCAACCCATGTTACCTAATCATCTTTTTGAAAATTAAGTCCTCCAAATGATGTACGCTGAAGCTACAGTAAATGGTGAAAGGGTATGCATATTTATTCATCTTATCTATGACAGCATAAATGTAATTTTTTGTGCTGTCCCCTTTCTGACACAGGATTTAATAATAAATAATAATAATAAAAAGATTAAATATAAAAATAAATAATAATTAATTATAATTTAAATTACACCGGAAGAACAAATGTGTTGCTAAATAATGAAGGAGCAATACTCAATGTGGATATTATGAGTAAAGACTTATAAACAAAAAATGAATCGGAAATAAGTAAAGCTTCCAAACATATTATCTATGCATCGATGAATGAGGGATCAGTAAGAGCTATAGACTACGGGATATTCCTAGGATTTAACAGCGATGGTAGTACATATGAAGATCAATGGCCAAGCACTAAGCAAATAATGATCATGAAAACGATATACCCAAGGATGATCGAAGATTTATTAATAATGATCCATAGATGTCATATGCAGATAGACAAGTAGAAATGACCAAGAGAAAGTGGTCATCAAATAAACTTCTTGGCAAGTGTCAATAAAGAGAGAGACTTGTATGATATTGATTTGAGAGAGTAGACACTTGAATCGATAACAGATTCCTAGTTAAACATTGATTCCTACTCAGCTAGATTAACATTAGTTGATAAGGAAAATAGTCAAACAGATTATATTAATTGAATGGTGTGATTCCCAGGGATATTGATGATAGTACATATGAAGATCGACGACCAAGCAATAAGCAATTAATGATCATGAAAACGATATACCTAAGGATTGTCGAAGATTTATGAATACCAATCCATAGATGTCATATGCAGATAATCAAGTAGAAATGACCAAGACAAAGTGCTCATCAAATAAGCTTCTCGACAAGTGTCAACTCAGACAGAGACTAGTATGACATTGATTTGTGAGAGTATATGCTTGAATCGATAACAGATTCCTTGTTAAACATTGATTCCTACTCAGCCAGATTAACATTAGTTGACAAGGACAAATGATCAAACAAATTATATTAATCGCATGGTGTGATTCCTAGGGACATCAATTATAAGTTATAATGCAACTAAATTTGTAAATGGGAAAGGTACTATTAGACAAGTTGACAAATACTCATTATGCAAGGAGAGATACGATTTGTTTGTGTTATGAAGCGATGTGATTTGGAAAGGATATGTCCCGTCAACCTCAAGGAATGCAATTCCTTTGGTTTACAAGATATATAAGGAATATCAACTTCAGCCAATACAACATCAAAGGATTAATAAGGAAATGGGATCATGGATTGAGATGATCAGAGAATTATTATTTATTTCTGATGAAAGAATCAGAGATTATAAAATATATTGATATTCATTATCATGAAGAGATCATTATATTAAGTAACAGCAAATTAGTATGTTGTGGATTATCTATGAATCAAATACTGATTTACAGAATATTATGCCTATATATATATATTTGTAATGCATAAGTTGATAATATATACATAGCCTATTCCTTGATCACTCGCTAATACCGTTGAGGATAGGTTGGTTTTGTTAGGGAGAGATGGAGTAAAGCCTCACAATGTAGGAGGAAAGTCCCAAGATGGGGTAAGGAAGGACACATATCACAAAACCTTGAGGGAGAAGTCCCGAGATAGGTATGAATATGTGTTATGTAAACCTCAAGGCAGCCTACTTGTAGATTGGTGTCCAAGTGCCCTAAGGACAAGTAAATCCCCATCCTTCTTAAGTGTATTGATTAGGAGAGAAGTAAGGAATTAGGGCGTAATTATATATTATGAATTGGTGATTGTTTCTTAATTTAATCTGATTTAAATGCATAGTGATTTATGCTAATCTTTGCGAATCGGCAACCTCCTAATAGGAAACGTTACAAATTGCCATTTCCAAGCACAATTCAAACCCTAGTTGGGAATTTCAGGGTAAATCAAGTGAAGCCCCATTTGGGGACATTACATTTTTACCATACATTTTGGATGGAATCCATGAATCCATGCTCCAAATCTTGATGAGGAACAAATAGAGGTTGCAACAAACTTAGTAAAAAGTCACATTCTCCTCCTTTTTGTGGATGGGTGATGTCCTTGATGATTTGCTTGACAAGACCCTCCTTGAAGCATGTTGATCTCTAAAGCTCATGCTAAAAAGCTGTCCATAAGTTTCAATGATGCAGGATTGCTGCCTATGAAGCAACCTCTAGGATTTTATAACCTGAAGCTTCTTATTTTATGAGGGGGATGGAAAGGGATAGGAAAATGCTGAAAGAAATTAAACTGAAAACCTATTCTAAGGTGATGCGCTAGAACTTTAACAAGGTTCACCTTCAATTATTCATAATGTAATCCATGACCAATTAATGAATTCACAGAGATCTTAAAAGAGAAAACACATCATTTAAAACCCTGATATGTGACTATGAAGTTAAAGATTATAGAAACAAAATTAGACATAACATGAAACAAATAACTCCAAATCATTGAATGCAAAACACCACAAACTCTTCATTGTTGGAAAGAGAACATAATGCAAAAGGTCATGTCGACACATGACATAATGTTCAATTCCTTGCGTGAGAAGCACCTGCTAAGGTTCGATGAAAAACAAAATGTTTCTATTATCTCCTAGATTACTATCTTATGAACTGTAAAACCGTGAACTGTGGACCCCTTCTACAATCAAAACATTACATATAAATAGACCCATCCCCTCCCAGTTCGGCGAAGATCCCAAGAGTAACAAAATGTTATTGGAAGCTTTGGCACACATTGCGTGAGGAAGGCTGTTCCATCTTCTTAACCAATTGGTGATTGTCTCCTTTGGATTGTGGCACACTCGAGAAATAAGTTGTTACAACAAGAACCAATGGTGCAACACCAAAAATGTGTCAGCCTCTCTTTTGCTTTCAAAGAGCGCTATGTTGCCACATGTATTACTTGGCTCCTTTCCATGGTGGTCCCACCCATGGGTCCTTTTGGTAATTCCAACCAATGGCGCAACTTTAAATTGTGCAATGCATAAGCGGCTCTCAATACCTGTGCCATTGTGACAAGTGGCACATTGTGGGGCTATTTACATTCAAAGGCCTTTTTAGCTTTTATTTTTATTGATGGCATGTGAAGCTGTCACATGGCTTGCTGGCGCTGCTTGAAGGAGAGCCAAGCTATCATAAGGAAGAGAACATGCGTAAAAGTGACATGTGTCCTATTATAGTCCACCCTTCCCAACATTGCTTGTCCTCAAGCAATTGCCAACGGAGATGTTCCATTTTTTTAAATTTGACCAAGTCTTCCGTGGAGATACTGGGATCCCAAGTCAATTCTGGAAATATTATGAATCTCTCTAATGATGCAATGTATTTTATTAGCTGCCTATCAGTTGCTTAGTCTTGTTGAACAACTTCGTCTTTCTTGTCTTCAAACAATTTTGTTTGAGGGTTCATATTGTCTTGCAAATATTCCCAAGTCTTACCCAACTCTACTAATTGATCTGTCCATACAACTAACTTTCTTATGGACTGCTTTTTATGATTTTTCTGCACTACTTTGATATCATCACAAGTTGTGAAACAGTAAACTTGAATCAAGATATGTCTTGGTCTTTATTTCAAAAAGTGGGTTATCCAAATGGGAAAACCTTTTTGCATCCATTTCAAAAAGCGCATTTTCTGCAACCCAGTGGTAGAATTAAAAAATATTCCAATTATCAAATTGGAAATTAGTTTCTTGTTTAGGCCATTCATATTGGCCTAACTTTAAATAATTGTCTTCCGAATCCCTCATTTTGATTTGCAGTGAGTGTCAACATTCCCCAATTGCTTATCATTCTTTGTTGATCTAACAATAACTGCATACTCAAAACTAGGGGTAGTAACTAATTAAACCTTTTCTTCAGCTTGGGGCTCTTATGTGTTTAATTTCTCATATTCCGCCCTCTTATTTTCTAATTCTACAACAGATTCCCCCAACTGTTTTTCAAATGTCATTGCTTGTTTGCTTTGACTCTTCTGGCTTGGCACCCAAGATTCCTTACATTAGAAGAAAAGATTTTCTTTTCTAAGTTTGTTTAGGCTATACTCAATCTTTCTTGCAAAAGGATAAATCTTCTTTTGTGAATTAGTAGGAAAGTCTTTAGATTGGAATTGGGTCCAAAATATTGAGTGCTCTAGTGTTGTAACCTTTTTGATGACTTCTTGGTGTTTTGGTTGCAAATGTTCTTTTTGGTTATTTTTTTCTTTTCTTGAAATATTCTTTTGATCTTGCACTATGAAATTGTATAAATGGAATCTGTTTCCTGATATCTGTATCAAGTTTTGAGTATGCATCTATGCACTCATCAAAGTCATTTACTTCCATATCTGGCCCTTCCTCTTCCCATGTTTGCTCAACTCTTGGTAAGAATGTGGGCTGTGTGATTATGAGTGGTGATCCAAGTGGAGTTCTATTGTTATGTTCCGACTTTGAATGATTTAAATTACTAAAATCTCCTCCATTGGTTTGTGCAGGCCTGAGGGCATCGATTGTATTATTTAGGTTTTGAAGCATTTGAATGAGCAATTATGTCATTTGTTCATGTCTTTGCATATAAGCCTTCCACTCATTATCTCGTTCTTCCTCCCGACTGGCCATCTTATTCTTTCCTACCTTTAATTTGGTTGCCAGCCTCTTGTAACATCGCCTCTAGTTTCCTCTCTCCAAGGTCCTCTGATCTCTTTGGGTCCACTGCATAAACTGAATTTAGACCTGCAGGTTGGTAGGCCAGCTGCTCTGATACCATTTGTAATGTCCCATTCTGAATTTTCATTTTTTGCCTCTGATAAGTTCCCTAAATCATAATAATAATAATAATTGCTTAGTTGATTATAAATATGAAAAAATATAAATTTGATTATATAATTTGGATTTAAAACTTATGGAGTGTCTCTTTAAAATATAAAATTTATCCTTTAGTTTCTGTTGTAAATTTGTAATTCATCTTTCCCATTTGTAGCGACCTCTCTTTGTATAAATGCCTTTGTAATGTTTGTAAATTTCTGCTTAAATTAGGGGTTCTTGCCCACTAACTTCACAAGAGAAATTAATGGTTTTCGCCCTTTAACTCTGCCATAGGGGTTTCATCCTCAAGTTTAATGAAATGCTGTTCCATGCACCAAAAAATCCTTCACTTGACTACGTCTTCCTTGGAGATATCATAATCCCAAATCAATTTTGGAAATATTTCGAACCTCTCTAATTATGCAGTGTATTTTGTTAACGGCCTATCAATTGCTAAGTTTTGTTGAATAACTTTGTCTTTCTTGTCTTCAAACAATTTTGCTTGAGGATTCATATTTGTTGCAAATCTTCTTGAGTCATACCGAATTCATCTAATAGTAGGTTGGTTGTGAATGATACCAATTGTAATGTCCTGTTCTAAATTTTCTTGTATATTTGGCATTTCTTTACTATTTCTTGCCTTCATTTTAAGTTGATGCTTTTTCAAATTGCAAATTATATATGAAATATGTGTTATCAACTTCGGTACTTTTAATTGTATGACTCTCACAAAACCTTAGTAATGCAATATGTCCTTGCGGTGATCAAACTTATTGTTTATGTTCATCATTTCTACAAATGTGTAATAGATTGTCTTTATCTTAATAAGGCAAGGATTTTTAATTTGAGGTAGGCTATTTTATGGAAGTTTAGCTATACTTTCTGGTAAATTAAACTTTAAATTCAAATTATTCTAGTCTAAGATACATATGACTTAAATTTAAATGCTAAGTATAGGTAAATATGCTAATCTACGATCTTACACTTCCAAAATGTAGCATGCATATTACTAAATATAGATGACATGAACTCAGCACTAAATCATGTGACGCTTGCTTAGTGGAGTTGTTGATGTGAGTTTTATTCCACTACAACATGCAGAATCAAATACCCAATGTTTCGAGATGAATCATCAACTACTCAATCCTCTTGGTGAAGAGAAAATATCTCTTGATACTCAACATTGTCCAGCTTCTTAACTTTGATTAACTCTTCCGAAACTATCAGCCTCCTGTAGATGATGTGATGGTATTTTCAAATTTTTTGATCTTCTAATCTCCTCCACCATTTGGAAATATTTCCTATGGCCTTGACTTGAATTGCTTGGACTTATAGGCTTGATCCGATTTGAACTTGATAATGTTCTCATGTAATTGAATTCTTGAATTTGATCTAAACTCTTCTCATTTGGAATTTTTGAGCTGGAGCCTTCTTCTTGTAGTATCCACTTGAAGTCTTGACATCGCCACTTGAATCTCCCCATTGCCTTCCTCGCTCAACGATTTTCCTTGCAACACAAGAGGGAAAAAGAGCATTAAGCTCACAAAATCTATATGAAAGGAATCTCAGAATTTTATATTCAGATCTAAATATAATCCTAATTTCTCTCCTTGTAAAATGTTAATCATCTTGGCATAAGAGAGTTAGGAATCCAAACACTTGAAATTCTGATTTTGCATCATGAATCTAGAATAATGAATTTCAATACACCACACCCCAGATTTTACTCCTCTCTTACATTCTTATCTCTGATTCCCTGAGAGAGATCCACCTTAGAAAAAACTCAGAATTTCGTCTTCTTCCTTGTTAACATTACTCCATGCAATCACTACCTTGTATGAAGGAGGAATTGGCTGCTCCTTAGGAAGTAATTTGCTGGTAATTAGCAGAGCTAATTCGATGGCTGTTTAGTGTTAAAATGAATGATTAGGAGTCTTTATTTATAGGGGATTGAAAGGGCACATTACTCCAGGCAGGGCCGACCTGCCTCTAGTCAATCACAAACTTTAATAAATAAAATTAACTCCAATTTGCCCATATAGGCCAACCTGCACATACTTGGATTGAATTGAATTTCAAATTTCTTCCTTCTAGGCCGACTTGTTCATGTTCAAGCACTGGGCGGAAATGGGCAAAATTTGGGTAAAAATACCCAGGAGATGGTGGATTCCGCCCTCTCTTGGGTAATACCTTAAGTGCGAACATACCCAATCAACTTTTCGATGAGAGTTCGACTCTAAAACTCCACCTACTTCTTGTAATTCGATCCATGCTTCAAATTTGCATTCTGTTATAAACCCTTTGCCAAGTTATTTGGGGTGGAAATAGTCAGTTCTTGGGTACAAAATACTGAAGGAGAAGTGGATTCCTCCTCTTCTTTGGTACAAAATACCAAAGGTGAGGTGGATTCACCCTCTTCTTGGGTACAACTTTCAACCCAATCTGCCTTATCTCAACTTCACCAGTCTGATTTTGACTCCAAAACTTCACTCACTTCCTCTTGTAATTCTATCCTAGCCATAAACTCCAAGCCTAATATCAAAAGGGGAAATCATGTGCTTTTGGGTAGAATTACCAAGATAGGGTGGATTCCACTCTTATTTGGGTACACTTGGTTATCTCACCCAAAATTAATAAATCTTAAACCTTCAAATCTACCCTTCATGCAATTGATTAGACTCGTAGTTCAAAAACCTTTCATTCCTTCTCCAATCTGATGCACACTTCAAATCATGCCAATGTTGTGTGGCGGAAATCTGATGACTTTGGGTAGAATTACCCAAGACAGAGTGGATTCCACTCTTGTTTGGGTACTCCTCAATTAACACATCGGTCATTCCTATCAAATTTCCCAGCCCACTAGCATTGAATTTAGCCAAATCGTGAACAGATTCTAAGGTACCAAAAGACTTCTCTAAATGATGAGGGTGGAAATCTCTGAGTTTTGGGTAAATTACCCAAGACGGGGTGGATTCCACTACTGCTTGGGTATTCTCAGCTATTTCACAAAGATTTCCAAGTGCCAAACTCTCAAATCTGTCCCCCTTACATTGCTTCATTTAAAATTTGCAAGCTTAAAACCAAATTATGCAATGAACCCAATTTAGAGGGTAGTGGAATTTTCATGATGATGGGTATTAATACCCAAGATGGGTTGGATTCCACTACTAGTTGGAAAATGTGCTTTCAAAACTTAATCACTTCCATCAAATCCTCAGCCCTCTCGGTCACCTTCATCCTATAATCACTCTAAGTCTTCACAACTCTAAGTTGACACCACAAATTTGGCCTAAAAGAGGGGGTGGAAATGCTCTTGGGTTGGGAAATATTTCCCAAAGAGGTGCAGAATCTGACCTAGTTTGGGAAATCTCAGTCATGCCAAAAAAATTCTAAGTCCCAAAACCATTGAAATTGCCCATCCCATGTTACTTTACTCAAATTTCCAAGTTCTTTCTTGTCTCATGCCTTGAAGGCTTGATTGGAGGGGGCAGAAATTAGGTGAAGTTGGGAATTATTTCCCAAAGAGGGGCGGAATCTGACCTAGTTTGGGAAATTTGCTTGCAAGCTCCGCAATTCAACACTTAGTCATTTTCAGCTCAGGAGGCAGGAGGATTTATACAAATATAACATGTAAGTACAAGTTTTCTTATACTTAAAGTTATATTTGTGTAAATACTGTCAGGATGTTTGAGATAGGTTTCAGCTTCATAGGAATTATAATAAAGAATTTAGATTTTGGGGGTTTTCAAAAAATTCCAGACAGCCAAATTTCAGGACCCAGCGTGCCTTCAATAACGTTACCTCCCTTAACCTATATTGGCTTTCTAAGGTTGAATTGAAGCGGGAACAAGGATTTTCCAGAGGTTTTAACTCTTTTCATTCCAAATCCCTTGGTTCCAACTCCATCTCTATGACTGGCTTAGCCCAACTTTGCTTATCCCTGACAGTCTTGACTTCCCAACAGGCCAAAATTGCTCAAAATTACTTCCTTGACTTGGAGACTTGAAAATATTGCCAATTTAAACCACCCAAGGCCACCTAAAAGCACCTAAGATCACTACTCCTACTGCTGCAAAAGCAAAAAGAGGGGGTCCCCATTTGCAATGGGGTGATGGTGTGAAATCAAAGCGTTATGGCTGTACTTGCATTTTTAAGAATTTAGTGTATTAAAAATAAGCTGTATATATATATATATGTATGTATATTCATGGTTACTAAAATCAATATTATTAGTTAATATTTTTTATCGTATCTTCTTTTACATGTTATATGCAGGGGCACAAGGGCTATCTCCTTTGCAAGTAATGGACGTGTCGTATATACTACTGGGGTTGATGGCATGGTATGTGAGTTGGATTCAGAAACAGGAAATCTCTTAGAAAAATTCAGAGCTTCAAAGAAGGCAATTTCTTGTTTGGCAGTTTCTTCTGGTGAGATTCCTGATAAGATAGTTTATTCAATGCTTCCTTTCCATGTATCTTATGAAAATTGTCTGTACACTGTAGTTGGATGTCATTTTCTTAATTTTTTATTTTCTCTGTATTTTATGAAACTTGTCTATACCTTTTAGTTAGATGCATTTTTAGCCCATGGGCTAATGCCTCCTAGGTCCTTGTTGCTATCTATATAAGACCATATTAGTGTTTCACCATGTTTTGGGGATGAGGAAGCATGTGGATGGGTTGATGTGTTTCAGGTACAGCAATTTTGTTTCATATTTTTGTGGATGATGGGGGATGGCTGTTAATAATATAGAAATTATTTTTGAATTTTTAAAATACAAATAGATTGAAATCACATAAAAATAACACAACAGACAATCATAGACACAATATTTCAGAAGAGTTAGTACAATAAGAATTCAAGATGGTAAGTGCAATAAATATTCACCGATTCTATAATAAATCTGAGAGACCTATCATAGACAGAATATTAAATATGATTTATATTGAGAGATGCCAGAAAAAGAAATGTTGCATCATGCATAGCACATAGGCATATTAAGCAACAAGCTCAGGAATTGGAGTCATTGATGGATTGATATCTTAGAAACTGATCCTCTTCCTTTTATTCTCTTTTGGTGAATGTAACAGTAAAACTACAATGGGCATGAGTTTTGAAAGTTTCTTTGGGTTGGGCGTGCCTTGTTGCCCATGCCCCCCTCCCTTCTTCAAAAAAATTATTTGTTTTAGGTTGTTTTTGAATATTTTTTGCTATCTTTTATGCATTTGATATTGGATATGCCTTAAGTCTCCATGACAGCTTGAGGATGTAGGGATATTCAAGACCCAGAAAAGGGGGACACATTCCATGCTTTTAGGGCATATCTTGGAGATATTCCCAAACATTTCAAAATGTGGGGGAGGGGGTTTTGATGAGGGAATGCCCTCATCAAGTCCCCTAGTCCCCTTGGATGTTGAGGACATCACACATATCCAGGGGACAAATCCCTGTGGAACTTTGTACTATATAGAGTTTATTAACTTGGCCTTGTTCAGGTAAGCTCTTGATAGCATCTATTGTTTGTTCTATATAGCTTGAGAGTTGACTAATTAGTGGGCTTTCTGCCTTCAATCCACCACCTTTGGTAAGATGTACAGTTTATACTATACACTGTTCTTATGCTTTTTTGTCAGTGATAGTTTCTTAATTAGTCTTACTGTATTCTGTCTTGTGTTATCTAGACTCTATCTTATCTCCGATGATTAGTATTTTTCTTTCTTTAAGATGCATTTCAATTTTTATCTGCCTGATATGGCTATAAATTATAATATATTGATTCGAATATAATTTTGGAATATATTATTAATTTGTTTCAGATGGAAAAAGCTTGGCTACAGCAGGTGCAGAATTAAAACATTTTAGTTTGCCAGATAAAAAGAAGTTGCAGAAATTTGCAGGGCATCCAGTAAGTGCTGGGTTGGTGGTTTTTTATGTAATTTTCAATTCAATGGGTTGAGTAGTATGATAGCTTGTGCCTATTTTATCTTGTTAATTCAATGCTTCCAGATTTATTATGTTTGGAACTATTGTTTGTTATTGTTTTGTATACAGATGGTTTAAATTTCTGTTATTTTCCAGTGCTATACAAATTTGCTAGCAGATCACATCTACAATTTAATCTGCCAAATTTTCAAGCAGCTTGTTTATGACTCTAATCCCATCAGGCATTTGTGAAACTACTCAGCACAGTTTATGAAAATGCTTTCTGTTCTTAGGAAAGTACATTGGCAGCCTGTACATTATAGCCATACATATCAACATAGGAGGAATTTGATCATAATTATCATTGTCATGGGAACATTGACAGAAACAATATATATTTTATCAGACAATGTGATGTGAAAATAATAACAGAAGCATTGTTTTACTGTACAGGGTTTCCATTGTCATAGAAAGGTAAAAAGCTTTTGAAAATGCTTTCTGTTTTTAGGAAAGTACATTGGCAGCCTGTACATTATAACCGTGCATATCAACAAAGGAGGAATTTGATCATAATTATTGTTGTCATGGGAACATCACCAGAAACAATATATATTTTATAAGATGATGTGATGTGAAGATAATAAGAGTAGTGTTCTACTGTATAAGATTTATACTCTCATAGAAAGGTAAACACTGGAATCTTTGTAGTAGCTTTGCCTCTTGCTTGTGTCTGAGGTTGATTTTCGAGGCAGTTTGCTATTCATAGTGATGCAGTCAAGACCGGAGAAGTCTCCAAAGGGGATGTCCAATCTTGCAGCAAGAGTCAACACAGCGGAAAAGAAGAAAAACACAACAAAGATATAACCGAATAACAACAGATTTATTATCAGGTAACATCAAATTACATCAAGCATGCCGGGCTGTTAGGCCTTCCCGGTTACGACCTATTCAACGAAAACAAGACTGAAATCCTAATTCTGATCTGTCTAACCTTGAGCTATCCTCTCTCTCTGCTCCCTTACTACCTAAACAAGAACTACAACCCAGCTTATAAACAAGATCGTCAGCCACAAGTTGGCTTATTCGATCACAATCTCCAAGATAAAGAAAACGATTTACAAACATATAGGTCAGGACCTAAATCCATTAGAACATCCACAAATAAGAATATCATGACGCATGATTTTACAAGGAGGTTGGCCATGAAAAGAACATCGAACAATGTACCACAAGCAACCGCAAACCATGAATCTTCACCGCAAGCCGGATTGCGCCAACTTGATCTTTAGAATAGGAAACCAATATAGAAACGGACTCAAAATGTGAAACACCGATCACATAAGGAACATAAGGATGCATGATCCAAGATATAGGTCCACACATGTTCCAATAACCACGATCCATGATCGCACACGTTAAAACCCAACGATCACAAACTGCACAATAAATCTCTTAGATTGGTCTCGATAGGAAATGGACACGTTACCCATGTAAGTGCAAACAGAATTTATTAAACTTAAACTTAATCTGCAGAATAATTACATATAATAATTCTGTGATATTAAATACTAATTTAATCTGAGAAAACACGCTGTTGTTACTATGCTGAGATGAACCTGATATTTATCGATTTCTATATCGGTTCAATACTCCTCGACTGCATTATATAAGAGCGGCTGCGACTATGAAGAGTCACGCCTATCGTAGGCGTGACTGTTCACAGCAGTCACGTGTCCTAAGATGCCCTGCGACTTTGTAAACAATACCGTCGATAATGCAAGGCAATACGGGAGTTTGCGATATGTGTTATTTCGATTCTATTTAATAATATATGTTATAATAACAATAACAGTATTATAATATTATTATTATATGTTGATTTATATATTATTTTGTGTATGATATAATCAATATTTATATATTATATTAATATTAATAATAATTATGTCAATATTATTATTATTATTATAATTATATATTATATTGTATTTTATCATCTATCTGAACGAAGCTATTATAAATAACACTCCCTCTTAGCTCGGGAGGATAGACATAATAATATATCACATATCTCATGTTAAATAGAATCACATATCTTATCACATACCTCGTGATAAATAGTATCACATATCTTATCACATACCTCGTGATAAATAGTATCACATCACATATCTCGTGATAAATAGTATTACATATCACATATCTCGTGATATGAATCATCACATATCTTGTGATAAATAGAATCACATATCACATACCTCGTGATATGAATTATCACATATCTCGTGATAAATAGTATCATATATCACATACCTCATGATATAGATTATCACCTGTCTCGTGATACTAAGGATATACTATGCTCGAGAACATTACATTCTCCTTATATATCCTAGTTATGGTATGTGCATTGACATTACGTCGCATAATGTCTACCATAACTGCTGATATCAAGTCACATGATATCAGTCTATTGAACATTATAAGATCGTCACCTTACAATGTTTAAAATACAAGTGTTAGTTGTCCAAAAAGTCGTCACCTTTTAGAAACATACACAGGAATGCTAGGCCCATAAAGTCATAGAGTCACACATATGACAAAAGAAGTTTACACATTAAACATCTTTAATATATGAGTACAAATAAAAAATTTACATTTCAATCATCCCAAGCTTCTTTCTGAAGTGATCAACTTTCACTTTGAGAAGGGGTTTGGTGAGGATGTCTGCTGTTTGATCTCCTGTACTGATATACTCCAACTGGATTGCGTTCCTTTCCACCATATCTCTCACATAGTGATAAGGAATTTCAATATGCTTAGATCTATCATGAAATACAGGATTCGCTGACAGCTTGATACAACTTTGATTGTCACAGTAGATGATAGTTGGATTTAGAGGTTTATTGAATAATCCCACAAGTAGTTTCTTGAGCCAAACTGCTTCTCTAGCAGCCATGGATGCCGCAATATATTCGGCTTCTGTAGAACTTTGAGCTACTGAGGACTGTTTTCTACTAATCCACGATATCATAGCTGATCCTAAGTTGAAACAACATCCAGAGGTGCTCTTCCGATTAGTTACACTTCTAGCCCAATCTGAATCTGTGAATCTATGAAGATCTAAGTCAACCTTCTCATACTTTAGACCATAATGAATAGTACCTTGAAGATATCTTAATATATGCTTCGCAGCCACAAGATGTATCTCCTTGGGCTCACACATAAACTGACTCAAGGCATTTACAGCATAGTAGATATCAAGTTTGGTATTAACCGCATACATCAAGGATCCAATTATCTGTCTGTAGAGAGAGGGATCTGCTAATGGAGAATCTACTGCTGCTTCCTTTAGTTTATGAAGGTTTGTTTCCATGGGAGTTGACATAGGTCTGCAGTTCATCATACCAAGTCTCTTTAATATATCAATAGTGTACTTCCCTTGAATTAGGACAATACTATCTGATTTCTGCCAGACTTCAAGTCCAAGGAAATAGTGAAGGAGACCTGGGTCTTTCATCTCAATTTCTAAGGCCAGATCTTTCTTACATTGTTCAATAAGGTGATCTTCTCTTGTAATCAATAGATCATCAACATATAATATTAATATTAATATATCACCTTTGCTTTGTTTGAAGTAGAGATTTGGATCTACATTATTTTTAGAGAAACCTAATCCCATTAGGTATTTGTCAATCCTTTCATACCAGGCCCTGGGAGTCTGTTTAAGTCCATATAGAGCTTTCTTTAATTTACACACATGTGATTTTGCATTGTGAATTTCAAATCCTTCAGGTTGTTCTAAGTAGACTTCTTCAATGGTTCCATTTAAGAAGGCAGTTTTTACATCCATCTGATGAACTTTCCATCCTTTGGTTGCTGCAATGGCAATGGCTGCTCTCACTGAGGTGTATCGTGCAATTGGTGCAAATGTTTCCTCATAGTCGATTCCCTCTTTCTGTGAAAAACCTCTCGCTACAAATCTTGCTTTATATTTCTCTATACTTCCATCTGCAGCATGCTTGATTTTGAAGAGCCATTTAGAAGAAACAACAGACTTCTCTTTTGGTCTAGGCACTATCTCCCATACATCATTCTTCAGAATGGATTGATATTCCTCTGTCATGGCATCCTTCCATACTTGGTGTTGAAGAGCTTGAGTAACATTGGTAGGTTCAGATTTTATGAGTTCACTCATTAAGGCCACATAACTAGAGAATCTCTTAGGTCTTTTACTTTCTTTAAAAGTCCCTGATGGAGCTACATAAGTCTTTGCTTCTTCCATTGTTTTGGTAACCCAAAGTTGTCTTCTTTTAGGGTTCTCCAAAGACGTGATTTGTTCTTCATTTCTATCTTCCTCATGACTCCCCCTGAATCTTAGGGGTGGGATCCTCTTCTAGATCCATGTGGGAAGTTTGAATTTCAGACTCAATGGAATTTCTAGCCCTTTTAAAAGTTATATCTTCCTTAAAAATCACATCTTTGCTTAGTTCAATCTGTCTCTGACCAGGCTCGTATATTCTATAGGCTTTTGAAGTTTCACTGTAGCCTACGAAAATACCTTTTTTGCCAGAAGGTTCTAATTTAGTCCTTTTCTCTTTGGGTACATGGATGTAGACAGGACACCCAAATATTCTTAAGTGACTAATGTCGGGTTTTATACTTGTGAAGGCTTCTTCGGGAGTTTCGACATCAATATGGGAGTGAGGACATCTGTTCTGAATGTAGACTGTAGTACTAGAAGCTTCAGCCCAAAGTGAAGTTTCTATATTTTGATCAAGTAGCATGGCCTTGGCAGGTTCTACAATTGTTCTATTTTTCCTTTCAGCAACGCCATTTTGTTGAGGGTTGTAAGGAACAGTGAACTCCCTCTTGATTTCAGCACTTATACAAAATTCTTTAAAAATGTCTGATGTGTATTCTTTAACATTATCTGTCCTTAGGGTTTTTATTTTTCTCCCAGAAGAATTTTCCGTAAGGGATTTGAATTCTTTGAATCTTTTAAGAATCTCTAGTGATTCTTTACATTTAAGAAAGTAGATCCATGTTTTCCTGGAGAAGTCATCAATAAAGATTATATAGTATAGAAACCCTCCTAGAGAAGGTACAGACATGGGTCCACATAAGTCTGAGTGGACTAACTCTAAGACATTGTTTGTTTTGCTAGTACTATTTTGAAAAGACCCTTAGTATTTTTACCTTAGGCACACCCCTTGCATACCCCTGAATTATATTGTTTAAGTTTAGGTACACCTGTGACTAACTTTTCCATAGAAGATAGGGCACGAAAATTGAGGTTTCCTAATCTTCTATGCCATATTTCATTAGAGTCTGCAACTTCATGGATTGGTGCTAGATTTGGTTCAGTACATAACTCGTACAAATAACCTTGTCTATGTCCTATAGTTTTAGCTTTCTTGATGGTAGAATTCTTTGGCCATGCCAACACTTTACTATCCATGAAGGTTACTCTATATCCATTATCTTCAAGTGCGGATATGGAGACCAAGTTTCTTTTTATGCTAGGGACAAATAGTACTTCGGTGAGTTGAATTGAGATGCCAGATTTTAATTTGATAGTGCAGGTCCCAACACCTTTGACTGGATGTGCAGAATCATCTCCAATTGTTACTTCTTCATCAGTTTCTTCTACCATGGAGTCTAGGAGTTCTTTGAATCTTGTGATGTGCCTTGATGAACCACTATCTATGACCTAGGAGTTGGATTTAGTTGATACTTGATTTGAAAGTGCAGAGTAGAATACATATTTCTTAGGTTCATGCTTCCCTTTGGACTTTCTTACTCTGGCATATGATGCTTGCTACTTGGTTCTGTCAGGACATTTGACTGCATAGTGCCCATATTGGTCGCATCTAAAACATTGGATGCTAGAAAAATCTTTCTTGGAAGAGCCTTTCTCAGGATGGCTTTTTCTCTTTTGAAAGAATTTTTTCTTTCCTCTCTTGCGGGAGTTTGCATTCAAGAGATGAAGATCTTCATCTATGTTCTTTTGATTGAATCCTTTCTTTGTTTGTCTCGATTCTTCTTGAAGATAGTCTGATCTTTAATTAGTCAAATTTTGGAAATTTAGACTTTGCACTAATGCCTTGAACAAAAGTTTCCCAGGAGTTTGGTAGGCCATCTAGGGCGATAAGTGTTAGTTCCTTACTTTCAATTTGGTATCCAAGGATAGATAATTGATCCCTTAGAGTTGATATCCTCATAAAATATGCATTGATAGATTCTCCTTTGTTCATACTTATATGATTGATTTCTCTCTTAAGGGCCAAGGTTCTGCTGGAGTTATTTATTTCATACGTACTTTCAAGTGCTTTAAACATATGATATGCAGTTTCATATTTTGTCAAAATTTGTACGATATGATCTCTAACTCCATCAACTATGATTTTCATTGCTTTTTCATTTCCTTCAGTCCATGCTGTTTTCTTCGGGTCATTCTCAGGTTCTGGTTTATTCTCTTTCACAAATGACTCAACTTTGTTTTCTTTTAATATCATCATAATTCTGAATTTCCATGACGAGAAATTATTTCCTCCTTCTAGTCTGTCTTCAAATCGAATTACAGTAGCCATAAGGAAATGTAATGTTCTTTTAGACTAAATTTGAATGTCTCAAATTCTGTTGCTGCTAGGACCCTTCCTAACTTGGCTCTAATACCATGTAAATGCAAACAGAATTTATTAAACTTAAACTTAATCTGCAGAATAATTACATATAATAATTCTGTGATATTAAATATTAATTTAATCTGAGAAAACACGTTGTTACTATGCTGAGATGAACCTGATATTTATCGATTTCTATATCGGTTCAATACTCCTCGACTGCATTATATAAGAGTGGCTGTGACTATGAAGAGTCATGTCTATGATAGACGTGACTCCTCAAGGAGTCACGCCTATCATAGGCACGACTGTTCACAGCAGTCACATGTCCTAAGATTTTCTAAACAATACTGTCGATAATGCAAGGCAATACGAGAGTTTGTGATATGTGTTATTTCGATTCTATTTAATAATATATGTTATAATAATAATAACAGTATTATAATATTATTATTATATGTTTATTTATATATTATTTTGTATATGATATAATCAATATTTATATATTATATTAATATTAATAATAATTATTTCATTATTATATTGATATTATTATTATTATTATAATTATTTATTATATTGTATTTTATCATCTATCTGAAGGAAGCTATTATAAATAACAACCCACAACCACTAAATGAATCCAAACTCGAACAACCCCGAACCAAAAGATATGCGATCATAGGAAACTTCTCCTAGATAGGTCCTAAACATCATAGTACAATCGCGTACACCAACTCCAACACATGATCGAAAGCCAACTCAATCATTCAAACTGGAAATTAAGAACAAAATACAAAATGTCTTTTTGGTTGATGCAAGATTGCCGACTACCCTAGGATGCTCCTGCATCACACCCTAGGTGAGAAAAGATGTTCCATGAGAGGAAATCATGAACATCTGATGGCATTCAGAACTTATATCCCATACTTATTCTTGATCCACATATCCTCTTGTCCTACAACCGACACTGTCTTTCCTCTGTCCACTTTCTGGTTTTGCAAATTCACCTGCCTTGGACTCTTCTCTGATAGTAACTGACCTCTACTGTCCTCTTTCTTCTTCTATTCACCTAATGTACCTTTGCTGTAATCCTTCAACTGCCTTTGCTTACCGTCAGTACTTCTCTAAACCACATCATCATGCTGCCTTCCGATGAGATTCTTCTTTAATCCAATACCATCTGTACCTTGTTGTCCAATACTTACAAGTGTCATCATCTGTTGTATTGCCATAGCCAAAGATGTCATCTGCACTTTAATCTCTGCAAGTTCCTTAGAGATGTTCTTAACTTTAACCTCCTCCAAATTTTCATTTTCCTTTATTCCACTCATAGGAATAGGTTCATTGATTCGCAGCTTCTCATGTCTTCCACTGTCAATTGGACAACATCTGACAACTCCACATCTACCATTCCCTTTTTCCTGCAAAGGTATCAATTTATACTCAAATTGTCAAGGTCTCCCAAGCAATAAATGACAAGCATCCACAGGCAACACATCACATAATATCTCATCATAATAAGTCCCAATCTTAAAACTAACTAGGCATTGCTCATCAATCCTAGCCTTAGATTCATCTTGCAACCAACTAATTTGATAAGGATTTGGATGTTTTCTCCTTTCCAACTGCAATTTACTAACCATTTCTTCTAAAACAAAGTTATCAGAACTACCACCATCAATGATAACATTACATGCCTTATCCTTACATTTACATCTCGTTCTAAACAAATTCCTTCTTTGTGCTGGTTTATTAATACATGCAGTAACTCTTCTACTGATAAGAACTTCACCTTCTTTAACAACATTCAATCTATTCCCCTCTGAAGTCGATGTAACCTCTCTATCCAAATGTGCAACCCTTCTTTTAGGACACTGAAAAGCCTTGTGACCTGTTTCACCACACTGAAAACAAGTACCTATAAATTCACCTTTTCCTCTTCCCCTTTGTCCACCATTGTAAACCTTAGTGGTTCGACTGCTACTAGATCCTTCATCGGTTTTCTTGGGATTCTCCACCACATTACTCTTAGCAGTTGATACACCAACCTTACCACCCCAGTTCTTGTCATTCAAACCGTAAGTAACTCCTCTTGAATACTAGGTCTCAAACCATAGATATATCTAGCAACCTTTTTCTTATCAGCTTTGGAATGACTAGTCCTAATCATGATCTGATAGAACTCTTCAGTATATTCCTGTACTGATTTGTCAACCTGCTTCAATGCTTGCATCTTTTTGAACATTTCCAATTCATAATCCACTGGAATAAATTGTCTCTTCAACTTCTCAACCATCCGATCCCATTTAGTAATCTTTTGCAAATTGAACCCGATTAGGATCTTCCACTTCTTCATACTCGAAGTATTCTTCCATCTCATTAGTCCAATCAATCAAATCCTTTGGTCTAAGGCTACCAACAAATGTAGAAACTTCAATTTTAGGTCTCTTTCCAATCTTAGACATAGCTTTCAAAAATTTGGCCTCTTATGGATCTCTGACATCTTCTACAACTTCTTCAAAGTGTTCTTCCTCAGATTCTTCATCACTATCTTGACCAACTTTCGGTGCAGTTCTCCTTCGCAATTCATCTTGTAAAGTTTGCACATGCATCTGCAAAGCCCTAAAACCTTCATCAGTGACTCCACAAACTCTTCTCGGAGGCATCTTCAATCCGACGAATTCCGAGAGAAATCCTCTGCAATTGCGGGTCAGATCCACACTCTTCCACCCCACAACAAACCAATTCAAGATATTGCCACCGCAGAATCCGATCAATTATCTAACGACTGAAAATTCTTGCTCTGATACCACTTGATGTAGTCAAGATCGGAGAAGTCTCCAAAGGAGATGTCCAATCTTGCAGCAAGAGTCAACACAACGGAAAAGAAGAAAAGCACAACAAAGATATAACCAAATAACAACAAATTTATTATCATGTAACATCAAATTGCATCAAGCATGCCTGACTGTCAGGCCTTCCTGGTTATGGCCATATACAATGAAAACAAGACCCAGATCCTAAATCCGATCTGTCTAACCATGAGCTATCCTCTCTCTTCGCTCCCTTACTACCTAAACAAGAACTTCAACCTAGCTTATAAACAAGATTGTCAGCCGCAAGTCGGCTTATCGGATCATAATCTCCAAGATAAAGAAAACGATTTACAAACATATAGGTGTGTTACTAAATCCATACAAACATCCACAAATAAAAAATATCATGACGCATGATTATACAAGGAGGTTGGCCATGAAAAGAACATTGAACAATGTACCACAAGCAACCGCTGTTAATATATTCAGATATTTAAAGGAAAAATACAATCTATAAATAGCTTTTAAGACTGAAAATATAATTGACAAAAATACACAAGGAGAAGATAGTACCTGGTTTGTAGCAATTGATTTTCCTTTATCTTGAGCCTTATGTTCCTTTATCTCCAGCTGCATATGCTTTTCAGATGTATGAGATAATGACTGATTTAATACTGCTGCAAAACATCAGATTAGGTACTGCTGTAGGTGCTGCTGAAGGTGCAAATTATCTTTCATATGTTATGTCTTCTATATGTTAGATAACCTGCACCTTAAGTCTCATTTATATGAGAGAAGACATGATCTAATTGCAATGTAGAAGCCGACCCAGGATTGGCATTAATTAATGTCTCAAGGACACTCTACACAAGTCGTCCCTTGAGATAATATAAAAATCGATTTACAAGATAGATAAGAAGTTGTCCCTTGGGGACAATGCTAAGCTGTTGTCTTTATTCAGAGATTAATAACATAATGTATGAAGTGTATGTTAAGGTGAATAATAAATAAGATTATTTATTATTCACCTTAGCATATACATCATTGATATTTTCGAAAAGGCCACAAATATCAACACTCCCTCTTTATCTTGAGGGAAGATCACAAATATATCTCATAATGTAATCTCAAAGAAAAAGAAACATAGTATATTAAAAATGTAATCATACCTGATGTAATCAATGTGATTAACCATCCTCAAGATGTTCAAGAGCCTCAATGCTCGAATGTGCAAGAGCCTCAACGCTCAAGTATGCAAGAGCCTCAGTGCTCAAAGGTGCAAGAGCCTCAACGCTCAAATATGCATGAGCCTCAACGCTCAAATGTGTAGGAGCCTCAACGCTCAAATATGCACGAACCTCAACTCTTAAAGGTGCAAGAGCCTCAATGCTCAAATATGCACGAGCCTCAGGGCTCAAATGTGCAGGAGCCTCAATGCTCAAATATGCACGAGCCTCAATGCTCAAAGGTGCAAGAACCTCAACGCTCAAATATGCATGAGCCTCAACGCTCAAAGGTGCACGAGCCTCAATGCTCAAATGTGCAGGAGCCTCACCGCTCAAATTTGCATGAGCCTTAGCGCTCAAATGTGTAGGAGCCCAACGCTCAAATATGCAAGAACCTCAACGTTCAAGTATGCACGAGCCTCAACACTCAAATATGCATGAGCCTCAGCGCTCAAATGTGCAGGAGCCTCAACGCTCAAATATGCAGGAACCTCAACGTTCAAGTATGCACGAACCTCAACGCTCCAATCTGCAAAAATATGTTAGTACAACAAAATATTCATATTTTCACCATGCCAAATTTATTTCTAAAATACTCAATTTTGTTCTTAGCAAGGGGTTTGGTTAGAATATATGCAGTTTGTTCCTCAGTACAGACATATTTTAGTTTAATAGCTTTCCTTTCTACCATGTCTCTAATATAGTGATATGGAATTTCAATGTGTTTGGATCTGTTGTGGAGCACGGGGTTAATAGCAAGTTTGATACAACTTTGATTGTCACAGTGAATAACTATAGGTTCCAAGGGTTGACCAAATAATCCCACAAGGAGTTTTCTTAACCAAATTGCTTCTTGAGCTCCTAAGGAGGCAGCAATATACTCGGCTTCAGTAGAGCTTTGGGCAACAGAGTTTTGTTTCTTTGTAAACCAAGAGATCATAGCTGACCCTAAGCTAAAACAACATCTTGAAGTACTCGTAAGATTTGATGAACATTCGGCCCAATCTGAATCTGAGAAGCCGTGAAGTTCTAGTTTCTCATTTTTATATAATAAGCCATACTCAATGGTTCCTTGAAGATATCTTAAAATGTGTTGGACTGCACTCATATGAAGTTGTTTTGGTTCTACCATAAATTGACTTAGAGAATTTACAACATAACATATGTCAGGTTTAGAGTTGATTAAGTACATTAAGGATCCAATAATTTGTCTATAAAGAGTAGGATCTGCCAATTCTAAACTAGACATAGCTTCTCTCAATTGAGAAGATTAGTTTCCATGGGAGTTGACATAGGTTTGCAGTCCATCATGTCAAATCTTTTTAATAAATCAATTGTGTATTTACCTTGACTTAAGATGATTCCATTAGATTGTTGCCACACTTCTAGACCAAGGAAGTAGTGAAGAAGACCTAGGTCCTTCATCTCAAATTCCTTTGCGAGATCTAGTTTGCATTTTTCAATGAGATATTCTTCACCTGTAATTAGGAGATCATCTACATATAATACAAAAATTAACATGTCACCATTTGTAATTTTAAGATATAAATTAGGGTCTGCATCGGTTTTAGAGAATCCTAACCCAAGAAGATAATGATCTATCCTTTCATACCAAGCTCGAGGAGCTTGTTTGAGGCTATATAGTGCTTTCTTAAGTTTACATACGTGAGATTGTTGATCATGAATAATGAATCCTTTAGGTTGTTCTAAATAAACTTCTTCTATTTCTCCATTTAGAAAAGCAGTTTTTACACCCATTTGATGAATCTTCCATCTTTTGGATGTTGCAATGGCAATAATAAATCTAACAGATGTATAACAAGCAACAGGTGCAAAGGTTTCTTCATAGTCAATTCCTTCCTTTTGGGAGAAACCTTTAGCTACAAATCTTGCTTTATGTTTTTCTATACTTCCATCTGCAACATGTTTTATTTTGAATATCCATTTAGAAGATACTACAAATTTGTCTTTAGGTCTAGGGACGATGTCCAAAACATCATTCTTAATAAGAGATCTATATTCTTCTATCATAGCATCTTTCCATGCCTGGTGGGAGAGAGCCTCTTCAAAAGAGGAAGGTTTTGAATCTATAATCTCACTCATAAATGCAGTATAGTTAGTATATCTTTGGTCTTTTGCTTTCCCTGAAAGTTTGTGGAAGAGCTGCATAGTGTTTGCCTCTTCTTGATAGTGGAAGAGCTAGGAATGCAAGGAATATCTATAGGTTCAGGAGCTTCTTCAATGAACTCATTGCTTTCCCTCTGAATCTCGGGAGATGGGGTTTGATCAATGGATTGAGATGAATTATTATACTCATATGAATGATCCTTAGATTTTGAGAAGGCAAGGTCTTCTTCAAATATTACATCTCTACTTAATTCGATATGATTTTGACCCGGAACATAGATTCTATATGCTTTGACTGAATCACTATATCCTACAAATATACCTTTCTTTCCTGATGGTTCTAGTTTGGATCTCTTCTCTTTAGGGATATGGAAGTATACAAGACATCCAAAGATTCTTAGGTGACTGATGTCAGGTTTGTTCCCAAAAAATGCTTCTTCAGGAGTCTTATTTTCTAAGGATGAATGAGGACATTTGTTTTGAATATAGACTGTAGTGTTAGATGCTTCAGCCCAAAGTGGAGTGAGAAGGTCTTGATCGTGAAGCATAGCTTTTGTAGCTTCTATAATGGCTCTATTTTTTCTTTCTGCAACACCATTTTGTTGGGGATTGTAAAGAATTGTAAACTCCCTCTTAATTCTTGCTTCTTTATAGTAGGTGCTAAAGATCTTAGAGGTGTACTCGCCTCCATTATCTAATCTAAGAACTTTTATTCTTTTGTTGGTGAGATTTTCTATTAGAGATTTAAACTCTTTAAATTTCTCGAGGATTTCAATTGATTCTTTGCTTTTAAGAAAGTATATCCATGTTTTTCTAGAGAAATCGTCCACAAATATGATATAATATAGACATCCTCCTATGGATGATACAGACATGGGCCCACAAAGGTCAGTGTGAATGATTTCTAGAATTTCTTTAGTTTTACTTTCAGTGTTGTTAAAGGTAGTCTTAATGTTCTTTCCTAGAGCGCAACCTTTATAGACACATTCATGTTTTAAGGGTAGGTTAGGAAGACCTACAACTATTTTGAACATAGATGATAATGTCTGAAAATTTAGGTGACCTAATCTCCTATGCCATAGTTCACAAGGATCAGTGGATGCAATTGAGAGAGCTTGGAGAGAGGTTGTATCAAGCTTGTATAAGCATTCATGTTGAATTCCTAAATTCCTATAGTATAGGCCTGTTTTAGATTTGAGTTTTTAAGCCATGCCAAAACCTTTCCTTCCATAAAGGTGATTCTATAGCTTTTATCTTCAAGGGCTGATATGGATACAAGGTTTTGTTTTATGCCTAGGACATATAAGACATTGGATAGTTGGAGGGTTGTCCTGGATTTCAATTGGATAAGACAATTCCCAATGCCCATGATAGGATAAGAGGTATCATCTCCTATGGTGACTTCTTCTCTGCAAGTTTCTATAAATGAGTCTAAGTTCTCTTTGAATCTAGTTATATGCCTAGAAGCCCCGCTATCAATAACCCAAAAATATTGATTTGATGTTTGAGTTGGTCAGGCAGAATAGAGGGCTAGACTATCCATAATTTTAAGCCTTAAAAGTTGAGATTGTTTTCCTAAAATCTGAGATGGATCTATTCTACATTGGCTCTGATACCATGTTAATATATTCAGATTTTGAAAGGAAAAATACAATCTATAAATAGCTTTTACGACTGAAAATATAATTGACAAAAATACACAAGGAGAAGATAGTACCCAGTTTGTAGCAATTGATTTTCCTTTATCTCTAGCTGCATACGCTTTTCAGATGTATGAGATAACGACTGATTTAATACTGCTGCAAAACATCAGATTAGGTACTGCTGTAGGTACTGCTGAAGGTACTGCTGAAGGTGCAAATTATCTTTCATATGTTATGTCTTCTATATGTTAGATAATCCGCACCTTAAGTCTCATTTACATGAGAGAAGACATGATCTAATTGCAATGTAGGAGCCGACCCAGGATCAGCATTAATTAAAGTCTCAAGGACACTCTACACAAGTCGTCCCTTGAGATAATATAAAAATCGATTTACAAGATAGATAAGAAGCTGTCCCTTAGGGACAATGCCAAGCTGTTGTCTTTATTCAGAGATTGATAACATAATGTATGAAGTGTATGTTAAGGTGAATAATAAATAAGATTATTTATTATTCACCTTAGCATATACATTGTTGATCTTTCCGAAAAGGCCACAAATATCAACAACCGCAAACCATGAATCTTCACCGCAAGCCGGATCTTGCCAACCTGACCATTAGAACAGGAAACCAATATAGAACTGAACCCAAAATTTGAAAGAGCAATCACACAAGGAACATAAGGATGTGCGATCCAAGATTTAGGTCCACACAAGTTCCAACAACCATGATCCACGACTGCACACATTAAAACCCAACGATCACAAACCCACGATAAATCTCTTAAATTGGTCTCGACAGGAAATGAACATGTTACCCACAGCCACTCAATGAATCCAAATTCGAACAACCCCGAACCAAAAGAGATGCGATCATAGGAAACTTCTCCTAGATAGGTCCTAAACATCACAGTATGATCGCACACACCAACTCCAACATAGAATCGAAAGCCAACTTATCTTTCAAACCGGAAAATAAGAACAAAATACAAAACATCTTTTTGGTTGATGCAAGATTGCCAACCACCCTAGGATGCTCCTGCAGCACATAGACTCTTCTTTGATTAGAAGAGACTGATAACAATGCTGAATACTCTGTTTCATGGCCTCTTTCTTTTGTTTAAGGTGAACGATATAGAGATTTTGCTTATCGGTATTCTTTTAATAGATCAAAGGAGATTGACGGCAATCCTGGATTTGTCTTTCAGTAAGACAATGTGCGGGATGATTACAATAACCAAGGTAGATAAGTCTGTAGGTATTAACAATGTGCGGGACGATTACAATAACCAAGGTTGGTAGATTTCTAGGTACTAGCAGTTTCTTAAGTTTTGCTTACAGATTTAACCATTGAAATTCTAGAGAAAAAGTAAATCTACCATTGGAATTCTAGAGAAAAACTATAAATCTCTCAAAGAAATCTGTAATCAGGAGCAAATAATCTTTTAATACGTTTGGCATGATTTCATTTATTAAATTGAGTTTGAGAACTTGGGTTTGTACTATATACCCTAGATTCAAGAACATTACTAATAAGTTCTTTGGTTTGAAACTGTTTCTTTAGTGACCCTTCTAGATTGCATATTAGTATTATCCCTTCTGCCCCTACTTTTCTTGGATTCATTTATAAAGCCATTCAGGTTTTAATTCAAAACAAATTTCTTAATCTCAATCAGCCTTAAGGTTAAATGTGGGCCCTTGAAACTGTTTCTTGGAAGATTACATTTGAAGTGTGAAATACCTATTAGTTATTGATAATCTCTACATTTTCTTCTTCTAAAATACTGTTTCTAATTTGTAGATATTGTTTTTTTTGTTTTTTTCTGTAGAATTCTGTGAGGGTTATGATGTTTGCAACAAGTGGGAAGCATATTATTTCTTCTGCTGCTGGTGAGAGGCATGTTGCTGTATGGAAATGTGATGGTAGTAAAGGATCTGGAGCTGCTGCTTCTGTTCTTTCAATGGAGCAGCCAGCTGTTGCCTTGGACTGCAAAACTTTTGGAGACGATGGTGAAGGTCTAAGTGTTCTTGCTGTTTCAGAATCGGGTGTTGCTTACATTTGGCACAGTGAGAGCATAGAAGAGTTGAACTCAGCAAAACCAAGTAAAGTTACAGTGTCTTTAGGCAAAGAGGACAGCTCTATTTCAAAGTCTTCGAGGAAGAGTAGGCCTTATGTGTTTGCAGCAAAACTACAAGGTATTGGAAGTGATAGCTCTTTAGCAGTTCTAGTTGCACATGGTAACTTAGTAAAGCCAAGTTTTGAGAGGTTGGAGGTCTCAAAGAAAGGCAAGAACATCATTTTGAGTGCTTCCGAGAGTGGAATGTTATTGGCTGCACCACAGGATAAGAGTGCCGTGACAATCAAAGGTCAACAAAATGGAGGTAAGTAATCTAGATATGAACAAACAACATAGGAAATGCCTGGTAACAATGAGAATTGTTTCTATTAGGTCAAGGTAAAACTTATGTTGGTGGATATAAATGAAAACAAGCATATACCCAGTGTATAACTGGGGTTAAAGATGATGTAATTATAACTTGCCTTAACTTTTAATGTTTTTCAAAATTCCTGTGATGCCTTTCTGGTAGTCATTTCATATATTTGTATTCTATTTATTAGATCTCCAAAATTGTAATAGATGTGGATTTTATGCAATGCACCTCAAAATTTTGTTCATCACATGTGATGCCTTTGTAGCTTTCTTATGCGCTTAAATTTGAATGTGCTTACAGTCACTGCTTTAGGTCCTGCCAATGCAGAAGATGCCATCTTTCCAATACCAAGAGTCGACATTGCAGATGATGAAAAACACAAGACGAAGTATGGAAAAAAGCGAAGGGCAAGTGATATTGAGGCAATACCAAATGATGTTGGTGATGATCTGATGAAAATAGACAGTAAGCACACCTATTATGCGTTCTCTAGTCTTTCTGGCCTGTGTAGGTTAAGGTTCTAGCTTTCTATGTGTGTTTTGCTATGATTATTGAGATATCTTATCTTTGCTTGACAATTGTGCTCGAAGAGCCTGACATATGCATGCGGCTTTGTGCTTCCTCATAGAGATTTGTGGTTTTGGATTCTGATTTGGGCTCATACTGAAATAATGTATTTGTTGGAAATACTTCTTCAACATTGGTTTTGTTTCTTGTATCATTTGTATCTTCGATTTCAATAATGTTTTAGGAAGAGAATAGTGAATTAGAAAACAGTTAAATAAGTTTAAATTTTAATTGATTCACAAAATTGTCCTGTAGTGATCTCGTCTGTCCATTTCAGAGGTATATGGCCAACAAGTTTACAACATGTCAAAGGCAACCACTCAAGCACCTAGTGTTAGTATATTTCAGATTCTAGCAAGGAATATATCAATCTATAGAAATCTAACAAAGCTAAGCACAAGATAATAAAGAGTGATGGATAATACCCGGAAATGAAGCCTTTGTTGCTCAATGATTTTCTGGGGATCCCCGATCCACGAAACAAATCCTTTCATCCCTGATCTTCAACCTTCCTCTAGTTGCCACAATGCATCAAGGTTGGATCAACCTCTCTCAGCTCTTACAAACAAGATGTGACATAGATCGCTGAATATATAATCCACTTCCGATTTCTTTCTTCCATGATATATAAGAATCTGGATGAATTACTCCAAGTGCACTATTTATGTCTGCACAAGTTTGCTGACCAGATTGCAACTATTCATATATATTGTGCCAATATTTATATTGCAGATCCAAACTATAAATCTCTGCCAATATATATATATATATATATATATATATATATATATATATATATAACTCGCATATCCAAACTATAAGTCTGCTCATATATATTGCAGATCACATACAATTACCAGCCCTTCGATCCAAAGATCTCGCCCTTGTTATTCACTCCTCTAGGACTGTTATATCTATGCCCTAGTTCCCTCCTCTAGGGCTGCAGCTAAGTGCATAAATTTGCTCCTTAATGTTGAATGGATGAACTTGTAAATCTACTCAAGTACTTATCACATTATGTTTTCGGTGTGTTCCTTGAGCAGATTTACAACCTTTATTTATACACATAATGGTGACTCTTCAAGAGTCACAACCCTTCCTCAAGGCTGGCCGACTTGTACCTAATAATTAATTTAATTCCAAGTCGGCCCTCATTTTCATTTACTTTATTATTATTATTTCAAGATCAAATTATTAACACTCCCTCTTGATCTTGAGAATAATAAAGCCCATGAAAATAACACTTCCTCTTGGACTTGAGAGAAGGATCAACCTATAGATCTCCCATCTATAGGACTCAAAAACATAACCTCAATGGATGCCTTATCCAATAGCGCCATAGATCCCACATCTATGAAGGTAGATCTCTATCTACCAGATATGGTGAGAACACATGTTCTTCATCATTCCTCAACCATTCATCTCATAATCATATGAGAAACATCATATCATATGATGCTTACCATCCAAATGTGGATTTCCTAGATCCACTGGTCTCTATGACCCTAGAATATCAAATCCATGATATTCATGATAACATCAAGTACATGATGTTTATCAACCATAAGTGATATCAAGTCCATGATATCAGATTTTAGATATTTCCAATCAATTTGTGAATTTCCTAGATCCACTAGTCTCCTTGACTCTTTTGAATATCAAGTCCATGATATTCAAGGTAGTATCAAGTCCATGATACTTTCCAAACACAAGTTATCATCAAATTCATGATGTTTTCTATCCAATTTGTGGATAAGTTAGATCCACGAGTCCTCTTGACTCAGCCAATAGAATATAAAGTCCATGATATTCATGGTATCATCAAGTCCATGATGTATACCATCCAATTTGTGGATAACTAAATCCATGAGTCACCAAGACTCAAGAAATGTCAAGTCCATGACATCAAAACAACATCAAGTCCATGATGTTAAGAGCATTGGTCTAACGAATTTCAAATCCATGATATTCACCAAGTGCGCGGAGTAATGGCCTATCGACATCAAGTCCATGATGTCCACCAATTACTCAGATGTTGATCCCTGATCCACAAGATATCAAGTCCATGATATCATGAGCATTGGTCTAACGAATATCAAGTCCATGATATTCACCAAATGCTCAGAGCAATGGTCTCCAGACATCAAGTCCATGATGTCCACCAAATGCTCAACAATGGATTCCTAATCCATGAGAAGAATATCAAATCCATGATATTCTCCAAGTATCCAATTCATAAGAAACAACTTAGCCATATGCATAAGTGTAACCAAATGAACAATCATAACCAAATGTATCTCATAATCAAAATCTTATCTCATGAATCTACATAAGCATAAGAGTAACCAATATGATCTCATAATGTACAGAAAATGTATTCACACATGTACATAAGCATTTTACCATGAATACATAAAGCCAAAACATAACATGTGCATATATCCATAAAATATGCTCCCATAACAAGAATATGCCAAAGCCATATAAAGTATGTTTCCTTAACATACATGAAACTACTGTAGTAGTTAATCAGCTAGTAATCAGGTTATGTATGTCAATCATACATTCATCCACCAATATACCTATATAACCAGTTACTCAGTTATACTAACAATCAGCTGTGAATGTTTTTAAAACAGCGTTAGATATAACATATGTCAAAGTAAAGTGTGTACTCACACATACATAAGGTATGCTGTAAAGTATGCTCCTCACACATACAAATGTGTTAACTAATCAGTCATGCCAATGACAGTTAATCAGTCATGCCAATGACAGTTAATCAGCTATGCTTAAACAGCAATAAGATGTGTTTTTATAACAGAAATATGTTAAGGTAAGGCATGCTAATAACCAGCTATATTAGTCAACCATGCTCACGGAGTAAGATCTACTCAAAATGCAAAAGGAAAGAGTTACAAAACCAAGTGAGCCCATGATTAAGAAAAACCTTTCTTATGCCATCTGCCATCCTCCAGGTAGGTCTCTCCAACCCATGTATCCAGTATACAGTTCCTGCCATGAAATCTCATAGTATACTCAAATAATTTATCCATGAATGTCTTTTGCCACTCCTTAACTTCTCCTTCTGAAGCTTAGATTTTATCATAAGATTATACTCCCTCTCAATGTAAGCTTGAATCAATCAGTTAAGGGAGGATTAGTTTGAATGATAATTTAGAGTGATTTGGTTCTTCCAAATATATAAGATTGGATTGATACAACCTTGAGATCTAATCCCTCTTATCTTCCTTAACCAATCATGAGGTGGTTTCACAACCAATGAAAACATCAAAATCATTTGCATGTTCAAATTTCAAATCTTAATTTTAAGATGATGCCAACCTTCACAATTATTATGAATTGAAACCCTCATAAGTTTGCCATTCTTAGATTTGAAAGAATTAGATTGAATTCCTAAATCTGAAATGGATCTTTTACTCAACCTCGCTCTGATACCATGTTAGTATATTTCAGATTCTAGCAAGGAATATATCAATCTATAGAAATCTAACAAAGCTAAGCACAGGATAATAAAGAATGATGGATAATACCCGGAAATGAAGCCTTTGTTGCTCAATGATTTGTTGAGGATCCCCAATCCACGAAGCAAATCCTTTCATCGCTGATCTTCAACCTTCCCTCTAGTTGCCACTATGCATCAAGGCTGGATCAACCTCTCTCAGCTCTTACAAACAAGATGTGACATAGATCGCTGAATATATAATCCACTTCCGATTTCTTTCTTCCATGATATATAAGAATCTGGATGAATTACTCCAAGCGCACTATTTATGTCTGCACAAGTTTGCTGACCAGATCGCAACTATTCATATATATTGCGCCAATATGTATATTGCAGATCCAAACTATAAATCTCTCACGATATATATATATATATATAACTCGCATATCCAAACTATAAGTCTGCTCATATATATATTGCAGATCGCATACCACTATCAGCCCTTCGATCCAAATATCTCGCCCTTATTATTCACTCTTCTAGGGCTACAAGATTTCTGCCCTAATTCTCTCCTCTAGGGCTGTTATATCTCTGCCCTAGTTCGCTCCTCTAGGGCTGCAGCTAAGTGCATAAATTCACTCCTTAATGTTGAACGGATGAACTTGTAAATCTGCTCAAGTACTTATCACATTATGTTTTCGGTGTGTTCCTTGAGCAGATTTACAACCTTTATTTATACACATAATGGTGATTCTTCAAGAGTCACAACCCTTCCTCAAGGCTGGCCGACTTGTACCTAATAATTAATTTAATTGCAAGTCGGCCCTCATTTTCATTTACTTTATTATTATTATTATTTCAAGATCAAAATATTAACACCTAGGAGGCCCGCCATTGATGGGTAAAGTAAGATGCTTGCTCCCATAAACTTACCTAGAAGCACCTAAAGGTTCTTCCTTTTCACAAGTTAATTGAAACTTCAGTCATCTCTTCTGCTAACGGATATTCTGAATTCTGGATATGATCATGATATTATATGCAATCCAGTTCTGGTTTATATAGGTTTTCTTGTTTGAGGGGACTCTATTCTACCTTTGGAACTGAATTTGCTATGTGAGAATGTAACTTGAGAAGGCATTTATGGCATTCATGTTCCTGATCAATGGAAGGGACTTAAAGGCACTAGAGCAACTTCAGGGATTGAGCAATTGGCTGTTCATGGCTCTCTACCTTTACATCTCTTATCTGATCATGAAACTGTATTTCCATCTTTCCATGTGGTTCTATTTCCTGAATGGTTGGGATCATTTTGATTCCTTTCATCCATTTCAGGCTTCAGCTGCACCCAATCAATAGGCAGTGGATGGTACTTGACTTAAAGATAAGAATGATGATTCCTTGAGTCAAGTTCATAATAGAATGGAGTGCTTGCCTTCTCATGGTGCACAAGCACCCTTTGCCAATGAAGAAATGTGAACAGATCCTGCTTGCATGCACCAGCAGTAATAGATCTGTTATGCCTCCTGAGGAGAAATCTCTGGATGTGAGGCCTCCAAATGGAATGCAATCTTCCTCATCAATTTCTTTATTGTTACTTTCATTTTATACAGATCTAATTGGGCATTGGTGCTGACTCAAGTGCTGATTATCTTTTGGTGTTTCCATTTTTCTATGTTCCACAGTGTTTTGGGGACGGGGACAGGGGGATGGCAGGGGACACGTTTCCGGGACGTTTCCTAGAGGGCCAAAAATAGGGGATGGCAGGGGATGACAGTGTGTGTGTATGTTTTTTTATGTTTTATATAACATTTAATGACAACATTTATGGTGAAATCAGAAAATGTCTTGTCTGAGACACAAAATAAGCCTGCAACTCCAACACTTTGATGCATGCATGAAACACAGATTCAACTTAGTGCCCGCTTAGAACCATTAGTTAATGTCAAAGCCTACATGGACTTGTTTCTACTTTTCCGTCTTTAGAAAAACATTGACTTGTGTTGGTTTTTAAAATGTTACACGGCATTTGGGGATGGGGACGGGGGATGGCAGGGGATGTGTTTCTGTGACTTTTAGTAGAGAGCCAAAAATAGGGGACGCGTCTGTGTGGAACGCAGCTGTTTTTTGATTTCTTTATATGAACCTTATGTCTAGGATCACATGGACAAATTCTGTTGTATATTTGAAACTGTAAGCATATTTTTTCTTTTTACCGTGGTTACATTCTGTCAAGAATTCATGTTACAAGACTAATTTTTTAATCCCCTTCATAGAGTTACAGATTAGCTGTAATTAAGAATATGATAATTGTACAATGGATTCTTATGTTATTAATATATCTCATTTATATATTTTAGTTTTTATGGTTTCCATCAGCGAGACACCAATTTTCATAGCTTATAATTAAAGCAATATGACTTTTTGCAGTTATTGGGAATCAAGTAAGCTGTGGTGTTCTAATCTATCAATTTTCATGTTCATATTTTCTTCTATTTTTCCAAATTATATATTGTTTTTTATATGCAGAGTTTTTAAACAGTAATCTAGGATTTTACATGGGAGAGTATTGCTCAAAATTTTTAACAAGTGATCAATGTCTGAGATGCCACAGTTGAGGACAATCTATTCCATCAAAATTATCCAGGAGTTGCATCTGGCATTGATTAAAAAAGAAATGCCGCACCCATAATAGGATGTGATATGCTACAACTTAAATGACCGTTTATTGGCAACAACCAAAAAAGGGCTAGTAATTGAATCAAAACATTGTCAAAATTACCCAAGACTTGGACCTTGCCTTGACCGTTGATATGCACTGAATCTATACTTTAATTCAATGTTGTAAATGGCTATTTGCAAGTACTCAAGACACTATATACGTGACCATTCATGCATTTGGACCTGGGATTTGTTATCAAGTACCCATTGATTCGCTTCTTGAGCACATCCAAATTAACTGGAAGATTATATTATAGTTATTGATAGGGACTGATGATGTTTATATATATGCGTTAGTTAGATGCATCTTTCTACTTTGTGGCTATATATGTGTACCCTATGCTATGTTTATAGCAACTTTCTGCATAGTTTGGACATGCCATCTAATTAGGCTCTCGTTTACCTTTTTTTCATTGTTTGTTGTATGATATACTTCTTCATTTGTATGGAAGCTTGTCCTAAAAGCTGAAAATGTCAAAACTAGAGGTTTATTTTTGAACAACCATATTGCTATTATTGAAGTCGTAAAATTATTTGGTCTATATCCTATTTTTTCTACTTTTAATATCTATTTCTTTACATTTTACATGAATACAGGACCAGCAGATGGGAATGCAGAAGTTGTGGAGGATGATAATGAACCAACAATGGAAGAAAAACTTATGCAACTAGGGATTATAGAGAAGGAGAAAGAAGATGATCCAAGCCAGCCAAGTCATACATTGACTCCAATACCACCTAATGCAGATTCTGTTGTTGTTCTTTTGAGACAGGCATTGAGAAGTAATGATATGATATTATTGGCACAATGCTTGAATGTACGAGATCCTATGGTTAGTTTTCTTACTTTGGCAAGTTAACCATGTAAGTAGGTTTCAGATGTGTTAAGTCTGTTTGGATATAATTTATTTAACAAGAATTTGCATATGTGATTCCTTTGAAAATCCTAATTGGAGTTTTGTTTTCTGCTTGCTTATGAACATTTTAGATCTAAAAACATGTATTATAACTTGGACATAACTATAAATGACTTGTTTGGTGTATCTTTCCATATTGCAGGTTAGAAGGAACTCAATTTATTCTCTTAGTTCTACCGATGCTCTAAAGCTTCTGAAAAGTATGGTACACAGGTTAAAATCAGGGTTAGTGACATTCTTACTATAGATATGTAAGGAATGCTCATCTATCTGACAATCCCATAACTTTCAGTTTCCTAGAAGGATTATTTAAGATGCCATTTTGATGCTAAAAAATAAACATAGTAAAGGATACTGACCTACCCATTTTGATCACTGCAAGGAGAGTGATTATCATGATGAAAGTAAATGATAGAAAACACCACTTAATTATGAATTTTGGCTATGCCAGATTATGAATAGATTTAGAACAGTGGTTGCCTTAAGTATCTCATGTCTGCAACATAGCTTTTGCAGATCCTTTAAAATCTTGTAGCAGAATAGATCCTACTACAAAAACTCATAATACTTGTCTCATGATCTGAGAATGTGGGTCATGGAAAGGGCTGGTCAGGAAAAATGAAATAATCATAATTAAATAGTGATTTAATGAGTAAGCAACTATACTCACATGTCTTGATTTGCCTATCTGTTGCCATTTTCTGTTCTAAACTGCTTTCCCTGTACTTGCCTACATGCAGAGTGGAGAAACAAGCAGAATGTATTGAATTGCTTAAATGATATAAGACTTCTTAATTGACCTGAGTGGGTGTGCCTCGCTTTTATCTCTCTTCAGATAATTTTTTTAGAAACATAAAGAACTAAGGCCTTTGTGGTAAACTGGTACTTTTTGCACGAATTGATGGATGTCCTCTGAAACATTGTCGACGCAACGAAATTTTCTACCTTTAACCAAGACCTTGTACAACAAAGGATTCCATTGAAGCTCACTCAAACACACCATGTAATATACATAGGAGATGCCTTTCCTTGGGTTCTCAAACAGTTTGTGTTATATGAGTGTATTATTAGTATTACTGATCATCACAGCAAGAATTTTAATGTTTATTTAGTATACTGTACTTTCCTTTAGGCAGCTGCAATTGAAGGAAATTCAGTTTGTCTATATAGTGATTCTTATGTTTGTCATGATATAACAATTCTTGATAGGTGCTTTTAATCTACTATATATATTATAAAATAAAAAAGAACAGTATTCCTTGGGTATTTGTATATGTTTTGCCACCACCTATTGAAATAGGTATTGGAGGATCTCAAGCAAGATGGCAGTCAATTTAAAGGCTAGAAAGCTAGAAAGGAAATTTCGACTTAAACCAAAGATTAATCAGCATTTCCTTAATTATAAAGAGATCTAAAACAACACATACAATCAAGGAAAATGGAAAACACTAATCCAAAGCATATTTTCCTCACCATAGAAAAGAAGAGAGGAGTAAAACGTGTATTTGGTATTTTATGGTGATGGTAAATACTAAATAATTATTCACTAAAAAGTTCATATTTTTGCATCTCTTTTCCTATGCATTTTTTTCTTGTAACATCCTTTGATACTTGGAGGGGCCCTTTTACCCAACATCCCTAGAACTTGGTGTTATGCGCTCTTGGAGATTTTGTACAGTTCTCTCAAAAAGGAATTTTAATTGCATAGGCAAGTGATAGAAGACAAATAGAGAACATAATAACCATTAAGACTGAGTTTTTGGTGTATTAAAAAATCTAGCTTCAAATTCCATGACCTTAGCCCATAGTAGTCAGCCTTCTTGGTCAGGCTGGTGTTCTTTCATTGGAGCTAGGGGAGCACTTTGGTGGGGTCTTCTTTGATCCTTATATCAAAAGTGTTGATGACATGCTTATAAAAGTTTATTTGTAGATAGATTTGCCTCTTGTGTAGGTATATATTTTATTATGTTGTTTACCTAGTATTCTTGCAAAGATCTTAGAATAGTGACACTTACCAGCTTAAATTATTACAAAATTAATATAATTAAAATTTATATTTTGTGTTATTTGAAAGAATTAATTAAATTGAATAGTGAACTCTCTGTAAACCAAAAATACTATTACCCGTCTCATTTGTTATGCCAGGTGTGGATCTTGAGTTGTGCTGGAGATGCTGGCAGATAATCTACACAGTAGTAAAATTAAATTTCTGGTTACAATTGGAACTGATAAAGAATTCCGCATCTGACACTTAGGGTTCATTTCTTTGCAGGCCAAGGAGGGCACCATATCTTCTTCCCTGGATAAAATTAGTACTTCTACGACATGCCAGCTCTATAATGTCTGACGAGTCTTCTCTAAGTTTTCTCAATACTCTTTACCAGGTCATTACACATCTGTTCTTTTCTGTTTGCTGTGTGGAATTCTGCTTTGTAGTTTGCTTTTATTCATAATAAGCAATTAGCTTTTGAAATTAAAATTTTTTCAAGCCTCTCAGAGTTTACCTTCATTTTTGATGAGCTGTAAAGTTGCGTAAGTTGAAAATTGGTTTAATTATCCTTGATCTTTTTCTTTTCAAATGGAAGTGTTTTCCTTTTCCAGACCTAGCCTATATGTTTCCATGTTCTTATTTTGTACATATTGTTTTTTAATATTTTATTGAACTGCTACATACTCTTAATGTGCTAACAATGTAATATTATCACTTAAACGTGAACTGTTGCTTTGTAACTTATATATATTTTTGTTCTCCGATGTCTCTAATTACTTTGCTTTTAGTTCCTTGTGGCATTTTTTTTCATTGATACATGGATTCCCTTTTAATTGATGGAATTGTCTTAAGGAATATTAGAAAGGTGAATACTATAGATTTACAGCCTTGCTGTTCCATTTCAATTTCTTTATATTTGTTTCTTCTAAAAAGTTGTTGTGAGGCCTTAGTTTATTAATTATGCTATAATTTATCAGAAAATGGCAACTAGCTGGCTCTGCTTTCAAAGATTTAAGGTTGAAACTCTTCTGATTAGGTTATCCTAGAGAGCGGTCATATCACAATTTGAATCCTGATAGCAATATCACAATTTGACTTGATGTGGAAATTATATCCTACTTATCAAAGATGTTTTTTTTTTCAGAGATTCTTTTTTGCAAAATACAACTATGTGCTGACTCTGTAGACTCACTTTGCCCATGTGTAGACTTGTGAGTCCTGACTGTGGGCTGGGCAGGCCTGTGAGTCTAGTCAATGTACTTTCTGGCGTTGCCTGACTTGGACTTGCAAGTATGGCAATTCCTTGGCAAGTTTTAGAACTATGTCTTCACCTTTGTCCTAAGACCCTGGCCACTAGGGTTAATGCCCTTGAGAGATATGTGCCAGATTTGTAGGGCTTTTTAATCCCTGACCTCAGAATCAACTACTTCTTTCAGTGCTCACTAATTCCTGGTTCAGCAGGTTATTTTCCTTTCAACTTAACTTCTATTATAAAATAAATTCTCCATGCTTTCCCAAGGAACTTCCCCAACCCTAATACCATAGTAACAGAAATATTTTTTTTAAGAGAAATTGGCAACCCAAAGGTTGAAAGGTTTTTTAAACTAATGGCAATTGAGTTGGTAATAATTGGGTTAGGATTAGGATTTTTGAAATATCACAGCAGAACAATCAGGTGAGGGTTAGGGCTTTCAATTTTTATTTTTACTTTTTGCAATATACAGTCCCAAACCCACTAAAAAACATGTCCTTGTTGCAACTGCCATTCTCATTGCAATTTAAACCCAGTTTTTTGGGTCAAAATCATTGACTGAGTTAATGAAAATATTACAATTTTTTTTGGTTGAAGAAGTTGGTTTTCCTGCTGATCCTGCAATTTATAGTAGTGATCAAATTGTGCATTTTTTGTATCTATGCCCAAAACAATTCTGACCAGGTCATTAGTGCTGCTGCTATGGTTGTATTTCTTTTAAACGTGTAGTCTTCCATTGCTGGGTTGGCCAAAGAAGTAAAGGGAAATGGCCTGATTGCATTTATTGTATGAAACTGCATCTTTCACACTGCTTGCTTCTAGCAATGAGCTTTTGGATGCCTGCAATCTATTTGGGCAGCATCACTGAAGATGTGTTCCAAAGAGATCCTGTAAAGATAAGTGATGCTGCACTTGGAAGAACAGGTGTACAATTCTAGCCCAAATAAGTGCCACATTATGTCTAATCTTTCTCAACCTGCAGAGAGCTCTTTGGCTAGTCACCATCCACATCCTGAGTCCACAACCAATGACTGGATTTGTTGTTTATGGATGATGGAAATCAACTACCTACTAGGACTCTGAAAACTAGTCTTTGCAGTCTGGTTTCTTAATGTTTTCTGTTGGTTTTGCTAGAAGGTTACAGTCTGATCTTGGGTTTGCTTGTTTTGTTGAAAATTATGGTCCTGATTTTTTTCACCTTTGTTATTCCCATATCTTGATTTTGCTGCTATATCTTCCATCGGCCAAGTTGGTCTATGATGGAGAAATTTTTAACTCTCTTTTTAGATTAATATATTTTGCATTATTTAAAAAAATAATGTATGATATATATTAGTGCATTTATTTAGTTTCTTTATTTTTTTCCTACTGGCTAGTGATAAGTACCAGCTTTTGTATTTTGTGTTTTCTTTTCATGCTTACTTATTTCAAGATGTTGACTAATTGCAGATGATAGAATCACGGGTCTCTGTATTTCGGCCACTGCTTCAGCTGTCTGGTCGTTTGGATTTAATCAATGAACAGGTTGGTACAAACATGCGACTCAAACTATTGTCTCATTTGAGGTTAACAGACGTCGTAATACTGATTTGGATCTTGAACTTCTCAGATATCACCGGATATAGGTGATGAAGCTCCTGAAATTAAGCCGGCTCTTGTGTATGTGGATGAAAGTGAAGAAGAAGATGAAGAAGAGCTAGTGGATGAAGCAGAGGACATGAGTGCAGATGAAAGTGATGAGGGTGACCAGGAAGACGTGATAACATTTGATCAAGTCATTGACAATGAATTGATGAATGCAGGAAGTGGAAAAGATTCCGACGAGGATTTGTAAACTAATTTTGTTTTTGATTGTAAAATAATTTTGGTATTTTGACAACTTGAAATGTCATGCGGTATTGTATTTTAGATTAAATTTATGAGTTTTCTTTATTTCTTTGTTGGGATTGCCCTAATGTGGTTTGATGTGCAAAATTGAGCGTTTCTTTAAAAAAAAAATTAACTCTATAATTCTTGAAATAACCTACCATGAACATAAGGGCTTTAATAAACATATGATGAAAGCTTAAGATTCACATTTTTTAAATTCCAATGAACTACACAGCATCATTTTTTTCTTTGAATTTGTTTTCAATGTAAGAAACTGTTTGTTCTTATAGGAAAAAAAGATCATGATCATATATTGTTCTTCATAAATTAACTCTATAATTCTTGAAATAACCTACCATGAACATAAGGGCTTTAATAAACATATGATGAAAGCTAAGATTCACATTTTTAAAATTCCAATGAACTACACAGCATCATTTTTTTCTTTGAATTTGTTTTCAATGTAAGAAACTGTTTGTTCTTATAGGAAAAAAAGATCATGATCATATATTGTTCTTCATATGAGTGTTATTACGTTTCACGGAGATGTGTCCCATTGGGAAACGATTCGGGGACTGGGGGACGGCCAGTGAAATAACCTACCATGAACATAAGGGCTTTAATAAACATATGATGAAAGCTAAGATTCACATTTTTAAAATTCCAATGAACTACACAGCATCATTTTTTTCTTTGAATTTGTTTTCAATGTAAGAAACTGTTTGTTCTTATAGGAAAAAAAGATCATGATCATATATTGTTCTTCATATGAGTGTTATTACGTTTCACGGAGATGTGTCCCATTGGGAAACGATTCGGGGACTGGGGGACGGCCAGAAAACCTCCCCTCCGTGTACCCTAATTTTGCAAATCACAGGGAGCATTTTGGGATGTCCCAAAAATGGGTAGGGGACGCATGAGATGGCTAACTGTTCCCTATGGCCCAGGCACAGTTTGAGCGGTGTTAAAAAAAAACACACATTTTTGAATGCAAAAAAGAACACATTGTTTAAAGAAGGTGAGATGGATGATACAAGGGGGACAGACAATATTTTGGGTCGTGGGAGATTGTTACTCTGCTGCCAACTTTATGGGAGTCAACTTTTAATTCAAATCAGCATTACCATATCTAGCACCAACCAGATTGTGGAATTAAGAGGAAGCTGCTATTTTATTTACCAGGCAGATATTATCAGAGGTCAAACAAGAATTAACAAAGATTGTTCAGCTGCAATTGTATACCTCAGGTCGTAAATGTATTATGTTTTTGGGACTAGTATCCAGTTTCAGACTTGATTTAATCATGTGTAATCCATATAAAACTGTTGTGTAAATAAATGTATGTTAAAACAATATGTAATTATTACTGTCGTCTGCAAGTATGAGTTACTGTTGTTTCCACCTATTGGCATTTCAACAAACATGAAACAAAAACCTCAGAAACAGCTCATTACATTTCACTGTCTGTCTGGTAAGATTTCATTCTCACTCTACTTAAGGAGCAAGGCAATCATTATGGCTTAAGGAAGGCAATCAATCATTATGGCTTGAAGGATTTTGTTAATTTGTTTGTCAATTCTCATGTGAAATCTCAATTGAAGTCTAATTCCATGTATTAAGCTTCAATGGCAACATTCAAATGATTGAGTGAAATACATTTTTTTCCTATGATATATGTTTTAAAATTATACAAAGATGATGTTATCGCGAATTAAATAAATATAAAGAAAACGTGGAAAGTATTGGAAGGATTACCTATTTGCATGTGGCTTTTCAGTATGTTGAAACTCAAGAAAGATGACAATGATAAGGCACCGATACCTAGTGTTTCTCTTGTTAGTATGATGATTTGTGTTACTCGTATTAATCAATTAGTTTAGCGTTTTCAGGCTGGGTGGAGGGGATTTAGAGCAATTCCAAAGTTGAGTGGCACCTAGAAACAATGTATTTGTCAATGTGTTGCATATATTATATCTAACCTTGATGCATTCTATATGTGCTTATATCGATTCTCGATGGCTTTCAATGCTGACGAATTGTTGTGGATTACTACTTATCTACCTAATAAAAAAGTATGTTACTAATATGCACATTAGTTGGGTTTGATAAGAATATTATAAACATGAATTTACAAGTGAAGTTGATTGATTTCGCATCTAACCGAATTTTGATTATATTAATCAATTTGTATTTGGATAATGTAATTTTACAATTGTCCATATTATTTTCATTAAAATGTATATGTTATTATAAACGTAAGACCCTTAATGATAAAATATTAGTGATATGTTGTCATACGAAAATGGAGAATGTTTCATAAATGTTACAAGTTTGTTTCAAAGTGTTTATTCAAGACGAGTACATAAATTTAAGGACTAGTCTCCTTTCTATAAATATTGAATGTTTAAATATGTGAATACTTGGTTGAAGTCACTTAGGGGTGGGGTGAATATGGTATAATTGAGAACCATATTGTTAATTGATATACTTGGTCAAATGGTGGCTTCCGTTTATTGTAATGAAATATGAATAATCTGATGATATATAGATAACCTAGTTATATCCATAAAGATAAAAAGAACTTGGTTGATTGTATGTGCTTATGTACTATTATGGTATAATTGAGAACCACATTGTTAATTGATATACTTGGCCAAATGATGACTTTTGTTTATTGTATTGCAATATGAATAATGTGATGATATATAGATAATCTAGTTATTTCCATAAAGATAAAAAGAACTTCGTTGATTGTATGCGCCTGTGTACTATTTTAATTTCATAAAGAATTAAACTCTTCATTTTATTGACAACATAATTTATGCCCAAATCACATACTTGATTTTGTCTTTTATGCTTATTATTTCTTTGCTTAATTGAGTTGTTGTATTTGAATGGATGAAAACATGATGTAATCATTACTTGCATGTCAATTACCAAATTATTCTCAAAACTTCTATTATGTATATAATGCATGATCTAGTTTTCAAGTTATTTTATTAATATATAAATAAATATGATATTTATAAAAGTGAACTAAAATTGTTGAATGGAACATCCTATTGTGTGTTAATACAAATCAAACAATTCCCTCATTGATAGGGTATGAGTATATGTCTCACAGCAACAATTTATGAAATGGATACCCCTTATGAAGGTGAAGGTCAAATTAAATTATCAGTGTGAAAGGAACTCACCACTCTTGAGATTGATTAATTAGGGCAATTAATTAATTAATTGAGATTCAAGTGTGAATGCAAGATAAATGAACAAAAATAATCTTAAGCTATGAGTTGATAAGTTTTTTCTAACTACTAGAAATGAAAAAGCTATTGATCAAATCTAACTGGTGAGATTTTCTCACTCACTAGTTCGAATGCTACCGCAAGTCTAGGACTAAACACAACTTTGGGATACTAGCACGTTGTGCATGCGTCCCATATGGATAGAGTATAGAGTTTCGACTAAGAAAGTGCAAGAAAAGAAACCAAGCTATACATGACTAAAAATAATGTAAATGCAGGTAACAAAATGTAAATAATAGAGAAAAGCAACTACTCTAAAAGGGGAAAGGAAGGAGTGAAACCTCATGAACGAAGGTAGAATCCCAAAGTCACTGAAATATCTCCTTCAAAACCTACACACAAGACGACAAGAGAAGTATTGGGTTGTTTGTTTATGGGCCCGCTGAAATCAGACCTCTATTTTGGTGTAACCACCTCCACGAATAACTAGGATACAATAGATTCGATGATATATAAACTGATAATGATAAAATGATATAATAAGTTAGAAAATGATAAGAGCTACGATATGCTAAATCGAATAAAAATGAATGAGTAAGACTACTCTCTTCAAAGCCACAAATTTGAAGCTAGATGGGTTGAAGGCAAGAATGAGCTCGCGTGCGTAAAGGAGAGAGTTGGAGTTCCAATACAATGAGAATAATAAGTCGAAAAAACTGTCTATAATGGTACAATGAGAGCTCAAGAGAATGACTGAAATGTTTAGAGTGTGTGAGAATAATTCAAATTACTAAGAGAGGGAAAATGAGACCAAAGATGGAGTTTAAACATGCCCAATGGATTCCTCGAGGCATTACATTGCCAAAAACAACGTGTAACCTCCCAACAACCACTTTTGGTTTGTAAATTTATGGGACGAATGCACGATGCATGGACATCTCCACATCACACATACATCTTGAACCAAATAGGTCGTGTAGTCAAGAATCCAAACAAGAGAGATGACAAGGCAAGTGGGTTGATGTAGAGGCTTAAGTGAAATTTTGATTATTGGCCAAAATAGAGGCATTATGCAATGACAAATTACATAGTGTAATATGCAACATTTAATTTTGGCTCCACTTTAGCAAGCATACCATTAGTGGAATGTGAGCTAAAGTAGAGAGGAACTTACATGAGACACAAAGGGGAAGCAAAGCCTTCTATCGATGTGGAGTTTCCCCAAGGGAAACGATCTAAATCTTTGCGAGATTGCATAAACATGCTAGATGAAAGAGATGGTGGTGATCAGACATAGACTACGAGATAGTGATAATTGAGTTTATGCCAGTGTGGGTAGCAAGTTCTCTTATGCTAGATAGCCATACGATAGGGCAATTTTTACTGGGCCACTATGAGAAGAAAAGGCTAGATAGTCGTATGATAGGGTGACTTTAGATCACATTGGTACAAGTAGAAAATAATATTATGCTAGATAGGTGTACAATATGGTGAGAGATTGCACCAATATGGGTAGCATTGCTAGATGGTTGTATAATAGGGTGAAAGATTTGCGTCAATATCGATAGCAGTGCTACAAAACCATACGATAGGGAATTTTTTTTCAATAGGTGAATTGGCCCCCAAAGAGAGATTCAATAGTATTATTTTTAATTTTTTTAAAAATACAAATGATAGAGATATAATAGCCCCCCTTAGAATGGAACATGTTGTGCAGAGGGGAAAATGATGCACTCTAAGGAGACAAAAATATATTGTGGCATGTCAATATATAGCAAGATGTTTCCATGGAATGTTACCCTATAATAAGTGAGACATGGATATCCAAACCACCAAAACAATCAGAGATATGTAGATACTATTATTTAGCATTATAGTGAAAAGATTTTTAGTACATAGCCGCATATGGGTATTTCATCATAGTGCCAAACGTTTTAGATCCAAAGAAAAGCACATGAAAGTCCTAAATTCCTACAATGCTTTGCAACATCACCTCATGTCAAAAAATAATATACAACATATAGAACATGATAAGAAGTAGAAGTGTACAATAGATAACCCTCTATTTTCAAGTACTGATTGAGTAACTTGGGTCCTTAAGAGGGGAACGACATTAAAAGATAAGCCCGAGGGAACACAGATAAGCATGCTCTAATTTACAAATGAAGAAGCATGAACTTCCTTAGAGATCCTCCACCAACAGGTCCTCATCCTCCCAATCTTGATCATATGGGGAGGGAGATTGAGACAAAAGAGAAAAGACTACTAAGAAAGCCCCAATCAACAACCAAAGCCAATGATGTTGCCACCTTGATGTTCTTATCCAAAATCTCAACTGAGGCAAGTGTGAGGGATTGTGTAAATATTGTTATCAATGCCATAGTATCCTCAAGTGAATTGAACATGCACGCCTCGTAAGATGTAGGCAAATCAACCTAAGGTAAAACTGAAGGAGTCACATTTTCGACCTCTATGAAAGGGTCACTTACAAATTCAGGAGAAGATGGAGCCTTCTCCACTGTAAACACTAAAAATGGTCAACACCTATGGTCCCCCCTTTTTAACATATCTTCTATATTACATGTTTGATTTTTATCATTCACCAGTATCATGTCATTTTTCATTAATTAAATAAAAAATATCATTTGATTAATTACTAGTATTCGACCCCTAATTTGCATCATGTCTAATCAATTTTTGACCTTTTGACTGTGTCCGATCATATGATTTTTTCAGGGTGGCCCTTAATCATTTCATTTCATCAATTAGGGGTAAACAACCGTTAATTTTCCCTTGTCCTAACTCCCATATCGTGATAAATAAATCGTATTTATCTATCCCCCTTTTCCCATTTGTCTCATAATCAATTAATTAATTGTCTAATTTCCTAAAAGTGAGGGAATAATAAATTTGAATAATTTAAATTCCTTCCATTTCTAATTTCCCATAATTCCCCCCATTTCCTTAATTTGGGCTTTCATCCCTTAATTTTAGCTTCCACTTCCGTACACCTTCCACCAAGTAATTCAGCTTCACAATTTCCCCCTAATTCACGCAGTGCTAATTTGTGCATTCAATCATGTCATAAGTTGTCATAAATTGGCATAACTATAACAATTTTCCAATTGTGCATTCAATTTGTCATAAAATGTCATAATTATGACATTTTCCATATGCATCTCTTCTATTTGTCATTTTCCAATTTTGAGTCTTCAAATGCAATCCTAAGCGTCGATTGAACTTTAATCTCATTTGTCGATTTGAGTCCCAAAAGTCTATAAATTGGACTCATTTTCCTCATTCTTGACAACCACACTCCTATTATTCTCGTAATCACTTTGTCAATTTACTTTCAATATTTTGTGCACTTATTCAATTAAGAGAAACATTAGAGAAGAAATGAAAAGAAAAGAAGCTTCACCAAAGGAGTTAGATCTTGTTTGTTTTATTTTATGTTAATGCTTTGTTTTGATGGCTTTATTGGTTAGAATATGAATACATCTTCATGATTTCATAGCTTTTGGTTGGCTAATTTATGATGTTTTTTGATGTTCTAATTTCCTCTACATTTTGGTGAACCCATCGTGAACACACCAAATATGATAAATTTGTGATTCTTATGTTTGCATGTAGGTTTTCATTGTTGATTTGTTGTTGCATGCAAGAATCTGGAGTCTAACTTGTAATCTATGTAGGGTTTCTTGTTTTAAACATGTGGTGAATCATAATTTCTAATTTTTCTTTCAATCAATAGATTAAAGGGGTTTAAAATGAACAACTTGCATCTAGCCTAATTAGGGGGATAAATGAACTAAAAATTGCACATAGTCTAATTAGGTGGATTAATGAACCCTATAATTCTCACTGAGATCTAAGTAGGGGGATGAATTAAACTCTACAATTTCACTTAGGTTTAATTAGGAAGGGAAAGTACAACATTTTATTCCATTTTGATCATATTTCCTTTCTTACTAGGTTAATGAACAATAATTTTTACCTAGCTTCAAATAGGAAAGAAAAGAACAATATTTTTTGCTATTTGGATCACATTTCCTTTTTAATTGGTTAACAAACTCTTCTTAGAGTGTATGGTGCTTCACCACATTTTTGTTTAGAATAGAACCCAAGTACAAAGGCTGCCTTCATGGGAAAAGAGGTACTCACCCCAAGGGAATGACATCAAGTGGGCTTGCACTCTAGTCTGCTATATAAATTAAGGATAAGGCCAAAGCTAAGTCTAGAAGGTATTAGTACTTACTGTATAGTTCCCGTTCAAAAGGGAGTGTATCTTTGAGTATATGACATATCCCTAGTAGGATTGGTTAGATCTTTAAGTGGCTCATTGGATGCTCATAACATTTCGGTTGAATTTTGACTAGAAGCCAATTGTTTTAATGGAAAAAGTCCCCTACTTGTTGAAGTTGGGACTGTGATATGTGCATCCTAAAGATAAACCTCATGCACTCTTCAATTTGGGATGAAATTTTTCTCGAGATCTTTGGATATTTAGGAATTCGATGCTTGGTGTGCTCGAGAAGTGTGTGCCATGCAAGAGGGAGCCAATGCCACCAAGCATCTATCTATTTGGTTGAAAGTGGCATTTTATTGTAAGAGGATTCAACAAGTATTGTCCTTCTCAAAGCCTAAGTTGTATATTGTTTTTTAAAAATTAAAAAAAAACCATTGTGCTTGACATGTCTTATGTGAGTGTTAAACAAATTACATTATTCAAACACCTCAGCCAAACTTTCAAACATTGTCCAAAATAAAAACCTTCCAAAAATGGAGATTCAAAACCATCAAGAAACTTGGAATCTTGTTTCAACCTTAGGTTAAAACCTTTACATTAGTCCTCAGTTCCTTGTATTATCCTCATTATAATTACCTCATTTCCTTGCATTAGTCCTTATTGTCCTTGTATAATCCTCATTTTATTTGCATTAGCCCTAATTTTCCTTGCATTAAACATCACTTCATTGCATTGTCATATCATTTCCATATATCCTAAGTCATAATTGCCTTTGCATTACATCCTAAGTCATTCATTACCTTATCATTGCATTTGTCTCCCTCTTATTAGCTCATTAGTCCTTATTATCCCCAGGTTCTAAGTCAACCATTTCCCTTGCACTTTTCTTCTCACATTTGTCTTATCCTTGCATGATTCTCCTCATATTAGCCCATTTCATCCTCATTTTACACTCATAGTAGTTGAATAATGAAGCTTAACCTTGTCAAAACTTTGTTCTTTTTTCATCATTATCATAAAGTCAATACCTTATCTTGTTTTGGCTTGCTCCTTTATCTTTTATCTTTTCCTTTTTTCCTTAAAGGTCTTGATCCTACTTAAATTCCCTAGGGTTATACCTTTAGGCTTGTATTCCTAAGGTTTTCAAATTATAAAAAAATAAAAGAATAGATTGCATTATTATCCCTTAGCTTACATTTTCAAAGTTCAAAAATTTCCAAAAAAACATAAATTACATTTGTCATTAATATCCTAGGGTTATTTTTTTCATGGTTTAAACAAGATCCTAAGCTTCTACAAGGCAACAAAATCAAGGAATTGACCTAATTTCATCACCAAGTAGTAGCCCTTAATATAAGTCTAAAAAAAACATGACGACTTGTCATTATTGGTATTATAGAGAAGGTGACCCTCTAATTGAAATACCATTATCCCAACATCAACCTTCTTATGAGACTATGCCATCACAATCAAATAATCAATCACATCAATCCAAATCATACATGTCCTAAAGCTTGAATCAAGATTCTCACGTTCAAGAAAATGTCATTCCTAATTCTTCATCACTAGAAGAAAAACTAGCTCAAGAAGTTGAGATCTTGGAACAAAAAGTGGAAAACATGGAAAACAGTAGATTTGAGATGTCCAAAAGAAAACCTTGCACAAATTGACAACAAGCTCTTGTCTCAAAATCAGACATTACCAAATCTTATGTCACAAATAAACATGACAAATCAATTTCAAACAATAGACACAAGATTCAAATAAATCCAAGAGCAAACTTTGATCAATCAAGTCCCAAATCAAGCTCTATTTGACCAAATACCAAATCAATCTTCATTCAATCAAATTTCATTCAACCAAAGTCTAAATAAATGTTTAATCAATTGAATTTCATTGAACCAAGCCCAAAATCAAACCTTTCAATCAGAGCATAGCATAATTCAATTAGGGCCACCACCCAATTTTGAACCAATCTTCCTTCCAATATAATCGAGTGTCCCTCAAGAAATCACACAACCCCTTGTGCCAATTATGAAAATAAGTCAATCAATACCAAGGCCACGTACAATTACATAAGAAAATTTACCATTGGTGAAATCACATGTTCATGAATGTCCTCTTAAGTCCTCAAATAAACCATTAAGGGGGTCCCAAAAAAACAAAAGTGCAATTAAAAGCATCCCATTCTTTGGACATGAATAAAGAATAATAAATGAGAAACCTATTGTGATACAAAGACGATAAAAAATACCATGCAATATGCAAACACCGATGTAGTATCACCAACAAGATCGTCTAAGTAGTGAAAATCGCAATCTAAAGATTTCAAGAGTTTACTTTGAAAATTGGATTATACATAAGAAATTATTGATGAGCATGATCAAAATCATTTACCCATGTCTAGAAATGGCCCATTCCAAAGCAATCATATCAATGATATATATGCCTCCCATGAAGAAATTTATTCTCAAGAAGCCTTCATGTCTCCCACCATTCCTTCATCCCCTAAAGCTTCACAAGAGAAATATGTACCATTTCCATAAAATAACATATCCAATGATGCAACCTCCCAAGGGCTATCCATGGAATAAATCCAAGCTAAATCATTTCTTGATACAAATCCCATCCCTAAGTCAAAAATCTTAGAATCAATGCCACAATGTTCTCCATTTCCAATCAAACCCAATCAAGAAAGTCCCATTCAAAACCCATTTCCCTTATTTCAAAACATTCATCTTTTCCTAGAATCTCCCATACATATTCCAAGTCATACCCCATGTCAAGAGGATGAACAAAAACACAAAGAAACGAGTCTTGGAACAGATCAAGATCAAGATCCCAAAAATGACCAATCTAATCCAATTTTTGACCAAGATCCCATCTTTCCTAATGATGATCCCAACATCCATGTCGATCCTATCCAAGATGATACCCTTCCATCTCAAGAGAAAATTGTCTTTCAAAATCCTATAAACATTCTGCTTCCTAAGAAAGATAATGACATCCCTTCCATCCTTCCTAAATATTCCATTCAAAATCAGGATAAAAAGACCCTTAAAATGGAATGAAATGATCCCCTTCCAAGTCAATATCAAAGTATCCCTTCACCTTCATTTCCATTACAAGATTCCCCAATCCCTTTGGATCCTCCTCATGAACCTATCATCCATTCTAATCCTCCATGTCCACCAAAAGATCCTATCATACCATATGATCTAATCATTGCTCCTATGCCACCTTAGGATCACATTATTCATCCTAGTCCACTTCATGATTTGAGCACTTCTGTGCAAGTTATTCATGATCCCCATACATGTCAAACAAGTTCCTCGACTTTCATCTAGTCTGGTCCTTTTCATGATCTTATTGTTTCTTTCATATCTTATCTAGATTGGCATGGAATCACGTGTTGTAGAGAATATCCCACTGCTCAAATCATGTATTATCATGTCAAAGGGTTAGACCTCCATGAAAAAGGTATATTAGAACCCTTTCATGTCAAAGAAAATTCTGATGGTTATGGCTTCAATTACTTATCTTAGTCTAAAGATGTTGGTATCCTTACAAAATCTAAATCAAAATATATACCTTCCCCTTTATCCCTTCCATCCATCTTAGGTCCATATATTCCTCCATCTACTAGCTCACAATCCACTTATCCTTTCCTAAATCAAGATTAGCAAAGGCATACATCTTGGAGAACCTTTCACCCATCTAAAAAGACTTCATTCCTTCCTATCCATCCATGAATCCCATTCCTTTTCCAAGAAGTTTGGATGCCAAGCATAAAGTCCAGTCCATAAGTCAAGCAATCCACATACATTCAAGGATCAACATGTCTAGTCTAATTGACATGTAAAAATAAGGATCCAAAAAGAAAAATAAATATCCAAAAGACCACAAAGGTCAATTAAAAAAAAAAAAAATTCAAAATCCATATGGGTTCCTACATCCCTTGTGCAAGAAATACATTCCAATGACCGACAAAATAATGAAAAACTAAAATCTAGGTGGATTTCTAAACAACTTCTTGAAGAACAGTGTCCCAAATAAAAATACAAGTTGTCATCCAAAATTTCTATTGCTCCATCTAAATGTCTCTCACCTTCCAAATCCATTTTGAGTCCTTATGTCCCAAAATGCATATCCATTCCTTTCTCAAATCCAAAATTTCATTTCCCTCCACCACTCCATCACCTCTCAAGGTGCGTGCCAATGTTTTTCTTGCCTACATTCTCATCCAGTCAAGAACAAGTCTTCGTGCACTCCCTCCATTATCCGACACCTATTTTCCAGTCCTTTATCCATCCTATCCAATAATTTGCATAAATGCTTACCCCTTCCTATCCATTTCATCTCCTTTCGTCATTACCCTACCAAGATCTTTGAGCATATTTTCATAGTCATAGTAATTAGTATATCTTTCAAGAGCACCATCCAAAGAGAAATATGCTTGAGTCCTTCATCCATATCATATCACACATCCATTATCTTTGTAAAAGTCAAAATGTCAAGAAAAAGCCAAAAAAGTCAAAATGACAAAAAAGTCAAAAAACAAATAAAAAAGAGCAAAAAATTGTTGCCTTGATGAAAACTTGGCAAATAGGCATCTTGGTTACATAAAAAAAAAAAGAAAAAGAAAAAAAGTAAAGAGAAATTATTTGTCCATTAGTGAAAACTTGGAAAATAGGCACTTTGGACAAGTACTATGATGAAAAATTGCAAAATAGGTGTCAAGTGTAATCTTCAAAATTATCACATTCCATACTCAAGGATAGGTTCATCCATGTTGTCCTATCATAGCCTTTTCATATCCTCCATTATCCTATGTCCCTCACATCCATTATCCTATCAGCTTATGTATTCCCTTCCATGTCTTTGATCTCGACAAGGCTAATGATCTTCATAAGCATTTTCATCATATCTTCTACACATTGTCTACATCCCTTATCTTATCCACATCTTGTTGGTCCATATCACCTATCTTATTTCAACCTTCAATCCATATCCCCTTTTTCCACGATTGATCTTGCTTATCCTATCCATATCTTATCATTATCCTATCCAAATTCCTCTCTTGATCTTGGTATAAAATAAGGATTTTAAATGAAAAATATGTTTTCAAAAACCTCTTGACATGTCCATTCCCATGGACCACATGCCAATCAGTGCACCATATCATCTCCCTTTCTTGTCATATCCAAACCCTTAGCTTGGCAAGAACATAGTATCCCATTTCTTGGATAGTCCTCAACAATCCAAACAACTCCAATGAAATAAGAAGAGACCTTTGTACTTCATCTATCTACCATTCCATTAGTCTATTCATAATGTCTCTACCTTGCTAGATGCTAGGGGAAATTTATATACATATTTCTGAAGAAAATATTAATGTCCTAAAAAATCCTTAAAAATCAAATATAATCTTGAAAAAATCTCTAAAAATAAAAAATGATTTTAAAAAAAAATCCTCAAAATCATAAAAAGGTCCTAGAAAATCTAAAAAATCAAATAAAGTCTAGAAAAAATCCCTAAAAATTAGATAAAGTCTTGAATAAAGCATACAAAAATCAAATATCCCTAGAAATCCTAAAAATTAGAAAATCATCAAAATCCAAAAATAATTAGTCATTTTCATTTCATCAATAAAATTTCCCTTGTGACAAGAAATACATTTGAGCAGATGCAATATGAAAACTCATCAAACATTATTCTTAATCAAATCACATATCAACATACAAATTCTCCAATCACATTAGCAATCGATCAAATCAAACTTTTCCTATCAATTAATCATCATCATCAGTCCTTTATCAAACCTATCATTTGTCTTATACAGGGTATGGTATACTCGAAACTAGATGGCATATGTCTTAGACATGTAATTCATTATCAAAACAAACATGATGATGATGATGATGATGACAATGACGACGACGACGATGACGATTATCATCAAATAAACTATCAACTTTGACAACAATATCAATATGACTGTTAACTCACTTGGTTTAATGAGTCTTATCTTTTATTGATTTGTCTTTGGTCATGTTCCTATGCTACTCAAGGATATCATTGGGTGATGAGAGTGGCCGGGATGGTCGATGATCCTTATTGTTTTTTTCTTCAGTTTGTGGGGTATTTCATACGAAGTTCAAGGGCAAGCATTTATAATTCTTTAGGATGGATGAAAACATTCCTTATTTTTAGTATGTCTATTTTACACAAAGGGATTGTATTATCACCTTTTTTTATGTACCATGGTGTGCCACATCCATTTTTTCACATTAAATAAAGACCTAATGATAAAGTGCACTTATGAAAATAATTTCATCATTATTAACTCTTCTCCATCTAATTTCTACTTTTTACTAACTCTTATTCTATCAATCCTAGCAATCATTTTTCAAAAATTGTCCTTATATAAATTTCACCCAATCTTTTGAGGGGGCATCCTACCTCCATTTTTTCATTCCTCTGAGGAATGATCTTTTTTTTGAAACAATGCTCATAATCACTTTGTCTCAAAGAGGGGCAAAATTTAGACACTAAAAAATGGTTAGCACCTATGGGCCCCTTTTTTTTAACATGTCTTCTATATTGCATGTTTGATCTTTATCATTCGCCAATATCTTGTCATTCTTGATTAATTAAATAATAAATATTATTTAATTAATCACTGATATTCATTCCCTAATCTTCATCATGTCTAATCAATTAGACCTTTTGACTGTGTTCGATCATATGATTTTTTCAGTGTGGTCTTTAATCATTTAATTTCATAAATTATGGGTGAAAAACCATTAATTCTCCCTTATCCTAACTTCCATGTCATGCTAAATAAATCATGTTTATTTATCCCCCTTTTCCCATTTGTCTCACAATTAATTAATTGTCTAATTTCCTAAATGTGAGGGAATGATAAATTTGAATAATTTAAATCCCCTCCATTTCTAATTTCTACTAATTTCCCTCCATTTCCTTAATTTGGGCTTCCATCACTTAATTTTAGCTTCCACTTCCTTACACCTTCCACCAATTAATTTAGCTTCACAATTTCCCCCTAATTTATGCATTCATTCATGTTATAAGTTGTCATAACTATGACAATTTTCCAGTTGTGCATTCAATTTTTCATAAAATGTCATAGTTATGGCATTTTATAAATGCATCTCTTCCATTTGTCATTAAATTTTTCATTTGCCAATTTTGAGTCTTCAAATGCAATCTTAGCCATCGATTAAACTTTAATCTCATCCATTGATTTGAGTCCCAAAAAACTATAAATTGGACTCATTTTCTTCATTCTTGACAACCACATTCCTATTATTCTCATGATCACCCTGTCAATTCCTTTCAATATTTTCTACACTTAATCAATTAAGAGAAACATTAAAGAAGAAAGGAAAAACAATGAGGCTTCATCAAATGAGCATTTTAGATTTGGCTTAATCTATTTTATGTTAATTATTTATTTTGACAACTTTATTGGTTAGATTAGGAATACATTTACATGATTTCATAGCTTTGTGGTTGGCTAATTCATGATGTTTTCTAATGTTCCAATTTTCTAGTCTAAATCTAGAAGCATAGAAATAGATAGAGGATTCAACAAAGAATATTTTTGATGGTGTAACTTGGGCAATGGGGTCCTACTCAAAATTTTTATTAAATGAGGAGATACCTCCTATCTAGTGTAGCAAGTTCAAGGACCCCGGGAAAGAAAGGATGAGGATTGGTAGATGTCATGGGTTGGGAAGACATGACTACACTAGACACCACCTATGTATGCTGTATTTTAATTGGTTTAGGGAATGATGAGATATCAAGAAACAAAGTGATGAGAAAAGGCTCTTGAGATGGAGAGGTAAAAATTTGGATCCACTTCGGGAAAATCCTACCATTCACCCTTGGAGAAGCAGGAATCAAAATTGAATATGTGGTTGGATGAGATGCAGATATAGAAAGAGTAGATGTGAGCAAAACAAACACAATAATTGAGGACTCAATATCTACTTTTTCAAAAACCTTATACTCCAAAGCCCTATCATGTCAATGATGCTCACCATAAATGGTAGAGAAATAGATGTATGATAGGATGGGAAAATATAATTGAGGGTGATACTTAGAGCTTTGAAGCATGAGTGCATCTCCTTTGTTTTTTCTAGTTGAAATTGCAAGAATGGAAGGCACCATTGGAGACTGCAAAGTATTTAGTGGGTGTGGAGGCTTTCCTTTAGAAACACACTTTCCTTTAGCCCTCGATGAAGAGGGAAGAGATAGAGAAGAATGTTGTGTTATAGGGGTGAGTTAAGATGTAGGGACAAAGATAAGAGGGGCCACATGTGCTATAGATTTATAAGAAAATTCTTTGGTCTTATACTTGTTATAAGTTTTAAATAATATATCATGTTGGGGAAATAAGGACCCTATTAGAATAGGCATAAATGAGATAAAATGAATCCTTCATAGGATACCAAGGGATTATAACTAGTGTCATAGATAGTGTGCATGTTACCCACATGAGAAAATTTAACACATTTATGAACCACTGAGGGGACCGATGCCATAGAGACCAGCGAGGGGATACCTAGCTTCACTCATAAGATGTCTGACTTAGGAATGAAGAAATTTTTTTGTAGAAACCACATTGAATCCCACAAGGACCATCAGGGTGGTAGATATAATATGAATTTTCATGGTCACATGATACTCATCATATCTTGCATGGTGCATCCCATTAGGAAAGAGTACCTACTCCATAATAATATCTATTCTACACACAAGATCAACCATAACACCTCTTATGATATTTCTATTGATTTGCGTAGGTATGTACAAAGGAGAAGGCTTTGTGAAACAATGTGTGTCTAGAGGTGTAAATGTGATGTCCATGTTATTTATCCTCTGGTTATAGGGCGAGATAGGAGTGATGGTTACCATATTGACAAATGGACTATCACCCAATGAAGGGGGAGAAGATGATGATGTAGAAGGCTTCATGTTGAGTTCACCGACAATATGGAGAAGGGTATTCACCACCTTCAAGATTAATGAAATACTAAGGAGTGAATTGGTGTTTACACCACCTCACTAAAATAGCACCAATTAATTAACCAAGATTTAAGTGTGAATGCAAGATAAATGACTGAAAAATAACTCTAAGCTATGAACTGATAAAAAATATTCTAACTACTAGAAATGAAAAATATATTGATCAACTTGTTAGAAAAATGTGTCTCAACCTTGTAGTCACAAGTGGAAGCTATTTTTAGTAAGTTTTTTGTTTGAGCATGTATTGTTCCAATTAATTGCCTGGAGGTTCAATTTGGATATGTAAGCATGTCGATAAAGGTTCATGGCAAGATCATGCTTGGTTTTGAAGATATTGAATTTTCTATTTTTGACGGGTGGTAAGAAAACTTTGAACTTAATTTTGAAGGCCTTATATGATTTGGAAGGGGTCAAGACTTGTCTGAGACAATACTTTGTGGTTCCATCTATAGATTTCTTTGAGAGGTTTATGAAAAGTGGTTATAATAGAAAATTGGGTACACAATTCAAAAGTTGTGGCCTCTAGAAGTTGGGTCTCCTAAAATAGGAAAATAAAAAATACATTGGAAACATAAATGAGTGGTAAAAGTGAGTTACATGTGTTGGTGTGTATATTGACACATCATCGACCATCTTGTATTGGAGATAAGATGGGAAGTGCCTTACTAGGTGGTTTTAGCCCATGGTTTTGTAATACCATTTGGCAATTTCTTGTAGTGTATCTCCTATATATGAGGTGTGCGAGATAAATGTTGTGTGTAAGAGTCTTATATATTTATAGATTCCTCTAGATATTTGGTCGGTGATACTCCTGAAAGAATCTTTCTTTGAAAGTATATTGTAATATGTCTTTGATTGCTGAATAATATATTGGGCTTCTTTTGGAGTGTGGGTTTTTTTTTCTTGAAAGTGTTTTCCCCATGTAAATATTTGTGTTGTGGTATGCATTTTATTTATCCTTATGTTTATTAATATTAAATTTTTGTAACTGTTGAAAAGATTTACACTATCCTCTCCTCAAGATTAGTGTAGGAAGTTCTGCTAATTAACTTCTTTACACAAATCTAGCTAGTGAAATCCACTAATTCATTGTCTTGGACGCGAGCATGAGTCTAGGACTAAATACGGATTTGGGATGCCAACACATTGTGTCTGCATCGTGTATGAACAAAAAACAAAGTATTAAGTAGGAAATTGCAAGAACAAAAAACAAGCTAAAAAGAACTACAATAATGTAAATGCAAGTAACAAAATGTAAATAAAAAAGAAAAGAAACTATTTTAAAAGATAAAAGGAAAGAATGAAGCCTTGTGAATAGATGTAGAAGTCCCAAAGTCATTAAACCACGTCCTCATTCAAAACCCACACACAAGACAAAAAGAAAAGTGTTGGACTATTTGTTTTAGAGGTCTATTGAAGTTAGACCCCCATATTAGCGTTTCCATTTCTACAGATAGCCAAAATACAATAGATTCAATGATAGATAAAGTGATAATGATAAAAAAATATTAATCAAATAGAAAATTATAAGAGCTATGATATGATAAATAAATAAAATGAATGGGAGTAAGACTACTCCCCTTAAAAGCCACAAAGCGAAAGCTAGATAAGTTGAAGGCAATAATGAGCTTGCATGCATGTAGGAGAGTGTTGGAGTTGCAATACAATGAGAAAAATAAGCCAAAAAACTATTTGAAATGGTAGAATGAGAGCTCAAGAGAATGAATCAAAATTTCAAATTGTGTGAGAGAAATTCAAATGAATAAGAGAGGGAAAATGAGGCCAAAGATGGAGTTTAAACATGCCCAATAGATTCCTTGTGTACGTGGATTATCCAGAGATGTATTACATTTCCTAAAAAAGTAGGTGTAATATCTCAATGACCACCTTTATTCTATATATTTTTTAGATGAATGCATGCCACATGGATGTCTTTACAACATGCACACATTGTGAACCAAACATGCTGGATGATCAAGAATCCCGACAAGGGAGATGACAAGGCAAGTGGGTTGATGTGGATGCTTAAGGAAAATTTAATTTTTCAGTCAAATTGGAGGCATTATGAGATGAAGAATTACACTAAGCATAATTTGTGATATTCACATGGTACCTCAAAATTACTAGAATTTAAAAACTTGAATAAACCTTAATACCTAGTGCAAATGAATAGAAACAAAATTGTGGATAGCAACACAAATTTAGTTTCCAATAGAGAAAACCTAATGATACAAAAGAAAAATAGAATCAAGATAATGCTTAAGAAAATGTTTTCAGAAATGCAATAATAATGCAATACAATGAAATTCCAAGGCTAGCTAGGATTGAGTATTTATAGTAAATTAAAGAGGGGAGAGGTGGAAAATATGACCAATAAGAAGAATCCACTTGTATAGCTTCAAGTAGCAAGTGTAAATCCCATGGAAGATTTTGACACCTTGCACACAGTCTCATGATTACTCACATTATTAATCTTAAACAAGGTTAATTAAAAGTACATGAAAACCTAGGAATAGGAAAATAAATAGCGAACTAGGAAATAAAAGCCTAAACTAGCATGTCCCCTTAAGAACAATATAGGTGGGTGGTAATTAGATGGATTCTAACAACTAAAACCAAAGTACCCATATATAAATAATTCCCCCGAAGAAAAAATAGAAGCCCCTTCACACATAGAGAGAGAGAGAGAGAGAGAGAGAGAGAGAGAGAGAGAGAGAGAGAGAGATGGTCCACAATTATCAATCAATATTTCTCTTCTTAGGAAGAAAAAAACCAAAGGTGCATGCAAGAAAATATTCTTATTGTTATTGTAAGGAATATGTAGGAATAACTATTAAAATGAATAATATCTCTAAACTCTACTCATAGATCTCTATGTCAATACTAAATGGTGTCATGATCAAATCAAACATTCTGGGTGACAATGCTGGAAATAAAAATCTAGAATATCCTAGAAACTGATATAGAACATAATCCAAAGACTCAAGTATCTCCTCTAAAGGAAAAGAGACATTTAAATCTTGTGCCAAAGTATCCACTCTCATATCAAATTGTGAGAAATTATCATGTAGATAATGAAGAAGAGGGTTAAAATATTTCCTTAATAATTGGAGAAGATTCATACTCATTAAAGAGAAGATATAAAAAATCAATAATGTCTCCCAAATATGCAAACTTATATTCCAAAAATAATTTTGAAATGCATATCAATAATTTGTCCCACAAAGCTCTATTTGAAAAACTGTGTATGTCCTATTGCAAGGAATCAATGAAAGATTTTGATGAAGCAATTTTAAAACCTAAAGAAGAAATAGGTCTAGATGGGGTATCAATAAAAGTCTCATTATCTTCCACAAGAGTTTGCTTACTCAAGGAAACATCACTTTTAAATGAATATTAATGCCTCCATATAATAATTGGATGATAGTGAAAGGGAACTCAGTGTGCTCTATGCTATGTAATGTATCCTTATAAATAATATGACATTTTAGTCAGCAAACCATCCCATTATTAAAAAACCATGCATTATTTTGTTCATAGTCACTTGGCTTAGGAACAAGTCGAAGGAGATAGGGTACTAGATCCCACTCAAGGGAGTGATTCTTTATCCCTTGTTTCCAAGAAAAATAGTTCTTTGAAGTTATCTTGACAATTATTTTAAAAAAAAAATCAAGAGACATGATTAACCCCTCATCCCCCCATGAATGAAAATCTATGTCAATTCATGATTACACAAAAGACATCAATAGATACGCCTTTCCACCAACCTTATGAATCAACCGTTCCCAAAATATTACAATGTTGACATTTTTATAGTATTATGCAATTACAAGGTTTTTTCCAATACTACAAGTGTTAAAACCCATAATGCACTACACTTGACACAAAATCTAGAAAAAATAGCTATGTGGTTGTGCTCAACACCAACTTCAACTTGCAATATCTGAAAATAATGAAAATAAAAATGAATGATCCTCACATGGTTGGAAGTGGTCATCTTTAGCTTTCAAAAATATATTATTCATTGGAATGTGACATTTAAGGCAAAAAATATGAATATTTAAAAAATTGAATTTGTCTTAGAGGAATGACTTTTCTAACAAAAAAGGTTTTACTTTTAATTTGAATTTCTAAGAATTCTACTCACTATTTACAAAAAATAACAAAAACCTAGAAATATTTTGATGCTACATACAAAACACAAAACATTTTTCTTTCCAACAAGTAGAAGCTGGAAAATGATATAAACCTAAACTCCAACTTGAAAGAAAAATAAACATGTGACACTTTTTGAACAATGATTTTTTTGAGATCTATTTAGCATCTAAAAATTCTAATAGATACCCAAATGGTTTTCCAACCTTGGGAACAAAACCTAGAAACCATTTTTCTATTTGACTTGCATAAAATAAAAATATGATGCAAAACTGAAAACTCCTTCAATCTTGGCTCTAATTTTCTATGCTGTGATTTTGGTGAAAAAAATCAAAATATTAATTTAATTATAACCTTCTATATGATACAAGAAAAAATACCACGAGGATTACCAAAATCTTGCAAACACCCAAATTTTACAAAATATTGCAAAAAAAACCTTAGAGTTTTAAAGTTTTCCCTCAAACTTTTATGATTCTCTAGTTCATATGAAAACACAAGAGAAAAGCATATTAGGTTTTTAGGAAACCTACCAAAAAATGATTAGCCCCCTTGAATCTCTCAAATAAGGAAACTAAAAACTATTTTTGCACTAAAATCACTCTAATACCATATTAGAATCTAAAAAGATGAATAAACTAGAATGCTTAGTGCAAATGAATAGAAATGAATTTATGAAGGTAAATGCTACAAGATCAAAATAACAACATAGTTAGTCTCCATTTGAGAAATAAAAATGCTACAAAAAAAAAATATCATTAGGAGAATGAAAAAGAAAATAGCTATAAAATACAATTATAATGTAGTACAATGGAATGCCAAGACTAGCTAGGAGTGATTATATTTAGAAAATGAGAGAGGGGAAAGGTGGCATATATAGAAAATAGAAATATTCCACCACAATAGACTAAAAGAGGCAAGTTTAGCTCTCATGGAAGATGCCAACACTTTGCAACCCAAAAACACTAATAATAACATTATTTATCTTAAACAAGCTTAAATAAAAGTATAAGAAAAACCTAGGAATAAGAAAATAATTAACCAACTAGAAAAGAAAAATCTATCAGATACATTAAATTTCCACAATCCATATTACTGTAAGTGTCAGTTTCTGGATTTGATTGTGTAGCATTTTTTAATCATCAAATCCAGAAACTGACACTTAAAGAAAAATCTATACTAACAAAAAGGAAACCCAAGAAAGTATCTCCACCTTCCTATGTTAGGATCATAGTTGAATGTTAATAGCATCTTGTTTCCTTTTCCACACCATGTAAATGGGGCTAAATTCTAAGTTTCATAGAAGGGCTACATCCTGCCAAGTCCCAAGGTGTCAACAAATAAATCATTGAAGGAGATTCTCATCTAGTCATCAACACCCTTTTGAAAGTACCCTAAATTAGAATATCTAATGCTTACTCAATCCACCTCTAGAGTTGTTTCTATAATATATAACCACATTAGATATATATTTATTTCTAAGAGGCAAAATGCTTGACATATCATTTAGCCAATGTACATATATGATTTTGTAAGACTTTCAATAATTGAAAGCATCCTCTCTAACAATCAAAAAATACTTTTATTTACAAGAGGATTGCATTGAATGCATGACATAGTAGATTATTTTCTCCTACAAGGTCTTGGTTGGAGCAGTGAGGAAGAAGTTGTTTCCAAGTGCAACATGGTTGAAATAATTGGAGATGAGTTTTGTAGTCAACTAATAACACACTCTCTTACCTAGTCAAATGTGCCAATTTTTAGATAATATTTTTCTTTCTTTCTTTTCTCACCTTTAGGCATACGTGGTTACATATATTTGGAACATATACCATGTAGGGCATCTCTTTTGAGATTTGGATGAAGGTTTGATATTTCTTAAGCCAACATATTTAGAGATGAGCACGTTATATTGGTGTCCATAAACTCAAGAAAAGGGACCTTTTTTCAAATCTCGTTATAAATTTATATGATCAATTAATAATTTTTGATTGTCAACTTAGACATTGTGAAATGCAATTTGTTGTTGTTAATAATAGTTCTCTAAAAAGGATCCTTGATGGTAAAATTAAATATTCCCTAGTTTCTTTAAACTCTCCATCTTTTGACTCACTAAAAATGTAATGAATTCATGGGTGAAAGTGAACCTAATATCAAAGATATCCTTGTAGGCCTACCTAGAGCTAAAATTCTCATCACCAAGATGGGTATGTGTGTCAACGTCTCTTCTAGTGTTAGTTTTATTCTCGATATTGGTAACAATTTTTAAATTTTCTATCAAGAGATAAATTATTGTAATTTAGAGTTGTAGTGTCATAAACGATTTCCTCTCAATCATTTTAATCTCATTTTTTCTCTATTCTACCTTATAATTTTTTTGCTAAGACCACAACATAAACATAGTCAAACACAATATCTAAGACTGGTTCCTATATTTAGGTCAAATAAATTATAAGAATATCTAAGATTCTCAAGTAATAATCTTATCAATCATTCTAGAACCACCTTATTACAAGAAACAACAAAATACATACATTCTAAATTTAAGTATGATTTCATATTTGTCATTTCTTGTCATCATGTTATTACATTTACACTTGCAAGAAATGTCTAAATTAAATTGCATCACCACTTTTATGTGGAACTCCTTGAGAGGGTTTCATACTTATTATTTTAGTATGTCATCATTAATTTTACCTCTGTCCTTGAGAGGAAATACACTATTTTCATCATCATAGCTATTGTGGAGGTGTGAACACCAACACAGATTTTGGCTTAGACAAGCCCCTATACAACACAACCCTTTTCATCTTAATCAAAATATAAAATCATCACAAAGTCATTCTAATTGAAGCCTAAAGTTCCATTCTTAGTATGATAATGATGTAAATAAAAAAAGTACATGTACACTTGATAAAGATGAATCCCAAAACCATAATTTATTCAAAGAATTTGTATATTGCTTCCTCACTTTTCCATGTCTACTTAAATGTTTTATGTCAGGTATCTAAGCTAATTTTTAGTAAAATGAAATCAACCCCTCTTAATAAATTGGGTTTATTTTTCATCTATAGTTTGGTGAAGTTAATATATCTTACACCCACTAGTATTATATCTTGGGATTTGTACCTGTCTTATTATTTTGATATGATATTTTGATTTATTTTAAATATAAATCTTTTGATGCTTTGATTTTATTTGTACCTAGGGTTTGGATTATTTATATCCTTCCCTTCATCCATTACTTTTTCATTATTATATGTGTAGACTCATGGAATTGATCATGCACTCATCACCTAGTCATTCATCTTCCTAACACCTCCTTATGTCACCTTGTGATAGATTTATCCTATTTGTTAAACTAATTAATATATTTTTATCAATTAATTAAATTAGGTAAGTGCACAAATATGGACTACCAAAATTGGTTCTTAAGAGACCACTTTCTTATTTTTCTTGAAATTTAAGAAATACCGACCTTGGATGAGAAATTGAAGTCACACTCAAAATTTGAAGATGCAATAAAACCAAGTCACAATGCTTCAAATATACCTTCTTTTAATACGGTATATATAGAGGGGTTTAAAAGGGTGGCCATACAAAATAGTTTAGTTTTCTCAAAAAACCAAACATAATGTTTGGTGTGACCCTCATAAAATGTTAATTTATTAATATTTCAAAAATAACTTTGGTGAAAAAATAGCTAAGCTTTGGTCAAAAAATAACTAACACCATGTATTTGACACCCAATTCTTCTGCCAAATTTTAATAGAATATACGATTTTTACTATTTTTTTTGAGTGGACACATCCTAAAAATTAGACAATTGAGCATGTTCCTCGCTTATTGTTTAGAAAACTGGCCCAAAATCATTTTTAAAAATATATATAGAACGAATTCTAGTTTCTAAAAATGTAATTTATTTAAAATTTTAATGAATGGTTAAAAAATAAAGTCCATGTAGATACCCAAATCCGATCATTAAATATTGATCATAATAGTTATTTAACCATTCTTCTATAGTCATTTTATTAATTAAATAATTAGTTTATTTAATTAATGTTCCTTCCCTATTCTTCTAGAGTCGCCTTGATTAAATAGCTTGCCTATTTAATTAATTTCCTGCTTCCCAATCCCTCTAGATAAATTAATTAATCTAATTTATCTAATGTCTAAACCCCTTTTAATTAAATAAACCTATGTATTTAATTAACTAAACCTTTCTTCTACTTTGAATTAAAAGAAATTGAAAATTCACAAAAACCCCCATCTACTTGCATCCTCCTACTTTTTCCACTTGCATCATTTAACCGCCACTCAAATAGGTAAATTCTCTATTTACCTAATTAATCCCCATCAAATTAACCCTCACCCACTAACACTTTCCTAACTTATCAACTTACCTCCCACTTAACCCAAGTCACTTAGTCCTAAAACCCTCCTAAGTGTGTGCACATTCCTAACTATAAGGATTAGAGACAAAGTCAAAATTTGCCACTTTCCGTAAAAAAATCCTAATTAAATGCATTTAAGGTCCTTCATTAATGTTTGGACTTTATAGTTTTTGAGAGATAAATGCCATTTATGGAAAATCTTTCCCAATCCTTTCAACAACCCTCATCAATGCTCAGGAGTCCTAAATTATTAAGAGACTTAGCAAATATCCACACAATCCTAATTCAATTAAATCCATTCTCATTGTGCAGCTTCAAGCCTTATGCATTTTGAGAGATCTCCAATTCCATACTTGTGCATTTTAAGCCATTATCATCCTTGCTTGAAGCTTGAGAAAATATGGAGTTCTTTATTACTGTTATGAGGTTGAAATCATGAGCACACATACCATCAAACAATATTGTACAAATTGTTGGAACAAGGAGGTTGCAAAAGGGTTACTATGGTTTGCATACTTGTTGTTTGTTTGTCTCTTTCTGTTGTATCATGTATGTTTATCTGATTTTGTGTTCTAAGTGTTCTTAATTGTTATTTGCATTCCTTTGTCAAACATTTCCTTGCAAACAATCCAAAATACTACATATCATTTTTAGTCAAAAAATTAATACATAAAAAAAAATTAAAGATGAAAACCTTAACATACTCAAAGAAGAAAAAAATTAAATCGTTAAAAAGATAAGAGAGAGCTTGGTGTTATCGTGACACTTTTTTTCCTTACATTGAAATATGTACAAACTTGATGGATAACATGCTCAAGATTATGCCAATTTTTTAATAATTCGAGAAAAGACATCTTGGGGTATGGAAATGTTTTCCCAACACTTTGAATTGGATTCATAAAAAAATAAGCCCAAAGGATTGTAAATTTATAAGGAAAACAATAATGTGAGCATGTTATAATGCACTCACATTATGTGAATAAAAAAACATAATATGAGTGCATTATAGGAAAAACATCTCTCTCTCTCTCTCTCTCTCTCTCTCTCTCTTTATGTCACCATATTTCTCTACACCTATCTTCTCTCTACCTCTTCCTCATTTCCTCATTTCTCCTCTATCTCTCTCACTCCATCCCTCCCATGCCCACACTCTCTCATATCTTTCTTTAAAATTCTCCCTCTCTTACTCCTTCATACTCTACTTTTTTCTATATCCCCTATCCCTCTATCTACCTAAGTTTCCCTGATCCGAGCCTATATATATTTATGTCTCTAGCTATTGGAAAGTTGACTATACTGATATATATGACTATGATTTAGTGTTGTCATTATGAAAACAAAGTCATATGATGTTATGGAGTCAACGCAAGTAGTTAAAACATCAGAATTTGGTTAAGTATGGAACACTGGATAGTTAGTAGAGCACCAGGTGAACAAAGCATCAACGCACATGCGTATGATCGAGTTATGACATGTGCCCTTGAAGATAATCTTATTGGTATGTAGTCATGATAAGTCTAAGAGTGCATGATCAGATAAGTTCGTATGATGAAGATACAACCAGTTGAGGAGTCACAGATAGTGAGCGGCAGAATAGAACAAAGCATGGAGGCGATTTTTGGTATTTTGGTTAGCACTTGTAATATTTATTTTTAAAGTCTACGCACCTATTGTATTTAGGTCATAGACATGTTAATATTAAGTTTTTGTAAACATGCTTGAGCCAATTCACTTGGAAGTGTTATATGTAATAGATTGAAGGCCGACCTAGTTAATAGTTTTGTTTGTGCATATAAATAAGACACGTGCCTTTATAATTAAGTATGTGAGATGAATAGAAAGTTGATCAAAGTAGAGAAAAGGTATGTAAAGAGCAATTATAATGTTGTAGTGCTTTACAAGAGGCTAAAGCATAAGCGCACAAAGGAACTAATCTCACAAGCAGTGTCACAGCAGCAGTTCAGCTTGCAGATATAGTGTGTATCTGAGATCCAGAAGGTTGTAGCATTCACCCACTTGAGCAGTGAGCTCTAGGAAAGTGTGTCCCCACCCCTAATAGGGTTAATTGTAAAAGACTCCTAACAGGGTCTGACCCTTGACTAGGTCACTGTACTAAAAGCATTGTAAAGATCAACTCCTAACAGGGTTGTGAGATCTTCTAACAGGGATCATAAAACACTAGTGCAGTTCTTAGTGGGTATCAATTCCCACCGGGATTTTTACCTATTTGGGTTTCCCCGTAATCATCTTTGGTGTTATGTGTTATGGATGTTTATCTTGCTTGCATTAATATTCATTTCAGTACTTAAGCAATTAAGTTAAAGTTCAAGATATCATAAAAAGTAATAATATATAGAACACTAATTCACCCCCCCTCTCAGTGTTCCCATTCCTAACACTAGATACTTACATATTTCTTTATCTCATTTCTACCTCTCCCTACTTCTCTACTTTGATAATTCTCTATTTCCCACTCTACATCTCTATATCTTCTTGAGCTTCATATCTCTTTACCTATACTTTCTTCTATTGTTCCTACCCCCATCTCCCTCACCCTCCATAATTTTATTCATCTTCCTTCTCCTTCTCTCTACTTACATCACCCTTTGACCCTCTATCTACTTCTCTCTCTAGGCATCTACTAGCCTCCCTCCTTACCCCCTCTCAAGGTCTCTATCTCCCTCCATCCTTACCCCCTCTCACTAGTAGGACTCTATAAAATTTTTAGGGTCTCTATCTACTTAAACCATAGAATTTTATTTATCTTAAACCCTTGGATTTTACTTGACATCTCTTAAGTACTACATTATATTTTTGAATTGAAATACTAGTTCCAATCATTGAGATCTTAAGTTATGAATTTTTTTGTCCAACATCATGTTATACCAACCCCATATACTAGTCACCAGCTAGCTCCATCTCACTTTAAATTTTCTAAGCCTTGGGACTAATTTTTAAGGAAAAAAGGTCATTATGCACCCATGGGATCCATATTTGTTAGAGTTGTGAGGCCACGTGATCTTACCAAGTGTCTAATGAGCCCCTATATATGTAGTTCCTCTCGGTTGCATTTTGTTCCATGATTATTTTGATCCGAGATAGACTTGTATTTATTTTGTGATTATCTACATGATGAGATGCATTTGATGACAACACATTATTTTGGTTTCTAGTATCTTAGATGTGTTAGATGATTAGATTATGTTTCTGGTTACAGTTTGATCATATCTGCATAATGATTCTATTTGATGCTATTTGATGTGACATGATGATTTATGATGATATCCCTTGTATTTTGTATTTGAGACTATGGATTATGCTATTAGGATGATGTTATTGGATTCCCTATCATATTGTGCCTTATATGTTGTTGGATATTCCAGCGGTTGACCTTCACTAATATATTATTTAATGCTTTATATTTAAATGATAAGAGGAGTAGAAAATGGAAAGAGCAATGCTACGACATTCTTAGTATCTGATTGCGTCACTAGAATGTTAGTGTTCCATTAGGAATTTTATTATTATTATATGTGCTTTAGCTATTTATATTGTGAGAAACTACACTTGATGTTTGTGTTTTTCAGTGAAAAGGTACTAGAAACCTTTCTACCTAAGCTGGAGGATTTGAGTGTGTCTTTATTCTTGATAGTGGCATAGGAGATAGTTCATCAACCTTTCATGTTTGAACCAATATCTTCCCTATATATAATGTGTATCCTTAATTGTTATAATATCCCTCCCATACAGGTTGGTAAATCCAAATTTCCTATGCATTTGTGATAGGCTAGTGATGTGTTTGTGCATTGAGAGTTCCCACAACTATCGTGGATGAGATTTAATTAAATACTTCAATTTATTTAGTTTTGGGAATTTAATTTTAAATTGTTGGCTAGGAATTCCATTTAATTGGAATTGTTATAATTTATTTTATAAGTCTTTGGTTTTGTAAAAATTATTTGAGTGACTTATTTTAAAATCCCTTTTTGAAAAGTGCCTTTTATTTGGATAAATGAGTTCTTTTTCCTCACTTTTCACTTTTTCTTTTGGGTGAATTGAGAATTTGCTTCAAATTGTTTTGGAGAAATTTGATTAATTGTTAGATCCTCATGGGTATCAAATTTTTGGCTTCATGCCATAATTCATCATCTTCCTATGGATCTATTTGCATTCTCATGGTGAATTAAGTTTTCCCTCTCTATTTTCATTATTACCCTCTTTGTGTGAGGTAGGGAATTTCATATCTTTCATTTTTGTTTATCTTTTTGAATGAAATAAAATGCAATAGGACCGTGGGATGAGAATTAGTATTCCCCCACATTTTTGTATCATTTCATTACTCGGTTGGGTTTGTGTGAGCATAGCATGTTTTTAGATTTTGGAAGTTGGGGTTTTAGTAAATTTATGCTTCCCATTTTTCTGCATGTGCCTAAAATGAGAATTTTATTGGAAAAGTGTGTTGTTGGGTGCCTAAGGGAAAATGGGTTTTCTTCTTTTCTCTTTGTTTGAAGTTTGGTTTTTGGGTATTTTTGAGCTTACCTCATTTTGCATGCCATCTAGATGTTGTATGCTGCCATATTTGGCATTATTGAACTATTGGATATTGTAATACTCCAATATTTTAGTAATATTTTGGAATCATAATGGACTAAGAACATTCTAAATATTTAATATTGCAATCCGAATTTACCCTTTTAATGTTAAAATGTCAATTTTCACACAAGGATTTTGCTAGAATTTCGGTATTTCCTTTCTTTTGGGCATTTTGAGCAATCCCCATTTTCTACAAAAATGTTTTATGTATTCTAGGGGAATTTGTGCTCTTGGAAAAGTTTCCAATTGAGCAATTTTTTACTTGGCTTAATTTCTGTGTTTACTTGGCTTACATGCCTTAAGTGTTTGGGAGTAGATTTGTCCTCCAATGATAGCCTTCATGCTTGTTGATGATCATGTATTTCATGTTGTTGGTTTAGAACAAGTAGACAATGCATCTTGTGTTTGGTCCTCGATGTAGATTGAGTGGAAAATCTTTGGGTTATACCATCCTTGGTGTAGACCAAGCAGACAAAGTCCTTATTTTCCTGTCTTTGGTGTAGACCAAGTAGACAAAGTGTTTTTCTTATGTCCTCATTGTAGACTGAATGGAAATTTTTTTTTGGTCTCTATCTTTTGATGTTGATCCATAGGGCTAGATACATTGAGTATCCATGGAGAGTAGCTCCTTATGTGGACCATGACCCATAAGTGGCCATAGTGGATGCATTAAGGAGTCCCTTAAAAAGTGAAAACATAATAAAATAAATTGGGTATAAACACTAATCAAGAGTAACTGGAACCCATGGATGTCATAGATTGACCTTTGTGGGTAGTGGAATCCATTGAATCCCTAGATTTCAAGAGTAACTTGTGTGGATTGTAGATGGTAATTGAGCCCCAGATGTTAGCATTAAATCATGTGAGCATAGATACTCCCTATGGTCGGTACTCTTGTGTCTAGGTCTAGTAGGAGTGAGTATCACCTCGATGTGTTGTGGTATGTGGTATCATGATTAGTTCAATTGTTATACATGGGCATAGAAAATAAATGTCCAAGATCCAATAGACAAGTCTCGGCCTTAGTACCATTGTAAGAACCATCAAATATAAGGTGGACAAGACCTCAAAAGGACTCTCATTTGTACTTCATGGATAACATCCTCATCCACCACTATCCTATCTCTTGAATTAGGAGAGGTACATGAATTATCACTCTCTCTCTCCTCTCCTCATGATCACCTTAATCAAATAATCAAGACTCCCCATGGTGAGATGCCTCCTATTGAGGTCCCTATCAAGTGATAAGTTCCTATAACAACTAAAATAATTGTGGATACCACATACCACAACACACCAAGGTAAAGGAGGGGCAATTGATATCATATGGGTCCCGAAAGGTAAAGGATCATGAGATGAACTACTCCACCCATGATTTAGAGTTAGTGGTGGTTGTGCATGCACTAGTGTGCTAGAGACATTTTATTTTGGGTCACATGTTTGAGTTGCATAGTGATCATTATAGCTTGTAGTATATATTTTCTTAGCCAAACCTAAATGCATGACAATATCATTAGATGGAGTTTCTATGTGAGTATGATTTTGATGTTCATTACATCAATGGGAAGGAAAATGTTGTTGCAAATTCCTTGAGTAGGAGAAGGAATGATATCTCTATTTTTCTCTTGGAGGGGATTTTCATAGCCATATTCTTGAGGTTTTTTACCCGATAACACTTGGCATCAGGAAGTTATAGCGGAGAATAAGTTTGGACGTACCCTTGTGGGATGGTTTTTAGGTAACTCCTTGGAGTCATATGGACTTTTGTGATGCCTTGGGTGCATTTATGTGCTAGTGTCAGGTGATGTTTTGATGAAGTAGCATCCTAACTTCTTGTCCAATTCCTTGTGATTTTTTGGCACTTGATGAAGGAGGTGGATAAGCTCGGTAAAGATAGGCTTTTACTCAGTTATTTGGGTAATAGTTCTCAGTTGAAGTTTTTTTTGCTTCACCGATGGAGCTCGGTGGTCTTGGTAGTGATTCTTGGTTGGAAGTTCTAGTGGATCTTGGTGGATGGTGGTTACTTAGTAACTTGGTGTTTTGTTGCTCAGTGCTCGGTTATCGATGAGGTCTCGATGTTTATATCTATTGCTCGATCACTGAAGTGGCTTGGTTGCTAGATGACTCAATCACTGAAGGGAGCTCTGTCATTGAAGGAGACTCAACATTTCTAGTGCTTGGTAATGCTTGTGAAGCTCGATTGGTGTGCTTGCTCGATATGTTTCCTGGCACTCGGTAGTTTATCTTATTGATGAGTGTTCTTGGAGAATTGGGAGGCTGACTTGGTACATTTATTATTGGTAGCTAATGTCACATTCTCCTATGTGGATCTGGAGGCCGACATGTAGAATTTAATTATTGTAAGGCTGTTTAAGAGCCGAATTGTATTGCATTTAATATTTGTTTGTAGGAGTTAATTATTTCATCCAGCTGACTTGTGGTTGATGATTAGTATTTATAGGATGTTTGGGTAGTTATTTTGGGGAATCAGATGGGAAGTTTTGAGAGATAAGTTAGGAGAATCAGATAAGTGAAGTTGTGGAAAAGATCTTGCGAGATCTTGTAGATCAGATTGATTTTTTTATAGTTGTAATAGTAGAGCTAGTGGTTGAGGCTTGGAGACAAGGAGATTGCTTGGTGCCTTGCGAGCACAAGTTTAGATCTACCTTAGGGTTTCCATTAGCTTCTGATAGTTTTCAGAACTAAACTAGCTAGAGTTGTGTTGGATCTTATTGATCTTGCTGAATTACTTGTTGTTTGTAATTGGCCCTAACCCAGAAGGCCTTACAGCCGGGCATGTTAATGGAAATTTGATATTGAGCATATCTTATTGTGTTGTTCCACTATGTTCTTGATTTTCTGTAAGGTTGGACTATCCTTAATTGGATCCACCATCCTTGGGCTATGTCAGGTGGTATCATAGCTGAGTTGATCTCATGGAGAAAAGGTTAACCTAGCAAGGCTGATCTTGTGAAGTTGATTGTGGGCAAAGAGATCATATGATTTGGGTTGCAGATCCATGGCATTAAACTTGTGGAATCTTGGCCTAGTTGTTTATGCAAGGTGGCAAGTAGTGATCAGACTTGCAGACAACTTGGAGATTGTCACAAGGTGGTTGGTGTTGGGTTTTGTTGTAGAGTGTTTTCAAAGATCTTGAAGGATGTCTCTGAGAGGATTGGACCCTGGTGTGATTTCTTCTCTTTGTGATGTGGTGGAGATGAATATTTTTGAGAGGTTTTATTGGTTGGAAGTGGATTTTTTGAGCCGTGTGGAGAATCGAGTTAAGAACCTTGTGAAGGAAAGTGTTGTTGATCATTATAGAGCTTATCGGAGTTAGAGCATGCTATTTCGGAAGAAAGTTGTCTGGCCGGTTAAAAGACTGGTCTGAGAGAGAAGAAATCTTGGCAAAGTGTCTTACAATAATATGGAGGTTGAAGAGGTATGTGAGATTGGTTTTGATGTTCAGTTGGTGGAGTTTGACATGAAACCTGCAGAGCAACTTGTGGCTATTGCTGAGATACCTATGCATACCGACACTATTGTTAACCTTGTTGAGGTTGGTGAGGATGTTTGTTTTCATGTTCAGTCAGTTATGTCTGACATGGAGGTTGTAGAGCATCTAGTTGTGCCTGATTAGGTTGTTGTTGATGAGGAGTTACCTACTGTTGAACACCTTTGTGATGATGGTGTTACCGAATTGCCTTTATTCAGTGTTGAGGTGCTGATGTTGTTTCCTGATTATGGACTTGAGTTACTGATTGACAGTAATGAGTCTTGTGATGAGTTGAAGGTTCAGTTTGTTCTTGATCTTGAACATGCTGATTGGTTGAGTTGCAGATTGGTTCTCTTTCCTATGATGGAGTGGAAACCTTTGGTGAAAATGAAGTGGATTTGGTTTTGTTTAGATGTTCCCTTTGGTGAGAAAGTGTGGGGCACACTTTTCTTTGTACCCCAAGAGTTTGATGCAGTAGCATCTTGACTTCTTGTCCAATTCCATGTGATTTTATGGCACTCAACGAAGGAGATGGATAAGCTCAGTAAAGATAAGATTTAACTCAGTTATTTGGGTAATAGTTATCAGTCAAAGTTTTTTTTGCTTCACTGATGGAGCTCGGTGGTCTTGGTAGTGATTCTCAATTGGAAGTTCTGGTGGATCTCGGTGGATGGTGGTTACTTGGTGACTTGGTGTTTTGTTGCTCAGTGCTCGCTTACTGATGAGGTCTTGGTATTTATGTCTATTGCTCGGTCACCAAAGTGGCTCGGTCGCTGGAGGACTCAGTCACTAAAGGGATCTTAGTCATTGAAGAAGACTTGATATTTCTAGTGCTCAGTAATGCTTGTGAAGCTCAGTTGGTGTGCTTGCTCGGTATGTTTCCTAGCACTCGGTAGTTTTTCTTACTGATGAGTGTTCTTGGAGAATTGGGAGGCTGACTTGGTACATTTATTATTGGTAGATGATGTCACATTATCCTATGTGGATCTAGAGGTCGACATGGAGAATTTAATTATTGTAAGGCTGTTTGAGAGCCAACTTGTATTGCATTTAATATTTGTTTGTAGGAGTTAATTGTTTCATCCAGTCGACTTGTGGTTGATGATTAGTATTTATAGGATGTTTGGGTAGCTATTTTGGGGAATCAGATGGGAAGTTCTAAGAGCTAAGTTAGGAGAATCAGATAAGTGAAGTTGTGGAAAAGATCCTATGAGATCTTGTAGATCGGATTGATTTTTGATAGTTGTAATAGCAGAGCTAGTGGTTAAGGCTTGGAGACAAGGAGATTTCTTGGTGGCTTGCAAGCACAAGTTTAGATCTGCCTTAGGGTTTCCATCAGTTGCTGATAGTTTTTAGAACTGAACTAGCTGGAGTTGTGTTGGATCTTGTTGATCTTTCTGAATTACTTGTTGTTTGTAATTGGCCCTAACCTAGAAGGCCTTACAATCGGGCATGTTAATGGAAATTTGATATTGAGCATATCATATTGTGTTGTTTTGCTATGTTCTTGATTGGCTACAAGGTTGGCCTATCCTTAATTGGATCCACCATCCTTGGGCTGCATCATATTCGTTACTTAGTTTTTTTGAAGGCACATTATGTGCCATATTCTACATATCCTGGTATCAATAACATGTATGCCAACTTAGAAAGTTGTAATTTTGGGAAGGGATGAGGCATGATGTTTACAATTTTGTGGCTAGATCTATTGAGTGCCATAGAGTGAAAGAAAAACATCATCATCTGGCAGGTATTTTGTAGCCACATTCCATTTGGAAGTGGGAGTGGGACACTATATCTATTTATTTTATTATTGAGCTACCTATGTCTTTGTATTGTCATGATGGCATTATAGATATTGTGGATAAGTTGTCCAAGGTGATTCACTTTTCACCCATGAGAGATTCTTATATTGTTGCTTCGGTAGCACATGCATTTATGGAGGATATAGTTTGATTGAATTAGAGACCTCATAAGATTATTTCATATAGAGATCTAGTGTTTAATTTTTCATTGTGGACATCTCTCCAACATGCTTTGGGTGCACAACTCAATTTCAGCTCAACATATCACCCCGAGTCTGATGGTCATATAGAATTAGTGAATTAGGTTCTCAAGGACATGCTTCACATGTATGTGATGGATCAATAGTCAAGGTGGGAGGATTATTTGTAGTTGGTGGATTTTTCCTATAATAATGGGTACCATAGTTCTCTTACCATGTCTCCTTTTTAGGCCTTGTATGGTCGACCATGCCATACACCTTTGAGTTGGGATAATTTGGAGGATTGTGTAGTGTTGGGCCCTAAGATGCTTTAGGATATGGAGAAATAGGTGGATTATATTAGAGAGCATTAGGGTACTTATCATGATCAATGGAATAAGTATGTCAATGTCCATAGATTGGATTGTCATTTCTTAGTTGGTGATCATGTGTTTTTGTGAGTTTGGCTGTAAAAGATCTGATGCAGGATAGGTAAGGAGAATCCAATTAAGGATAGTCCAAACAAGCAGCCAAACACCACAATGCAGAATAAAATAATAAGACAATGTTTTCAACTAAATTTTCATTAACATGCCCGGTTGTACGACCTTTTGGGTTAGAGCCAAATACAATCAAAGTATTTTTGCAATCTTTCAAATTGTCCATCTTTGAAACAAATTAAAAATTGATAAAAACCCTAAGGTAGATCTAAACTTGAGCTTGCAAGCCTCCAAGAAATCTCCTTGTCTCCAAGCATGACAACCACTAGCTCTGATATTACAAACTATCAGATAACAATTTGATCTTCAAGATCTCACAGGATCCAGATCTACACTTCTATCTTTCCCCAAATCTACTCCTAAACATCTACCTAAACACTCCTTAAATACATTTCCTCAACCACAAGTCATCTAGAAGAAATAATTAATTCCTAAGCCAAGTCAGCTCCTACTACAAACAAGTATTAAATGCAACAATAATCAACTCTCAAATAGCCTTACAAACAATTAATTATCCATGTCGGCCTCAAGATCTACATAGGAGAATACAAAAAAAGCTACCAATAATAAATGCACCAAGTCGGCCAACCAAATCTCCAAGAACTCCAGTTGGTAAACCAAAACTACTGAGTGATAGAGAAACAACTGAGCACCAGTGAAACAACTGAGCATGCCAAGCATCACCAAGAAAGCACATCGACTGAGCACCGCATGCATCACCAAGTAAAATCTCCATCAAGTGCAAGAGGTTTCACCGAGTTCCTTTAGCGAGCAAGCTCCTTCAATAACTGAGACTGTCGGTTAAAGCTGCAACTGAGTAACATAGAACCAAAACAACACACCACCATGCAGATTCACCGAGTACCCTAGAATGCACCTCAATTAGACACCCCAGGTTCAAAAACATGTTCTCATAGGCTGGAAGAACATCTTCCGGGATTCAACACATAAACCATGAACTGGTTCTTCACATACAAGCCCTTCAATTCTTCACTCTTCATACTCTTCCACTTCTGTTTCCTTTGTCTTTTCAAGTCTTTTCTTGACAACACACATGATTGTTCTCCATATTGATCAATCCTTTCATAATTTCTCAACTCATCTTGACTACCAAAGCTTAGGTTTCTCCTACCGAGTGTTGTATCTAGCAAAGGCATCAGGGAAAGCTTCCTATTATTCTTCTCAATAGTAAATACATTCTTGACACAATCATACATAGCTCTACAATCATACTGCCAAGGTCTACCAAGAAATATATGACAACTATTCATCTCCACAATATCACACAACACTTGATCCTTATACTGGCCAATCTAAAAATCAACAAGACATTTCTCCCTCACTTCTAGAGCATGAAAATCTTGTAACCAGCCAATCCTATAAGGATAAGGATGTCTCATTATCTTCAAACTAAGTTTCTGAACCATGTCCTCAACAACAAGGTTATCAGTACTACCACTATCAACAATTACATCACAAAGTTTACCTCCAGACTTGCACCGAGTTCTGAACAAATTACTCCTTTGACAAGGTTCCTCCTTTGCATCGAGAAATATTCTCTGAACCAACAAGTTTTTAGATTCAGGTTCATTCTGAATGTTCTCATTTACCACAACAGTTCTTCGGTCACCAAAATTCTTTTGTGTACACTCAAAAGATCGATGTCCTTCTTCATCACAATTATAACAAGTACCCTTAAAGATAACTCTACCTGTGTTTTTTTTCAATTCCACAGGTTTTGGTTCATCTTCACCAGGTGGTTTATCCTTCACCGAGTGATCAATCTTTTCCTTCCCTCAAGAATTACCATGTCTCCTTTTCAACTTATTTTCTGCCTTTAGAGCATATTGATAAGCATCTTCAACTAAATCAATCTTCAGCATACCAAGCTCATCCTGAATATTGAATCTCAAACCATTCACATACCAAGTTACTTTTTCTTTACCAAGTTCTCTGTGTCTAGACTGAATAGTCAATTTATAGAACTCCTTAGTACAATCCTCCATAGTCAAATCTTTTTGCTTCAAATTTTGTAACTTCTTAAACAAGTCAAGCTCATAGTTGATATGTATGAACTTAGCTTTCAATTTAGTCACCATCAACCTCCACTGATTGATCTTCATTTCACCTTCATCTTCTCAATCTCTTTGTAATTCTTGCCACCAAAGACCAACATGTCCTTTCAACTTAGTCTATGCCAATCTTACTCTAAGAGGATCTTCAATTTCTTCAAGATAAAAGAAGTATTATAATTCACCAATCCAATCAATCAAATCCTTAGGTCTCAAAGTACCAGAGAAAGTAGAAACTTCCATTTGGTAACTAGTACTTAACCAAGCTCTAGATCTATGCAACTGACCAGTTCTGTCTTCACCAGATCTATCTCTCCGGTCATCTCCACTAGATCCAACAGCTTCAAAGTCTTCAATAGCTTCCTCATAAACATCATCAGTACCAAGATTCCTTGACACACCAAGACTATCTCTCATGACCTCAACGATAATGTCATTCTTCATTAATTCCATCTCAGATTTGAAATCAACTTTAACTTTCTCTGCAATCTTCGATTCCACATCATCAAAGAGATCTGCAATCGCTCTAGGGTCCAATCTTCTCAGAGGCATCCTTTAAGATTTTTGAAAACCCAAAGAAATAAGTCACCAACAAGGTCTTGGTGTGAACAACCTCAACTCAGAGGTTGGTTTACACACTCAAGATCTTCAAGCTCTGATAGCACCTGACGTAGGATAGGTAAGGAGAATCTAATTAAGGATAGTCCAAACAATAAACCAAACACCACAATGTAGAATAACACAATAAGACAATGTTTTCAACTAAATTTTCATTAAAATGCTCAACTGTAATGCCTTCTAGGTTAGGGCCAAATAAAATCAAAGTATTTCTACAATCTCTCAGCTAGTCCAGTTCTGAAACAAATCAGCAACTGATAGAAACTAGTGTAACACAAGTGTTGCTCAAAATTTGGTCCTAGTCTCCTCTAAGATTGCACAAGGCTAACTTCCTAGCCTATAGAGCACTATCCTAGTACCCTCACAAGGATTGGTAAACTCAATCCTCTCCTATTCAACTTGTAACACCAAGGTTTAAATGAATCTCCTTTCAACATATCATTCCTTTGCTTTCTTCTAGCTCCACCATCCTCAAATTTGGAAATTTAGTTTGCATTCACCCTCAAATGGAGAGGAGGGTTGTTTCATGTATAATATGGTTCAAAACCATTTTTAATCCCATATCCTTCAAGGTAAACCCTATCGCTAACTATCTTTGCTTGCTGACTATCCCAAAAAGGTCTACAAGGCTATTACGCCTAATTGGTCTCTTTTACTCAATAACTCCAAACTTTTCCAAAAAAAGTGCCAAACCAATTTTAGATTTGAGTACCCTTTTGGAAGGGCTTTTAGATTATTTAGGTCTCCTTTTTCCACTATGTCCGTATAGGGGTTTCTTAGAAATGAGGCTATAATTAAGGGTTTGCTAACTCACTGACTGTGTTAGGAATGGGAATATTGAGAGGGGGGGGGGTGAATCAGTGTTCATTGTATTTTAACTTTTCACTTTAATCTTTATGCTAAACTTAAATGCTTAAGTACTAAAATAAACATTCACATAAACATGAAACATGAAATCAACACATGACACGAATATGATTATGGGGAAACCCAAATAGGTAAAAACCCCAGTGGGAATTGACACCCACTAATATTCTGCACTAGTGTTTTGTGATCCTTGCTAGAAGATCCTTTATCCTATTAGGAGTAGCTTTACAATGCTTTAAGTATAGTAGACCTTGTTAAGGGTCGGACCTTCTTAGGAGTCTTTTACAATCGTCCCTGTTAGGGGAGAGGATGCACTATCCAAGAGCTCACTGCTCAAGTGGTGAAGGCTACAACCTTCTAATCTCAGATACACACTATATCTACAGGATGAACTGTCACTGTGACACTACTTGTCAGATCAGTTCCTTTGATGTGCTGATGCTTTGACCTCTAGCAAAGCTCTAACACATCTTCTAGTATCTTCGCACACTTCTGGTCTACTTATCACAACTCTTTTCAATTTCCATACCAAATACAATGGTCACACCTTACATTTATATGCTCATACAAAATACACAATTAGGTCAACCCTATAACTAATTAAAAACAATGCTTCCAAATGAATTGGCTTAAGCGCTATTACAATTAAACATATAAACATGTTGGAAACCTAAATACAATGGGTGCATAGTGTGTGATGATGAATATCACCTTCATGAAATTAAGATCTAATAGCATCAATTTAAAGAAAATACAATGCAAATCTAATTTAAAATGAAACTATAATCTAGAACATCTCATGGTTCTCTAGAAAGAAATGGTATGTGAAACTCTCAACTTAGATCCTCACTAGTGACACTTCTAAAATGAGAAGTTATGCTTCTATATGCTTCTACTATGCTTCTACAATGCTCATTCAATGCTTAATCTAGGTCAAATTGACACAATTATTATGCTAAATGCTCAAAATGCTCTTAGAATGCTTTCAATTGCCTATAATAACAATGCTTTGCAAATGAAATTCTAAGATGGAAATGCTCTCCAAAATGCCTCATATTTATAGTAAATGTCCAAGGGTAGGGGGTAGAGTGAAGTAATCATGATTATCCCTTGGTTGAGTAAAATACTTTGCTTTGTTCATAAATGGGGGGACAATCCTTTAAATGGTTTCAAAGCTTTGGACAATTTAAATGTTTGAGTGATTTGTGTCTTTTTGTCCTCAATTCTCATTGGTTCATCAACTTTGTTGAAAAAAATTAGGAATTATTAAATTCAATTAATTGATTAAATTTAGCCATATAAGGGTAATAGGTTCATTTTGATTTTTGATTAAAACAACTATACAATTAATTAATTAAAATCAATTATATAGTGTTTTTGGTCCCTTTAAGATTTTGATTTAATTATTTAACATCATTATTTAATTTCTCCTTTGCTTTAATTGATTTTGTCCCACTTTATTTAATTATGTCCATTTTTAATTGATTTGATCCATTTTGATGATTTAGTGCATTTTATTGATTTTAAGCCATTTTAAAAGCACTTGTCCAATTTTGTGTCTATAAATGCCCCTCTTTGAATTGATGTATGAAGAACATTGATTCAAAGATTCTTTTGATCCTGATCACTTTTTAGGTCCTGATTGTTGGTTCATTAATATGCCTCTGATACTGATTAATTGTTGCCTTTGATACCATGTGATATGATTGCTGCCTCTGATAATGAAACAAATTTTTTTATGATGCCCCACTGATTCCATGATGTTTGATTACAACTTCCATTTGATACCTTGATGCCCCCTCAGAAATTAAAACATATTAATTTCTTGATTTGAAATTTTTTTGATGATGTTTGATTTCTCGAATATGTTTTCATTTCTGAATATTTGATTATATGTCATGATTCAAGAATATGCTCCGTTTGTTTTGATTAGTCAATATAGGTCCACGTCCATTTTCACCTCCAAAATTAGGTGAAAATACCTTAAATAGGTTGATAAACCTTGTTTTACTATTCATTTTTACTTTTCATCTTTGGTGATTTTGCTCTAATCTTCTAGTGAATTTCGAGATGGTTGTGCCGATTCGAGAGCATAGATTTGAGAGGTGCCAGAGATATGCAAGGCCACCTGAGTATGGACCTCCGATAAGTCATTCCCAACTCTGTCTTTACATTTATGGTGCATTTATTAGCATTTATTGCAATTTCCTTATTTCATCATTGCGTTTAATATGCAAAATCTCACCTAGGAGTAATTTAATGTCGCTTAGACCTTTTAATTGTCACTTCTATGCTTTTCTCTCCCGCTTCCATGTATTTGACTACCGCTTAAGAAAATTTCATCCTCACCTAGGAATAAGATACTCATGCCTACAACTAGGTCAAAATGCCCCTTTTCATGTATGCTGTCGCGTATGAAAACCCTAGCAATTTTACTGTTGCCTAGGCTAACATTTGCTATTACGTAACGTGATTCACTATCACATAGCATGCAAACTATCACCTAACACCTAAATAATGTTGCGTTGCATGTTTTTATTATCACCTTAGTTAAACTATCGCCTGACATAGGTAAAATCACGCTTGCTGATTTTTTTGAAAAATTTACACTTGTACTGGATTGCGTCTAATGAAGAATTTGATAAATTTTGATGATAGGCTCGAATAATTAGGTTAGGTCTGTTGCTTTCAACAAAACAATTGGTTTAGGATATCAGGATAGTGGTATCATAGAATATGATTTGTAAATCCGCTTAGGATAGTTATTGATAGGATAAATCAATCAGTGTGAAAACCAATATGATTTTGATACTGCTTAGTTCATTCTTAGGATACATAGACATGAACAAATGGTACTGGGTGTGATTACTTGATACTTTTGATAAGATTGACTTGAGATAATTCCTTGATATGATATACTGATATGATTCCTTTTCTTTGCCAACAGGCTCACTTTCCTACCCTATATAGCCATTTAGTTGCATCATGGGTTATTGATTTAGGCCAGGCATTGACAGCAGCTGAGTATCGTGTGATTGAGCGATGTGGTTTGAGTTTCCTGCTTGATCTCCCATGATTTTAGCTGAACCATGGGTTACTTACTATAGTGGTAGAGCAATGGCACTCTGACCACAACACATTTCATTTGCCTTATGGAGATATGATGATCATGCCCGAGGACGTGTATCGATTACTACGGATCCCCTATAGAGGAGAGTTGGTATATTATGACTCCATCTATGATTCTACTATCTGCCAACAAGTGTTTGGGGACAACACTATAGGTGATGGTGATACTATCACATGGCCTTAGTTTGCTTCCTTTTTGAGATTGCCAGCTATACTTGGTGCCTTGATTGGTGGTTTGCTCCTGCCTAACCGATGAGGTTGTGGTTTTTCTGTCGAATGGGTTAGGATATTGGAGGATTTTCTTGCTCATCCTTGATGCTTTGATTGGGGTTCTTGCATCCTTGCTTAGCTTTATCATGATTTACATGAGGTAGTGTACAGACAGAGTTCTACTTTGTCAGTTGGTGCTATTGTTCTTCAGTTATGGATATGGGAGCATCTTCCCATTACTAGGCCCATTTCTGATAGGAGACAACCACATGGATATGCTTATGCTTTTTTATATACTGGGATGGTTACTCAACATCATTTAGGTCATCTGGACTACTGGCGCTGATAGATAGATGATATTGATTAGGTTCAGTGGCATCCCTACCTTGGTTGTGATCGGTGGAGAGAGGATGAGGATGAGTTATCTTATATGTTCACACCTCACTGGATGATTGGGCGCACTACTACTACTATTGAGCACTTCTACTTTGGTAGAGTTTTGAGACAGTATGGTTAGATGCAGGGTATGCCTCAGGGAAATGCTTTATATGCACAAGTACAGGTAGAGACATCTATGTGGGGTCATTGTATTGATTATGAGCTTTCCTTAGATCAGATTATGGGTATGACTACTTGTAGATGGGAGATGCTTCCTGGTATGGAAGATGCCAGTATGTCTCATGAGTATGAAGACTGGTGGGCTTGTAACAGGTTTATTCATTTCACTAATCTAGCAGAGCCTATTCCTGGTCGATGTGATGGTGGTGGAAGACATAGGAGAGGATGAGGATGTAGAGATCCTCTAGTTGCGGTAGGTAGAGGACAGGTGAGGGATATACATGGTCAGGGTGATGCCAGAGATATACAGGTTGATGCAGTCCCTCCTAGAGCAGCAGCTAGATAGGATAGAGCTCATAAACAATAAAGAGCTCAGAGACAGGCTCATATTGATGTTTCTAGATAGGTTCCTAGAGGTCTAGATCCCTTAGTGTAGTTGCAGAGAGTAGCTTTGGCACAATAGGATGATGATGCTCAGCAAGATTACGCACAATAGCTACAAGATCAGGGGTAGGATGCACAGGATGTTCGCACGATTGGTTCCTTAGCCTGAGATATGTAGTCACTGAGGACCGATATGTCCACTATTGTTGGGAAATTATCTAAGGTTGCTTCCTTGATGCAGTAGTTTTTTTCAGCCATGGTTGTTCTGAGACAAGATGGAGCAAGCACTTCTCAAGCTCCTCCTCCACCAGATGGTAGAGATCTAGGTACCATAGGATCATGATTGACTGCTGACAGAATCATTCATCATTGATGTCCTCTGTTCCCCATTTCATTCTATTTGATTGATTGAGACCTTTAATGTACCCCTTTTGATGATATTGTACCTTGATGTACTGATTTCATGGATCATTGATGAACACTTTTTTGATGATACATGATGATATACTCCTTGGATCATCTTGATGAGTTGATTTATGAGATTATCTTTTATGCAGCTATATGATGTGTTATACATTTATGATTTATGCTATGGATGCAATTATCTTATTTTATGATATAGATAGCTGAGTGCAATGATGTATGGATTTTGATGAAATGCTTTTCTGTTTTGTCAATGTATGGATGCAAAATGTTTTATGGAAATGCATATGTATGTCCCTATGTTTTTGATGATTTTTTGCAAGTATTTAGATGTATGCAATGCTAACACTTATTTACATGAATGTATGATGTATGGAAAATGATTTCTTTTCTTTTCTTTTTCTGCTATATGAGTAATGAATAATGATGAATGAAAAAGATAATCTCACTTTCATTGTTTAAAATCAAGGATTATGATGAATGGTTTGAATTTAATTCCCCCCACATTTCTTTGATGTTTGAAACAACTCAAGTTTTATTGATGTGCCCCCCTTGTCCTTGGAAATTAACCATAAATAAATTCAATTAACTTAACATGATAATGCAATTAATCTAACATGATAATGTAACCTAAGTGTCACCAGCTTTTAGCAAAGAAATGCCATGAGGATAATTTTTCATCATTGAGCATTTTAGGACCAGAAAGCTAGTACAATCATCATTGACCACATCATGATGATATTAATACCACTTTTTATCACTTTTTGGTAACCTTTTTTGGAAACTTGATGAAGGGTGCTCCCCTTAATACCACAAACACATAACAGAAATAGAGAAACAACAACAATATGCAAGAATAGAAAATTGGCTTCTTATTATCTCCACAAATGTGGAATTACAAACTTTCAGAATTACAATATGCAAAGCCACATGGGCATTCCCTTACAATATTCTGTAGGACAAAGCCTCGAGCTATTACCCAGATCTACCACCCAGAACTATTCTAAACTGCCTAAGATAATAATACAGCCTTCCTTATATAGGCAATTATCCACCGCCTGGGAAGGTTCCAGAATTTTAGCCAATAAGGCCGACCAAACTTAGAATTATTTTATTTTACATTTTATTACATCATAGTCAACTCAAGATAACCTTTGAAATCCGAACAGAAATTTTGAAGAAAATTATTTTTCGCCATTTCAGGTGGCCCAACTTCCGAAGACCATAAGTCATCACCAGTTGACCCGATCGGCTATTATAACCCCATTTCAGAAATGCCATGAAGCGCTCTACAGGCTTGACGCGCGCAAGCGCTCGTCACCCAAATTTTTGACCTCATCCGGGGCCTCTAAAGCCTTCAAAACTGAGTTCAAAGTTTCTGTACCCTGCTGCCAATACCGAAAATCTTCAATATCTTCCAATATACACTTGATCTGGCAATGAAACTTTACTGGCAGACTTACATGACCAAAATGAACCTCCAAGAAAGAAATCAGATCATTTTGAGCACATATGAAAATTACCAAAAATAGTAACTTTCCATAAATAGCAGCTCTGCACTAAAATAGCCCTTATTGAATATAAAAACAGAAATATTTTTGGGTGATGCAAGATTGCTCTTACACCCAGGATGCTCCTGCATCAGACACCCAGGGTAATTTGAGAAGTGACCCTGTCACGACTCAGGTGTGCAGAGGAAAACCAAGACGGTTAACCTCCACCCTTGTTAGCCATGATGAATCTTCAACAGGTCATCCTTTCCATTTGACCAAATATTCTTCATATGTCCTGTTCCTTGTGCTTCTACCAACACGACTGTCCAGTATATCCTCGATCTCCTTAGTGTCTGAACTAGTTGCTGGAATACTCCACTGTGCTGTTGTGATCTCATCTTCAACACCTCCTTCATGATACTCTGTCAGATCTGAAATGTTAAACACTGGTGAAATATTTAGCTCAGTAGGCAATTCTACCTCATATGCATTTCCTGAATCATGATTCTTCAATATCTTACATGGTCCAAACTTCTTCATTTTCAGCTTGTTATATGTACCAACTGAAAACCGCTCCTTCTGCAAATGAACCATGACTTCATCACCAACCTGAAATTCCTTATACCTCCTTTTCTCATCTGCCTTAGCCTTATATTGTGCGTTCATCTTGGTAATATGCTTCCTCACCTCTTCATGGATGTTCTTCAAGTGTTCTGCAAAATCTTCAGCTTCAGCACTACTTATTGCTCCTTTATCTATCTTCCTCAATTCAGATGCATTTCTTGGACTACTTCCATATACAATCTGGAATGGTGATTTACCAGTGCTCCTGTTGACAGAATTATTGTATGCAAATTCCACCTATGGTAAAATCAAATCCCATCCTGTTGGCTTATCTCCAACCAAACATCTCAGCAAATTTCTCAAACTCCTATTCACCACCTCTGTCTGTCCATCAGTCTGTGGATGATGTGATGAACTTAACTTCAAATCTATCTTCAACTTCTTCCATAACGTACGCTAGAAATATCCAACAAACTTAGTGTCCCGATCTGAAACTATGGTCTTTGGCAAACCATGAAGTCTCACTACTTCTCTGAAAAACAATTCTGCTACATGAACAGCATCATTAGTCTTCTTGCAGGGAATGAAATGTGCCATCTTCAAAAATCTGTCAACCACCACAAAAATTGAATCATGTCCCCGCTGAGTCCTCGGTAAACCAAGAACAAAGTCCATGCTGATATCCTCCCAAGGCTTCTCTGGTACAGGTAATGGTTGATACAACCCTGTATTCTGCTTCACTCCTTTCGCCATCTAACATACTCTGCAACTCTGTACAAACTTCTTCACATCTTGCTGCAACTGAGGCCAATAATAATTCTCACTAACCAAACCAAGGGTTTTATCACGACCAAAATGTCCAGCCAATACTCCACTATGCTTCTCCTTGATGAGATTCTCCCTCATAGAACTTCGTGGAATGCACAACTGACTCCCTCTGAATAGCATATCATCCTGGATGATGAAATCCAACCATCTTGTCCTGTCTAGAGTAACAGGTTCTGTACAAGCTTTCCAAGCTTCACCAAAATCAGGATCCTCTGGATACAAATTCTTGAGTTCCTTGAACCCAACCACTTCAATCTGCATTTCTGTCAGCAATAGTTGCCTTCTGCTAAGAGCATCTCAAACCCTATGAGACTTTCCACTCCTGTGTTTCAAAACAAATGTATAACTCTGCAAAAACTCAACCCATTTCAAATGCCTTTGATTCAATTTTCCTTGACTATTCAAATATTGTAAAGCTTGATGATCAGTATACAAAACAAACTCCTTAGGAAGCAGATAATGTCTCCACTTCTTTAATGCCTGAACTATAGCATAAAATTCTTGATCATAAACAGAATATTTCCTCTTGGCATCATTTAACTTCTCACTGAAATAAGCAACAGGTTTACCTTCTTGGCTCATACTAGCTCCTAATGAAGTACCACTAGCATCACAATCTACTTGAAACACCTTATTAAAATCTGGAAGTGCTAAAACAGGTTGTTCTGTAACTTTTTGTTTCAACAATTGAAAACTCTTTTCTGCCCCATTAGTCCACTTAAACTCTTTTCTATCCCCTCTCATTGTTTCAGTCAAGGGTCCACAAATACTGCTAAAATTTCTGATAAACTTTCTGTAAAAGCTAGCTAGACCATGAAAAGATCTTACCTCAATAGCACTCCTTGGTGCAGGCCATTCAAGGATAGCCTGTACCTTCTCTGGGTCCATTTTTAAACCTTCCGCTGAAACTGCAAATCCCAAATACACTAACTCTTTCTTCACAAAACTGCACTTCTTCAAATTAATCAATAATTTCTCTTCTCTCAACTTCTCAAATACCATACGAATATGCATCATATGCTCATCCAATGTCTTACTAAAGATCAAAATATCATCTAGGTAAACAATGACAAACTTACCCAAAAATTCTTTCAGAACCTCGTTCATGAGCCGCATGAAAGTGCTCGGTGCATTGGTTAGCCCAAAAGGTATGATTAACCACTCATACAGTCCTTCCTTTGTCTTGAAGGCAGTCTTCCATTCATCTCCTTCTCTGATCTGAATCTGATGATATCCACTTTTCAGATCTATCTTTGAGAAATACACAGCTCCACTCAAACAGTCCATAATATCATCCATTCGTGGCAATGGAAACCTGTACTTGATTGTGATCTTGTTTATTGCCCTAGAATCTGTAAACATCCTCCATTCTCCATTTTTTTTTGGTGCTAATACTGCTGGTACAGCACAGGGACTCAGACTCTCACGGATCAATCCTTTCTGTAACAGTTCATGTACTTGTCTATTCAACTCCTCACTTTCTGCAGGTGTCATTCTGTGTGCTGCCTTATTCGGAAAACTCGCTCCTGGGATCAAGTCCATCTGATGACTGATCTTCCTGACTGGTGGTAATCCATCAGGCACATTATCGGATACAATATCCTGAAACTCATTCAACAAATCTGCAACTTCTACAGGAACATCTTCTACTTCCTCTTTACCAACTTTTGGAATTAAAGCAAAACATATATGCTCATGCCTCATACCATCTAGGAAACTTCTTCCATTAACAAAAGTTATCCTTGCATTACCACATACCTTTTTTTCAGTCTCCTTCAATGGTTTTAGCTTATGTCGCACTCCATCCTTTGTCAGGGAATAGGTATTCGCACGACCATCATGTACAGTACATCTGTCAAACTGCCATAGTCTACCCAACAACATATGACATGCATCCATAGATATGATATCACACAATACCTCATCTTGGTATCCGCCAATCCTGAACTTCACTAGGCATTGTTCATTGACCATGACCTTGTGGTCATCCTGTACCCAGACAATCCGATATGGATGTGGGTGTTTCTGTCTGTTGAGCTTCAACTTTGTCACCATCTTTTCTCACACCAAATTGTCAGTGCTTCCACTATCAATAATCACATCACAACATTTACCTTCACACTTGCACCTGGTGCGAAACAGGCTCCTCCTTTGCTCAGGTTCATTCTCACCACTCAATAGGACTCTTCTGTTAATCAACATTTCTCCTCTTTTAGCATCTTCAGAATTTGATGATCTGGCATCTTCATCTACATGTGCAACTCTGGCCTGGCCTTCATTTCTCCTGTCCGTTCTGCCTTGGCGCTGAGGACATTCAAATGCCCTATGACCTTCTTCTCCACAGTGAAAACATGTTCCATGGAAGCCACCTCTTCCAGATCCTTGTCCTCTTCCTCTTCCTCTCTGATCTTTATTATTCTGATCCTGGAAGTGATTAAAATTATTTCTTCGCTGATTTTGACTGCTACTGGCCTCATCCTTCTTTTTCGGATCTTCATTTCGGCCACCATATGACCGCCCACCAGATCGTCCACCGTGACCTCTTCCGTTTTGTCTACTCTCAAACTTCTTGTTCAGCTTTTCCTCTACTTTTAAGGCAAACTGATATGCCTCTTCAATACTGTTGATTAGAACCAGATTCAGCTCCTCCTGAATGCTTGGCCTTAACCCATTAAGGTATCGGGCAACTTTCTCCTTATCAGCTTCTGCATGGCTTGTTCTGATGAGAAGTTGGTAGAACTCCTTTGTATACTCCTGAACAGATCTTCCTGCTTGCTTCAAACTCTGCATTTTCTTTAGTAGGTCAAGCTCATAATCAACAAGAATGAACTGTCACTTTAATTTATCCACCATCTGATCCCATCTTGTGATTTTATCTTTCCCTCTTCTATTTCGCTCTAATTGAATTTCTTGCCACCAGATCTTCGCATGACCTTTCAATCTGGCCTTCGCAAATTTGACCCTATCAGGATCCTCAACATCTTCATACTCAAAATATTCTTCACATTCATTGATCCAGTCGATCAATTCTTCTGGGTTAAGATTTCCAGAAAATGTAGGAACCTCAATCTTAGGTCTTTTCCCAATCTTAGAAATGGCCCGAAAAAGTCTTTCTTCCTCCTGGTTCACAATTTTGACTTCTCCTTCTTGATATTCTTCTTCGGCTTCATCCTCGCTTTCATCTCTGACATTAAGATTCATTCCTTTACGAATCTCTTTTTGCAATGCTTGCACTTGCCTCTGCAGCTCTCTAACCTCAGGTGTTACAACACCAGCTCTTCCGCCACGTTCCCTTCATGGAGGTATTTTCACGATGCGCACTGAAACCCTAGCCACGGTCCTGGTGCAAACTGCCTCACAGTCGGCGATCTATTTACACACTCAAAAACTCCTGCTCTAATACCACCTGATGAAGGGTGCTCCCCTTAATACCACAAACACATAACAGAAATAGAGAAACAACAACAATATGCAAGAACAGAAAATTGGCTTCTTATTATCTCCACAAATGTGGAATTACAAACTTTCAGAATTACAATATGCAAAGCCACATGGGCATTCCCTTACAATATTCTGTAGGACAAAGCCTCCAGCTATTACCCAGATCTACCACCCAGAACTATTCTGAACTGCCTAAGACAATAATACAGCCTTCCTTATATAGGCAATTATCCACCGCCTGGGAAGGTTCCAGAATTTTAGCCAATAAGGCCGACCAAACTTAGAATTATTTTATTTTACATTTTATTACATCATAGTCGGCTCAAGATAACCTTTGAAACCCGAACAGAAATTTTGAAGAAAATTATTTTTTGCCATTTCAGGTGGCCCAACTTCTGAAGACCATAAGTCATCACTAGTTGACCCGATCGGCTATTATAACCCCATTTCGGAAACGCTACGAAGCGCTCTACACGCTTGACCCGCGCAAGCGCCCATCACCCAAATTTTTGACCTCATCTGGGACCTCTAAAGCTTTCAAAACTGAGTTCAAAGTTTCTGTACCCTGCTGCCAATACCGAAAATCTTCAATATCTTCCAATATACACTTGATCTGGTAATGAAATTTTACTGGCAAACTTACATGACCAAAATGAACCTCCAAGAAAGAAATCAGATCATTCTGAGCACATACAAAAATTACCAAAAATAGTAACTTTCCATAAATAGCAGCTCTGCACTAAAATAGCCCTTATTGAATATAAAAATAGAAATATTTTTGGGTGATGCAAGATTGCTCTTACACCCAGGATGCTCCTGCATCAGACACCTAGGGTAATTTGAGAAGTGACCCTGTCACGACTCAGGTGTGAAGAGGAAAACCAAGACGGTTAACCTCCACCCTTGTTAGCCATGATGAATCTTCAAGAGGTCATCCTTTACATTTGACCAAATATTCTTCATATGTCTTGTTCTTTGTGCTTCTACCAACATGACTATCCAGTATATCCTCGATCTCCTTAGTTTCTGAACTAGTTGCTGGAATACTCCACTGTGCTGTTGTGATCTCATCTTCAACACCTCCTTCATGATACTCTGTCAGATCTGAAATGTTAAACACTGGTGAAATATTTAGCTCAGTAGGCAATTCTACCTCATATGCATTTCCTGAATCATGCTTCTTCAATATCTTACATGGTCCAAACTTCTTCATTTTCATCTTGTTATATATACCAACTGGAAACCACTCCTTCCGCAAATGAACCATGACTTCATCACCAACCTGAAATTCCTTATACCTCCTTTTCTCATCTTCCTTAGCCTTATACTGTGCGTTCATCTTGGTAATATGCTTCCTCACCTCTTCATGGATGTTCTTCAAGTGTTCTACAAAATCTTCAGCTTCAGCACTACTTATTTCTCCTTTATCTATCTTCCTCAATTTAGATGCATTTCTTGGACTACTTCTATATACAATCTGGAATGGTGATTTACCAATGCTCCTGTTGACAGAATTATTGTATGCGAATTCCGCCTGTGGTAAAATCAAATCCCATCCTGTTGGCTTATCTCCAACCAAACATTTCAGGAAATTTCCCAAACTCCTATTCACCACCTATGTCTGTCCATCAGTCTGTGGATGATGTGATGAACTGAACTTCAAATCTGTCTTCAACTTCTTCCATAACGTACGCCAGAAATATCCAACAAACTTAGTGTCCCGATCTGAAAATATGGTCTTTGGCAAACCATGAAGTCTCACTACTTCTCTGAAAAACAATTCTGCTACATGAACAGCATCATTAGTCTTCTTGCAAGGAATGAAATGTGCCATCTTCAAAAATCTGTCAACCACCACAAAAATTGAATCATGTCCCCGCTGAGTCCTCGGTAACCCAAGAACAAAGTCCATGCTGATATCCTCCCAAGGCTTCTTTGGTACAGGTAATAGCTGATACAACCCTGTATTCTGCTTCACTTCTTTCGTCATCTAACATACTCTACAACTCTGTACAAACTTCTTCACATCTTGCTGCAACTGTGGCCAATAATAATTCTCACTAACCAAACCAAAGGTTTTATCATGACCAAAATGTCCAGCCAATCCTACACTATGCTTCTCCTTGATGAGATTCTCCCTCATAGAACTTTGTGGAATGCACAACTGACTCCCTCTGAATAGCATATCATCCTGGATGATGAAATCCAACCATCTTATCCTGTCTAGAGTAACAGGTTTTGTACAAGCTTTCCAAGCTTCAACAAAATCAGGATCCTCTGGATAGAAATTCTTGAGTTCCTTGAACCCAACCACTTCAATTTGCATTTCTGTCAGCAATAGTTGCCTTCTGCTAAGAGCATCTGCAACCCTATTAGACTTTCCACTCCTGTGTTTCAAAACAAATGTATAACTCTGTAAAAACTCAACCCATTTCAAATGCCTTTGATTCAATTTTCCTTGACTATTCAAATATTGCAAAGCTTGATGATCAGTATATAAAACAAACTCTTTAGGAAGCAGATAATGTCTCCACTTCTTTAATGCCTGAACTATAGTATAAAATTCCTGATCATAAACAGAATATTTCCTCTTGGCATCATTTAACTTCTCACTGAAATAAGCAACAGGTTTACCTTCTTGGCTCATAACAGCTCCTATTGCAGTACCACTAGCATCACAATCTACTTGAAACACCTTATTAAAATTTGGAAGTGCTAAAACAGGTTGTTCTGTAACTTTTTGTTTCAACAATTGAAAACTCTTTTCTGCCCCATTAGTCCACTTAAACTCTTTTCTATCCCCTCTCATTGTTTCAGTCAAGGGTTCACAAATACTGCTAAAATTTCTGATAAAATTTGTTTAAAAGCTAGCTAGACCATGAAAAGATCTTACCTCAGTAGCACTCCTTGGTGTAGGCCATTCAAGGATAGCCTGTACCTTCTTTGGGTCCATTTTTAGACCTTCTGCTGAAACTGCAAATCCTAAATACACTAACTCTTTCTTCACAAAACTGCACTTCTTCAAATTAATCAACAATTTTTCTTCTCTCAACTTCTCAAATACCATACGAATATGCATCATATGCTTATGCAATGTCTTACTAAAGATCAAAATATCATCTAGGTAAACAATGACAAACTTACCCAAAAATTCTTTCAGAACCTCATTCATGAGCCGCATGAAAGTGCTCGGTGCATTGGTTAGCCCAAAAGGCATAACTAACCACTCATACAGTCCTTCCTTTGTCTTGAAGGCAGTCTTCCATTCATCTCCTTCTCTGATCCGAATCTGATGATATCCACTTTTCAGATCTATCTTTGAGAAATACACAGCTCCACTCAAACAGTCCATAATATCATCCATTCGTGGCAATGGAAACCTGTACTTGATTGTGATCTTGTTTATTACCCTAGAATCTATACACATCCTCCATTCTCCATTCTTCTTTGGTGCTAATACTGCTGGTACAGCACAGGGACTTAGACTCTCACAGATCAATCCTTTATGTAACAGTTCATGTACTTTTCTATTCAACTACTCACTTTCTACAGGTTTCATTCTGTGTGCTGCCTTATTCAGCAAACTCGCTCTTGGGATCAAGTCCATCTGATGACTGATCTTCCTGACTGGTGGTAATCCATCAGGCACGTTATCGGATACAATATCTTGAAACTCATTCAACAAATCTGCAACTTCTACAGGAACATCTTCTACTTCCTCTTTACCAACTTTTAGAATTAAAGCAAAACATACATGCTCATGCCTCATACCATCTAGGAAACTTCTTCCATCAACAAAAGTTATCCTTACATTACCACATACTTTTTCTTCAGTCTCCTTCAATGGTTTTAGCTTATGTTGCACTCCATCCTTTGTCAGGGAATAGGTATTCGCACGACCATCATGTACAGCACATCTGTCATACTGCCATGGTCTACCCAACAACATATGACATGCATCCGTAGATATGATATCACACAATACCTCATCTTGGTATCCGCCAATCTTGAACTTCACCAGGCATTGTTCATTGACCATGACCTTGTGGTCATCCTGTACCCAGGCAATCCGATATGGATGTGGGTGTTTCTGTCTGTTGAGCTTCAACTTTGTCACCATCTCTTCTGACACCAAATTGTCAGTGCTTCCACTATCAATAATCACATCACAACATTTACCTTCACACTTGCACCTGGTACGAAACAGGCTCCTCCTTTGCTCAGGTTCATTCTCACCACTCAACAGGACTCTTCTGTTAATCAATGTTTCTCCTCTTTCAGCATCTTCAGAATTTGATGATCTGGCATCTTCATCTACATGTGCAACTCTGGCCTGGCCTTCATTTCTCCTGTCCGTTCTGCCTTGGCACTGAGGACATTCAAATGCCCTATGACCTTCTTCTCCACAGTGAAAACATGTTCCACGGAAGCCACCTCTTCCAGATCCTTGTCCTCTTCCTCTTCCTCTCTGATCTCTATTATTCTGATCCTGGAAGCGATTGAAATTATTTCCTCGCTGATTTTGACTGCTACTGGCCTTATCCTTCTTTTTCAGATCTTCATTTCGGCCACCATATGACCGCCCACCAGATCGTCCACCGCGACCTCTTCCGTTTTGTCTGCTCTCAAACTTCTTGTTCAGCTTTTCCTCTACTTTTAGGGAAAATTGGTATGCCTCCTCAATACTGTTCATTTGAACCAGATTCAGCTCCTCCTGAATGCTTGGCCTTAACCCATTAAGGTATCAGGCAACTTTCTCCTTATCAGCTTCTGCATGGCCTGTTCTGATGAGAAGTTGGTAGAAATCCTCTGTATACTCTTGAACAGATCTTCCTGCTTGCTTCAAACTCTGCATTTTTTTCAGTAGGTCAAGCTCATAATCAACAGGAATGAATTGTCGCTTCAATTTATCCACCATCCGATCCCATCTTGTGATTTTATCTTTCCCTCTTCTATTTCACTCTAATTGAATTTCTTGCCACCAGATCTTCGCATGACCTTTCAATCTAACCTTCGCAAATTTGACCCTATCAGGATCCTCAACATCTTCATACTCAAAATATTCCTCACATTCATTGATCCAGTCGATCAATTCTTCTGGGTTAAGATTTCGAGAAAATGTAGGAACCTGAATCTTAGGTCTTTTCCCAATCTTAGAAATGGCCCGAAAAAGTCTTTCTTCCTCCTGGTTCACAATTTCAACTTCTGCTTCTTGATATTCTTCTTCGGCTTCATCCTCGCTTTCATCTCTGACAGTAAGATTCATTCCTCTGCGAATCTCTTCTTGAAATTCTCGCACTTGCCTCTGCAGCTCTCTAACCTCAGGTGTTACAACACCAGCTCTTCCGCCACGTTCCCTTCGTGGAGGCATTTTCACGATGCGCGCTGAAACCCTAGCCACGGTCCTGGTGCAAACTGCCTCACAGTCGGCGATCTGTTTACACACTCAAGAACTCCTGCTCTTATACCACCTGATGAAGGGTGCTCCCCTTAATACAACAAATACATAACAGAAATAGAGAAACAACAACAATATGCAAGAACAGAAAATTGGCTTCTTATTATCTCCACAAATGTGGAATTACAAACTTTCAGAATTACAATATGCAAAGCCACATGGGCATTCCCTTACAATATTCTATAGGACAAAGCCTCCAGCTATTACCCAGATCTACCACCCAGAACTATTCTGAACTGCCTAAGACAATAATACAGCCTTCCTTATATAGGCAATTATCCACCGCCTGGGAAGGTTCCAGAATTTTAGCCAATAAGGCCGACCAAACTTAGAATTATTTTATTTTACATTTTATTACATCATAATCGGCTCAAGATAACCTTTGAAACCTGAACAAAAATTTTGAAGAAAATTATTTTTCGCCATTTCAAGTGGCCCAACTTCCGAAGACCATAAGTCATCACTAGTTGACCTGATCGGCTATTATAACCCCATTTCAGAAACGCCACGAAGCGCTCTACAGGCTTGACCTACGCAAGCGCCCGTCACCCAAATTTTTGACCTCATCCGGGGCCTCTAAAGCCTTCAAAACTGAGTTCAAAGTTTCTGTACCCTGCTACCAATACCGAAAATCTTCAATATCTTCCAATATACACTTGATCTGGCAATGAAACTTTACTGGCAGACTTACATGACCAAAATGAACCTCCAAGAAAGAAATCAGATCATTCTGAGCACATACAAAAATTACCAAAAATAGTAACTTTCCATAAATAGCAGCTCTGCACTAAAATAGCCCTTATTGAATATAAAAACAGAAATATTTTTGGGTGATGCAAGATTGCTCTTACACCCAGGATGCTCCTGCATCAGACACCTAGGGTAATTTGAGAAGTGACCCTGTCACGACTCAGGTGTGAAGAGGAAAACCAAGACGGTTAACCTCCACCCTTGTTAGCCATGATGAATCTTCAACAAGTCATCCTTTCCATTTGACCAAATATTTTTCATATGTCCTGTTCCTTGTGCTTCTACCAACACGACTATCCAGTATATCCTCGATCTCCTTAGTGTCTGAACTAGTTGCTGGAATACTCCACTGTGCTGTTGTGATCTCATCTTCAACACCTCCTTCATGATACTCTGTCAGATCTAAAATGTTAAACACTGGTGAAATATTTAGCTCAGTAGGAAATTCTACCTCATATGCATTTCCTGAATCATGATTCTTCAATATCTTACATGGTCCAAACTTCTTCATTTTCAGCTTGTTATATGTACCAACTGGAAACCGCTCCTTCCGCAAATGAACCATGACTTCATCACCAACCTGAAATTCCTTATACCTCCTTTTCTCATCTGCCTTAGCCTTATACTATGCGTTCATCTTGGTAATATGCTTCTTCACCTCTTCATAGATGTTCTTCAAGTGTTCTGCAAAATCTTCAGCTTCAGCACTACTTATTTCTCCTTTATCTATCTTCCTCAATTCAGATGCATTTCTTGGACTACTTCCATATACAATCTGGAATGGTGATTTACCAGTGCTCCTGTTGACAGAATTATTGTATGCAAATTTCGCCTGTGGTAAAATCAAATCCCATCTTGTTGGCTTATCTCCAACCAAACATCTTAGTAAATTTCCCAAACTCCTATTCACCACCTCTGTCTGTCCATCAGTCTGTGGATGATGTGATGAACTGAACTTCAAATCTATCTTCAACTTCTTCCATAACGTATGCCAAAAATATCCAACAAACTTAGTGTCCCGATCTGAAACTATGGTCTTTGGCAAACCATGAAGTCTCACTACTTCTCTGAAAAACAATTCTGCTATATGAACAGCATCATTAGTCTTCTTGTAGGGAATGAAATGTGCCATCTTCAAAAATCTGTCAACCACCACAAAAATTGAATCATGTCCCCACTGAGTCCTCGGTAAACCAAGAACAAAGTCCATGCTGATAACCTCCCAAGGCTTCTCTAGTACAGGTAATGGCTGATACAACCGCCTGGGAAGGTTCCAAAATTTTAGCCAATAAGGCCGACCAAACTTAGAATTATTTTATTTTACATTTTATTACATCATAGTCGGCTCAAGATAACCTTTGAAACCCGAACAGAAATTTTGAAGAAAATTATTTTTTGCCATTTCAGGTGGCCCAACTTCTGAAGACCATAAGTCATCACCAGTTGACCCGATCGGCTATTATAACCCCATTTCGAAAATGCCACGAAGTGCTCTACAGGCTTGACCTGCGCAAGCGCCCATCACCCAAGTTTTTGACCTCATTCGGGGCCTCTAAAGCCTTCAAAACTGAGTTCAAAGTTTCTGTACCCTGCTGCCAATACCGAAAATCTTCAATATCTTCCAATATACACTTGATCTGGCAATGAAACTTTACTGGCAGACTTACATGACCAAAATGAACCTCCAAGAAAGAAATCAGATCATTCTGAGCACATACGAAAATTACCAAAAATAGTAACTTTCCATAAATAGCAGCTCTGCACTAAAATAGCCCTTATTGAATATAAAAATAGAAATATTTTTGGGTGATGCAAGATTGCTCTTACACCCAGGATGCTCCTGCATCAAAACTAGTACAACCCTCACTAGTTGGATGACCAAAATATGGGAGTCTGAATACCGGTGTCAATAGATTCAATGTTGCAAGTGGATTTTTGGTATTAAGATATGGAAGATCTAAATAGCCAAGGGATCCATTTGTGTAAATAAGCAAAGGTTAATCCTTCCTCTTATGAGATAGTCCTCCATGATTTTTTTGATGACCATGTCGTTAGAGAAATTCTCATAAGTTGATGAATCTTTCTTAAAACAATCACTCAAAGGCAAAAAAATATCACGCCTCTATCATGGCCAATCTAGTCGAAACATCATCGATTAGCTAAAGAGATGTGATAAAAAAATCAATTTCCTAAAATTTTTTTATCAAAAGAAAGCTTTAAGTGTTTTGCCATGTTTTCATGATTTTCAACAAGTATTTCAAAGCATCCTAATCTTTAAGGTGTTTTGTCAATTTTTAATCCTGAATAATAAAGTCAATGAAGGCTCATGGATCAAGTTGTAGGATCAAATACTTAGGCTTTTGAACAATGATATCTATCAAAGGTTCACAAAAATCACTCTCTCTAAAGTTCTGATAAATCTCTCTTTGATGTGACTGATTGTAGCACTTATTGAATCCATATGGTACCAAAATCCCAATCCTTTCCTACCCCCAAGTGATAAATGTGATCATGTGACAAACTTAGGGCTATAGGCAATGCAACAATGTGACTGAAAGCTTTATTATGACTATGTACAAATGACAGATGTAATGAAGGTTTACAAATGGGATGTTTGAAATGCAATATGTACACATGTGACTAGGAAAGACAAACTCAAGGGAACAAAAGGCACTTGTTTACCAAGTTTTCACCCTTTGGATGAATCAAGCTCTTTTTTCTATTTTTAAAGCTTTTCTCTTTTTTTTGCTACCAAGGTGCCTATTTGCTAGGTTTTCACCAAGGCACTTTTTCTTTTTTCAATTTTTTTTGTATTTTTCTTTTTTTCAATTTTTTTTTCTTTTTTCCATCATCAAGGCACCTATTTGCTAGGTTTTCACCAAGACAACATCTTATTTGAATGTTTTTGATCTTTTGTACTTTTCCAATGTTTTTGGTATTTTCAAGATCTCTTTTGAACTATGTACAATAAATATGATGCTCTCTCATTTGATGCTCTTTATACTCTTTCGTCTGACTCATGTGTAGAACCTTTTGAGATGAATACTATTGATGGGTTCTTGGAGTTCCTCTCCTTCACAATCTGATAACTTATAGGTTCCTGTGCCAAATGAAGATACTATGATGAATGGGCCAAGCCAATTAGCTTCCCATTTGCCTTTCTTCTCTCTTTCAACCTAATTCTTTGGGTTGTCTCGCAACACTAAGTCTCCTACCTGAAAGACTCTTGGTTTGATATGTTTATTATATTTCCTCGAGATTCTATTTTGATACACTTTCAAGTGCTCATAAGCTTGTGTTTGATGCTCTTCAAGTAACTCCAATTGTTGAAGTCTAGCGACTCTATAGTCTTCATCTATGATCAATCCTTGTAATGACACTTGTAGAGATGGGATTTCAACTTCTAATGGTAGAACTGCTTCAGCCCCATAGACTAATGAGAATGGCGTGGTTCCCATAGGTGTTCTTATGCTAGTTCTATAGGCCCACAATGCTGGTTTAATTTGCACATGCCAATTCCTTCCTAATTTATTGACCGACCTCTTCAATATTTTCAAGATATTCTTATTCGTGGCTTTAGCTTGCCCATTTCCCTGAGGGTAATAGATTGATGAGGAGTGGTGAGTGATATGAAATGTTGCACAAAGTTCATCAACATCCTTATTTTTGAATTGTTTTCCATTATCTGTTATTATGGCATGAGGAATACCATATCAAAAAATGATATGATTCAAGATAAACATGGAAATTTGTTTGCCCATTGCCGTTATCAAAGGAACCGCCTCTACCCACTTAGTGAAATATTCCATTGCGGTTATGATGTATTTGTGCCCATTTGAAGAAGGTGGGTAGATCTCTCCAATCAAGTCAAATCCCCATTGATAAAAGGGCCATGGTGTAACAAATGGGTGTAATTCCCATGCCGGTGTGTGTATCATGTCACCATGATATTGACATTTGCTACATATCTTGACAAAATGGAAAGCATCTTTTTCTAATGTCTTCCAGAAATACCCTAAGCAAAGGATTTTATTGGCTAGGTTTAAACCGCTTGAGTGTGACCTGCAAATGCCTTCGTGAACCTCTTGTAAAGCTAACTTAGACTCTTCTTCCTCTAGACATCTAAGTAACGTCCCATCAAGACCCTTATGATACAATGTTTCTGAAAGGATTATGTAACGGGCTGATTGGCATATGAAATTGCATTTTTGGGCTCGGTATTGGTCTAAAGGTAGCACTTGGTCTTTGAGATATGTGTATATAGGGCCATGCCAAGGGGAGTCATGTCCATGTAATAGGGAAACAATTTGGGTTTCAGGAAGGTTGAATGCTAGTTTCACCAACTTTTCCACCAAGAACTCATACTTCTCATTTTGATCTAGTTTTTGTAACAAGGAAGCCAAGGTGGCCATGGCGTCAGCTACTCTATTTTTCTCTCTAGGAATCTGCTCAAAAGTGATCAATTTAAAATACTTCTTCCATCCATCAATCATAGTCTTATATGGCATCAACTTTTCATCTTTGGTGTTATATTCATTGTTGACTTGATTGATGATGAGTTGAGAATATCCATAAATTTGTAGCTCCGTGATGTTCCAATATAAGGCCATTTTGATGCTTATGACTAGTGCCTCATATTACGCTATATTATTTGTGCATGTAAACAAGAGCTTGTAGGACTTAGTAATGGTCTAACCTTAAGGAGTGACCAATAGTATGCCGGCCCTAGAACCTCCTTGAGTATAGGAGCCATCAAAGTATAACTTCCATGTTTTTGCTTCTATGTTTACAATGGCAAAATCCAAAAATTCCACTTGAATAGTTTGTGTAGAAGTCATGGGATTCTCAGCTAAATGATCTACTATCACTTGCCCTTTTATTTCCTTTTTATCGACATACTCAATGTCAAATTCACTCAATATCATAACCCACTTGGCTATCCTACCCGTTAAGGCAATTTTTCTTAACAAATACTTGAGAGGGTCAATTTTGGCAATTAGCTTGACCTTATGCATCAACATATAATGTCTCAACTTTTGAGATGAAAACACCACTGCTAGGAAAGCTCTTTCCATGAATGTGTAATTAAGTTCATATTTAATCAATGTCCTACTCAAATAGTAGATAGCTCTTTCCTTTCCTTGTTCATCCTCTTGTGCTAAAAGCACTCCTAGGGATCTTTCAATAGCAGATATGTATAGAAGCAATGCTTTTCCCTTGATTGGTGGCATGAGAATAGGTGGATTTATCAAATAGGTCTTCAATAATGTGAAAGATTGATCACATTCCTCATCCCACATGAATATAGTATCCTTATGTAGCAATTTGGTGAAGGAATGACATTTTTTAGCCAATTGAGAAATAAACATTCTTATGGATTGTATTTTGCCTTGTAAGGATCTCATTTGGCTGATGTTCTTAGGTATCTCCATGTCTATTATGGCTTGTACTTTCTCCGGGTCCACTTCAATTCCTTTAGCAGAAACTATATAGCCTAATAAATTGCCGGATTGGACACCAAAGGCACATTTCTTTGGGTTTAATCTAACTTTGAATTGTTCCAACCGAATGAATATCTTTCTTAGAATTTGGAGGTGTTCTTCTCTTTTGTGGGACTTTGCTAGTATGTCATCCACATAATCCTCTAAAAAGGTGTGCATCATGTCATGGAAGATAGTTGTCATGGCCCTTTGATATGTGGCTCCAACATTTTTAAGGCTGAAGGGCATGATGTTCCAACAAAAGGTGCCCCAAGGGAAAGTAAAGGCTATCTTTTCTTGGTCTTCGGGTGCAATTTTTATCTGATTGTAGCTGCTAAAACCATCCATTAATGAGTACATGGAGTGACCTGCTATCAAATCCACTATGGCATCTATGCTCGAAAGTGGGAAATCATCCTTAGGACATGCAAGATTCAAGTCTCTAAAATTTGTACACACATGAATAGATTTATCATGCTTTGTGACCGGTACAATGTTAGAGATCCATTCAGCATATGCTATTGCTCTTATAAATCCAACCTTTAACAATTTTTCCAATTCTACCTTCACTAGGAGAGCCACATGTGGGTGCATTTTTTGTAACTTTTGCTTCATGGGTTTAATCCCAGGTCTAACATTCAAATGATGCATTATGAATCGAGATCCAATCCGGGCATGTCGGCATATGACCATGCAAAGTTCACTTGTTGTTCTTGGGAAAACTTGATGAAATCCTCTCTTTCTAGAGGTGTAAGTGATGCTGCCAAGTGTATAAATTTTGGATCCAATTCTGTCCCAATGTTGACCTTTTCTATCGGTTCTATAAGAATAGGTGACCTTTCATCCTCATGTTCAGGCAAGGTATCCAATCTCTCTTCCTTTGGTGCCACAGTTGGGTTTTCACCATAGGAAACGTCTTTTATCTTTATTTTTTTTGGTTCTAGTGGTGCCACATAGTGGTTTTCATCACTATAACTTTTCATTTTTTTGTTTTTTTTTCATTTTTTTCTTTTGACTAAGAGAATGGACCCCCGCTATTCTCATAATGTCTATATAAAAATCATTGGTGAAAGAGGGTTCAACCGCATTAAGGTATTGGCTCATTGCTAGGTCATTTGGAAAATAAAGTAAGTCATTTGGCTCGGTTTGGTCTCAATCAATGAGGTCTGGATGTATCAAAAGTAAGGATTCATTAGGTAAAATGTCATCAATAGGGTTTATGGACATGAATTCATTTGAGGGCTCATACATTGTATCATTTAGATCTATGATGTGAGCTTCCTCAAGATGGTCCATGGAAGAAGGGTCAAAATCCCCTTCACTTGAGTCCTCTTCGACTTCTACGGGAAACAACGTGGGAAAAACCATGAGCAGATTAAAACTAATGTTTGAATCTCCCACCTTTGAAGGCATCCAAAATGTCTCTATCCATGCTTGATTGGTAGGTGCATGCCCTATGTTAAGATCTTGGATATTAGGTTCTTCATCAATTTGAGTTTCTTGCCTTGGGATCTTTGCATAAGTATGTATTAAAATTACTTCCTTGTCTTGACATGATTCATCTGATAGGGTATCCCACTCATAATCTCAGGAGTCATCACTATCTCTATCAGATTCTAAGGCATTTACTTGAGGAAAAAAGTCTTGCATTGGGCTGGAGCTTTCACCTTTGTATTGGTACCCTACTCCAGATTTTTCTTCTTTTGCCCTCCAAGTAGGTTCAATGGGTTCTAGTAATCCTCTATTTCTTTGGCCTAAGGTTCCTCTTCCCTTGTATCCCATATTTTGCATTATCTCAAACCCTTTCCCATATTACTCGGTTTGTATATTAACATGCTGGATTCTTTCCATGGGAGTGTTTGAAATATCTTCCTCATCATGATAAAGCCATTGAAGGACTTCATTCTCCTCTTTGTTGAATGCTGCTTTGTCACTTTCTCTTACAAAGTAAGAGTTATATTTATGAGGTAAGTGTTCTTTAGATGGTTTTCCATGTGTCCTTGGAGATGTGGGCATGTTGAATAGGGAAACAAAGTATTCCCCTACTCCTTTTGAACTAATTTTGCATTGTTTATGAAATGCCTCCATCATCTCATCCATTTTCTTGTAGTTTTTCTTTTTAGCTTCATCTTTTTCTTCTCTAGTAGGTTTGTAGGGTACTATCTCTAATTTGGGAGTTTGATATGAACCCTCATTAGTAATCAGACCCTTGTAGCTTATCTTTTCCTTTCCCTTAGTTGATGTCGTTGAGCTAGCTTGAGGATGGTTTTGAGTAGTATTTAATGTTATGACCAGATCATCCATTTTGGTATCTTCAATGGTGACTCTTTGAATGATTCCTTCCCGGTTATGTGGAATATATAACTCATGAAGGGGTTTGAGTGCATTGTAATATTGAAACAGGTTTCAGTCCCCTCCAACCGTGATTTCTTCACCCATGTACAAAAAAATGATGCATTGGTGGTACGTGTATGGGACTACTTGCATCTCATGAATCCATGGTCTCCCCAACAAAATATTATAAGTTAACTTCATGTCCAATAATTGGCAATTGGTGTCCTTCTTGACTGGTCCCACTTGAATGGGCAATACAATCATGCCTTTAGAGGCCCTTTCAGCTTCATCATAAGCCTTGATAGTGATTTTTTTCGTAGGGTCAATGCAAGACTTGGACAACCCTAAGGATTTAACAAGACTTAATGTACAAATGTTAAGATCAGCTCCTCCATCAATGGGGGCTCTTTTGACTCTATGCCTTTTGATTAAGACCTCTATATGCAATGGTAGATTTTGAGGATGGGTTATAGACATGTCATCTTGGTCAGAAAATGAGAGACAATGAGGTGCCACAAGATGACCTACCATATTTTGGAACTTCTCCTCTTCTAAGTTAGTAGGAATGTTCATCTCTATTAGAGATTTTTCTAAAATATCCTTATGGTTAGGGGATAACTTCAATAACTCCAAGATAGAGATTTGTGCTAGAGTTCTTTGCAACTGATCAACCAAGCTATAAGGTTTTGCTACTGTAGAAGGTTGCTTGACCACAATGTTGGACTGCAGAGTGATAATAACTTTAGGAGCAAACCCTTGTAGGGTCATTCTAGAAGTCTTCCCTCTTGTAATGACATTTGATGCCTCTTTTTGGGGCTGTTCATTGATTATTATAGCATTCACAATGTTATCATAAGGTGGCGCAAAGTTAATGTTATTGGCGCTTTGTTTCTTTCCATTAGATGAATCCCCTTTGTCATGTTTGTAAAAAGGTTGTTTGAATGCTATTTGATCTTCATTGCTTTGAGGTCCATCAATGGTGATCATGCCATTATCAATTAAATCTTGCACTATATTCTTTAGCTACAAGCATTCATTTATTGTGTGCCCTCGAATCCTATGGTACTCACAATGGCTATTGGCACTCCACCAACTAGGCTTGTTATTTGGCTCATAAGGCTGAATGCTGGGTAAAGTAATGACATTATTAGCCATGAGAGTCTTTAATGCCTTTTCGAGGGGTTCACCCAAGGGTGTGAAGTTCCTTTGAGGAGTGGGCACCAAATATTTATCAAATTTATTATTTCTTGTAGTATTTCCTTGGTTGCCCTTATTGGCATTGTTGTTATTGGAAGGTGCATTAGATGTCTGATTGGAATTATTCACCTGATTAGGTGTCCTTGTAAGAGAAAATGGGACCACCTTCAAGTTGCTAGATTCCACCACACCATCATTAACAATTCCCTTATTGTTGTTCTTATATAGACTATTACTATTGAACCAATTATTCTTCTGATTGTTGCCATTGTTGGAGTTATTGTTGTTGGAGTTATTCTTATTATCTTTATACAATTTTAGCTCTCCACTTTTGACCAACACTTCCTCCATTGTTACTCCATTTTCAATTAGATCTTGGAAGGTCTTGGGACATTGCATTCGTAATCGGTAATTCAACTCATTGCTTAAACTGTTTATGAAGATATCCATCTTCTCTTTTTTAGGCACGCTCCTAGGATATCTTGCAAAAATTGTCCTCCATCTTTGTAGAAAAGTGAGGAATGCCTCTCCATCCTTTTGTTTAGTGTTACATAATGTTATCATCATGACCTCATGCTTGATGTTATATGAGTAATGGGCCACAAATTTCAAAGCTAACTCTTTGAAGGTCTTAATGCCAGAGGGTAACTTAGAAAACCACTCCATGGCCATGCCTCCTAAGCTTCATGGGAATAGTCTCATTAAATATGTTGCATCATGCATGAACTCTAAGCTCAATGCACAAAACTCATGTAAGTGGTCTTGGGGATACAATGTTCCTTCATACTTGTCATACTTGGGGAACACTACATTGATTGGGAATGGCACCATGACCAAGCTTTTATCAAATGGGAATGGACACGATGCTTCAATGGAGAAAGGCTTGGGAGCTCCACTTTGCTTAATGGTATCCAATTACATTTGGAACATCTTGAAATGCTTATTCATGATGTCTAAGGTACTCTCCTCAACTTCTAGTAGTTTGAGTTGGTTAACATCATAGTCACGGGGAAGCTTGAGGCCTTTTTGTGCTAAGTCCAAAAAGTAATTTTCTCTATCTCTATCCATTGCCTTTTCCATGAGCTTTCAGAAATAGGGACATTGGATAGCCTCACTAACCTTTTCATCTGTGGCATCTTCTGCCGTTGCTTCGGTGTTAGTTTTATTGTGAGTGTTGTCAATCCCTTGAGAATTTTGATTTGCCCCTCCATTATTGGTATTGCCTTGGTTATTTATGTCAATGCCCCCATTATTGGCATCACCTTGGTTAGTGGGATCGAAACCACTATTGTCTTTACCACCCAAACTACCATAGTACATCATGTTGTCTTCCACTTCTTGTTCGGGTGATTTTTGGGGTATTCTAGGAGTGGTAGACTCATCTCCTAGGTAAGGGAGCTCTTGTCTCAAATAGGTCCCGTCTGCTTGCAAGGTTTTCTTGATGTAGTAAGATCTAGTAAAAGTAGACATGAACCTTGGAGAAGAAGAGTTGATATTACTCTTGGTCTAATCCTTTGTATGATTTGCAACAATGACGTAGAAATAGGATTTTTGACCGAACTGAAAGTTGGAGTAGTAAGAATGCGGAAAAGGGTACTCAAATATGTGATCAAAATTTTTTGACCTCCCTTGTAAATACTCTCTGTTTCCCCTTTTAGATTTTTGGGCATCACTGGCCTGAGTGTAGGCGTGACTAAAACTTCTATACATGTGAACTAGTTTATTGTTAGGCGGCACACTATAGATGTACAGGCGACACTTTTCTATTATTAAGTGGGTTTCTAGTTTTTACCAGGCATGTTTTAAAATATTCTGGGTGTGACTTAACCATGTCTATGCATTTTTAAACAAGTCACAGGTGTGACTGAACCTCTGATAGGCAAGTTTGTTTTGTGCATAAGCAACACTTCTCTGACTAGTTTGTAAGATTTTGGATTTTTAAACGTTTAAGATCAATATTTTGAAATTTCTTTGTTTGAAAATAGAAAAACAATCACAACACACACATCACTTTGTCATCATGTCCCTAAAAACACTCTAATGTGTATATTCTCCAATTTTTTTCACAAGTATGTCACAAGAAAGAATTCCAAACAGCCTACCTAAAGTCAATTTTGGCTTGTAAACATGGCTCTACAAGGTGGCCTTACTATTTTATCCAGGTTTTAGTATATATTCCATTCAAATAGACTTCAATCTCTCATCCTCCAGGGAGGCTTCCCACATGCACCAAAGTATGATTTTGCACAATTCATGAGGACTACTAGAGGAAGGTTGAAAAATTAAAATCTATTTGTCATGCACCCCATTAAGAATACATGCATTTCATTTTAGAGTGGGTCGGATTCCTGCGGCAAAAGCGAGTGTATCCCACTTTGGGCTATCCCTCTCACTGGCCTCATTAAGGAAAACTTGGGAGGTGAGCCCACTATTGCTTTAGCATATATATGAAAAACAAGAAATGAACTTAGGCCGACAAGTTTGGGAGTTTGGTTCACTCAAAGAGTGAAGAGCATATCCCTATTGTCTTTCTTTGTTACACACACTTAGACACACGTTTGTTCTTTCCCAATCTCTTGACAAGGAGATTCTTAAAATTAAAGTGTGAAATTCATTTCCTATTTTATCTCACGCTTATATCAAAAGGAATGCCAAAATTTAATCAAATGCAAGCTTGAATAGGAGAATACATTTCCTTGTAGCTAGCCTAAGCTAGGGGCATTTTTGAAAGGTTTCATCATTGTTTTTCACTCACCTTGGCAAGATCCTCACCAAATGTGCTTGTCCACCAGCAAGTTAGTCAACATTAACAAACACTATGAGGGGAAACCAAAATCGAAATTAGAAAGAACAACACTTATGTATGAATCTTCTAGAGCTTATTTGCAAATTTTTCAAATAAAAACTTGAATTAAGGGCTAAAGATCCAATTAAGAGATACAAATTTCCTTTTGAAAGCTTCAATCACAACAAGGTATTTCTGATATACCTAATTGTCTTCTTCTTGTGTTGACTCAAGAATGGCTTTGATATGTGCATTGTTCTCTTTCTTAATTTTCCTTGCTAGTGCCTTTTCCTCTTGGTTGAATCTACTTTTAGGTTTTTGCACCTTCAAATATCTATTCATTTACTATTAAATCACATAAATAGAATGTTAAATGAGTGATTTAATCAATTAAACAGTAAATACAGACAACAAATAGCAGGTGACATCATCCAGCTAATAGGGGGAAACAAAATGTTCACAGGCGTAATCTTAAAGATATCAGGTGACACTCTACAGTGCCACAGGCGATATTGAAAATCACAAAAGCATGTACAGTTTATTCCTAAGCGTGAGAAAAAAATAAGTTGCACAAAATGATTATTGCTAAGCGATATTTTAATAATAGTAAGTGATAACATAAATATTCAAAGCGTGACTATTATTACAAATTGCTAAGCAAAGTCTACACTTAAGCGACAACAAAATTTAAGGAGGTGAGACTCCCTGAGTCACAGGCATGACTTTAAGATCTAAAGGCTGAATAAGTCACTTTTCATAGGTGTGAGCATATGATCTATGAGTGACTATGAAGGAAGCAAAGCCATAGCAAAGTCTCATGCCAGGTGTGAATCTCCAGATAAAAGGTGTTAATATAGAGATTGTAGGCGATAGTAGAATGACTGCAGGCATGAATAGATCTCCTGTAAGCGTGACTTCACCAATTTCCTGCAAGATAAACATGGAAAATAGAGAATACAAGTATGAAAATGAAGATCTAAATGATGAAATGAGGCCTAGAACCCCACGGTGGGTGCCATTTGTGTGATGATGAATATCACCTTCATCAAATTAAGATCTAATAGCATCATTTTAAAGAAAATACAATGCAAATCTAATTTAAAATGAAACTATAATCTAGAACATCTCATGGTTCTCTAGAAAGAAATGGTAAGTGAAGCTCTCAGCTTAGATCCTCACTAGTGACACTTCTAAAATGAGAAATTATGCTTCTATATGCTTCTACTATGCTTCTACAATGCTCATTCAATGCTTAATCTAGCTCAAATTGACACAATTATTATGCTAAATGCTCAAAATGCTCTTAGAATGCTTTCAATTGCCTATAATAACAATGCTTTGCAAATGAAATTCTAAGATGGAAATGCTCTCCAAAATGCCTCATATTTATAGTAAATGTCCAAGGGTAGGGGGTAGAGTGAAGTAATCATGATTATCCCTTGATTGAGTAAAATACTTTGCTTTGTTCATAAATGGGGGGACAAATGAGGGTACAATCCTTTAAATGGTTTCAAAGCTTTGGACAATTTAAATGTTTGAGTGATTTGTGTCTTTTTGTCCTCAATTCTCATTGGTTCATCAACTTTGTTGAAAGAAATTAGGAATTAGTAAATTCAATTAATTGATTAAATTTAGCCATGTAAGGGTAATAGGTTCATTTTAATTTTTGATTAAAACAACTATACAATTAATTAATTAAAATCAATTATATAGTGTTTTTGGTCCCTTTAAGCTTTTTATTTAATTATTTAACATCATTATTTAATTTCTCCTTTGCTTTAATTGATTTTGTCCCACTTTATTTAATTATGTCCATTTTTAATTGATTTGATCCATTTTGATGATTTAGTGCATTTTATTGATTTTAAGCCATTTTAAAAGAACTTGTCCAATTTTGTGTGTCTACACATAGCCTTTACAACATTACATTATAATCACAAACCAAAATGCTAACTGTCGGCTCCATGCTTTGTTCTCTGCTGGCACACACTGGCTGTGCAACTTCAACTGACTATAACTTACTCATCCTTGCACATCTGCTTATGCGCTCATAGAGTAAGAATGAGTATAGTCTAACAAACTTAACTTCCAGGGTACATACCATAATTTGTTCATACACACGTGCGCTGATGCTCTAAGCTGCAAGAACTCTGTACACTGTCCAGTCTTCAACACTTAACTGAATTCTGATCTTTCCATCAAGTGCGCTGACTCCAAACTGCAATATGACTTTGTTGCCATAATGACAACACTATATCTAGTCATATACCTAAGTATAGACAACTTTCCAACAATCTCCCCCTTTGTCATTGATGGCAACAAAGGAATCTGGCCAAGTTGCTAACTATCCCTTAACACAAAAACTTTTGTCTTCTATACATTTTTATACATAATCTTATATCTCCCTATACATAATATACTCCATATTCTATACACAACTCCCCCTTTGACATTAATGATAAAGGTGTACCAAAAACTTGTATCTGCACATACTTACTTAGGGAAAACATTCAAATATGCTATCTTGAGGTTCTGGATCTCCTTCTTCCAAAAGGTTATCAAGGAGTTAACTATCTGGAGATGGGCACATAAAGCATATTCAAGTTTCTCCATCTTCTTCAAATCTATGCTCGGACCTTGATCATAGGTTACCATTGTGGCATCAATCTCCTTTATGTTCTAATTGAGAATATCTAGTGAGGGCACAAGAGCATTCCTCAACTGAGTCTGTCTAGACCTTATCTTTGCCATCTCTTTCTCTGCTTTCTCAATTTTGTTCAACTGACCTTGGTAGACATTATTGCACATGTTCACATCAGTGGATGAGTCTTTCACTAAACTCTTCACCTGCTCAATCATAGCTTCTGCTTCTTGTATTGTCTTAAGATGGGCATCAATAAGCTTATCCTGATCCATGCAGTTTGCAATGAATTTCGTTCCTTGATCAAAAAATTCTCTTAAGGATGCTTGTCCTGTCTTGAGTGAATTCAGATCTAGTGAAAAGTTGCTCATCAACTCATTCAATCTCTTCTTCAGGTACTTCTCTTTTGCAACTTTGGATGTAGATTTTTTAAGGCTTGAAAAATTACTTTTGAATTGTGAGATAATTGTACTCACATCATCAACTGAGTGTACCTTATTCACTTTCATGTCCGCAAGGAACAAACTATTCAGTATGTTCACTAATTCCACAAAGAGAGGATTTCTCATGACTTGTTTCTCCTTTGCCTTCTCCATAGCTAGGATGCTGAACTTAATCAAGTCTTCTTCTCTCCATGAGTTCAAACTGGATGTGTTAGGTGTCAAACTTGACAACAATGCTGAGGAGGGAGTGATGGGAGTGGTATCCATCACTTCTAGTTTTACCTTGGCTGGTTCAATAGAAGTTTGATCTTTCTCTTGTTCTTTTTCTTTCGTCTTATCTTCTTCTTTCTTTTCTTCCTCTTCCATTTTCTCTTCTTCTTTCTCATCTAATATATTTTCAATCAATACCTCTTCTTGATGAGTGGGAGGTGTGCTACTGCATAAGTTATCAGCTTCTTGTGTGCTCACAAAAGCTTCCTCAAACTTATCTAAGTCTATGTTAGTGGCCGCCATGGCTATCTCCACATTATCAATGATAATGGTGCTATCCTTGAGTGATACTGATATGGGTGTAGACTTATCTAAATATATTTGTACTTCCACTATAGGTGTTGAATCTTGAGGACCTATAGACTGTACCTTGATAGTCTCTGCTACTTTGTCTTACTTACTAGGTACTTGAGAGATAGGCACATACATAGGTTTCATGCGCTGTTCTAAGAATACCTTCTCAAAGGCCTTCTCCATTTCCTTAGAGATCAGCTCATAGTCTTTGTTCATGAGGTGTAGTGTTCTCATCCTTGATCTTGAGTGTGGCTTCACCAAATTCAACAATAGTGACTTTTCTTCAACAAAACATATTGGAAGAGTGGAATCAAGAATTTGTTCCCTTATTCTGAAGTCTTCTTCAGTGGCTTGTCTCTTCAAGGTATCCATTATCTCCCATACTTTATCTAGAATTACTATTTTCAATTCAAGAACTATCTTCTTGAACTTTATCATATGTTTAACAATCATAAAATGTATTTCTAATTTGTCAATCTCACTGCATGATTCATAAAAATTCCCTACTTGATCAATTTTGCCTTCATCAACAATTCTTGTGCTCAATACTTTGAGGCTTGGTCTGAATCCTACCTTAGGAGGTGTTTGAATGTTTTTCTTGCTCCTTGTAGCTCATGAGGATGGATGACTAGTGCTAGTTTCTTTCTTCCTTTTGGCTATTGGCTTATACTCTAGAGGAGCATTAGAATCACTAGTTTCTTTGGGCACAGAAGGAGTGTCATCAGTTATATCCTTCTAACTATCATCTTTTTTAATTTTTATCTTCTTCATCTTAGGATCTTCTTTTTATTTCCAAAGCAATCTTCTCTTCCATTTCCTTGTCAAGGTCTTCTTGGGATACACCATGAATCCTTAAGATCTCTGATGTGACTTTATCAACCTTTCTTTTTGTTGCTGCGCTATTTAGCTTTGCATCTACTTCTCTTGTCTTCTCCTCATATGTTCCCCATCTAGGTTCATTAGGATCATTGGGGGCTGATAGTAATACCTATGCATATGCTTCAAGGACCTATTCCTCTACCTCATAGCCAAGTGGATGAATCCACTTAGTTCTTGGTTCAACAGCTTCCATACAAGTTGTATCAGTTTCAACCATAAAGCATATTGTATCCTTATACTTTTTCACAATTCTCTCTAGAATCTTGTATCTCATTTGCATCTTGACTCTAAAGGTCTTCAATTCCAATGTTATATAATCCCTTAATATGCTTTCAATGGATTCTTTGTTGGATATCTGAGGCATGGTTGGAATGGACTTGTCCAAATGCAAATCTGATATCTTCCCAACAAAATGAAGGTACATGTAGATGATTAATGACCCAAACTTGAATATCTTTGTCTTGTCATGTTTGATAGCCTTGAAGTTATCAATCAATTATGTGTGCAATATCTCACATAAGTTGAACTCTCCATCTTCCTTCACAAGTCTGATGGCTGCTAGAATAGTGATCGTAGACACACTATTCACCCTATTGGTATCACTCCTTGATTTACATGTTTGCTCAACCATCTCTCTGACATCCTTACCCACAAGAAGGATGATGCCTAACCTAGAAAGGCTTGTGATCTCATGTATCAAGTCATTGGTGATTCTAACTGGTACTTCACCAATCCAAAACAAATCATCATGAATTCTACTCAATAAAATCTTTATCCATTCTATCTCATAGAATTCATATGCCATAGCATACTCAACAATTGGGTGATCATTCCATTTAGCATATTCATCCATGAATGTTTTATCTAGTTTCAACATGGTGTTCATGTGCACTCTTAGCCTATCCAAACCAACTAGTTCCTTCTTACAGTAGATATATACCCTAATGTCTTCTACATGCATGATGCCCATAGGCATGCGGGAGAAAGCTCCCTCTAAATCATCTAGGGTTGAATTGAAAGGATGTTTCTTGAAAAAATATCTCTTCTTCTCAGTGACATCATAAAAAATGGGAGTGTCCATGAACTACTTGTAAACACTTTCCAACTAAACTCCAAGATAATCTGAAATCTTCCGAATCAGTGCAACAAGCTTAGGGTTTTTGCAACTGACCAAATGCATTGCAAACATTGATAGATTAATCTCCAAGACTTCACAAGAACTTCCAAGGCTCTTTCTTCTCTACTATCACTCTGAATTTGAATGTAATGAGAAATCAAATGACTTTTGTGTACTTTAAAGTGAAAATTATTCAATTAATGCAAGTCGCGTAAACCAAGCTGTCACTTCAAAATTTCCAACTCGAGTTCTGTTCACAATCAACATGTGTGCTCTTGCACATAGATACCTTTATACTCCAAAAGCTTAAGTCTAAAGGTGCATACTCTATGGATGAGTATACTAGCCATGCAGGGGTCTAGAGCTAAATTAGCTCCCCCTATGACCATGAGGGCCATTCATTCAGATGTAGAGGGTGCGTCCATTGTGAATGCATCTAATATATTCTCATCAGCCTTGTCCTTCTTTTTCTCTGACCAAATCATGCTTGCATCATCTGAGGCTTTGACAAAATTAACTTCTCCTACGAGATCTAGAATTGGTTCTTTGGCCTTTTTAGGGCTTCCCTAACCTTGCATCCTTGATCTATAAAACCTTGAGATATGTCCATCCTTGTTACAAGAGTGACAAATGACTAGAGGTCTTATTTTCCTCGATGCATTGACATGAGTCACCATTCTGCATTGTTTTTCTATGTGACCATTATAGTTACATATCTAGCATGTAACATTCTGAGTACTTACATTTGTCTGATTCTAATTTCTCTGATCTTGCTGAATTCTATTCTTTTTACTAGTCTTGCAATTCATAGCTCTATGACCAAATTTGTTGCATGAATAATAGTAGCCATTAAAAGGTCTTACCTCTATACAATTCCTTGCAATGTGTCCATGCTTGTTACATGCAAAACATGTGCATTCTACTTGCTTGCACTCATTCTTAGGAGGTCCACCATTATCTATGGTCACATGTAGAGTCCTTTTCAATCTTTTCAGCATTAGTAGAGTCCTTTTGTGAAACCTTTCTTGCTCACATGTTGTCAATCTGATTTTGTGCTTCATTGTATCCAATACAACTAGTGTCTCCTTTGACTCTTCTTGCATACAACTGAGATTCTATCAAATTAGAACTAGTGTGTAATTTGTCAATGTGATTCTTTGCTTCTTTCAATTCAGACTCCAAGCTTTCTTTGCTATTCCTTAGCTCCAATATTTCCATGTTTGCTTGCCTTAGTTCTTCATTCAACTAAAGGTTCTATTTGATCTGTTCATCATAGACTTCCTGATTATTAGTCAGCTTATCATCAAACTCTTCAAGTTGTTCTTTTAAGGATTTGTTTTCTTCATTGAGCTTCTTGACCATTGTCCCTAGATCACTGGTAGAGCATTCTTTCAAATCTTTCCTTATATTTTTGATGACTAATTGAGCATCACTGAGTTTATCCTTTAGTTCTTTAGATTCTCTTTTTGACTTGTCGAGATCTTTAAGAGAAGCTTCAAGATTTCTTTTTAGATGTTTCATTTCTACTTTGTCCATGATCTCCTCAAGTGGTTAAAATTATTTGCTGAGGACCAAAGCTCTGATACCAATTGTTAGGAATGGGAACACTAAGAGGGGGGGGGGGTGAATCAGTGTTCATTGTATTTTAACTTTTCACTTTAATCTTTATGCTGAACTTAAATGCTTAAGTACTAAAATAAACATTCACATAAACATGAAACATGAAATCAACACATGACACCAATATGATTACGGGGAAACCCAAATAGGCAAAAACCCCAGTGGGAATTAACACCCACTAATATTTTGCACTAGTGTTTTGTGATCCTTGCTAGAAGATCCTTTACCCTGTTAGGAGTAGCTTTACAATGCTTTAAGTATAGTAGACCTTGTTAAGGGTCAGACCTTGTTATGAGTCTTTTACAATCATCCTTGTTAGGGGAGAGGATGTACTATCCAAGAGCTCACTACTCAAGTGGTGAAGGCTACAACCTTCTGATCTCATATACACACTATATCTACAGGATGAACTATCACTGTGACACTACTTGTCAGATCAGTTCCTTAGATGCACTAATGCTTTGACCTCTAGCAAAGCTATAATACATCTAGTGTCTCACACACTTTTGATCTACTTATCACAACTCTTTTCAACTTCCATACTGAATACAATGGGCACACCTTATATTTATATGCTCATACAAAATACACAATTAGGTCGGCCCTACAACTAATTACAAACAACACTTCCAAATGAATTGGCTTAAGTGCACTTACAATTATACATATAAACATGTTGGCAACCTAAATACAATGGGCACATAGCCTTTACAATATTACATTATAATCGTAAACCAAAATGCTAACTGTTGGCTCCATGCTCTGTTCTCTATTGGCACACACTGGTTGTGGAACTTCAACTGACTGTAACTTACTCATCCTTGCACATCTGCTTATGCTCTCATAGACTAAGCATGAGTATATTCTAACAAAATTAACTTCTAGGGCACATACCATAATTCATCCATACACACGCACATTGATGCTCTGAGTTGTAGGAACTTTGTACACTGTCTAGTCTTCAACATTTAACCAAATTCTGATCTTTCCATCAAGTGCGCTGACTCCAAACTACAATATGACTTTGTTGCCATAATGACAACACTATATCTAGTTATATACCTTAGTATAGACAAATTGCCAATAGACTAAACCAGTGAGGGTTTGATGATTCCTAATGTTTCAATCCTCCTCCGAAGCTTCTCTACATTGGAGATGCTTGATAACTCATCTGGCCTCCCCTCCACAAGCTTTTATTCAAGCTATGAGTTCTTTCAATCACTCCTATTGGCTCTACAACACACTGTGACCCCTAGCCATGTACTCCTGGCTTGCCTAGGACATCACCTTAAAAATGCTTCCTGAAATTTTTAGGGCCCATCCTTTCATCATCCTATATTAAAAGGAGTCTAGTCATAGATCCCAAGTAGCCATACAAATTTTATAGTGGGAGAGTGATCTAGCACTCCTTTTTGCAAAACCCTATCTGGACCAACCCGAGACAGGCTAGAGAATAAAAGAAATACAAACTAATGCTAAAACTTGATAAAATGATTAACTATCTATCCTAGGAATCAAAATACATTCTAATCAAACACATGCAACAATTACAGTCGATCTTTCAATCCATTTCAGAGCTCTATCCCACACAAATCCATTCACTCTCGAAAAGATTACACAACCACCCTCATGCCAGGGCTTGGTTTCTATACCACACACTTCCCAATGCTCAATTTTAGGGTTTTAGAACATTAAATATCCCATCCTAAGTGTTTGGACCCTTGGGTCAGGGGCTATTAGTCTTCTAGGGCCATTTCCTAGGTAAATAAGAAATGTTGTCATGACAACATTTAAAGTTGTCATGACAACTTTCAAAGTTGTCACAGAATTTTTGGTGGATTATCAAACCACCTGATCAAACACCTTATGTGACTTAACCCTAACTAAATCAGGGTTCTTAAGACCATTCTCATCCTCTTAAATCATAAAAGAGGCCATTTACAACTTTTACAACATTATCCCATGCTTGGAAACTTTAGCTAAGTTAACCAACTCTGATTCATCCTAACTCAAGAAGACTCACCTAGGACTTAGGGAAACCAAGCTAAAAACTAGCCAAAACACTTGAGAGACTAAAAAGTCTCCTCACTAAACTAGTGGTGTGGCTAAGACCACTACAAGCCAAAAATCAACTCTAGGGATACTAGGAACCAAGTAGCCTTACCTAGGTGCCCTACACCATACTCCCCCACAAACAAGAAGCTCAAGTCACTCCTATGACTAAGATGTCCTTTGAGATGCCTAACCTCTTGATGTCTATAGCCTCTACCCATATAGCCTCTGATTTAGGCTTGTGCTTCTATTGAATGAGGTGTTCCATCTACACCTTATGCCTAGTGGTCTTCTTGATCCAAGAGTCTAAGACCTTCTTTGCCTCCAGCTGCACCTTGGGAGGTAGTGTATGAGGTTCCACATCAGCATGAAGCTCTACACTATTAGCATTCATCTTGGTGAGAGGATCCTTATATTTGATCAAATCAGAGACATTGAAAACAAAGGAGATGTTCAGTCCACTTGGAAGGTCTAGTTTGTATGCATTAGCCCCATATTTGGCTAGGACTTTGTAGGGACCTATTATGTTCATCTGCAACATTTTAGACACACCTTTTTTCAGCCTTGATTTTTTTAGATGAACCATGACACTGTCACCTACTGCAAACTAAACATTCTTTCTTTTCTCATCTATCTTGGCCTTCAACTTTTGAGTTGAGTCTAGGATGTTTTCCCTAACTTGTTCTTGGATCTCCTTCATTGTTTGAGTGAAGTCTTCAGCATGACCACTCCTATACTCCATGGCTCCAAGGTCTCTAAGCTTACATACACCCTTGGGTGCATCCCATAAACAACCTCAAAGGGACTCTTGCCAGTAGTCCTATTCATACTATCATTGTATGCATACTCTTCTTGAGGAAGAACCACATCCCATGTCTGCCCATATTCTTTAGTTAGGCACCTCAAAAATTTTCCTAAGACTCTATTAACCACCTCAGTTTGGCCATCATTCTAGGGGTGGTAAGTTGATCCAAAAGAGAGATTGGTACCCAACCTACTCCATAATATTTTCCAAAAGTGGCTCATAAACTTGACATCTCTATCTGAAACAATACTTAGGGGTAGTCCATGGATCCTTACAATTTCTTTAAAAAACAAATGAGCAATGTTACTAGCATCATGTGTATTCCTACAAGGTATAAAATGCCCCATCTTAATAAATCTATCTACCACAACATAAATGTTGTCATGACCATGCTTAGTCTTGGGTAATCCCAAAATGAAATCCATGCTCACACACTCCCATGGTCTATTTGGCACTGGTAGAGGTTGGTACAAACCTGCATTACTAGATCCTCCTTTTTCCTTCATGCACACTACACATTGCTCCACATACTTGGTGACATCTCTAACCAACTTTGGCCAATGATAAAATCTTTGTACAAGATCTATGGTTTTGTTCACCCCAAAATGACCACTCACACTGCCATTATGCTTCTCCTGTATGAGGTTTTCCCTCATGGATCCATTGGGAACACACAACTAATTTCCCCTAAACAAAAAACCACTTTACAAAGTAAAATAAGAAAACTTGCTATGAAAATGATTCTGAAAATCAGAGCATACCTTGTAGGCTTCACCAAAGTCTTCATCATCCTTATAGAGGTCTTTGAAACTCTCTATCCCAATGCTACTTAGCTGCACTTCTTGGATGGTTAGTAGCCTCCTACTTAGTGGATATGCAACCTTATTCAACTGCTCTTTTTTGTGCTTGATTGTGAAAGTGAATACCTGAAGATATTCCATCCAATTTAGATGTCTATTACTTAACTTCTCTTATGTGTTTATGTAGTTAAGGGCCTTGTTGTCAGTAAACACCACAAACTCTTTTGGCAGCAAGTAATGTCTCCACTTTCTCAGAGATTGTACCAAAGCATACAAATCCAAATCATAAGAATAGTATTTCTTCTTAGCTTCATTTAATTTCTCACTAAAGAAAGCTACTGGTCTACCTTCTTGGCTCAACACACCCCCTACTGCCAACCCACTAGCATCACACTCCAAAGTGAACAATTTGTCAAAACTAGGTAGCCTAAGGATAAGTTGTGTTGCTACTTGTTCCTTCAACCTTTTGAATGCTTGATCTATTGCAGGAGTCCATTTGAACTTGGTCTTGAGACAACCTTTAATGGTATCCACCATTGGTGCATAAATGCCACTAAACTGCCTTATAAATTTTCTATAAAATTGAGTTAACCCATGGAAGCTCCTTACCTTTGTTACTGTGGTTTGTGTAGGCCAACTTAAGATAGCTTCCACCTTACTTGGATCTATTTTTAGTGATTCATAGGATACTAAAACCCCCAAATAAACAAGTTCCTATTTGAAGAACTCACACTTTTCTAGATTTATGGATAGTTTCTCCTCCTACAACCTTTTTAGGACCATCTCCACATGTTTTAAATGCTCTACTACTGTCTTGCTAAAAATGAGTATATTATCCAAATACACTACCAAAAATATCCCTATGAAATCCTTAAGCACTTCATTCATGAGCCTCATGAATGTGCTAGGTGCATTTGAGAGGCCAAATGGTATAACTCTCCACTCATATAGCCCATCAGTGGTCTTGAAGGTTGTCTTCCACTCATCTTGATCCTTGATTCTAATCTAATGGTATCCACTTTTAAGGTCCAATTTGGTGAAGTACATTGCTCCTCCAAGATAGTCCATTAAATCCTCAATTCTAGGTATGGGGAACCTATACTGGATTGTAATCCTATTTATGGCTCTTGAGTTTGTACAAAGCCTCTACTTTCCACCTTTCTTTGATGCTAATACAACTAGAACTGCACAAGGGCTTATGCTTTTCCTAATCAGCCCCCAATCCAAAAGTTCTTGTACTTGTCTAGCCACATCCAAATTTTGTTCTAGAGTGAGCTTGTAAGATGCCTTATTGGGAAATGATGCACTTGGTACAAAGTCTATTTGATGACTTATCACTCTCCTAGGAGGTAAGGTTTCTTGGGTACCATGACTAACTATGTCCTTGTAATTTTCTAGTATCTCTTGAATTACTGATGGCAAGGACTCTGTTTTGGTTTTCTTCTCCTCCTTGGGCTTGAGTAGTATAGCATACTCATTACTATCCTCATCCTTGAGGGCCTTGATGAACTCCTTGCTGCCACTCATAAATATGCTAGGAGTCTTGGACTGATACTCATCCTCTTCTAACAAGGACTAAATCTTGTAGGTCTTGTTATCTTTCTTGAAGGATATGGAGTTCTCCTTACCATCTTACACTGCACTCCTATCAAATTTCCAAAGCTTTCCTAATAGAAAGTGGCATGCATCCATGGGAAATACATCACAAAATAGCTTGTCCTTATAACCTAAAATAGAAAACTCCACCCAAGCCTACTCATTTACTAACACACTCTGTCCTTTATTTAGCCATGTCACCTTGTATGGGTTGATATGAGGGATCATTTCCAACTTCATCTTGTTCAAAGCCTCCTCTCTTATGATATTGTTAGTGGAACCTGTGTGTGTGAATTTTGTACCTGATTTGTAGACACAACACTTCAGTAAAACATTAGAGGTTAGGAAAAATGAAATCTGCAATGAATTGAAATCTTAAACTAACCAGGCAATTTATTGTCTTCTAATAGGTGTGAGTATGATGTTCTCAGATTGTTATCGAGATTAGTGACCTTGATGACACCTAAATGAAGGATTTTAATGCAAAAGATGGATATGGAATGTATGCAATTAATCTATTTTTTTGGATTTTCTATGCAATTATGATGAAAAATCTGATATAAATCTAATCTAGAATGAACTGATATGAAATTGATCCAACAATGATATGAAAAAGAATCTAAATGAATGTAAAAAACCAAATTGATCTCACAATAGCCTTGATTCGCAATAAGCTTTGATTCTCCAAATTCCAATTCTTCAGCGTGATAATGCAATTCTTGTGGATGATTTGTGAAGAGCTAAAGCCTTAATTTATAGAAATCTAGGGCTTTGGGGATGCATGAATAAAAGCCATACATCACTCAAATAACTCAGGTTGATTTTTGAGTTATTTTTAAATAAAGGATATTTAACTCACAAAAACATGCAAAAGCAGAGTTCAACTCAAAATAGAGTTTAGCTTTAATTGATAATTGATAGTTATCTACTTTTCTTGATTGTGCATGATTTATTTATGAATTAATTTAATAATAAAGTGATTTATTTCCAACTTAACTGATTTTAAAAAATAAAACAATTGATTTATGGGTTAATCAAACTTTTATTCAAAAACAATATTATTAAAAATTGACAACTTGCTTTAATTAATTAAATAAGAATTTAATCAATTAATGATATGAATTTTGATTTATTGTCAAAATTAAATAATACAATTTAGGAATAAATATAATTAACTTCAATTAAATAATTAAGTGGTAGAATTAAATCTAATTAATTAAATATTGAGAATATTCAATTAATCAAACTTTAGGATAAATAGGATTTATCGCCAAATAATCATTAAATTAAAGATAATTATGATGATTAGGAATATTACTAGGAATATTCCCCGATGCATAATTTATGATAATCAATTAGGATTCGATGATGTTCAGATGTGCCTTTGGTTAGGACTTCGATGTCGATTTCATTCGATATGTTGATGTAGGAGGTTAATGAACCTATAACCCATTTTTGGGGTATTACATTTTGCCCCTCTTTGAATTATTGTGCAAAGTGCAGTGGTTCAAAGATAGTCTGTGTTTGATAAAGATATGAAATTGATATTGATATGATATAGAAGCTGATCGAAAGATTTGATATGAAGATAATAGGTCCTGAATGACAAAAGATAATGTTAACTATAACAACAAATGAACTGATGACTGTGAAAAAGTGTCAAAATGCCTGATTTCAAACCTTATGATTGCGAAGAAGTGAGTGACCGATTCCAGACTCGATTTCTTTAGAAGAATCATGTAGGTATCACATCTGAACCCTTCAATTACCGAAGAACCAAGGAAATAACACTTTTGAACTGATAGTTGCAAAAACTGATACAATTTACAAGATTAGGAGAATACCAGATTGATATGGATCTCGATGAATCTGATATGCCCCAAGCGATGATAGATTTTCCCCGAGCGATGAGGAATTTTGATGAATCAACAACTAGACATGGTTGTTGTCTTGATTACTGAGGAAATATATGATTTCAGCAAAGATATGATTTCAAATTAGATTACAGACTTTGAATGATATGCAATACCATGCCCCTTCAGGATTAAAATTGAAATCTGACAAGAAAAGTCAGCGTTGATAGTTCAGAAGCATGTTAATTGATTTAAAAATTGGTTAAACACGTCCGGGAATGCATTCTGCATCATTTAGAGGTCCTGGAGACCAAGTTTGAATAGGTTTGACCATGAGTTTACCATGGTTGACCAAGTGGAAATTTTGATAGTTTAATGTAAGATAATCAATTAAGTTGAATTCTAGATTTCTGTGATGATGGAAGGTCGATTATGCAAGCAGTAGACAATATGAATGATCTCATATTTTGATTTTGATCCAGAAAAAGGATTCCACTTGCTATTTTGTTGGATGGACCTTCGTGTAAGATTCAGCTCTTGTTAGATTTGAAGAGATATTTGGAGAATTGTTTAAGCATTGAAGTGTTTCCAAACATTTGTGAGATCATGCAAACATGCAAAATGCAAAGAAACATGCAAAATGAAATGCAACCTAGGACCTAGGACCTAGTCATTGATCATGTGTCAATTTGTTATCATCATTGAACTTTTAGGTAACCAGATAAATCAATACAATGCCCACTAGCTATGAAACCCTAGACATATGAATATCAATTTGTATGCACAAGAATCAATACAACACCCATTGGTCAACAACCATGGACATATGAATATTGATTTTATTTTCAAAATGTCAGATTAGATATAAGCACCAAGGCACAAACACCAGGATGACTTGAATATCATGTCCATTTTGATATAGAAATTTGTATAAGCATCAAAACATAAATTTCATGATGACTTGAATACACCTTGCGGTACAAACACATCAAGCAATCAAGAGATCATTCTAAATCCAATGTGAATTACCCATAGTGACCCTTTATCATTCACATCCTTAGGTAAGATCGCGTTTCACAGTAGGAGAAAGAACTCACTCAAAAAGACAATAGTTAGATGAAACTTCCTTGAACTTTCCAGGTATCAATGGTCGAGGTACGCATGGCCATCCAATTCGAGATAGAGGCTCTTACAGTCAGACACCATTTCAATCCAAAATTTCCAAACTTGTTAGATTTTCACATACAAACAGAAGACAAAGAAAATATTATGCCCCCAGTCATCACTCTCTAAATCCTGTAAAGGACATCATCAAAGAGCTTGAAAGGACATAATATGCAAAAATATCAATGTGAATCAGTAAGCATACAAGGAGATAAAAGCATGTAAAAAGCATAGATTATTTTCAGTTTGATGTTTGATTGCATTGTTGTAGATGCAAAATCCTTTCTGGAGAGGAGACTGACTGACTGACTCAGATGAAGCTTCAAAGGACTCTGACTGGATAAGACTCATATAAGATACATTGGAGGCCATAAGATATGACTTTGATTGCCCCCAAGTTTTAACATTGATAGGATACAGACGCTTGAGCTGATTAGTGTACAAACTGACTTATTGAAAATAGGAATGCAGAAACAAACTGAGAGATATGTACAAACTAAAGCAAGACTAAAAGTTGGGAAAGACCAAGATTATGCTGATAGATGGAGCATTTTGAAACAAGTGGTGCCCATTTACTGGGTTTTCACCATCTGGGCAGAGATTCTATTTTTGCTACCAAGGCGCCTGTTTCCAGGTTTTCCCCAAGGCACTTTTTTTTTTCTCATTTTTTTGTATTTTTTATTTTTTCAATTTTTTTGAATTTTTGATATTTTTTACTTTTTTTGTGAATCATCAAGGTGCCATTGCTAGGTTTTCACCAAGATGTTCATTTTTTTCAGGACTTTTTCCAAATTTTAAGATTTTTTAGGACATTTTACCATAGACTGAATGCTTTAGGCATAGAATTTCTTTAGATGGAGAACGTTTATTGGTTCTCAAAGCTATTCTCCTTTAGTCATTGAGAGTTGATAGGCACCAGAGCCAAAAATAGTAGTGATTACAAAGGGATCCAACTAGCTGGGTTCAAACTTCCCCTTGCGTTCTCGATGTGATTGATTTTTAGGATTTTCTCTTAAGACTAGATCACCAACCTGAAATTCTCTGTGTCTAAATTTCTTGTTGTAACCTCTAGACATTGTCTTCTGATATACTCTGAGATGATCATACACTACTTTTCTGCACTCATCTAGTAATTCAAGTTCTTGCAACCTAGACACTCTGTAGTCATCATCAGTTACTAGACCATGCATTTTGATTCTTAGTGATGGGATTTCAACCTCAATAGGCAGTACCACTTCAGACCCATAAACTAAAGTGAAAGGTGTAGCCCTAGTAGGTGTTCTGATACTTGTTTTGAGACTGGTTCTCATACTGGTTCTAATACTTGTTCTAATACTAGTTCTGATACTTGTTCTGATACTTGTTCTGATACTTGGTATACTTGATATCATCTTTTTCTATTACAACCTCCCAAGCAAGATCATATCGTGCTGTTCCAATGTATAGCAAGGTGGAGAACAAGAGGGATTGGAAAGCTGGTGGAAGAGATGGAAGACAAGAGAATGAAGGAGAATGAAGGTAAGAAATCCTCAAGGGAAAACTCCTCAAGAATATCCAAGCTAGGGAAAAATTGTCATGTAAAGCACATTTGGACAAGCAATGAAAGGCTAGCATAGGATAAGTCACAAAAGCATAATGCCAAAGAAGAAAAGGATGTAGTCCAAAGGAGTAGACATGTCAAGAGGCGTCATAGCACCGTGTTTTACTTTTTCTTTCTTTTTTTTGTTATTAGATCAAGACCAAAGGGGAAAAGGATGGTGAAAGGCTAGAATGAATGGATGAAAATGGATATGGAGGCTAAACAGGAAGGGAATGAAAGAAAGATCACTGTAAAATAGCTCATAAGATAGCCAAATGTTCATGTATAGATCAACATTGTCAAGATCAAAGAGAGAAGATGGAATGGATGAAATATGTAGAACTACGCATGACCCCTGATTACCAGGTTTTCATCATGATACTTATCCAAGGCACCACAAGGAAGTGGTTCTCACCATAGGATGAATTTATTTCTCTTTACTTTTTCTACCAAGGTGCCTGTTTCCAGGTTTTCACCAAGGCACATTTTCAATTTTTTTTTCATTTCTCTTTTTTCTCTTTTTGGAAGAAGGCAAGATTTTTAGATAATGCTCCTTAAAAGGATAAAACATGATATGCCAAGGATTCAAAATGATATGCTCAAAGATGCTGATAGGAAAAAGAAGATGGAAGAGGAAAATGGAGGATAAGGTTTTATGTAAAGCGAGTGAGGTTGGAAGATAGGAGGAATAGGAAAGTGAGGAAAAAGGATAGGAGGTAGAAGGATAATGAATGGAAGGACTGTGAAAGGGTAGATGGAAAGGAAGGCAAGATCAACATCAACACACACCTTGAAGAGTGGCAAGAGGATGGAGGAAATGTGAATGAAGGAATATGTGAAGGAATATGGTGAATGGATAGCAGAGGTTGTGGTTTAGGCGCATGGAATGGAAAAATGTTTTTGGAAGAAGATGAAGTGGAAGCCTTTGGAAGCTTGAATGTCAACTTCACTTTTTTCTCAACATTAGACTCTTTCAAGAGAGATTTTGTAATCCATATAGCCATAGGCTTTTTATTTCTTTTTGATGATCTAGAGAGAATATCTTCAATGATGGATTTTGGAACCCATACTTGTCTTGTAGTTTTTTTCTTAGATATCTCTTTTGACTTTATGTTTCCATGTCTATTAGAGGAGACATGGAGATCTTTTTTTTTGATGGATTCTTGTATTGCTTCTTTTTCTTGTATTGAACATTCAAGTTACTTCCAAAAGACTTGGGACTTGTGGAGGAAAAAGGAGAATATGACTGGTTTAGATGGGTGGGTGGATGAAAAGGATTCAAGGGTATGCATCTATGTTGATCTTGAGGAAAGATAGGAGACAAAGGTATGTAAGGACCCAAGATGGATGATGAATCAAGAGAGTTAGGAGGGGAAAGTGAAGGGACATAAGGGCGCAAGATGGAAGGTAGACGTGAAGCCCTTAGTATTGGTGGAGGAGGTCCAAGGATGGATGTGGAAGATACAAAAGGATAATCAATAAGTTCATCAACATCTATATAACAACCAAGGCCATCAACATCTTTAGAGTGAGCATTAAGATTTGAAATAGGATCATTAACATCTTGAATAGGAGAAACTTCTTTGATAGGATTGTTCAGAGGTTGCAAAGACTTAGGAAGAGTAGAAAGTGGAAGTGAACATGGAGTGGTAGAATAAGAAGATGGAAGACTTTGATCTTGACAAGGATCTTTGGATAGCATAAGAACATAATTTTTCTCTTGATTTTCAATAGGCTCAACATTGGAAGTAACAACACCATTTTTACCAACCTTAATGGAAGTATCATCTTTGGAAAGTGGAAGTGGGGTAAGGTTATTTTGATTGTCAATAAGCTCAACAGTGTAAGTAGTAGCTTGATCTTGCTTTGGAAAAGACTTAAGACATGGTGGAATGCATGAGAAAGGGTGTGCAAGATCAAAAGAACCCTGAGGTGGATAAGAGACATCATGAAAAGGATTGGATGACATGGAGGTTTCTTGATCTTGATCTTTCTTTATGTTCTTTTCTTTATCATTTTTAGAGTCCTCTTGACATGGAACCACTTCTAAGGACAAGGAATCATGTTGGGATTATATGGAATACTTTGGAAGAGATGGTGAAGGACTAGATGAGGTAGGAATTATAGCATATAAAGGCTTAGGCTCTTTGGGTTTAGCATTATTGAAATTATTTGCAGCCAAGTGAAGGTCAGCTTGAGTTTCTTTAAGAGATAGCCCTTGAGGCTAACTATAGGGAACTACATGAAAAGCATTAGGATCTTTGTTGGATGAAGGATTTGTGGAAGGTTTGAAAGACTCGAAAGCTTTAGGAAATGTATGGGTATTAGAGGAATTAGGGGATGGAAGGGAACCATCACAAGACAAAGGTCCATCATTAACATAATCTTGCTTGAGAGTGTAATCTTTATTTTTAGCTTGAGAGTTCTTAGAGGAGAGATTCTTATAGTATTTACTTTTGTAATCAACATGAAAAAATTTCTCTTCCTCAAGTGAAGTAGATGTGTCATCTAGGTATTGTTCACAGAAGTCATCAAAGTCTCTTTCAAAATTAGAATCATATGGATCACCCTCATGATCTATCCAATGTGATGGCCCATTTGTAGTAAGCAGGAACACACAATGAGGAGGATTCTTAGGAACAGAGGTGTCATAAGTATCATTATATTGTCCATCATCATAGTCATCATAGTCTCTGAAGATGGATGTGTCACTCTCCGTGGAAGAGGTATCATAAGGGTTATCACATTGCTCAAATTTTTCCCGGGGGCATGGTGACATGTACAAGTCTTTATCAAATGGAAAAGGACATAGAGCTTCTATGGAGAACTCTTTAGGTTCCTTTTCTTTCTCAAGTTTGTTAAGCTTGAATTGCATAGCATGTATCTGTTTCATCATAGCTATGATTAGAATTTATTCCTCATGTGTATTGATTCTTTGAGACATGTTAGGAGTTTTAGGACTCCTTGGAATAGATTGATGTAGAGTTTGTTGATTGACTCTTTGAATTGATGGAGGGGGAATGTAACCAATTTTTAATCGAAAGTTGCCAAGACCGTCATCTTTGTAAAGACCAGGATTGTAGAGTTGCTCAAGAGTTGGAGCTTGGAGAGTGTTTATAGGTAAAGTATGGGATACTTCTCCAGATTTCTTGTGAGAGGAAGCTCTAGTTTCCACCATTAACCTTAGGTGAAACAAAAGAATGTGATGAAGACAATTGAAGAAAGATCTAATTCAAGAAGATCAAATGACGCAACCTTGTCAAGGTTTGGTTGATTGGAGCATAGATTTGACTTAGATGAGGGAGACTATGCCCTAGATGTATGGGTATGATTCCCAAAAGATAGTGGACATGAGTTCACAAGACTTAGGCTTTTTGATGATTGATTGAAGATTGATAGTTATGAAAAGGTTTGGACACAAGATGAGAAAGACTCAAATTGATTAAATAGAAGACTAGATCGAATTCAAAAGGATACTTTAGGAAAATGATTGGATTGTCAATAGTTGCTGCTTTGTTCCTAACATAGTGATTTGTTCGACAGATTCTGGAAATAGGCTGAAAAAGATAAGTATTTGGCAATTCTAACAATTAATCAGAAATGTGTGAGTGAATTTTGTACCTGATCTGTAGACACAATACTTCAGTAAAACATTAGAGGTTAGCAAAAATGAAATCTGCAATGAATTGAAAGCTTAAACTAACCAGGCAATTTACTGTCTTCTAATAGGTGCGAGTATGATGTTCTCAGATTGTTATCGAGATCAGTGACCTTGACGACACCTAAATGAAGGATTTTAATGCAAAAGATGGATATGGAATGTATGCAATTAATCTAATTTTTTTGGATTTTCTATGCAATTATGATGAAAAATCTGATATGAATCTAATCTAGAATGAACTGATATAAAATTGATCCAACAATGATATGAAAAAGAATCTAAATGAATGTAAAAAACCAAATTGATCTCACAATAGCCTTGATTCGCAATAAGCTTTGATTCTCCAAATTCCAATTCTTTAGTGTGATAATGCAATTCTTGTGGATGATTTGCGAAGAGATAAAGCCTTAATTTATGGAAATCTAGGGCTTTGGGGATGCATGAATAAAAGCCATAAATCACTCAAATAACTCAGGTTGATTTTTGAGTTATTTTTAAATAAAGGATATTTAACTCACAAAAACATGCAAAAGCAGAGTTCAACTCAAAATAGAGTTTAGCTTTAATTGATAATTGATAGTTATCTACTTTTCTTGATTGTGCATGATTTATTTATGAATTAATTTAATAATAAAGTGATTTATTTCCAACTTAACTGATTTTAAAAAATAAAACAATTGATTTATGGGTTAATCAAACTTTTATTCAAAAACAATATTATTAAAAATTGACAACTTGCTTTAATTAATTAAATAAGAATTTAATCAATTAATGATATGAATTTTGATTTATTGTCAAAATTAAATAATACAATTTAGGAATAAATATAATTAACTTCAATTAAATAATTAAGCGGCAGAATTAAATCTAATTAATTAAATATTGAGAATATTCAATTAATCAAACTTTAGGATAAATAGGATTTATCACCAAATAATCATTAAATTAAAGATAATTATGATGACTAGGAATATTACTAGGAATATTCCCTGATGCATAATTTTTGATAATCAATTAGGATTCAATGATGTTCAGATGTGCCTTTGGTTAGGACTTTGATGTCGATTTCATTCGATATGTTGATGTAGGAGGTTAATGAACCTATAGCCCATTTTTGGGGTATTATAGAACCTGAATCCACAATCACCTTACACACCTTGCCAAGGATTTTACACCTCATCCTAAACAAGGCTCTCCTATGCTTGGGCTCATCCTTAACCGACTGTCTGATCAAAACCCTTTTGAACATCAGATATTCTACCATTTCAAATTCAATATGGTCTACCTTATGTGTCTTCATGGGCATTTTCAACTCTCTTTCAATTATTTGATGAAGAAGGCTTATTAGGGCACCTATAAGCCGGGTGACCCAACTAGCCACAATTGTAACATTTCATACTTGCAAAGTATGAGTTGCTCCTACCTATACCTCTTCCTCTATTAGGGCCTCTTTGTGTAACTATACCTCTAGAATGACCCCCTCTTGGATTGGTTTCACCTCCATGCTCGGTCAACTTGGATTCTCCTTGGTTTCTCTGCTCATTACCCCTGCCTTGGTAACCACCTCGGTGATTCATTTGGTCTCTACCTCTACCCCTGCCCCTATTGTTGGAGTCTCCCTTCTTTTTTTTCCTTTCTTCAACTTTGATATCCAACTGATGACATTTTTGAATGGTGGTTGGAGTCCACAAACTTATCTCCTCCTAAATGTTCCATTTGAGACCACTTAGATATATGGCCACTCTAATGGGTTCCTCTTCTTGGATCTTGGACCTAAGGCATAGATTTTGAAACTCCTTTGTATAAGAGGCCACATCTAGGTCCTTTTTCTTTAATCCTTGTCATTTTTTATGAAGTTTAACTTCATAGTCTTTTGGCAAGTAATTTTCCTTCACCTTATTCACCATGGCTTTCAAATTTTCTATAGGTAACTTACCCATGCTGATCCTTTCATCTTGTAGGTATTTCCACCATGTCAAGGCTGATCCTCTCAATTTGGATTTGGGAACCTTAACCTTTTGGGCTTCAGTCAGACCTTCACACTCAAAATGGTTTTCCATTCCCTCAATCCATTCCATGACTATTTCAATGTCCATTTTCCCACTAAACAATGGTAGCCCTTCAAAATCCTTTGCATTCATTTCTTTAATGGATTTCAAGAATGGTTCCTCATTTATCAAGGGGTTTGGTTCAGGTATGATGTCATCTATATCAATGGGATTTTTACCCCTCTCACTATTTTCAGCATCTTTATTCTATTCTAAGGACCTCTGATCCACTACCTCTTAGAGTTTGATCCTCATCTCATCCATATCATCTTCAAAGAGTCTATTCCTCTCCTTTTTCTCTTCCACCTCTCTAGCTAGCTCTACATTTGTAACCATTATGTTCTCCCCTACCGATTCACCAGTATATAGAGACATGCACTGTTCTCCAAATATTTAACTAGCTCTAATACCAATCTGGTGTAACACAAGTCTTGCTCCAAATTTGGTCCCATTCTCCTCTAGGATTATACAAGGCTAACTTCCCATCCTACAGGGAACTATCCTAGTACCCTCACAAAGATTGGTAAACTCAATCCTCTCCTATTCAACTTGTAACACCAAGGTTTAAATGAAGCTCCTTTCAACATATCATTCCTTTACTTTCTTCTAGCTCCACCATCCTCAAATTTGGAAATTTAGTTTGCATTCACCCTCAAATGGAGAGGAGGGTTGTTTCATGTAGAATATGGTTCAAAACCATGTTTAATCCAATTTCCTTCAAGGTAAACCCTATCGCTAACTAGCTTTTCTTGTTGAATGTCCCAAAAAGGGCTGCAAGGCTATTAGGTCTAATTGGTCTCTTTTACTCAATAAATCCAAACTTTTCCAAACAAAGTGCCAAACCAATTGTAGATTTGAGTACCCTTTTGGAAGGGCTTTCAAATTCTTTAGGTTTCCTTTTTCCACTCTATCCATACATGGGTTTCCTAGAAATGGAGCTATAATTAAGGGTTTGCTAACTCACTAACTGAACTAGTGAGGGTTTGATGATTCCTAATGTTTCAATCCTCCTCCAAAGATTTTAAGCATTGAAGATACTTGATAACTCATCTAGCCTCCCCTCCACAAGCTTTTATTGAAGCTATGAGTGCTTTCAATCACTCCTATTAGCTTTGCAACACACTATGACCCCTAGCCATGCACTCCTGGCTTGTTTAGGGCACCACCTTAAAAATGCTTCCTAAACTTTTTAGGGCCCCTCCTTTCATCATCTTATATTACAAGGAGTCTAGTCACAAATTCCAAGGAGCCATACATATTTTATAGTGGGAGAGCGATCTAGCACTCCATTTTGCAAAACCCTGTCTAGACCAACCAGAGACAGGCCAGAGAATAAAAGAAATACAAAGTAATGCTAAAAATTGATAAAATGATTAACTATCTGTCCTAGGAATCAAAATACATTCTAATCTAATACATGCAACAAATACAACCGATCTTTCAATCCATTTCAGAGCTCTGTCCCACACAAATCCATTCACTATCAAAAAGATTACACATCCACCCTTGTGCCAAGGCTTGGTTTCTATACCACACACTTCCCAATGCTCACTTTTAGGGTTTTAGAACATTAAATATCCCATCCTAAGTGTTTGGTCCCTTGGGTCAGGGTGTTAGTCTTTTAGGGCCATTTCCTAGGTAAATAAGAAATGTTGTCATGACAACTTTCAAAGTTGTCACATAAGTTTTGGTGGATTATCAAACCACCTAATCAAACACCTTATGTGACTTACCCCTGACTAAACCAAGGTTCTTATGACTATTCTCATCCTCTAAAATCATAAAAGAGGCCATTTTACAGCTTTTACAACATTATCCCATGCTTGGCAACTTTGGCTAAGTTAGCCAACTTTGATTCATCCTGACTCAAGAAGACTCACCTAGGACTTAGGGAAACCAAGCTAAAAAATAACCAAAACACTAACTAACCAAAAAACTTGAGAGACTAAAAAGTCTCCTCACTACACTAGTGGCATGGATAAGGCCTCTATAAGCCAAAAATCAACTCTAGGGACACTAGGTACCAAGTAGCCTTACCTAGGTGCCCTGCACCAGAAACCCTAAAGACTAAGGAAAATATGAACTTGAGCTCACAAGCCTCCAAGAAATCTCCTTGTCTCCAAGCATGCAAACTACTAGCTCTGCTATTACAAACTATCAAATAACACTATGATCTTCAAGATCTCACAAGATCCAGATCTACACTTCTATCTTTCCCCAAATATGATCCTAAACATCTACACAAACACTCCTTAAATACATTTCCTCAACCACAATTCGACTGGAAGAAATAATTAACTCCTAAGCCAAGTCGGCTCCTACTATAAACAAATATTGAATGCAAAAATAGTCAGCTCTCAAATAGCCTTACAAACAATTAATTCTCCATGTTGTGTGTGTGAATTTTGTACCTAGCTATAGACACAACACTTCAGTAAAACATTAGAGGTTAGCCAAAAACCAAAATCAAGCAATGAAATGGAAACTAAACTAACCAGGTGATTTATTGCCTTCTAGTAGGTGTGAGTATGATACTCTCAGATTAGACCAAGACCATTGACAATGCAACACCTAAATGAAGGATTTGAATGCAAAGAATAAAAACTATATGAATGCAGATTAAGCTATATTTTTGGATTTTCTGTGCAATAATATGAAAAACTGTATGAAATTAATCTAGAATGAATGAATTTGGAATGTAGATTTGATCTAAAAATGCTAGGAATGAGTATGAAACTATGAATGAGAAACTATGCAAAAGCTAAATGATCAACTATGAAAGATCTCACAAATTGCCTGTCGCAAATGCTCAATCCTTCAATTGCCAATTTGCCAAAGTAATTGTGCAAATTCTAGATTTGTCATTATGAAGAGCTGAGCCTTATTTTTATAGAAATCTAGGGCTTTGAGGATGCAAGAGAAAAGCCATAAATCACTCTTGATAAACTCAGGTTGATTTTTGAGTTATCAGGAAATCAAAAATAATTAACTCACAAAATCATGCAAAAGGATGAAAGAACAAATTTTTAACTGAAATCAAAAGTTTAGATCATCTTTGAACTCAAAATAGAATGTTGAGTTTCCAAAAGTTAACAACTTGCATTGATTTCCTGATTTTGAGTTTAACTGCTCTTTGAATGTGCACAATTAATTATGAATTAATTAAATAAATAAAGTGATTTGTCCTCAACTTAACTATTTTTTGGAATAAAACAATTGATTTATGGGTTAATCAATGATTAAATCAAACTTTTATTCAAAAACTATATTATTAAAAATTGACAACTGACATGAATTAATTAAATAAGAATTTAATCAATTAGTCATAAGATTTTAGATTTATTGTCAAAATTAAATCATATAATTTAGGAATAATTATAATTAAATTTAATTAAATAATTAAGTGGCTGTATTAAATCTAATTAATTAAATATTCAAAATATTCAATTAATCAAACTTTAGGATAAATAGAATTTATTGCCAAATAATTTTTAAATTAAGAATAATTAGACAAATAGGAATATTACTAGGAATATTCCCCGATGTAGAATTTAGGATAATCAATTAGGATTCGATAATGTGTAGATGTGCTTTAGGTTAGGACTTTGATGTCAATTTCATTAGAATTGAACATGTAGGAGGTTAATGAACCTATAGCCCATTTTTGGGGTATTACATTTTGCCCCTCTTTGAATCACTGTGCAAAGCGTAGTGGTTCAAAGAATAGTCTGTGTTTGATATATATGTATGAAACTGATTTGAAAGATTAACCAATTCTGAGACAGAAGCCGATTGAAAGATTTAAAGATGCAAGATTTAAGATTTAGGTCTTGAGTGACCAAAGATAATGTCAAATATAGCAACAATGAACCAATGATTACGAAAAAGTGTCAAAATGCCTGATTCTGAACCTTATGATTGCGAAGAAGTGAGTGACCAATTCCAGACCTAAATGTCCTTGTATGAATCATATTGGTATCACATCCTGAATCCATCAGTTATGAATAACCAAGGAAATAACACTAATGAACCGATGGTTACGAAAAGCTGATATAGTTTATAAAATAGATTTAGGATACCAGATTGCAATAGATTTTCCCCAAGCGATGAGGACTTTAGATGAATGAGCAACTAGACGTGGTTGTTGTCATGATTAATAAGAGAAAGATTTGATTGATAGAATTAAGTTACAGACTTTGAATGATGTGTAATACCATGCCCCCTTCAGGATTAAAATTAAAATCTCACAAGAAAAGTCAGCGTTATAGTTTAGAAGCATGTTAATTGATTTGAGAAGTGGTTATACATGTTCGAGAACATGTTCTACATCGTTTGGAGGTCCTGGAGACCAAGTTTGACTAGGTTAAACCATGAGTTGACCATAGTTGACCAATTTGAAAATTTGATAGTTTGATGTAAGATAATCAGTTAAGTTGAATTCTAGATTTCTATGATGATTGAAGGTTGAATATGCAAGCATTTAGACATCCTAGGTCTAAAAATTTTAAATCATGATTTTGACATAGTAAATGATCTTAGATTTTGATTTTGATCCCGAAAATGGGTTCAGAATATTGAAATTAGCTAGGGGTGCAATTTTCATGAAAAATGGAGCACTTTTGAAAATTAGGTCAAAAGCTATATAAAGGCCAAAAGAGTCAATTTTCAATTCATTTTCACCGTTGACTTTTGAAAACCTTGTGGAGCCCTCTGAGCGAGAAAATGGCAAAAATGAAGGTAGCTGTGTCTTCTCATCATTTTGAGCACAATCAGAGGCATCAGAGACCTCAACAGTATGAACATTTGGTAGGTGGACCTCTTTGCTTCTTTGAAAAGCTAATTTTTCTTTGTTTATAGCATTTTTAGCATTTATTTTGTACATTTTAAACTTTTAATCTTTGCATGCATGGAAACTCGTATGACTGTCTTTCTAGGCTCGTACGACTTTTCAACCCTAGTTAGATTGTCATTTCATGAACTCCCAAGACTCATATGAGAGGGTCCCAAGAGTCGTACGATGTTTCATCAGGTCCCTCCTAACTCGTACAAGGAGAGATACAGTGTCATCTCATCATGATTTGTTGTATGGTAACCAGTGAAAACTCGTACGAGTTTTTCTACCAGTTTACTTTTTCATTTGAAAAATAGTGAGCCCAGAACTCATTTCTAGGGCAAAATTTTGAATTTTATGATCTTTGAGCTTGATTCCTGAGTCTTTGATCTACCTTCTGAAATAGAATACTATTCCATTCCTATATGTATAGCCTATTTTTTAACCAAAATACTGATAGGGTTCCCTATTTCTATGCTGTGTAGGTCATATATCTGATGTTCATGTACGCATCTCTCATCTAGCTACTCAGAGACTCTATATTTCCTTGCCTAATCTAATGAGAGTACATCTTGCTTCATGCAATTTTGAGTATCTGATCCATTTACCTGAGATTAGGGTAAACCATGGTCTTTTGACTGCGCTGATAGAGAGGTTCCATTCAGAGATGTAAACATTCCATCTACCCACTGGAGAGCTCACTATGACTCTAGAGGATGTTTATAGGATTCTTCATATTCCATTTCATAGTAGTCAATATCCAACTTATGTGAGTTCGGGGAACTCTGGCTTATTAGAATTCATATGTCTCTTCAGAGATGACACTCAATTAATGGGTTCCATTTCATGGGAGACCTTGGTACAACATTATGGCCAGTCTCACAGATTGGAGTGTATTATTGCTGGGATGATCGGCGGTATCATCATGTCTGACTATCAATAGAATGGTCTTCTGATGGGCTGGGCCCCTATGGTTGCACATTTGATGGTGAATCCTTCTGAGTTAGCTTGGGGTTAGTGTTGTTTGGCTCACATGTTCTTTGAGATGCACGAGGTAGTGTATCAGGAGAGAAATACTTTTGCTGCTGGTGCTCTTGTTTTACAAATTTGGGCATGGGAGCATATCCTGATTTTGAGACTAGTGTGTCAGTGACAGAGGCAGCTACATGAGCCTATGATATATATTTATGCTAGCTATGTCATACAGGGGTGCATGGGCCATGTAGAGTACTAGAGATGGTGCCTCGATGACATGACATTTGTGCAGTGGAGGCCCTATGTAGAGATTGAGCCTTGGCCTACAACATGGGAGTAGTTTAGTTTCTTTTTTTAGAGCTGGGTGATGATAGGATGATCATCCTCTGTATTGGAGAGATTTCTTATCACTAGGCTATGGCATCAGTATGGACGAGTGTAGGATGCACCATAGGATTATGCCACTTATGCTTGGATAGCTTGTGAGCTCAGATTTGGATGGACCCTGAGAATTTCTTATGCCTTGTGTTCATAGGAGTACAGTGCTATCATTGGTAGAGATTGGGAATATAGGCCACAGGTTGTTGATGTAGGAGTTACAGATGGATTTATTGTATGGCTTTCTGATCATCTTATTCATAGATTCTCTAACCCTACAGAGCTAATACCTTCCATGGAGGAGGTGATGGATCTCACAGGTGCTCCAATGAGACAGGGTCCTAGACCCACATAGGTTCTAATTGTACACCCCACACCTCCAAGACCTAGAGTTATGGATCCTCCACAGAGACCATTAGGATAGATGAGGCCCCCTCATCCCACTAGTTCCATAGCAGGGAGATCCATAGGTGCACAAAGATGGACTAGGGGAGAGGGTGCTACTTTAGGGAGTGTTGGTACTACTGAGGAGGTACTTGTAGCTGAACAAGTTGTAGGTGGTGATACTAATCCCATATAGGAGGAAACTAGTTTTGATCTAGGTGCAAAGGTTAGATGCTGTAAGGCATAGAGAGTAGAGACCACAGAGTAGCCTACTGAGGATACTAACATGCCAGTGGCAGATGCTGATCCTAGTGTCCCATTGTCTATGCAAGAGATCATGAGGAGGCTTAGATTATAAGTCTGGGACCTGAAGGTGTGTAGTGCTCAATGGGAGGAGAGATATCTAGAGGTAGATAGATAGTGCACTAAGCTTCGTGGTGAGGTTCAGAGATTATAGGTAGAGGTTATCCATCAGACCTCTAGATCTGCTTACTATGTTTCTACATACTACACTGCGGTTCCACTTGCTCAGAGAGTTCCTTCGTACTCTCAGTATATGATAGCATCAAAGGGAGTGAGAGTACCTATAGCTAAGGTAGTACCTGATGCACCACCACCACCTCCACCAAATGGAGAGGATCAGGTCGACAGCTGATTTGTCATGATATTCTAATATTTTTGTTGCTCTTTTGATACTGATACTATTTTGATAGCTCACAGGAGCTCATTCTTTTGTACATTGTGCCAGTAGTGCACCCCAACTATTTCAAGTTTTATGATATATATATGAGATTGAGACTTTTGGTTGTGACTTCATTTGTACTTGTCATGTTTTTGATGTATGATGATATCATGTGATGTAAATGCTATGAGTAGAGTAGAGTGTATGTATGGATTAATGAAATGCAATGATTTTCTTTCATATGTATGAATGTTATGCAAATGTATTTGATTATGGAAAATGTATGTATGGAAATGTATGTAATGCAATAGATGGAATGATTGATTATGAATATGTAATGAAAATGCAATGATACACATGATATGTTTTTGCAGGTATTAATGAAGGCAAGTACTCAATCTTTATGTCAAAAAGGATGTTTAACCCAGGATTGTGACGACTTGCATTTCTGTGAGAAGACCTTCGTATGAGATTTAGCTCTTCGTGTTTAAGTTTTAAGCGTAGTTTTTGTTTAGAAGGATTGTTGAAGATTGTCAAGCAATTTTTGAGATCATGCAATCATGCAAAGTGCAAAAATGACATGCAAAATGAAATGCAACCTAAGACCTAGGACCTAGTCACTGATCATATGTTGGTCATTTGTCATCATTGAGTTTTTTTTAGGTAACCAGATAAATTAATACAATGCCCACTAGTTTATAAAAACCATAGACATATGAATACTGATTTGTATGTGCAAGAATCAATACAATGCCCACTGGTTAGGCAACCATGGACATATGAATATTGATTTTATTTTTAGAATGTTAGATTAGATATAAGCACCAGGGCATAAATGCCAAGATGACCTGAATATCATGTCCATTTTGATATAGCAATTTGTATAAGCATCAAAAAATAAATATCATGATGACCAAAATATGCCTTGCTGAAACAAACACATCAAGCAGTCAAGAGATCATTCTAAATTCAATGTGAATTACTCGTAGTGACCCTTTATCATTCACATCCTTAGGTAAGATTGTGTTTCACAATAGGAGAAAGAACTTACTCAAAAAGACAATAGTTAGATCAAACTTCCTTGAATTTTCTGGGTATCAATGGTTGAGGCATGCATGGCCATCCAATATGAGATAGAGGCTCTTACAGATGGACACCATTTCAATCTAGAATTTCCAAAGTTGTTAGATTTTCACATACAAGTAGAAAACAAAGAAAAGATTATGCCCTTAGTCATCACTCTCTAAATCCTATAAAGGACATCATCGAAGAGCTTGAAGGGACACAATATGCAAAAATCTCAATGCGAATCAGTAAGCATACAAGGAAATAAAAGCATGTAAAAAGCATAGATTGTTTTCAATTTGTGTTTGATTGCATTGTTGTAGATGCAAAATCCTTTCTGGAGATGAGACAGACTGACTAACTCAAATGAAGCTTCAAAGGATACTGACTAGATATGATACGTCTAAGATACATTGGAGGCCATAGGATATGACTTTGATTGCCCCCAAGTTTTAACATTGATAGGATATAGACACTCGAACTGATTGGTGTACAGACTGACTTATTGAAAATAGGAATATGTAGAAACAAATTGGGAAATATGTACAAACTAAAGGAAGACTGGAAGCTGGGAAAGACCAAGATTGTGCTAATAGATGGAGCATTTTGAAACAAGTGGCACCCATTTGCCAGGTTTTCACCATCTTGGTAGAGATTCTATTTTTTCTACCAAGGCGCCTGTTTCCAGGTTTTCACCAAGGCACTTTTCTTTTTCTCATTTTTTTGTATTTTTCATTTTTTCAATTTTTTTGTACTTTTGATATTTTTTGATTTTTTTGTGAATCATCAAGGTGCTCATTGCTAGGTTTTCACCAAGATGTTCATTTTTTTAGGACTTTTTCAAATTTTTAAGATTTTTTTAGGACATTTTACCATAGACTGAATGCCTTAGGCATATAATTTCTTTAGATGGAGAACATTGATTGGTTCTTGGAGCTGTTCTCCTTTAGTCATTGAGAGTTGATAGGTAGTAGAGCCAAAAGTAGTAGTGATTACAAAGGGACCCAGCCAGTTGGGTTCAAACTTCCCCTTGCGCTCTCTATGTGATTGATTTTTAGGATTCTCTCTCAAGACTAGATCACCAACTTGAAATTCTCTATGTCTGACTTTCTTGTTGTAGCCTCTAGACATTATTTTCTAATACACTCTAAGATGATCATACACTGCTTGTCTGTGCTCATCTAGTAGTTCAAGTTCTTGTAACCTAGACACTCTGTATTCATCATCAGTTACTAGACCATGCATTCTGATTCTTAGTGATGGGATTTCAACCTCAATAGGTAGTACCACTTTAGACCCATAAACTAAAGTGAAAGGTGTAGCCCCAGTGGGCCTTCTGATACTTGTTCTGTAGGCCCAGAGAGCTAGATTGATCATAAGATGCCAGTCTCTTCCTATTTTATTAACTGTATGGTGCAAGATTTTCAATAGATTCTTGTTTGAAGCCTCTGCTTGTCCATTCCCTTGAGGATAGTTGATAGATGACCAATGTTGTGTAACCTTGAATTTGGCACATAGATCATCTAAGTCTCTGTTCTTGAATTGTCCACCATTATCTGTGACTATAGAATGTGGAATACCATACCGGCATATGATGTAGTTCAAGATGAACATATATATATTTTTTCTAGTTTCTTGTGTCAAAGGGACTGCTTCTACCCATTTTGTAAAATAATCTATAGCCGTGATTATATGGGTATGTCCGTTAGAAGAATGAGGATGTATGGCTCCTATAAGGTCAAATGCCCATTGATGAAAAAGCCATTATGTAGTGAAGGGAATTAGATCTCTCCTTGGAGTATGAATTAAGTTGCCATGCACTTGACACTTTTGACAGTTCTTAGAAAACTTGATAGACTCTTTCTCTATTTTTAGCCAATAGTACCCAACCCTAATAAGTTTTCAAGCTAGTGTTAAACCATTCAAGTGTGACCCACAAATACCATCATGGACTTCCTCTAACACATGTTGAGACTCTTACCATTCTAAAAATCTAAGTAGCGTACCATCTAGACCCCATTTGTAAAGATCATGACCAATGATGACATATCGGGAGGCATTATGGATAAGGTATCTCTTTTCATGATGGTTGAAGGCATCTAGAATGATTTGGTCTTTGAGATAGGAGAATAGGTTTTTATATCTGGATGAATCATGACCTACAATAGTACAAATCATGTGGGTTTCAGGGGAGTCATACGTAGGATAAGATAGTGCTTCCACCAGGAACTCATAGCATAGCTCATGTTTAGGCTGCTGTAATAAAGTAGATAATGTTTCCATTGCATCGGCAGCCTTATTCTCTGTTCTAGGTATTTGCTCAAATGTGATAGAGATGAAATATTTCTTGAGATCATCTACCATTCTCTTGTATGGAATGAGCTTTTCATCCTTAGTTTGGTACACATTATTGATTTGATGGATTACAAGTTGTGAGTCTCCATGAATGTGTAATTTGATTACTCTCCACTCAATTGCCATCTTCACACCATTTAAAAGGGCTTCATATTCAGTAATATTGTTTGTACAAGGAAATTTGATTCTAAATGCCTTAGGAATGGAGTATCCTTGAGGAGTGATAAACAAGATGCCTGCTCTAGATCCATTCTATGGATAGGAGCCATCAAAGAACAATTGCCATTATCTAGAAGAAAGATTCATGATAGAGGAATTTGGAAATTCCATTTGCATTGGTGTGTCATCGAAAAAAGGTGCATCTGCTAATTAATCAGCAATAACTTGGCCTTTAATAGCTTTTCTTTCAACATATTCAATGTCAAATTCACTTAAGAGCATGACCCATTTGGCTAATCTACCCGTGAGGGCAGCTTTACTGAGTAGGTACTTTAGTGGATCAATCTTAGCTACTAAATGAGTGGTATGAGCTAACATATAATGTCTTAGTTTTTGTGATGCAAAAATCACATCTAGACAAGCCTTTTCAATCATAGAATAGTTCTTTTCGTATGCCACCAATGTTCTACTGATATAGTACATAGCTCTTTCCTTTTTATTCTCATCATGCTGTGCAAGCAAGGCCCCCAATGATGTATCTCTAGCAGAGACATATAAGATCAAAGGCTTCCCTTGAATAGGAGGCATCGAGATAGGAGGATTTGATAGATATTTCTTGATATGATTAAAATTATTTTCACATTCCTTGTTCCATGCAAAGGTCACACCTTTATGTAATGTCTTTGTAAAAGGTTGTGATATGTCTGCTAGCTAAGATATGAAGTGCCTGATAGATTGAACTCTCCCTTGCAATGTTCTCATTTGACTGATGTTCTTGGGAGGTTGCATCTCTCTGATAGCCTTTACTTTAGCTAGATCTACTTCAATTCCTTTCTTTGAAACAATGTAGCCTAAAAGCTTTCTAGAAGTGACACCAAAAGCACACTTCTTAGGGTTCAATCTGAGACTAAATTTTTCCATTCTGTCTAGTATCTTGCTCAAGTCTTTTAGATGTTTAGCTCTAATCATAGATTTTGCTAAAGTATCATCAACATAATCTTCCATAGTCCTATGCATCATGTCATGAAAAATAGAAGTCATAGCTCTCTGATATGTAGCACTAGCATTCTTAATCCCAAATGGCATGACATTCCAATAGAAGGTACCCCATGCACATGTGAAAGAAATTTTATTTTGATCTTCTGGAGCAATTTTGATTTGATTATATCTAGAAAAACCATCCATCAAAGAATACATCTCAAAACCCATAGTCATGTCCACTATCATATCAATGTTAGGTAATGGAAAATCATTCTTAGGGCATGCTTTGTTTACATCTCTAAAATCTGTGCATACTCTTATAGATTTGTCTAGTTTTGAAATAGGTACAATATTAGAGATCCATTCCACATAATCAATAACTCAGATAAATCCAGCTTTCAGGAGCTTCTCTAATTCAGCTTTTACCAAGAGTGCAACATGTGGATGCATCTTTCTCAATTTTTGCTTAACAGTTTTAATGTTTGGAGCTATAGATAAATGGTTCATTATAAGATCAGGATCCAACCCTAGCATATCTGAGTATTTCCATGAAAATTTGATCTTCTTTTCTATTAAGAATGTTGTAAATTTTTTCTTTTCTTCTTCTAATAAAGATTGTGCTACATGGATCAACTGGGGTTCTTTTGCTATTCCCAAATTGATAGATTGAGTAGGCTCAATTAGAACTGGAGATCTATCCTATAAATGACTTGAAAGGACATCAAATATCTCATCCTTAGGTGCCTCAAAGAGGTTTTCACCATTGGATACATCTTTTATTTTTACTTTTGTAGGTTTTGAGACTTCCCCAAAGTGGTTTTCACCCTTAGAACTCCTTTTATTTTTATTCTTATTCTTATTTTTCTGACTAAGATACTTGATGCTTGACTCTGTCATGCTAACGCTTGGTTCACTAATGGAAGTCCTCATAGGCTCAACTACATTGATGTAGCAAGCAAGGGCATAGTCATTGGGAAAGGCATAAATACCTTGGTTCAATTTTGTGGACATTATGTCAAGAAGGTCAGGGTGTTGGATAGTCAAAGTGGTGAAAGATTGGGAAAGGGTGTTTATAGATATGGATCTATCATCATTGGTCCTAACCTGATGCTCAAGTTCAAAGGTGATATTACAACTTAAGACATTCAATTCATGAATAGGCTCAATGTCATTGTGGGAGTCCACTTCAGCCATCAGTGGATTAGACGCGTTAAGTTCATCATTTCACTCTAGACTTACGTTGGGTTTAGGTTCATATTGGTGAATAACATCAACATTCTTTTTTGTTATAAGTTCATCTAGTTCTGGAATGACTCTCCATTCATAGTCATTTGATTCATCTTCTATTTCTTCATCTAGACCTCTAGGAAATCTAAGAACATGAGTAAAATCAAGATGAATACCCCAAAAAGGGTTACCCTCAGATTCTAATTTGAATTCATACTCATGGGAATCTGTCTTAGAATAACTACCACCTTCCTCTTTTTGATTGCCTTCAAGATTAGCTGGTTCTTGTGTTGCAACTATCTCTTGCTCTATAGTAGGTTCTTGTGTTTCTACTACATTAATTCTTTTTATTGGATCATCGTCAGCTTCAAGGAGGTCTTTTATTTCTTTAGGCAAACACTCATAAGGAATGAGCTCATCGGTGGTGTCTAAATCATCACTATCAGATTGTTCAATTATTTCCCGCTTTAGTTGATTTGGTACTGAGGGCTCAATTTGTTCTAGAACATGTGGGGAGTTCTTGCTAAGATAGAAAGGCTTCTTCATGTATCCCAGACCTATTTTATTCTTGTTTTCTTGGCCATGATGATCAAGAGGTGACAGAAGACCTTTACCCTATAGGCCTAGAGGTCCTTTTCCTTTATATCCCATTTTTGTGATCAATTTGTCCCATGGGCCATGTGACTTAGACGGGATATTCAGTATTTTAGCATCACATTTTTAAACAACTTGAGATTTAGGTTCATCTTTGTATAGCCATGCAAGGACAACTTCATCTTCTTCAAACTCCTATTTAGATACTTGTTCTGCAACAAAATTTCCTTTATATGCTTCAAGAGGTTCTTTAGACTCTAGCTTGGACTGTTTTAGAGTTTTCCCATAAGACTTAGGTGAGATAGGGAGAGATGTCAAAGATAAGACTGGTGCTATAGTATATTCTCCCATGCCATTTTCTTTGATCTTAACCTCTTTAGAAATGTCTTCCATCTTGGAGGTTGAAGCAACGTCTAGCTACTTAGTGGAAGATTCTCTATTATTAGGAACAAGTTTATCCACACTCTCTTTCAAGGTATTGCAAGTTGTATATAGATTAGCTGGAATCGTCACCTCTACTCCTTCATAAGGAAAATTCAAACATTGATGGAATGTAGAGGGTATGGATTTCATTTCATGTATCCAGGGTCTTCCTAGAAGGATATTGTAAGCCAAAGGTAGATCAAGAACTTGACATATAATATCTCTGATGACATGACCTATTTTGATAGGTAAGACAATAGTTCCCTTAGAAGATCTTTCTTGCTCATCATATGCTTTGATAGTTATCTTCTTCCTAGGATCAATGGCCATTTATGAAAATCCCAATTGTGTAATCAAGCTGAAAGAACAAATGTTTAGGCTAGCACCCCCATCTATCAACACACATTTGACACAATGGTTTTGGATCAAGACTTCAATATGCAAAGGTTGGTTATGCGGATGACTCAAGGAATTATCATCTTCCTCTAAAAAGGAAATGTACTATGGAGACATAAGATGACCAACCATAGTATGGAATATGTCTAAATCAAGGTCATCAAGAACATTGGATCCGAGTAGAGATTTGTCTAGAATGGCTCTATGAGCTGGAGATATCCGAAGCAACTCAAACATGGAGATTTTAGCATTTGTGTGCTGGAGTTGTTGGACAATACTGTATGAAGTAGGCCTCATGTCTTTAGGATTTGAAGATTTAGATGTAGCCTTCTATTTAGAAGCAGATGAAAGATTGAAAGGCACCCTAGGGACATTGGATGAATCTGGTATTTGTCCTTGTAGGTGTGCTTGAGCTTGTGATGAGTAACTACTTTAGCTAATTGATTTTATCTATCTCTTCTTACAATTGTGATGACATTGCAATGCTCAAATAGACATGGTTCAACCATATTGATAACAACATTATTTCCAAAGTAGGCATAATTGACTTTAGCACCCATATTAGGCTAAGAAGAAGAATCTTCTTTACCATGTTTAGGAAATGGTTCTATGAATGCTGTATGGTCATTATTACTCTTATGATTGTCAATCATGATGTCAGCATTATCAATTTTGTCTTGTATAATGTGCTTCAAGTGAATGCTATTATTAGTCTTATGACCTTTATTGCGATGGAATTCACATAAATGGTTCTCTCTCCACCATTTCAGTTTAGGTTCTAGATCAAAGACTTTCATCTTAGGCAAGTAGATGATTTTGTTTGCCAACAGAGTTTTCATGGCAGATTCCAAGGATTCTCCAAGAGGAGTGAATTTGTGATTAGGATCTGTAGCCCAAGGTTTGTAATCAAATGAATTTTTATTGGACTCTGTGGTTTTGGCTTTAGAAGCTTTGATGGCTTGGGTACGAACAGTGAGATTAAAAGTAGGTGCCTTAGATGGGGCATGAATATTATCAACAATGTCATCTGTGACAACACCTTTATTCTTGTTCCAATTTTTGTTCTTGTCCTTAGAACTAGATCCAGATTCATACTTGTCATTTTGAAGCGTGATGTCTCCTTTTTTCACAAGTACTTTCTCAATTTTGATCGCATTATCGACCTTGTCAAAAGATGTATGATTTTGCATTTGTAAAGGGTAGTTGATTTCTGGAACAAGATTGTTGATGAAGATTTCTAACTTCTCAGTTTCGGGAATGGGTCTAGCATATAGAAAAAATTTATTCCTCCACCGCTTGAGAAATGTTAGGAATGGTTCTCCTGGATATTGTTTCAGATTGCAGATGTCGATCATGGTGACTAGATGTTGAATATTGTAGGAGTATTATTGATAGAATAGTTTGATTAACTCCTTAAAAGTTTTGATAGTAGGGGGCATTCTAGAGAACCAATGATTGGCTCCTCCTCCCAGAGATTGAGGGAAAAGACACATTAAGTAGGTTGGTTCATGCATAAAATCCATAGATTGAGTACATAATTCTTTGACATGATCTTGAGGGTCAGAGTTTCCATCATACATATCATATTTTGGCATCTCCACTCTTTTAGGGAATGGTGGCATGTACAAGTCTTTATCAAATGGAAAAGGGCATAGAGCTTCCATGGAGATCTCCTTAGGTTCCTTTTCTTTCTCAAGTTTGTTAAGTTTGACTTGCATGACATTCATCTATTTCATCATAGCCATGATAGGAGTTTCTTCCTCATGTGTAATGATATCTTCCACATTAAATTTTGGAGGAAGTTTAGCTCCTTGATGAGCTAACTCTAGAAAGTATGCTTCTCTATCTTCCTTCAAAAAATGTTTCATCATTCTTTTGAAGTCATCATCATTTTGATATCGAACAATTTCAGAAGGTGTAGGTTCTTGATCCATACCGTGTTGAGATTGGTGTCCTTGAGACTCATGATGTGTCCCTCCATGAGACATGTTAGGAGTTTTAGGGCTCCTTGGATTAGATTGAGGAGGCATTTGTTGAATACCTCCATGAGTTGATGGAGGGGGGATGTAATCGGTTTTCAATCAAAAATTGCCAAGACCGTCATCTTCGTAAAGACTAGAATTGTAGAGTTTCTCAAGAGTTGGGGCCTAGAGAGTATTCAGAGGTATTGTATGGGATACCTCTCTAGATTTCTTGTGTGATGAAGCTTTGGTTTCCACCATTAACCTTGGGTGAAGCTAAAGAATAAGATGAAGACAACTGAAGAATGAATTGATTCAAGAAGATCGAATGATGAAACCTTGTCAAGATTGAAGTGATTAAAGAATTAGATCAGACGTAAATGAAGGATACTGTGCCATAGTAGTGTGGGTAGATGCCCAATAGATGGTGGGCATGAGCTCACAACACTTAGCCATTTAGGCAAAAAGATTGAATTTGAAGATAATGTTGACAAGGTTTTGACACAAGATGAAAAAGACTCAAATTGATAACCCAGAAGGAAAGATCATACTCAAAGGTTCACTTGAGGAAAATGAATGAATTTTTTTAGTTTTTGCTTTGTTCCTGACATAGTGATTTGTTCAACAGATTCTAGAAATAGGCAGTAAAAACTGAGTTTCTGACAATTCTGACCACTCTCTGGCAATTTTTCTCAAATGACTTTCTGCAGGATCGTACGACAGTGGGTATGCTATGAAACAACAATTGACAAACTCATACAACAATTGCAAAACTCACATGACAATTGATAGTAGGTTTTTTGACTTTTGTTTTTGACTAGTGGCAAAACTCGTATGACACTATATAAGCTATCATACGACAATATAGGGGTTCTAAAATGACACTTGCCAAAACTCGTATGACTTTTTGACCCGATGGGATGACTTTTGACTCTAGAAAGGATTTTCACTTTAGATTTTAAAATTTTTTGGGTTTTCAATTTTAGATTGTTCACAAATTTCTCTATCCAGGTTTGAAGATTATTTTGAGATCGTTCATTTTCAGTAGCCAAATAGATAAACAAGCATGCAAAACAACAAGAAAGTGATTGCAAGCATGTTTGAAAACAATGAATAGGGGACAAAGCAACCCTATGCATGAACAATCAAGTGACTAAATGTGCTAATCCCTAGGAGTGCTAATTGTGTATGTTCCAAAAAGTTTTTCAATAACACACATATTCCTAGAAAAATAAAAATGTGGCCTCACTAGGGTTTGTAGTAATGGTCTGACTCTGTAACTTTTGTGATCTCAAGAGGGAGAACTCCAATCCAGGTGCACCAGGGTTTTGACACAATCCAAGAAATTAATCAATCAAGAGTTGCTAGGGAGATCTGACAGCCCAACAAGAGACCACACCTGTGAAGATTTCCTCCACAAGGACATTTATATAGTGGCTGCTGCTACCATGGTGAAAATGGCTATTATCGCTTGAGGTTCCATCTATGTGGTTGACCCAATTAAGGGAATGTCCACTATGATTAACCCTCTCTAAAGGTGACTCACAAAAGATACCACATGGAGACTGGTTCCAGATTCAAGGATCTGAGTTTTTGATACTACCCAAAAAGGGAGTAGAGCATAGTCCTCTAGCCTTTTCACTTTTAACCAAAATAAAGTAGACAGATTAATCTGACAAGCTAAGACCAAGATTATCTCACAAAGATCTATGATGTCAACTACTTATGATCTATCAACCTCTCTGAAGAGAGAATGTATCAATAAAAAGTTGAAGACACGAATCTAGTAGAACGTGAGACTTTCTCAGTACCTTCCCTACCTACAAGGGGATCCTTCATCAAGAGGAGCTTCACATGAATAAACAAGTGAAAGAAGCTCAATCTCTCAAGATCATCCACAAATAGTGTTCATAGGGCCTATTTACTATGTGTAATAGATATGCAGAAAGAAAATCTATGTTCATTTTATAGCCCAAAATGAAGTCTATGATATGAAAGAAAGAAAATCACACAAGCTTGACATGTGAGGGTTCATTTTAATCCAAATCAAAATATTATCAGCTTGAGAAGAATACCTAAATTCCTCACAACGCGCTTAGTAGATTTTTACCTATTTTAGCAATTTAGTTGTGCTTTTTCCAATCATATTCAACAAGTATAAGTCAAAAATAGGAGATTTCAATTGTTAGGGTTCGCTGTTAGTCCAAATTTGAAAATCAAATCTGAAAAACTACCAAAAATGCTGAAACAACAATTGAATTTTGGAGTCAAAACTTGTACGACAGTGGGTTACCTCCTAGATGATAGTCTGAAAACTCTACCACTATGGGTATCCTCTCATACAACAATCGGGCTTCCAAATGATAGTGTGTACTCTTTGATATAAACTTTGGAATCTGAACCTATCGTGCAATAGTGGGTACCTCTCAAAATGACTTTTTGATAAAAGTTGTATGAAAAATGTACGGACAGAAAAATAAAAATCATAGTTTTAACCAGAAAATGACAAGAAATTGATAGAAATTGATAGAAAGCTGATGGAAACCCATTTCAAGGCCCCATAGTGGGCGCAAAAAATGTGTGTGTGAATTTTGTACCTAGCTGTAGACACAACACTTTAGTGAAACATTAGAGGTTAGCCAAAAACCAAAATCATGCAATGAAATGGAAACTAAACTAACCAGGTGATTTACTACCTTCTAGTAGGTGTGAGTATGATACTCTCAGATCAGACCAAGACTAGTGACAATGCAACACCTAAACGAAGGATTTGAATGCAAAGAATAAAAACTATATGAATGCAGATTAAGCTATATTTTTGGATTTTTTGTGCAATAATATGAAAAATTGTATGAAATTAATCTAGAATGAATGAATTTGGAATGTAGATTTGATCTAAAAATGCTACGAATGAGTATGAAACTATGAATGAGAAACTATGCAAAAGCAAAATGATCAACTATGAAAGATCTCACAAATCGCCTGTCACAAATGCTCAATCCTTCAATCGCCAATTCCCAGAGTAATTGTGCAAATTCTAGAGTTGTCATTATGAAGAGCTGAGCCTTGTTTTTATAAAAATCCAGGGCTTTGAGGATGCAAGAGAAAAGCCATAAATCACTCTTCATAAACTCAGGTTGATTTTTGAGTTATCAAGAAATCAGAAATAATTAACTCACAAAATCATGCAAAAGCATGCAAGAACAACTTTTTAACTCAAATCAAAAGTTTAGATCAGCTTTGAACTCAAAATAGAATGTTGAGTTTCCAAAAGTTAACAACTTGCATTGATTTCCTGATTTTGAGTTTAACTGCTCTTTAAATGTGCACAATTAATTATGAATTAATTAAATAAATAAAGTGATTTGTCCTCAACTTAACTATTTTTTGGAATAAAACAATTGATTTATGGGTTAATCAATTATTAAATCAAACTTTTATTCAAAAACTATATTATTAAAAATTGACAACTAACATGAATTAATTAAATAAGAATTTAATCAATTAGTCATAAGATTTTAGATTTATTGTCAAAATTAAATAATACAATTTAGGAATAATTATAATTAAATTTAATTAAATAATTAAGTGGCCATATTAAATCTAATTAATTAAATATTCAGAATATTCAATTAAACAAACTTTAGGATAAATAGAATTTATCGCGAAATAATTTTTAAATTAAGAATAATTAGATAAATAGGAATATTACTAGGAATATTCCCCGATGTAGAATTTAGGATAATCAATTAGGATTCGATAATGTGCAGATGTGCCTTAGGTTAGGACTTTGATGTCAATTTCATTTGAATTGAAGATGTAGGAGGTTAATGAACCTATAGCCCATTTTTGGTGTATTACACATGTCAGCCTCAAGATGTACATAGGAGAATACAACAAAAGCTACCAACAATAAATGCACCAAGTCGGCCAACCAAATCTCCAAGAACTCCAGTTAGTAAACCAAAACTATCGAGTGTGATAGAAACAACCGAGCACCAGTGAAACAATCGAGAATGCCAAGCATCACTGAGAAAGCACATCAACCAAGAACCACATGCATCACCAAGTACAAGCTCCACTGAGTGCAAGAGGTTTCACTGAGTTCCTTCAGTGACCGAGCTCCTTCAATAACTAAGACCATTGGTTAAAGATGCAACCGAGTAACATAGAACCAAAACAACAAACCACCATGCAGATTCACCGAGTACCCTAGAATGCCCCTGCATCAAGATCCCCATCTATTATGGGAAGGTCTCTAAGGTATCACCTTGATTTGTTGGGCTTTTAGAGATGCTTGAGAGGATTGGTCATGTTTCCTATCTCTTGGTGTTTCCATGTAGCCTACCACACATCCATGATGTTTTCCATGTTTTTGTGCTAAGATAGTATATTCTTGATGTGAACCATGTTGTTGATTGGGGTGATTTACAAGTAGAGGACAAGAAGCTTTCTTTGGAGCCCATCCACATTATTCAACATCAAAGATTGACCCTCAGGGTTTGAGACATAGAGTAGGTAAGGGTCCAATGGGACTCAAGTGATGATACTTCTGCTACTTGGGAGGATTCTTCTATTGGAATAATGTGAAAATATGTGCTAATGATATTTTTTGTAACATGTTTGAGAGGTGCGTTTTCATTACTATCAACATATTTATCTATCTATGAAAGTGTTGTAGTGAACTCAATGAATGATTGTGGAAGTTCATTGGTTTGATGTAGCTTGTATTTTGAAGATCACAATTTGTGGATAGTATTAGTGTGTTGTGCGATGTCTATGGTTGAATCAGTTAAAATTTCAAAGGTTCACATATATTTTTGAGTGTGTTTTGCATTTATGTGTTAAGACATGTACTTTTAAATGTTCAGAGGTGATATCATGATAGTATTTGATCCATAGTTCTCTGTATTACAATATTTTTCTCTAAAGATCTAGTGAGCGTGCTTGGGACATTTATGTGTGTCCTCAACTTAGTTGGCTCATTATTTATAGATCTAAAAGTAATTTTTCTTTAGTGAAAGTGGATACTGTTGGTGTTTAGAGGTTTAGTATGATGTTGCTAATGATTCTAGTAATTTAGTTGATGTGGATGTTGCTATCGCATTTCATGATTCTTGTGGATATTTCTAGATCATAATCCTATTGCATTTCTAGTTCACATTGATCATGGTGCTTGCATTTGGTGATTTTTGGTTGGTGAGTTGATGATCTTCATGTTCTAGGATGACTTAGTGTTGTAGAATGTTGTAGATGATCGAGGCATAATTATTGGATGCTTATCATGTTTGTGGATGATAATGTGGATCCATGTTATGTCTTAGCCAACATTCATTGGTTCACATTTAAAATTTGTAATGGATAGGTTACATTTTTAATATTTAGGTGGTGAGAGTTTTGTTAGGATTAACAAGACATAAATAATAGTTACATGAAAATATAACCAATATTAGAAAATAACAAACCACACATAAGAGAATACAAGACACAAAGATTTAATGAGGTTCACCTAATCCATGGGCTACGTCCACCAACAATGATTCCAATATTCTTATTATCCAATGATTATAACCTAATTACAATCCATAATCCCTTACAACTCAATACCACTGCAAGAAACTACTAAAAAACATATATTATGAAATCCCTAACCCTAATCCATTTTATACAAGGTTTTTTCGCTTTAGGGTTACAATTGGTTACAACATTTTGACCCAAAAATAGCCAAAAAATAATCCCCAAATTTTTTTCCTCAGGGGCTGCCACCCTCAAACCCCCACTCGGGGCCCGAATTGGCCCAACCCTGAACCCTAGAGAGGATAAATGGAAAGTGTATAGTACTTCCCTAATCAATCACCATTGACCAACAATCTCCCAATATCTTTTCCAGCTTTAATTGTCCATCATCCAAACTTGACTGAATGAAATGGTACCGTAATTGTACGTGTTTTGTCTTTGAATGGAGAGAAGAATTCTTGGAAAGATAAATGGAACTTTGGCTATCTGTAAACAAATAATTGTCCATTTTTAAGTGTCCCAATTCCTCCATTAAGAATTGAAGCCATATCATCTCCTTGGCTACCTCTGTAGCAAAAACATACTCTTCCTTAGTAGTGAATAAAGCATTCACCTTCTATAACCAAGAAATCTAACTCATTGTTGTCTCACCAATAGTAAATACATATCATGTAGTACTTTACCTAGTATCAAGATCTCCTACCAAATCAGAGTCAACATAGCCTTGTAAATCAGTAGTAGAGCCCCCAAAATGTAAACATTTACTGGATGTTCCTCTCAAATATTTGAGAATCCATTTGACTGCATTCCAATGGTCAATCCTAGGATGACTCATATACCTACTAACAAATCCCACTGCATGTGTAATATCTGCATGAGTACATACCATAACATTTATTAAACTTCCTACAGTTGAAGCATAAGGTACCTTGGACATTTTAGTCTCCTCTTTTAGTGACTTTGGACACATCTCCTTAGTCAATTTCAAATGACCAGGCAAAGGTGTGCTGATAGATTTGGCATTCTCCATAGAGAAATGTTATATTACCTTCTCAATATAAGAAGCCCGAGATAGAGTCAATTTTTTGTGCTTCCCATCTCTACATATTTTGATACCAAGGATTTGTTTTTCTGCCCCCAAATCCTTCTTATAAAATGAGTGTGCTAACTGTTATTTTAATAGCTTAATGTGATCCATGTTAGAACCAATTACAAGCATATCATCAACATACAAACATAAAATAATGTAGCTATCATCATCATCCAACCTCTTAAAATAAATACAATGGTATGAATGACACCTAGTATATCCATGCTCATGCATAAAACTATCATTTTTTAAGATACCATTGCCGAGGTGCTTGCTTCAAGCCATATAAACTTTTCTTCAATCTGCACACTAAGTGCTCCTTATATTTGACCTCAAATCCCTATTGTTGTTACATATATATTTCTTCATCCAAATCACCTTGAAGAAAATCTGTTTTAACATCAAGCTACTTTAAATGCAAATCTCCAATAGCTACAATTCTTAAAATAATATGAATAGAAGTCATTTTAACAACTGGAGAAAATATCTCATAAAAATCAATGCCCTTTTTCTATGTAAATCCTTTTACAACTAACTTGGCTTTAAATCTTTTCTTACCTCCATCCTCTTCTTTTAGCCTATAAGCCCATTTATTCTGTAAAGCCCTTTTACTTGCAGGTAACATACATAAATCACAAGTTTGATTTTTCAGCAAGAGTCTATTTCTTCTATCATTGCAGACTCCCACTGAAGCTTTGTATCCACTTGTACAACTTCATCATAACATTCAGGTTCACCAGCATCTGTTAATAAAATAGAATACAAAGAGGGAGAAAATCTTTTTGAGGTCTACTTAACCTTGTTGACCGTCTAACATTCACTGGGGTCTGTGGAATTTGTTATTGCATAGCATAAAAAACTACTAGAACACCATCTTTTGGAGCATCATCGAGTACTACATAATCATTTTCTTTCTTCTCATGCTATTGCAATAGATCTTTGTACAATACTTTCTCATTGAATATGACATCCCTGCTTCTTACAATTTTATGATTTTCAAAATCCCAAAGCCTATAACCAAATTCATCAATGCCATATCCAAAAAAAACACATTTCTTTGACTTCACTTCCAGCTTGGTTCTATTTTTAGAATCTATATGTGCAAATGCTTCACAACCAAAGGTTTTGAGAAAATAATAACTCACCTTCTTACCAGTCCATGCTTCCTCTGGAATACCACAACCCAAAGAAGTAGAGGGTCCTCTATTGATTAAATATAGAACTATATTAATAGCCTCCACACACAAGTTTAAGGGCATCTTATCATGCAACATCATACTCCTTGCTCACTGCATTATTATCCTGTTCATGCGTTCAACCAGTCCATTTTCTTGTGGAGTCCTTGGTACAATTTTCATCCTACAAATACCATTACAGGAACAATAATATTCAAATTCTATGCTGGAATACTCACCACCATTATCAGATTTGAGACATTTTAGCATTTTACCAGTCTCATTCTCAACCAAGAATTTCCATTTCTCAAAATTTTGAAATACATCAGATTTCTATTGAAGGAAATAAATCCATACTTTTCTTGTTACATAATCTATAAATGTAACATAATACAGAGAGCCACCAAGGGAAGATACCTAAGATGGTCCCCATACATCTATATGCACAAGCTCTAATTTTTCATTTTTCTTTTCCTTCCCACTCTTCACAAAACCAACTCTCTTCTATTTTCCATACACACAACTTTCACAAAAATCCATATTGACACATTTTAGACCTGGGAAAAATTTCTTTGAATGAAGTAATTTCATACCTTTTTCACTCATGTACCCAAGTCTGTTGTGTCATAGTGCTGTGTTAGAATCTACAACAACTATTTGATGTTCTTCCTACTCAACTACAACAATTATTCCTGAACATTCATTTTTCTATGAAATAATTAAAGTAGAAGGAACATTATGACCTGTACAAAGATATAAGGTGCCTACTTTCAAACCTTTTTCTACTACTAAGGAACCTTTTGAAACCTTCCAATTCTATCATTAAAAGTAACTATGCAACCCTCATCACCTAGTCACCCTACTAAAATTAAATTCCTACTCAGCCTTGGAACATGTCTTACCTCTTGTAGTAGCCAATGATTTCCATTCTGAAACTTAATCTTAATTTTCCCCTTTCCAATAATCTGATAGGGTTCATTATCTCCCAAATAAACTAGGCCAAAATCCCCTTGGACATAATCAAGAAAATAACCTCTATGGGGTGTAGCATGAAATGAAGCCCCTGAATCTAAAACCCATGAATCATCAACACTTTATAAAGAAAGAAGCAACACATCCTCTTCAGATTTATTACTTATAACCACATTTTCCTCCTTGTTTCCTTCTTGTTTGTCTCCTTCTTTATTCTTCCAAGACCAACAATCTTTCTTCTTATGACCTAGTTTCCCATAGTACCAACAATCATTTGGTCCTTTGAATTTAGACCTCTTTCCCTTTTATTTTCCTCTTGATTTCCCATGATTTCCAAAATTGTTTCCTCTCTCATTCATTCTACCTCTGCTTTATGCATTCAATACACTTCTAGATGTAGATCCACCTGAGCTTTTCCTACGAGTTTCCTCATTTAGAATCACACCGATAGCATCATCAAATTTTAGGGTATTAGAACTAGAAATAGAGTTACTAATATCTATTACCAAGCAATTCCAGCTTTCAGGCAAAGAAAACAAAATCAAGAGAGCCCTAATTTCTTCATCAAAAATAATATTTATTGAAGATAATTGAATGGTAACTATATTAAACTCATTCAAATAATTAGTAACAGATCCACCTTCTTCCATCTTCATATTAAACAAATGCTTTATGAGAAATACCTTGTTTGAAGAGGAGAGATTTTCATAAAACTTTCCTAGGGTTTCCATCAACTCTTCAATTGTCTTATCTTTTGTAATATTAAAAGCCATTTATTGTGCCAGACATAATTGAATACTTCCAAATGCCTTTCTGTCAAAAATATCTTAGTCCTCATCAATCATTGTTGATGATTGCTTGGATTTTCCTTCCAATGACCACCATAGATCCTTCTGATACAGATAGTGCTCCATTTGCATTTTCCATAACTGAAAGTTCTACTCATTAAACTTCTCAACCTTTAGCTTACCATCATCTTCCATTTCTTCCACTCAACCATGAGACTCCCACTAAACTGTAAGATCTTCCTACAAAGGATAAATGAAAAAATAACCTCACTTTGATACCACTTGTTAGGATTAACAAGACATAAATAACAGTTACATGCAAATATATTCAATATTAGAAAATAATAAACCACATAGAAGAGAACACAAGACACAAAGATTTAACTTGGTTCACCCAATCTCATATAACTACTCAAAGTCGGACTTAAGCAAAATTGACAATTTTCATCTCCCGTCAAATTTCCCCTATCAAATCTACACCATTCAGAAAAAATTACATATTATTTTAGAGGATTCTCTCCTCTAGTGGTAAATATAAATTTTAAAGTTTGTTTATATGATTTACTATTTTTTTTCTTTATTTGAAGCAACATCTTCTTGAATTTTAAAATACCTATTTGCAGTATTTGGAAATTATAATATATTAGATCTAATCAAAATACTATAAAACTTATATGACAATAATCTTGACTCTGAGCTCTACAAAATGGTATTTTTATATTTTTTAAAAATATCATTAAAAAGAGTAGGAGTTATTGAAACATCACTTTTTTGAAATAATTTAATTTCTTTGGTAATTGGACCCAAATTGGTATAAAACATGCATTTAATAGATATTTGCAATTGGAAAAGTTGAAGCACATATCTAATGAATCTATCTAGACCATATGTTTGAAAAATAATAATTTTTAGTTAGAAATACTCAAATTCAGTTGTGCTGATAAGTTAGCCTGAAACATGACATAACTTTGTGCTTTTATCTTCTTATTATCCAGTGATTACAACCTGATTACAATCCCCAATCCCTTACATTTCAATACTGCCACAAGAAGATGCTAAAAAACATACATTATGAAATCCCTAACCCTATGACATTTTATACAAGATTTTTCCCTCTTTAGGGTTACAATTGGTTACAACATGTCAACCAAAAAATAGCCAAAAAATTAGCCCCCGAACCCCGGTGAGGATAAATGGAAAGTGTATAGTACTTCCCTGATCAATCACCATTGACCAACAAGTTTGGGCAACCTTATTTATTTTTTCTCAAGGTTGATAATTTGTATAAATGCAATTGTATTCTTGTGTGAATCATGTGCGAGAGTGTGTGGATGACTAAATGAGACAAAGATGTGCAAATATTGATTATATCTTTTGAAGGAAGAGATATGGTGTAGAAAAGAAATTTATATATTTTTTTAAAATGGAACTAATCTAGGCATGTTGAATATGCTATTATCTAGTTCATGATATGTGGATTGTTGTCTATATGTACTTGTAAGGAAATGAGCCTTCCTAGGGAAGTAATCCTTTTTGTATTTGAGAAGTGAGATCTAGGTAGTGTGCCCAAATTCATGTGCAATCCTATTGTAATAATCCTAATAGCATATAATGGTTCTAATAGACTACATAATCTTGTGGGTTCAAATTGTTAGAAAGTAAAGACCACCAAGATAACTGAGAGGGGGGGGGGTGAATCAGCTATCTGATAATTAAACCATTTATCTTCATTAACTTCAATATCAACTTCAACAACTTTAAACCATATAATTAATGTAGTAACCAACCATAAAAGGATAATCATACACAATGACACAATAACACAAGATATGTTAACTAGGGAACCTCTTGATCAAAGAGTAAACCCCGGTGGGAATGATGCCGACAAAATGATGTACTAATATGAAAGTTCCTTGTTAGAGGATGGACCCTGTTAGGAGTCTTATGAAATACATTTAGTACACATGAATCTCTATTAGGAGATTTTGAATCCCTATTAAAAGATTCTAACCCTGTTAGGAGTTATGGAAGATAGAAGGACCCACTGCCCAAATAGCTTCAAGGCAAGATCTTTGAACTCATTGTCCAATAGATCTTAGGATTATTCAATAGAATAATATGAAATATGTTACCTCCTTCACACTATGCCAAAAAAACACTCTCTGCTACACAAGATCACAAATCTAGATCTCTGTACTTCACAAGTCTTCATCACTGAATTAGCTCTTTTCCTCACTTCATGCATACATTCGCATCACAACTTTCATAATTTCATATCATAACTATTAAAATCCTCATATAACAAGGAAAAAATTCCTTCCTTTATACCACACTCAAATAATTACAAATGAGTCAACATGCAAATACAAAATAATAATTTCAACACGCTACATCAAAATTACATAAAACTGTCGGCTTCCAGATATAATAACTTTCCAATCATGTGACCTCAAAGTTTTTTCTATGAACCACATCACCAAAAATGAGTCTCAAACTTCCCTTTAACTGCACAGAATCAGATTCCATCCCGGTTAGGAGATATCCTCCGATTACCAAAAATCACTACACAAGAATACTGCCAGAATACTGCTTCCACCAAAATGCTTATAACTTTCATGAATAAATTAATTTATTTTTGCACTCTTAACCATAGGCTAATAAAACACCAAAGAACATACCATCAACTATGCATAAATCAATCTACAATATAACATGTGTGCAAAATAAAACTGTGCTTGCTTCTCTGCTAAACTCTAGAATATCACTGTGTTGACATCAATGACAATCATAGTCATGAATGCAACAACCACTGCTATAGAATGATTGCCAAAAGGCTTCAACATTCATTCCTAACAATCTCCCCCATTGGCATTGATGGCAACACAGATGAAAAATATGCAATGTTCCAAAAATCCAATCACTGCTGCTCAACTGCACTGCTACTCATTATCAATCAAATCTTGCTTCATTATCCTATTCAATCTCTCAAAAAATGTAGTTCCTCAATGTTTCCTCAATGTTTTTCATGATTCTCTCCCCCACTGACATTAATGATAGAAATTCTATCACTATGTCAAACAATAGCTCAATGTCAAAAGACACTATTTAGAAAATACATTCACAAGAGTCCTCAATGACTCAACTCAGATACACATATTCCCCCATAGAGGAAGTACGAACATCCAATCCAGAAAATAGATAGGGCCATAAACCACTAGATGGATGCAACCAACTCCATCATTACTCAAAAGTAGGTTGGGGCATAACCCCAAGCATACCTCTCAGATACTCAAATGTATCCTTAGGCAAAGGCTTAGTAAATATATCTGCTATCTACTCCTTTGTGCTTATGTACTCCAGTCTGACTTCTTTATCTACAACTTTCTCTCTTACAACATGATACTTGATCTCTATATGCTTTGTTTTACAATGTAAAATTGGATTTTTAGATATACTAACTATACTTGTATTGTCACAATATATGACAACAGGCTCATCAAACTTGATTCCAATTTCCATCAACATCTCATTCATCCATATTATCTAATTACAATTGTTTACTGCTACTACATATTCTACTTTTGCTATACTCTATGAGATACAATTCTTCTTTTTGCTCAACCAAGAAACTAATCTTCCTCGAAGAAAAAAGGCTCCACCACTGGTGCTTTTCTTGTCATCAATGCTGCCTCCCCAATCAGCATTAGTATATGCACATAGGGTAAAATCATTAGAATTTTCATACCACAGTCCATAGTCCATTGTGCCTCTAAGATATCTCAATATCCTTTTTACTGCTGCATAATGTGACTCTCTAGGTTCAGCTTAAAATCTTGCTACCATCCCAATTGAATGTTGTATATCTGGTCTAGTGTGTGTCAAGTACTGCAATCCACCAATCATAGATCTGTATTTCTTTTTCTCAACTTCTGGTGTCTCATCTTTACTATGTCCTATAACCATAGGTGTTCCAACTAGTTTACAATTCTCCATACCAAATCTTTTCAAAAAATCATTCAAGTACTTTGTCTAACTTATAAAGATGCCATCTTTGTTTTGTGTTATTTGTAATCCCAAAAAGTATTTCATTTCTCCAATCATACTCATTTCAAATTCTATCTTCATTTCATCAGAAAATTTGTCACTAGCTTCATCTTCTCTTCCAAAAATAATGTCATCAACAAAAATAACCAAAACTAACAATCCATTCTCAATTTCTTTTGTGTATAAGTTACTATCAGCTGTTCCTTTTGTAAATCCCAATTTTAACAAATACTTATCTAATCTAGCATACCAAGTTCTAGGTGCTTGCTTTAGTCCATACAATGCTTTCTTTAGTTTACATACCATGTCTCCTTCTTGAGTCAAAGGAAAACCTTCAGGCTGCTCAATGTAGACTTCTTCCTCTAATTCACCATTCAGAAATGCTGACTTCACATCCATCTGATACACTTTGAATTTCTTAAATGTTGCATAAGCCAAAAATATTCTTATTGCTTCAAGTCTTGCCACAGGGGAAAAAGTCTCTTCATAGTCAATTCCTTCTTGCTGTGAGTATCCCTTACATACCAATCTTGCTTTGTTTCTAATTACTTCTCCTTGTTCATTTATCTTGTTCCTGAATACCCATTTAGTTCTAATTAAATTTTTGTCTTTAGGTCTAGGGACCAATTCCCATGTCTTGTTCTTTTCAATCTGATCCAATTCTTCTTTCATAGCTTTAATCCAATGTTCATCTTCACAAGCTTCATTAGTAGACTTAGGTTCAATTTGAGAAATCAAACATAAATGTACCTTCTTTCTAGTCATAACTCCTCTCTCCAAACTTCCAATAACTTTCTCAACAGGATGATGTCTGGATATATACCTGTTAGGTGTCATAGTCACTGATCTTTCTTCAACTATAGCTTCTTCTCTATTTTCTTCAGCATGACTTTCATTCAACAATTCATTGTCAGTCTCAAAAAATTATTCAGTAGTTTCAATGTTAGGCTGAGGGTTAGTTCCTTCATCAGATTCATAATCAAGCATTCTTTCCTAAATTCTAAACTTCTCATCAAATTTTATATTTTCACTTTCAACAATAGTTTTAGTTCTCTTATTGTAACATCTATATGCTTTGCTTTTCAAAGAATATCCAAGAAAAATTCCTTCATCGCTTCTAGGATCAAACTTTCCTATATCATCATCTCTCTTAATATAACATTTTCTTCCAAAAATTCTAAAATACTTAACTGAGGGTGCATGTCCAAACCATAATTCATAAGGTGTCTTGTCTGTATCTGCTCTGATTTGTACTCTGTTCATTGTATATACCGCTGTATTCACTGCTTCTCTCCAAAATGTCTTTGCCAAATCACCTTCAAATAACATAGCTCTAGCTACTTCAGTTACTGATTTGTTCCTTCTTTCTACAATAACAGTTTGTTCAGGTGTTCTAGGGGCTAATAACTATCTCTTAATACCATTCACTTCACAAAAAGTGTTAAACTCTTTAGATGTAAATTCTCCACCTCTATCAGATCTCAAACATTTAATCCTCATTCCTGATTCATTCTCAACTTTATTCTTCATGACCTTAAACTTATCAAATGCTTCAAATTTTTCTTTCAAAAATGGAATCCACATCATTCTTGTAAAATCATCAACAAGAATCATAAAATACCTTTCTCCATAGAATCCTCTAGTCCTAGTAGGACCACTCAATTTTGTATGAATAATCACCAACTTTTCTATAGATGTGAACTTCTTGCTAGGAAATGAGCTCCTTTTCTGCTTAGCCATCACACATTCCTTGCAAATCATGTTAGTAGGCTTCATAATCTTAGGTAAGTCTCTTACTGCAAGTGTAGAACTCACTTTCACAATATTATCAAAGTTTATATGACAAAACCTTCTATTCCATAACCAACTATCATCAATCTTAGTCATCAAGCATGTCATCTCAGTAGGGTTCAATTGAAATACATTACCTCTAGTTCTAGATCTAGTTTCAATTAGATTTCCATCTTTATCCTTAATCACACAAGTTTTCTCAGTAAACCAAACTTGATATCCTTTATCCACTAACTATCCAACACTCAAAAGATTATGTTTCAATCCATCAAAAAAGTAAACATTATTAGTACATTAGTCTTTCCATCAAGAGTAATAGATCCTATACCTTTAATCAAACAAGGTGCATTGTTACCAACTCTAACAACTCCTCCATCATAATTGTTAAACTTTATGAATTTTCCTTTATCACCAGTCATATGATGTGAACAACCACTATCTATAATCCAATCAGATTTCTTTTCAACTTGGGAAACTAAAGATTTTTCTTCTTTAATATCAAATTCAAAATTTTCTTCCTTAATTGCTACAAATCCTATGTCATCAAAGTTATCATTATCACTGTCACTCAAATGTCTTTCAATTCCTACTTCAATTTCTTCATCATTTGCATAATAACATTCTTTAGATCTTCTACGCTTAAAATTATTCCTATACTTCTTAACTCTCTTAGGACACTTAGATGCAAAATGACCATATTCTTGACATGTCCAACATTTAAAGATTTTCTTACCATCTGGTTCTCTTTTCACAAGCAAGGCAATACCTTCTTCAATCTTCTTATCTTCATCAGATTTGGATCTGCTACTGCTAGCATAATCTCCAATCACACTTGTACTTCTAGACAAAGTCGGTCTGATGCTAAGAGCACTGAATGCTGTCTCCACTCTAGGTAGTTCTCTTGATAATCTCAAATTCATCTCTACTACTTCCAATCTTCCAAGAAGAGTCTCTCTTGAAAAGTTTGGTGTACAAGGTATCACTTGTTCAATCATTTGTGTAGTCTTCCTGAATACCAGTGTCAATGTTTTCAAAATCTTCCATATTACTTCATTCTCTATCTTTTCACCTCCACAAGACTTTATTCCTGCAACAATTTTTGACATCCTACCAATATAGCTTCTAAAAGATTCATCTTCCATCATTCTTATGTCTTCAAATGCAAAAATCCAATTATGTAACCTAGCTTTCTTTGCCTGTTCATCACCTTCAAAATTAGAATGTAAAGCTTTCCAAATATCATGAGATTTAGTTAAACCTTTTACTTGATTGTATTCATTCTCGGGAAGTGTTGATAAAAGTGCTTCTCTTGCAAGTATGTTACACATAAATAGATCTACCTCATCTTTAGAACTTGTTTCAAGATTGTCTTCTTCAATTATAGTCCTTTCATTCTTTGTAATCAACCAATAACCTGGTCCTAAACACAAGAGATGTGTCTTCATCTTTTCTTTCTAGCTGTCAAAATTTACTCCATCAAACTTAGGGCTTTCTTTCTTGAAATTTTCCATATATCTCCTTAAGTTGTTAAACTTCTCTTTTAAGGACCTGGTGCTCTGATACCAATTATTAGAAAGTAAAGACCACCAAGATAACTGTGAGGGGGGGGGGGTGAATCAGTTATCTGATAATTAAACCATTTATCTTCATTAACTTCAATATCAACTTCAACAACTTTAAACCATATAATTAATGCAGTAACCAACCATAAAAGGATAATCATACACAATGACACAATAACACAAGATATGTTAACTAGGGAGCCTCTTGATCAAAGAGTAAACCCCAGTGGGAATGATGCCCACAAAATGATGTACTAATATGAAAGTTCCTTGTTAGAGGATGGACCCTATTAGGAGTCTTATGAAATACATTTAGTACACATGAATCTTTGTTAGGAGATTTTGAATCCCTGTTAAAAGATTCTAACCCTGTTAGGAGTTATGGAAGACAGAAGGACCCACTGCCCAAACAGCTTCAAGGCAAGATCTTTGAACTCACTGTCCAATAGATCTTAGGATTATTCAATAGAATAATATGAAATATGTTACCTCCTTCACACTATGCCAAAACCACACTCTCTGCTACACAAGATCACAAATCCAGATCTCTGTACTTCGCAAGTCTTCCTTCATCACTGAATTAGCTCTTTTCTTCACTTCATGCATAGATTTGCATCAAAAATTTCATAATTTCATATCACAACTATTACAATCCTCATATAAAAAGGAAAAAATTCCTTCCTTTATGCCACACTCAAATAATTACAAATGAGTTGGCATGCAAATACAAAATAATAATTTCAACACGCTACATCAAAATTACATAAAACTGTCGGCTTCCAGATACAATAACTTTCCAATCATGTGACCTCAAAGTTTTCACTATGAACCACGTCACCAAAAATGAGTCTCAACCTTCCCTTTAATTGCACAGAATCAGATTCCATCCCGGTTAGGAGATATCCTCCGATTACCAAAAATCGCTACACAGGAATACTGCCAGAATACTGCTTCCACCAAAATGCTTATAACTTTCATGAATAAATTAATTTATTTTTGTGCTCTTAACCATAGGCTAATAACACATCAAAGAACATACCATCAACTACGCATAACTCAATCTACAATATAACATGTGTGCAAAACAAAACTGTGCCTGCTTGTCTGCTAAACTCCTAGAATATCACTATGTTGACATCAATGACAATCATAGTCATGAATGCAACAACCACTACTACAGAATGACTACCAAAAGGCTTCAGCATTCATTCCTAACAAAAATCCACCAGGGTTCTTCACTTGAACAAGTTTCCATGCAAAAAATTCTTGGTGTTATGTGTTCTTGATGTTTTGTGGATTTGTGATTCATTGTTCATTTATTAGATTTGAAGTTAAGGTTAAATTTTTGTTTAATTTTTGGAGTTTTGGACACAATTGATTCACCCCCCTCTCTATTGTGTGCTTCCATATTTCCATAAATTGGTATTAGAGCCTAGGTCCTCTGCAGCAAGATTAATTGATTGAGGTGATCTAAGATGAAAAATTTCATGAAGAATAGTCTGAGATTTGATGGTACAAATTACACTCTTTAGAAATGTTACATGGAATTTTATTTGAGATGAATTGGAGAAGAATATTGGGAGATTACTGAGACAATATGTTCCTTTTGAAAATATTTCTACTGCTACTCCTAATGAGAAGAAAGTTGAATATAACATTAGAGATAAGGAAGAATTATTGAGTGCCTTGATTGATGCTGAGATGAAAATGTTATGGAATTAAAGATTTATCATGAGAGTTGGAAGAAGTTAGAAACATTGTACAAAGGTAACACTTATGTGAAGTTTGCAAAGTTGTAGAGCCTAAAAGGAAAATATGAGACATTGATGATGAGCGAAGATGACAACATCTGATGATGAGTTGAAAAAGAGAACTAAACTCTATTTTGAGATAAAAAATACTTTTGCATGATTTTATGAGTTGTTTATTCTTAATTTCTTGTTAACTCAAAAATCAACTTGAGTTGATCAAGAGTGATTAATGGTTTTTCTTATGCATCCTCAAATTTGCATACTTACTTTGGCAAATTGACATCTGAAGAATCAAGCTTTTGCACACAAGGCGATTGTGAGATTTTTGTTATTGTTTTTGAGGGTTCATAGCATTCATTCATAGCATATCATTGTTAGATTAGAATTACAATCCATTTCAATCCATTTTAGATCAATTTCATATCAGTTTTTCATCATATTGCATAGAAAACAAAAAAAAAGATTAATTTGCATTCATATTTCATCGCTTTCATCATTTTAAATCCTTCATTTAGGTGTTGCATTATCATTGATCTCGGTCTAATATGAGAATACCATACTCGCACCTACTATAAGGCAGTAAATCACCTGGTTAGCTTAGTTTCATTTATTTACAAATTTCTTTGATTTGCTAACCTCTAATGTTTTACTGAAGTGTTGTGTCCATAGCTAGGTACAATTTTCACACACACATTTTTGGCACCCATCATGGGGCAACCCACCTTTACATGCTGGTTTTGGTTATTTTTTGGAGCTAACCCCTTGTGTAGATTTGCTTGGAGACTAAAACCCTAAATTTTCAAAGATTTAATTATATCTCCCAAACGGATTGGAGTTTTGGTCTGAAATTGTTTTTGCAGGTTGGCGACATATCAAAGAAGCTTCGATAAAAAATTTAGAATTTTCTAAGATATTGGGAAATTTTAATAATTTTTTCTATATTATTTATAAAAAATTAATTTTCGGCACAAATCAAAATATTTTTTGGAAATTTTTACATTTTCAAAAATTTCTTTAAATTATACAAGAGGTCCATTCTTTGTGTTTTAAATTTGGATGCAATATCATAGCTCAAATAGTCGATTTACAAAAACTGGTCTATTTTGGTAAAATGGGTCTCTAGGGCACAAATGATGAGATTTTTTTGAAATTTTTACATTTTTGGAAATCTCTCTATTTTTTAGTAGGGGTCTCTATTTTGCATTTCTATTTTTGTGGCTGAAATCATATAAAAAAAAATTAGATCTTGTTTACTAGGTCAAATGCAAAAAAAATAAAATTTTGTGATGGGTATGCACTTATTTTTCATATGATTCAATGCATGATATGAGTTGTCATTTGGATTATTTTCTGGTTATTATTGCTCCTAACAATTGGTTTTTAGATCTAACCCTAGGGTTTTCATAAGTTGAATATATGTTGCATATCTTGTTTTCTGGTTTGCTTGTTGGAGAGTTCGTGGCTTGCTTGTGCGGGATTGCTCAACAAAGCTAAAAATTAGGTAAAATCTACTAAGTGCATTGCAAGGGAATTTAGGTATTCTACTACATTTGAAAAAATTTCAATTTGGACATAAAATGAACCTCTCACGTGTCTAACTTGAGTGTCTTTCCAGCTTTCATAAATCACACTTCAGTTTTGGGGCTATAAAATGAACATAGATTTGCTTTTTTCATATCTGTTACACATAGTAAATAGGCCCTATGAACACTATTTGTGGAGTTCTTGAGAGATTGGGCTTCATTCGCTAGCTTTGCATGTGAATTCCTTCTTGACGATAGATCTCCTTGTAGGTAGGGAAGGATACTATTATTATCTCACATTCTACTTGGTTTGGTCCTCAACTTTGATTGGTATGTTCTCTTTTGGTCCCACTTAGAGAGCTCGGTAGACATCATTGCTGACATCACAAATCTTGGTGAGGTGATTTCAGTCTTAGCGTGTCAAAGAATTTGTCTGCTGTGTTTGGGTAAAAGTAAAAAGGTTAGAGGATTATGCTCTACTCCCTTTTTGGGTAGTATCAAAAACTTGGATCCTTGAATCTAGATCAAGTCCCCATGTGGTATATTTTGTGAGTCACCTTTAGAGAGGGTTAACCATAGTGGACATTCCCTTTATTGGGTCAACCATGTGGACAAAACCTCAAGCGTTAAGAGCCATTTTTGCCATGGTAGCAAGAATCACTATATAAATGTCATTGTGGAAGAAATCTCCTCGAGTGCGGTCTCTTCTTGGGTTGTCAGATCTCCCTAGAAGCTCCTGATTGATTAAATTCTTAGACTATGTCAAAACCATGGTTTGCCTAGATTGGTGTTTACCCTCTTGAGATCACAAATATTGTAGAGTCAGACCATTACTAAAAACCCTAGCGAGGCCAATTTTTCATGTTCTAGGACTCTGTGCGTTATTGAAAAACTCTTGAGAACATACAGAAGTAGCATTCCTAGGGATTAGCATAATAAGTCACTATTGTTTGTTCATGTGCAAGGTTGTTTTTTCCCTTGTTCATTGTTTTAAGATGATTGCTTGCTTCCCTTGCTTGCTATTTTGCATGCTTGATATCTACTTAGTTACTTGAAACGAATGAACCCAAAATGAACTATTGCATAGATCTTCAAACCTGGATAGAAAACTTTGCAAACAATTTGAAACTAAAAAACCAAAATATTGTAAATCTGAAGCACAAATCCTTTCTGGAGTCAAAAGTCATCCCACAATCTCAAAAAGTCATACGAGTTTTGCCCAAAAGTCATTTTAGAACCCCCAAATTGTCATACGAGAGCCTATACATTGTCATATGAGTGTTGTCACAAAAGTCAAGAAAAATAAAAAACCCCGGTGTCAATTGTCATATGAGTTTTGTCAAAAGTCATACCAGAGCCAACTTAGACTCGTACGAGCCTGGAGAAACTCGTATCAAAATTTTCAAAAGTTGCTAGAAACCTCTAGAATTTGTCAAAAATCTAGTTTTTACAGTCAACCTTTAGATTCTATCGAAATATTCACTGTGTTAGTAATAGAGCAGAAACTAGAAGAATCTAATCATTTTCCAAAAATGGTCTCTTGAGTCTGATCCAGCCCCCTGATCTATCAATTTGAATCTCTTTCATCTTGTGTCAAAACCTTGTCAAAATCATCTTCAATTCAATCTTAAAAAAAATGGCTAAGTGTTGTGAGCTCATGTTCGCCATCTTTTGGGTGTCTACCCATACAACTAGGGCACAATATCCTTCGTTTACATCCAATCAATCCAATCTTGACAAGGTTGCATCATCTGATCTTCTTGAATCAACTCATTCTTTAGTTGTCTTCATCTTGCTCTTTTGCTTCACTCAAAGTTAATGGTGGAAACTAGAGCTTCATCACAATGAAAACAAGGAGAACAACCCAAATTCTTGTTAGCAGCATCTTCTATGATTGCTCAGACATTTCATCAACCTTGTGACACTACTAAATTTGGAGAAGATGCTCTTGGAAATATTTTCTTAAAAGGTGGTTACATCACTCCTATATCAATTCATGCAAGTCATCAACCAACCCCACCTCAATCAATCCCCAACAGTCCTCACAAAAACACTATATCTCAAGGTGGAGCAAATCAAAACTCCCAAGGGAATCACTCCAATCACGGTGGAGATGCCGAACCAACACCCTTTAAAATTGCCCAATATTAGAATGATGATAACTTCAAGAGAATGATGAAACACTTCTTGAGGGAAGACATAGAGGTATACTTCCTATAGTTAGCTCAACAAGGGGCTAAACTTCCTCCAAACTTTAATGTTGAAGATATCATCACACATAAGGAAGAAACTCCTATCACAACCATGATGAAATAGATGCATGCCATGCAAGTCAATCTCAACAAACTCAAAAAAGAGAAGGAACCTAAAGAGTTCTTCATGGAGGCTCTATGTCCTTTTCCATTTGATAAAGACTTGTACATGCCACCATTCCCAAAGAGAGTGGAAATGCCCAAATATGACAAATACAATGGAAATTATGATCCCCAACATCATGTCATAGAATTTTGTACTTAATCCATTGAGTTCATGCATGAACCAACCTACTTAATGCATCTTTTCCCACAATCTCTGGGAGGAGCAGCCATTCATTGGTTCTAAAAAATGCCTCCAACAGTCAAAACTTTTGAGGAGTTGATCAAGCTATTCTATCAAAAATACTCCTACAACATCCAGCATTCGATCACTATGATCAACATCTACAATCTGAAACAAAACTCAAGAGAATCATTCCTGACTTTCCTCAAATGATGGAGGAAAAAGTTTTCTCTATATGCTAGACCCATTCCAGAAACTGAGAAGTTGGAAATTTTCATCAAAAATCTTGTTCCAGAAATCAACTACCATTTGTAAATGCAAAATCATACATCCTTTGATAAAATGGTAGAAAATGCAATCAAAATTGAGAAAGTACTTGTACAAAAAGGAGACATCAATTCAAAATGACAAGTATGAATCTGGATCTAGTTCCAAAGACAAAGGCAAAAACTGGAACAAGAATAAAGGCATCATCACAGATGGCGTTGTTGATAATATCCATGCCCCATCTAAGGCACCCTCTTTTAATCTCATTATTGGTACCTAAGCCATCAAAGCTTTAGAAATAAAAGTGGCAGAATCAAACAAGAAGCCATCTGACTACAAACCTTGGGCCACAGATCCTAAACGCAAGTTTACTCCTCTTGGAGAGTCCTTGTAATCCGCCATGAAACTATATTGGCCAACAAAATCATCACATTGCTTGAGATCTAACCATTTGATCCTGAACCTAAACCAAAATGGTGGAAAGAGAATGATTTCTATGACTTCCATCGAAACAAGGGTCATAAAACCAATAATTGCATATGCTTGAAGCATCTCATACAAGAAAAAATTGATAATGGAGAAATTTTAATTGACAATCATAAAAGTAATAATGATCATACAACATTCATGGAAGCATTTCCGAAGCATAATCAAGGAGATTCATCTTCTTAGCCTAATATGGGTGCTAAAGTCAATTACACCTACTCTGGAAACAATGTTGTCATAAAAATGGCTGAACCTTGCTTATCTGAACATTGCAATATCATCACCATTATAAGAAAAGATAGAGATAATCAATCAGTAAATGCAGTTACTTGATCACAAGCTCAGGCACATCTACAAGGAAAAATCTTAGATTCATCAAATGTCCCTAAGATGCCTTTCAATCTTTCATCTACTTCTAAATAGAGGACTACCTCTAAATCATCAAATTCTAAAGACATGAGACCAACATCATACAATATTATCCAACAACTCCAGCATACCAATGCAAAAATATCAATGTTTGAGTTGCTTTGGATATCTCCCACTCATCGAGCTATTCTGGATAAAGCTATGCTCGGTTCCAATGTTCTTGACAATCTTGATCTAGACAGATTTCAGACTATGGTTGGTCATCTGACATCACCCCACTATATCTCCTTTTCAGAGGAAGATGACAATTCTTTGAGTCATCTGCATAACCAACCCTTGCACATTGAAGTCTTGATCCAAAATTGTCAGGTCAAACATGTGTTGATAGATGGAGGCACTAGTCTAAACATCTATTCTTACAATTTGATCACATAACTAGGATTATCAGAAGCTTCCATTAATCCTAAAAAGAAGATAACTATCAAAGCATATGATGAACAAGATCGATCTTCCAAAGGAACAATTATATTACCTATCAGAATAGGGCTAGTTATCAGAGACATCACATGTCAAGTTCTTGATCTACTTTTGGCCTACAACATACTTCTAGGGAGACCCTGGATACATGAAATGGTGAGCTATTCCTTCCACATACCATCAGTGTTTGAAATTTCCTTATGAAGGAGTAGAGGTGACCATTCCAGCTGACATATCTACAACTTGTAATGCATTGAAAGAGAGTGCTGAAAAACTTATTTTGAATAAAAGAGAATCTTCCACTAAGAAAATAGACATGGCATCTACATCCAAGATGGAAGAAATTGCAAAGGAAGTCAAAATCAAAGACAAAGGCATGGAAGAATTTACTATGGAACCAATCCTATCTTTGACATCTCTCCCTATCTCACCTAAATCTTATGGATAGTCTTTAAAATAACCAAAACAAGAATCTAAGGAACCTCTTACTACCTATAAAGGGAATTTTGTTGTAGAAAAAGTGTCCAAACAAGAATTTGAAGAGGATGAAGCTATACTCACATGGCTATACAAAGATGAGTCTCAATCCCAAACTGTTCAAGCATGTGAATCTAAAACACCAAAAATTCCTTCCAAGTCATATGGGCTAGGGGATAAACTGATAGCTAAAATGGGATATCCTGGCAAAGGACCCCTAGGAGTGAGAGGAAAAGGTCTTATGACACCCATTACACATGTGGGTCGACCTAACAAAGATACCATAGACCTAGGCTATAGAAAGAAACCCTTCTATCTCAAGGGAAACTCTTCTCATGTAATAGAACAAATAGAGCCAGAAGAGCACAAAAATGAAGTAGAGGAAAAAAAATAGGGTGATAGTGATGATTATGATACTACATATGTTTTTCCCTATGAACACATTTCTAAAGACATCCTAGACATGCTCAGAGATGAATATGAGCTAATAAAAAGGATCAATGTAGTAGAAATACAAGAACCTACTACTGCACAAATGAAAATCACCACACAAGAACTAAATGATCTTAAATCTAACCAAGAGGAACACACTAGTGAATCTGAGACAAAATCTTATGAGTATGAATTCAAATCAGAATCTGAAGGAAACCCAGCTTGGGGAATCCATCCAGATTTCACATATGTTCTTAGATTTCCTAGAGGTCCAGAATCAGAAGATGAATCCAATGATTATGAATGGGGAGTCATTCCAGAAGAAGATGAACTCATCATAGAAAAACATGTAGATGTCATTCACTAATATGCACCTACACCCAACGTAAGTCTAGAGCAAAGTAGTGAACTTAACGAGTTTGATCCACCTACTCCCACAGTGGAATCCAATAATGACATTGTACCTCTTAATGAACTGAACATCTCAAGTAGCAGTATCACCTTTGATTTTGTGAGTCAGGTCATTACAATTGATGCCAATACCATGTGCATTGATATGATTAGCCAATCCCTTTTAGAGCTTACTATCCAACATCCAGAGCTAATTGACCAAATGTCTGAAAATCCAAACCAAGACATCTATACCTTAAAATTAGACTATGCCCTTGCGTGCTATCTCAATGCTATTGAACCTATGATGACTTCCATCAGTGAACTGAGCATTAGCATGATGGAGCAGGATATCAAATATCTTAGTCAAAAGAATAAGAGTAAATAGAAAAAGAGTTTTGAGGGTGAAAACCACTTTGTGGCAATCTCAGAACCTAAAATAGTAAAAATAAAAGATGTATCTGAAGGTGAAAACCTCTCCGAGGTGCCTAAGGATGAGATATTTGATGTCCTTCCAAGTCATTTACAAGACAGATCTCCAGTACTGATTGAGCCCACTCAATCTATCAACTTGGGTACAACAGAGGAACCACAACTGATTCATGTAGCACAATCTCTATCGGAGGAAGAGAATCAAGCACTCGCCACCTTCCTAACAGAAAGGAAAATCAAATTTGCATGGAAGTATTTAGATATGCCAAGAATGGATCCTGATCTTATAATGCACCATCTATCTATTGCTCTAGGAGTGAACCTGTCAAACAAAAATTGTGCAAGATGCATCCACATGTAGCACTTCTTGTCAAAGCTGAACTTGAAAAATTACTAAAACTTGGATTCATCCAAGTTATCAACTATGCTAAATGGATATCAAACATTGTGCCTATTTCCAAACCAGATAAAAATATTAGTGTGCACAAATTTCAGAGATGTGAAAAAAGCATGCCCTAAGGATGATTTTCCACTTCCAAACATCGATATGATAGTGGACATGACTGCAGGTTTCGAAATGTATTCTTTAATGGATGGTTTCTCTGGATATAACAAAATCAAAATTGCTTCAGAAGATCAAGAGAAAACTACTTTCACATGTGCATGGGGTACTTTCTATTGGAATGTCATGCCATTTGGTCTTAAAAACATAGGTGCTACATATTAATGAGCCATAACATCTATTTTCCATGACATGATGCATCTAACTATGGAGGATTATGTTGATGACACCTTGGCTAAATCAATGATAAGATTTGAACATCTGAATGACTTGAGAAAAATACTAGATAGAATGGAGAAGTTTAGTCTTAGATTGAACCCTAAGAAATGTGCTTTTGGTGTCACTTCTAGAAAGCTCCTAGGCTACATTGTTTCAAAGAAAGGTATTGAAGTAGATCCTACTAAGGTCAAAGCTATCATGGAGATGCAACCTCCCAAAAACATCAGTCAAATGAGAACCTTACAAGGAAGGGTGCAATCAATCAGACGTTTCATATCTCAGCTAGCTAATATCTCACAACCTTTCACAAAGACATTACATAAAGGTGTGAATTTTGCATGGAATGAGGAATGTGAAAAGAAATTCAATCACATCAAGCAATATCTATCAAATCCTCCTATTTTGATGCCTCCTATCCAAGGGAAGCCATTGATCCTATATGTCTCTACCACAGATACATCACTGGGGGCATTACTATCAGAACATGATGAAAACAAGAAGGAAAGAGCTATTTACTATATTAGTAGAACATTGGTGGCATATGAGAAGAAATATTCAATGATTGAGAAAGCTTGTCTAGCTGTGATCTTTACATCACAAAAACTGATACACTATATGTTAGCTCATACAACACAACTAATAGCTAAGATTGATCCACTAAAGTACCTACTAAGCAAAGCTGCCCTCACAGGTAGATTAGCTAAATGGGTGATGCTATTAAGTGAATTTGACATTGAATATGTTGAAAGAAAAGATGTTAAAGGCCAAGTCATTGTAGACTAACTGATTGAAGCATAATTGTTTGATGATGCACCATTACAGATGGAATTTCCTAATTCATCCATCATGCACATATCTTCTAGGACATGGCATCTTTTCTTTGATGGATCTTACACACAGAATGGATCTGGAGTAGGCATATTATTCATAACACCTCAAGGTTACTCAATACCTAAAGCATTTAGAATCAAGTTTCCTTGCATAAATAATATTTCTGAATATGAAGCTCTACTTAATGGCATGAAGATATCAATTGAGTGGTGAGTGACAAAATTACACATTCATGGAGACTCATGTCTTGTAATACACCAAGTCAATGATGTGTACCAAACAAAAGATGAGAAGCTTGTTCCCTACAAACGCATGGTAGATGACTTAAAGAAATATTTCATATCTATCACATTTGAGAAAATTCCTAGAAAGGAGAACAAGGTTGTTGATGCTATGGAAAAGTTATCATCTCTACTACAACAGATTGAACATGAGCTATGCTATGAGTTCTTGGTGGAAGCACTGTCATTCCCTACATATGACTCCCCTGAAACCCACATGATCTACACTATTGTTGGTCATGATTCTTCCAGAGAAAAAAACCTTTTCTCCTACATTCAAGACCAAATCATTCTTGATTCCTTCAACCATCATGAGAAATGATACCTTATCTGAAACGCATCCTGGTATGTCATCATTGGTAATGATCTATACAAATAGAGTCTAGATGGTACACTTCTTAGGTGTTTAGAATGTGACAAGTCTCAATGTGCATTAGAGGAAGTCCATGATGGTATATGTGGATCACATTCGAATGGTTTAACACTGGCTCAAAAAATTATTAGGGCTGGGTACTATTGGCCTAAAATGGAAAAAGAGGCTATCAAATATTCAAAGAATTGTCAAAAGTGTCAAGTCCATGTGAACTTGATTCATGCACCAAGGAGAGATCTTATCCCCTTTACTACATAATGGCCTTTTCAACAATGGGCATTTGATCTTATAGGAGACATACATCCTCATTCTTCTAATGGACATACCCATATTATTATAGCTACAAACTATTTCACAAAATGGGTAGAAGTAGTCCCTTTGACTCAAGAAACCAACAAGAAAATTTCCATGTTCATACTGAACTACATCATATGTCGATATGAAATCCCACATTCAATAGTCACCGATAATGGTGGACAATTCAAGAATAAAGACTTGGATGGTTTATGTGCTAAATTCAAGATAACACAACATTGGTTATCTATCTACTATCTTCAAGGGAATGGACAAGCAGAGGCATCCAACAAGAATCTGTTGAAAATTATACATCGTACAGTTAATAAAATAGGAAGAGACTGGCATCTCATGATCAATCTAGCTCTCTGGGCCTACAGAACACATATCAAAATGCCCATTGGGGCTACACCATTCGCTTTAGTTTATGGGTCTGAAGCGGTACTAGCTATTGAGGTTGAAATCCCATCATTAAGAATCAGAATGCATGGTCTAGTAATTAATGATGACTACAGAGTGTCTAGGTTGAAAGAACTTGAACTACTAGATGAGTGCATACAAGCAACATATGATCATCTCAGAGTATATCAAAAAAGAATGTCTAGAGGGTACAACAAGAAAGTCAGACACAAAGAATTTCAGGTTTGCGATCTAGTCTTGAGAGAAAATCCTAAAAATCAATCACATAGAGAATGTAAGGGGAAGTTTGAACCCAAATGGCTGGGTCCCTTTGTTGTCACTTCTACTTTTGGCTCTAGTGCCTATCAAATCTCAACAACTGATGGAGAATAGTTCTGAGAACCAATCAATGTTCTCCATGTGAAGAAATTCTATGCCTAAGGCATTCAGTATTAAAAAATGTCCTAAAAAAATTATAAAAATTAGAAAAAGTCTTGAAAAAATGAACATCTTGGTGAAAACCTAGCAATAGGCGCCTTGATGTATCACAAAAAAATAAAAAAATATCAAAAGTACAAAAAAATTGAAAAAAATGAAAAATACAAAAAAATGAGAAAAAGAAAAAGTGCCTTGGTGAAAACCTGGAAATAGGCGCCTTGGTAGTAAAAATAGAATATCTGCCAAGATGGTGAAAACTTGACAAATAGGCACCACTTGTTCAAAATGCTCCATCTATCAGTGCAATCTTGCTCTTTCCCAACTTTCAGTCTGCTTTAACCTATATATATCCTTGTTTTAATAAAGTAGGTCTGTACACCAATTGGAAAAAGCATCCGTCTCCTATCTATGTTCAAACTTGGGGGCAATCAATGTCATGTATTATGGTCTCCAGTATACCTTAGATGAGTCATGTCCAGTCAAAGTCCTTCCAAAGCTACATCCAAGTCAGTCAGTTAGTCTCCTTACCAGAAAGGATTTTGCAACCAAACACGAACAAAAATAATCTTTGCTGCATGCTTTAATCTTCTTTGTATGCTTACTGATTCACATTGAGATTTTTTCATATTGTGTCCTTTCGAGCTCTTCGATGATGTCCTTAATAGGATTTAGAGAGTGATGACTGGGGGCATAATATTTTCTTTGTTTTCTACTTTGAGAAAAAATCTAATAACTTTGGAAATTCTGGATTGAAATGGTGTCTTTTTGTAAGAGGCTTCATCATGTGTTGGATGGCCATAAGTACCTCGACCATTGATACCCAGAAAATTCAAGCAAGTTTGATCTAGCTTATATCTTTTTGAATGATTTATCAATCCTACTATGAATGGCTATTATCCAAGGATGTGAACGATAAAGGGTCACTATGGGTAATTCACATTGGAGACAAGAATGAATTCTGGGTAAAAGCACAATAAGATGTCACCCTTTTACAAAGGAAAAGGCTAACAAAATCAAAATTGTTCAACTTCAATAGTATAAAAATGACATTTATGTTTGGAATTTGAAGATGATGTAAACTAATTAAATGTGATAAAATGGATGAAATTTATGATTAAATTTTTTAATAATTTTTTAAAATAAGAATTGATATGTTTTTTGAATTTTTAAAGATGATTTTTCAGATGCTGAAAAAAGCTAAAAATTAGGGGTCTAGTTCCCACCAAAAAATTATATGTAAATAAACATTTTTTCTCCTAATTTCAAAATATGTCATATATGACATATATAGCTAGTGCATGAAGAAATAAAAATTGCTTTTTGACCTATATTTTCTCTTTTATGACAATTCAAATTCTAACTCACTGAAATCAATAGTTTTCATCTTGCATCATATTTTTCATAATAAATATATCCCAATCAAAAAAAGAAATATATATATTCTTGAAGAGGACTCTCTCCTCTAGTGCACCATATGTTTTTCAAATTTATTTAATATGATTTACTAATTTTTTCTTTCTCTGAATCAACATCTCCTTGACTGTTAAAATACCTACTTGCAATATTTTTCAATTACAATAAACTATCTCTAATTAAAACACTATAAAATCTATATGAGGATATTATTGACTCTGATCTCTACAAAAGGGTATTTTTTTATTTTTTTAAAGATATCATTAAAAATATTAGGAGTTATTGAAATGCCACTTTTATGAAATAATTTTATTTTTATGGTAATTGGACCCAAAGTGGTATAAAACATGCATTTAATAGATATTTTCAATTGGAAAAGTTAAAGAACTTATCTAACTTAGCTAGAATGAATCTAGCTAGACCATATGTTTGACCAAAATAAATTTTTAGTTAGAAATACTAAAATTCAACTATGCTGATAAGTTAGCCTAAAAGGTGACACTTGATTATGCTTTTACCCTTCTACAAATTGTTTGGCGTGTTTGTTTTGCAAGGCGTATTCAGGTCATCACAATGTTTGTGTTCTGACACTTATACCAATTTCTATATCAAAATGGACATGATATTTAGGTCATCTTGATGTTTGTGCCTTGGTGCTTATATCTAATCTGACATTCCGAAAACAAAATCAATATTCATATGTCCATGGTTGTCTAGCCAGTGGGCATTGTATTGACTTTGGCGCAAAAATCAATATTCATATATTCATAGTTTCCTAACTAGTGGATGTTGTATTGATTTATCCAGTTACCTAATAAAAATTCAATGATGAAAATGATCGACACATGATCAGTGATGAGGTCCTAGGTCTTAGGTTTGCATTTCATTTTGCACTTTGTGTGATTGCATTTATCTCACGATTGCCCAAATTAGCTTGATGCTTAACGATTCTTCAAAACTATGCTAAACATATCATAAGGAATGAGTATCACACGAAGGTCTTCTTAACAGATCACCAAACAAGTACCCCTGGATAATTTTGATGTTCTAAACCCATTTTCAAGATCAAAATCAAAATTTGAGATCATTTATATTGTCAAAATAGCGATTTCAAATTTTCAGACCTAGGACGGCCGACTGCTTGCTTAATCGACCTTCAATCATCACAAAAATCCAAAATTCAACTTAACTAATTATCTTACATCAAACTATCAAAATTTCAACTTGGTCACCCATGGTCAACTCATGGTCAAACCTAGTCAAACTTGATCTCTAGGACCTCTAAATGATGCAGAATGTGTTCTCAAACGTGTATAACCACTTCTCAAATCAATTAACATGCTTCTAAACCATTTAATGCTGAATTTTTTTTGTCAGATTTTGATTTTCATCCCAAAGGGGGCATGGCATTACACATCAATCAAGTCTGTAAATCAAATCTTCTCTCAGTAATCAAGACAACAACCACGTCTAGTTACTGATTCATCAAATGACCTCGTTGCTTGGGGCACATTGCTTGGGGCATATCAGATTCATCGAGATCCATATCAATATGGTATCCTAATCAATCTTGTAAAATATATCAACTTTTCGTAACCATCGGTTCATTAGTGTTATTTCCTTGGTTCTTCGTAACTGAAGGGTTTGGATGTGATACCATTTCAATTCCTTTGGACAACTAGGTCTGGAATCAGGTCACTCACTTCTTTGTAATCACAAGGTTCAGAATTAGGCATTTTGATACTTTTTCGTAATCACTAGTTTATCATTGCTATAGTTGACATCATCACGATTCTTGGTTAACCAGGACCTGAATCAAATTTTCCAATCTTTCAATCAATTTCTATCTTGGAATCGGTTTATCTCTCAGTTTCAACATAAAAAAAAAACTAATCTTTGAACCACTATGCTTCGCACAGTGATTCAAAGAGGGGCAAAATGTAAAACCCCAAAAATGGGCTATATGTTAATTAACCTCCTACATCATCAAATCTAATGAAATTGACATTGAAGTCCTAACCCAAGGCACATCTGCACATCAATTTATAAAAAATTGATTATCTTAATTCTGCATCGGGGAATATTCCTAATTTATCTAATTATCTTTAATTAAATATTATTTGGTGATAAATCTCATTTATCCTAAAGTTGATTAATTAAATATGCTGAACATTTAATTAATTAATTTAATCCTGCCACTTAATCATTTAATTAGATTTAATTCTAATTATTCCAAATTATATTATTTAATTTTGACAACAAATCAAAAAATCCTACAAATAATTGATTGAATTCTTATTTAATTAATTAAATCAAGTTGTCAATATTTAATAATATAGTTTTGAATAAAAGTTTGATTAAATAATTGATCAACCCATAAATCAATTGTTTTAATTCAAAATCAGTTAAGTGGAAAATAAATCACTTTATTTATTAAATTAATTCATATTAAATCATGCACAATCAGAAAAGCAGTTAACTTTAAATCAAATTTCAATTTCAATTTGTTAACTTTCTAAACTCAACATCTGATGATGAGTTGAAAAAGAGAACTAAACTCTATTTTGAGATAAAAACTACTTTTGCATGATTTTATGAGTTATTTATTCTTAATTTCTTGTTAACTCAAAAATCAACCCAAGTTTATCAAGAGTTTTATGGTTTTTCTTATGCATCCTCAAACCCTGGATTTCTATAAAAACAAGGCTTAGCTCTTCATAATACATCCCTTGAAAATTTGCATACTTACTCTAGCGAATTGACATCTGAAGAATCAAGCTCTTGCACGCAAGGAGATTGTGAGATTTTTGTTATTGTTTTTGAGGGTTCGTAGCGTTCATTCATAGCATATCATTGTTAGATTAGAATTGCAATCCATTTCAATCCATTTTAGATCAATTTCATATCAATTTTTCATCATATTGCATAGAAAACAAAAAAAAAGATTAATTTGCATTCATATTTCATTTCTTTCATCATTTTAAATCATTCGTTTAGGTGTTGCATTGTCACTAATCTTGGTCTAAACTGAGAATACCATACTCACACCTACTAGAAGGTAGTAAATCACCTAGTTAGCTTAGTTTCATTTATTTATAGATTTCTTTGATTTGCTAACCTCTAATGTTTTACTGAAGTGTTGTGTCCACAACTAGGTAGAATTTCCACACACCCAATTACTACTTACATGTAGAAGGTGAATGATCTTGTGTGTAGTATTATATGTCCCGATCACTAGTACATTTGACCAAGTTTTTCTACCAAAATTTTTGACCAAAAACTAAAAAGGTTTTGCTTGGTCGGCTTATATAAGGAAAAATTTGTTTTTTTTAAAATTTATGCCCGTGTTTGTCGAAATATTGACAAATCTTGTGGTGGTCAAAATTTTGACAAACACGGGCATAACTTAAAAAAAAAGGGGTAATTTCATTTCCCATTTCATTATTCCCAGTCGGTGAATTAGAAGGGCAACGCGCGCACGAAGGAGATTTAGTGGCTAAAATGACTCAAGGAGATTGAGCTTAGAAACCTTAACATGGCATTTTTGGAGGTTTTTCATTCTTTCTCTCAACTTTTTAATTTATTGGATACCCAATCAGCATTATCATTTGCTTCAAGACTTATTTACTATTTGATTTATGCTTTGAGACTGGTTTTACACCTCCTGATTGCATACATTTGCATACATTAGGGTTTTACACTTCTTGATTGCATACATTTGCATACCCTACTATAGTTGAATTCCCGAAAATGCACGGCTCTAGCCAAGCCATCTATGTTTGAATTGCTTAAGATTTCATGGACAACTGTCCCCAGTTCCAAAGCTCCAAATTGACCACAGACAGGGAGTATGCTAGCAAAGATTGAGGAGTCTAGCTTTACATCCACTAGTTGTATTTTCTTAAAAGTTTATAATGCCTTTTCAACAAACCCATTTTGAACATATCCTCCAATCATGGCAATCTATGAGATGACATCTCTTTGAGGCAATCTGTCAAACAATTTACATGCCTTGTCTATGTTTCTACATTTAACATACATGTCTACTAAGACACTGACAACTAAAATATTTGATAAAAATCCCCCCTCCATTATGCTTTGATGGATATCAATGCCTTGTTCCAAAGCTCCCATTTTGACATAGGCTAGAAGGATGCTTGCAAAGGTTGTGGAAGAGATAGCATACTTAATGGAGGAAAGACACCAAGAACGAGGGGATGGAAAAGAGGAAAAGACATAATCTACGGTGATCACAGCTTGCAAAGGACATAGGGATATATCTCATGTCCCTTCAATTATATATTTACTCACTCTTGGAATATGATCCAAATAGGAAGTATTGACCACAAAATAATATAATAAATATAACTGGGAATGTTGGATGGCGAGGAAATACATATATAGAATTATAAAAAGGAAGACCATTCTCAGAGGTTTCATTGTTGAAAGGGATTCACTCAATATTGGATGCTGCTGGTGAATATATAGGGTGAGCTAGTGTGGGTATACCAAGATGAATGTCATGACCCCACATAAATAAGAATTATAGAAGAATTTTTATTATCCCCTAAACCTGATTATTGGAAGTGAAATGGACAATGCTTAATGTTTATATAAAGAGAAAGGAAACATAAGATTTAGGATCATCACTAGTAGAGTAAAAATAAGTATTTTCAAATCATTGGATGAAAAGGAAGAAAATGATTGTATAAGAAAGGGGATTACAAGTCAAACAATGTAATATTCATGTAATAGATTACCATAATAATGTAATCCATGTGAGCTCAGGATAATCTCTAGCCTATATCAATATACTATTATCAACTTGAGAATCATACTAGACTTATTTTTGACAGTGTAATCCTTACAAATCAGTCTCCATTAATAAAAAGAAATAGACACTTACATTGGTGGAATTCTCCAATCCACCAAATTATCCAACTAAGAATATTAACAACATACCTATTTGTGAACCATATTCAATACAAAAGTTTAAAACAATTAAAGAACTACACACAAGTAGAAAGAAGTCTTTGTAATTGAAGTTATCAAATTAGGCCCAAATCTCCAAGGAGTGTACTGGGGACATTAAAGTGGTACCCTATTCCAAAGCTCCCATTTTGGCACACACTAGAAGTATGCTGACAAAGGTTATGGAATTTGGCTTTACATCTACCAATTGCATTTTCTTAAAAGTTTTAAAAGCCTTTACAACAAATCCAGTTTGAATATATCCTACAATCATGGCATTCCATGAGACCTCATTTCTTTGAGACATTTTGTGAAATAGTTCATATGCCTTGTCTATGCTTCCACTTTTGGCATACATGTCCACCAAGGAAATTGCAACCACAACATTTGGAGAAAATCCTCTATCCTTCATGCTTTGATGGATATCTATGCCCTGTTGTAGAGCTACCATTTTAGCACAGGCTGTAATCATGTTGGCATATGTGAATTGATTGGGTTTGAAACCTGTTCATTGCATTTGGTGAAATAGTGCATCTGTCTCATGAGGATACCCATGTCTTCAATATGCAGAAATAGTCATATTCCATGAGACGTTGTCTCGTTCTTTGATTTGGTCAAACACTTTAAGTGTGCATCCACCAAGCTTCTGCACTTGTCATACATGTTTATAAGCTTATTCTAAAACCTTGTAGAAAATGTAAATTGCCTGGGAACGATGAAAGAGTGAATGTTTTTTCTTTGTGAAAGGGAATTTTTGAGATTGTAGGTTTGCGAAAATTAAATATATGAAAATAAGGCTCCATCAGGTTTTTGTGTAGTGAGTAGAATGTGGAGGGCTTCCTTCAACCATCCCTCTTTACATAATGGTTTGAGATTGATGTGAGTTGTGGATATCAATAGCATTGTATGACTATTATTCAATTGACCATAATGATATTACAAGTAAGCTGGGAAGCATTTCCACTCTCACTCACTAACCTGGTTCCTCATTGTATAAATTATATCTTTCAAAGAAATGGCTGAATTTTACTATTGAGGCTTTTGTTCGAAATGCTACTACAATAGTGGACCCTTCAAAACATATTCAACTTCCATTTTGACTGTAAACCATTTTTAATAGGGTTTCTTCTAAATTTGATGACACCAAACCCTCCCGTCCCACTACCAACAATTGAAGAAATCCCCCAATACACACGTTCATTGAGTTTTCCCCCAATACACGCATTCATTGAGTTTTCTTGTTTAAGAAGTGGAACTTCCATGGGGAGAGACTCAATCTAGAAGCTTGCATATTATGATGCTAGGTTTTGGATGATAGTATTTTGCTAATGATTTTAAGGGATGTTGGGTTTTGGATGATAGTATTTTGTTAATGATTTTAAGGGAAACAGTTAAGCTTCCTACGAAATGTACTATTGATCAAATTTTAAAAAATGGAAAACATAACAGATTTTTGTGAACTTTTCATCATCTATTCTTCATGATTTGCATATTTCGTAGTCGAAAACCACAAAAAAATTGTAAAAAAATTGTTGTGTTTTCGCAAATCAAAAAAAAAAAAGTTTGACATTTTTTGGTCTTTGGTGTGTTTTGTAGGGAGCTTAGTCGCCATTGATTTAAGGGGGAAAAGTTTATTTGGAACTAATGAAATAGTGTTAGTCCCTTGAAAGTCCCCATTGCTTTGGAGATGGCAGTTTGATTTCCAATTAGTGGAGGGATTATTAGTTAGTTGAAATGGTTGAGATGAAGTCTTATAACTCTATGAGCTTTTAATTGAGTCTTATAACTCTATGGGCTTAGGATTCAGATGCCCTTTATTGAGAAATCCAAGATTTCTAAGGTCTTCTCCTCCTAGATTGTCTGTACACCAACTCCTATAGCCATGCCTGAAAACTAGTATTTTCACGCAACTTGGACAGTGTGACTAAGAGTTTTCTTTCTTGGCAACCAAAGAAACTCACCCAATCTTCTACTTCAACTTGGGGCTTCTATAGATGTGTGTCTACCTCTCCATGAGAGTTTAGTTGAAGCAAGAAATGCATTCAACTCACTGTAATCTCCTTACAATGCTCTATCATCCCTAACTGTGCTCAACCGGCTCACCTAGGGCATCATTGAATTCAAACAATGTATTATTCATTCTATTAACATGTTATATAAGAAGAAATAATGAAGCCTGTCATGATCATATAGGTCTTTTAGAAATAATGTAAAGAAATACATATAGATTTGACAACTCAAGCCATGTTCAAGGTATATGAGAAATGTTGTAGCAGGATATCAAATGAAAGAAAACTCTGATTCCAAAGCATAATCATGAGTATCAAATATTACAAGACAATAGTAACACATTTCTATTATAGTACACTAACATTAGTCACCGTGAAACACAATGCTCATAAACAAAGTTTTTAGCCTCAAAATACAAAACTATGTCATAGTGCTATGATGGGAATATATCAAAATATGTCTTGTCATTGATTAGAAAAGGAAGATCTTATGTCATGGTGTCTATTATAGGTCAATGTTATAAAAATTTAAATGTATTAAATCACAAAGATTATGAGGGGAAGCTATAACAAGGAGTAAGCCCAAAAAACAACTATACAAGGTACATTCTTTAGTTACTTGCATAAACAAGTCAAAGATGCAATGGATCAATAGCATTCCATAAACAAAGCAAGCAAGGTTCCATAAACACGGTTCTCATAGTCCACCTAATTGTCAATCTAGCACTGCACTGGACCGTAATAACCATGTGAAATGATGAGACACCAACATGGATTCGAATGATAGTTCTTTGGAAACCGTTTCAATACATACTCAAGGATCAAATTAAATTAAACTAGACAGGGATGTTCGTAACCTCCTTTTGAACTTAGACTACAACCAATACAAAATGCACATCACAATTTCTTTGAAACTATTTTGATTTTAGTGCTTTCAAATATTTAGAAATGTAATGAAACTGAATACTATAAAGATTGATACATTGTTCAATGGAAACTCAAAAAGAAAACCCGATACACAAATACAAAATATTAACTTCTTCACTAAAACTTGACACCAAGATCAACTAATATCCAATCAAAACAAAGATCTTCAAAAATGAAATGCAAATGATTAAGATTTTGATTGCATCTTAGATCTGAAACATTGTTTAATCTAATTTGGATTTGTCAGAATCGGTCAAGAATGTAAGAACAAAGAAATTGCAAATGAGAAAGTAAAGAACCAGGAAATTTAAATGAGATGTCTTGGACCCAAGAATGAATTCTCTGCTGCCCTTAAGGAATTCATTGCAACCTTGGGAATTCGCTGTTCTTGCTACCTTAGACAATTTGCTGCTGCTGCTGCTGCCTCTTTTAGTGATTCTTGGGAGAAGAAACACATTATGTCTTGTGTGTTCTTCTCTCAAGAATCAACCTCCTATATGTAGGAGACAAAGGGAGAAAGCCAAAGGGGTCAACTTGAATGATTAACCCTAGAAGGCCAACTCTAGGGCCCAAACAAATAATTCAATGCAAAAATTGAATTCCATAAATAATAGATATTAAATATATTACATATTTAATATCAAAGGGTGGAAGAATTGTGTCTCATGTTTGCAATTTTGATAGTCTCTATAATGTTAGTGTTGAATTAGTGTTGAATATGTTAAATCTTATAAATACATATATAATATTGATAGGTTATGTCTATGATTCTCACACACACACACACACACACACACACACATATTTATGTATAAATCCTCTTAGTATATACCTTTGAATATATCATCAAAAGATATTATTAAGACAAGAAGTGCATTTCCATGGTGCACTATGTTACTGTTCTAATTTCAACAATAAATTTTCTAATTTTGATAGTCTCCTTGACATTCCTCACGACAACCTAAAATTTGTGTAAAAAATGGTCTATAAATGACTGTTAGTCAATTTTTCCCAATTTACTCCACCTCAGAACCTCTATTTGGATTTAAATGAAAGCTAGGGACATGCCCCAACTCCCTATGAAGTCAGATTGCAAAAATTTATCCATACAGGCTTGGGAAAGAACAAACACCAATAAAAATAATTCAAAAACATAGTTTTGCTGATTCCAATTTACATAATTTCTTAGTTATGATAGCCTTGATTCTATGGTATTAAATCTAATATCCTTATTACATCATTTAAAACCATTATTGGCCATTTCCCAATCCCCTAACCTAGGACCAAATCATGGGAAAGAAAAGGACATAACCCAACCTTGCCATGATTGGGCTTTGAGCATTTAATCTACCAATTACTAATAGATTAAGCATATTATTACTATGCTCAATGTTCCATTTAAATGCATTTAACACAATTTTTTTTTATAACAAAACTGAACCAATGACATGTTTACAACAAAGGTCTAGTAGAACTCCCAACAATTCTTAAACATACGTTATCTGATATGATGAATTCTTAAACAATTAAGGTTGGAGCAGACATAGTTATTCACAGTTGTTTGTGTGGTACAAGGAAGATTTGGCTAGGTCAAATCTTCCTTCATGCTAGTAGTAAAAATCAACTAAACCTTTATTAAGAATTCATCATATTAGATAAAGTATGTTTAAGAATTGTTGGGACTGGTCCTTTGGTGTGTATTAAATAGAATCAAATTTTCAGCATATTATTATCATTCTATTTCTTTGTTGTAAACATGCCATTAGTTTAGTTTTGTAAATTTTTTTTGTGAATTAACATGCCATTGGTTCAGTTTTGTAATTTTTTTTCAGGAACAATCTCGCCAATCAATGTCTACACAATACCAGTTACTCCTTTGGTATCACAAACAACAAAAACAAAAAAGTTCTTGCATAAAAAAGTAAAACTAATGCTTGGAAATGTTCTTACATTACCACCAAGAAAAGCTCACATTCTAAACTTTCAAATCAATATGCTGGTGTTTTGACTATACCTACGGGACAATTTACTCCAAAATTATAGAGAAATTAAGTGTACTCCAAATAGACTGCCCTCTACAAAGAACATTATGCTTTCAAATCAATTACCTATCGACGTATCCCTTACGAGGGAGAGAAGCCAAACACAAAGAACATGCACACAAACACGATAGATGAAAACTTAAATGGAATACACCAAGAAGTACCAAATGATGAATGCTCAGTTGTTGTAATGACAATGCAATATCAGAACCGTCCATTTCTAGAACTTGATTTTTCTATAGTCCTAATGATTTTTCTTATTTCTTTTCTGTGCTTGGTGATAGGATTTTGAACATTGTTGACATACTTAAATGGAATACACAATACCAAATGATGAATGCTCAATTGTTGTAATGGCAAAGCATCAGAACCGTCCATTTCTAAAATTTGATTTTGTATAGTCTTAATTATTTTTCTATAGTCCTAATGATTTTGAAAATTGTTGACAAAGAGTGTTTCTTTTTTTGATTATAGTATAAATGATTTTTCTATAGTTGTAATGATTTTTCTTATTTCTTGTCTTTTGTCCCTTTTTGATTTCCTATGTTTGTGCTTCGTGATAGGATTTTGTCACCTTCTTTTGATGGTACATTTCATTCACTCTATGTGGAATACTATTTTGTTCACTATTTTATTTCAGCTTGATATTTCTTTCATTTTTCATATACACAGAGACTACACATGCTGATAAAAAAATGAGCCATTTGATTTAGGTTTACTTTTCATTATTGTAAATGGTTAATATTTCTGATGGTACTCCTTGGTGTATTCCATATAAAAATAATCATATAAAAATAATAAATGTAGTAATGATGGTGTGGTACATTATTGATATAGGCTCGATGACTCTTCTCAATGTGCCAAAATGTCAATCTGGTGGTGGGTAGTGTGTGTTGAAGACTTCACAAACATAGAACAACCCTGGATGATAATTTTGGTGCTGCCCAAATAGAAAAAAGGTTGCTAATGTGTATATATTTAATGTTTCTAATATAAATACTATTTATTATATTATAAGAACTAATGTAGACTGGGCATCACAGGGAAATAATGGCTGCGAATACTTTAGTTGGGTTGATGACAACTCAACCGCATCTATTTTCCCATCTCCACTTATCCATGATGAAGGATTTGAGTGAAAAACATGTCAGGCTAGGGAAAATGCTGAAATTATATTTTTACGATGCCTTCTTTGTATTGTAATCACATATCTTTGTTGCAACCATATGTAGAGATGAGCTCAGGAATTAGTCAGTTTAGTATTTTCATATTGTAACTAATATTTTAATATGGATATGGCCTAGCTTCTCTTTGCCTCGAGTGTGCATATATATGGTTTACATATTTTTTACAATAATTCTTCATGTTTATGGCTCAGGTGAGCCCCAATCTGCTATCAATCACATGATTTAACGTATAGTGTTTTCTTGGTTATTCTATTTGTTCCTTGATACATCAATTCAACCACACCCACTCCACTTCATGTGGATGTCTTTGAAATAAACTCCTAACTCTAATAAATCAACTGTAACTGCTAACTAACCTTATAAAAAAACAACAGCTAAGAACGATCACTTTCCAACATCTGCTGAATACAAGGTCCTTGGAAGATCAATCAATTAGGATGAGTGGACACAGATGATGAAATGGGGGAAGTGGATTTGAATCCTGATGAAAAGGAAGCTCTAGCTACAATTAGGAAGAAGAAGAAGATTCTTATCGTTGAACATAGATTGAAGAAGAGTACTGTAGAGAGCAAGCCTACCATACCAAGGAAGTTTGACAAGAACAAGGAATATGGCTTAAACTGAATGGGAAGACATCTTTCTAGCCGGGGCTTGGATCCTTCGACAATTAGCTTGATAATAAATGAAACAGATGAGAGATGAGCAATTAGCTTCCCAAGAAAAATCTCGTAAATGAACTGTGTGTACCCCAATTCCTGTGCCTTCTGCATGTACCTAAATGATATATTTGAAACAAAAAGGGTAAATTTAGCCTTACCCTTGTTGTTTCAAATATATCATTTGGGTACGCACAAAGGACACATGAATTGGAGTACACATAGTTCATTTATGGGATTTTTCTTGAGAAGCTAATTGCTCATCTATCATCTACATTATTATGAAGCTAATTGATGAAGGATCTAGGCCCAGGCTAGAAAGATGTCTTCCCAAACACATAAAAAACATGCACATAAACATGACAGCTAAGAAACATAAATGTATATTTCACAATAGCTAAGAAACATAATTGTAGGCATCATGGTCACAATTTTTTGGAGACAACGTAATTGAGTTGTATACCCAGACAATGGAGAGAAACTTCCGCTCCTCTGATTCCAAGTTGACACTACGGATCCAAAGACCATAGATAAGGAATAAATTTAGAGAGTGGAGGAGGGTCATAATGACCAAAATAATACAGGATGAACCTCAAGTTAAATGAGGCAATGAAAAATATTTTAAAAGATTTTTATTATTAAGTAATGAAATTTGCATATACTAGTGTTCTAAGCCCCCTCATTACATGATTTATGATTGTAAGCCCTCTCTAACTTACGCATCTAGAAAATGAAACTACAACCTATTGGGATTGAGACAAACCTTATAAAACAATAGTAGCTAAGAAGGATCACTTGCCAACATCTATTGGTCATGAATACAAGGTCATTCCTTATCTATGGTCTTTGGATCCCGCAATGTCAACTTGGAACCGGAGGAGCAGAAGTTGCTCTTAATCATCTGGGTATACCACTCAATTACGTTGTCTCCAAAAAATTGTGACCATGATGCCTACAATTATGTTTCTTAGCTGTTGTGTCCCAGGACTCCTTATGACCCTTTACAACCATTTATGATCCCTAAGAATACATCTTAGAGGTCTTAAAATGTCGTAAAAGGTTATAAGAGGCTCCTAGGAGGGGCCAGATGAGCTTCCACCTTCATGTGGTTGGCCCTGTTAAGTAGAGAAAGTTATATTCTTCTTGAAACAAAGAGAAGCTCAATAATTTAAGTCTCAGTCCACAGACAAATTAAATTAGACTTACTATCCAAATTGGTACATTGATGAGAATCAATGATGGCTCGGAGTTTTTAGATTCTGAGAAGACGTATATGTAGTGGAGGCCAGAAGGGATTTTTGTGGAGATTTTCTAGAGTGGCTATATACATACGAGGGTTTCCAGATTGAGTACCATTGCAGAGATGATGATTCAGTAACCTACGTCTATAAAACCTTCACAAATATGTCCTCTTAACAATTCTATGCATATTGACTAGGTATACAACTCAATTATTGGTTATTGAAAGGACATTGTGCACTCGAGTAGTTTAAACTAATCCATTATGGATTTTTTGCACATGGTATCAAGGGTGAGAATTTTTTGTTACAATGGAAAAGCTTATTTAATGGGAATCGGTTTATTTAAGAGGGAGAACTCTTTGTTTTATGGATCCAATCTTAATGAAAAAGAATATGCTATATTAGTATTTGTGTTTAGAATCAATATTGTTGTGACTTAATTTCTCGGTCTAGTTCAAATCATATCATATCAAACTATGCTATTAAGCCTTTTGTGTCGTTGTGATCTTTGGATATATAAAAAGTCCTATGTCAAGAAAGTGATTTATCTTTATCTTAGTTTCTCTAGTATTGAAAAAAATGAGTGGGTTGTGTTGGAAACCGCAATTGAAGCAATTATTGTATTGTCATTGATGTCAAACCTTAACTAGTAAGACTATTACTATCTAAGAAAGTACTATATCTATTTGATTATTGTGAAGGGGATAGGCAAGGTTGGTAACAATAACACCTAAGGAAAGGTTGAGTTATCTTGATACTTCAATGAGTACTTGATTATGTGGAAAAATGATAAGACAATATATTGTTTATCTAAGTAAGAATGAAGACTAAAATGGTAGGCTTAACCGAGAAAAAGTGAAAAAATCTAGTTTAAGTCGAGTGATGTTAGTGTCGACCGAGCTAGTGTATGCTAAGTAAATTTAGTGTTGACCGAACATCAGTTAATTACTGAGGAAGATAGTATTAGCCAAGGAAATAGTTTTTGAGGTGACTGAGCTTTCTAATGAAAACTGAGGAGTTGAACACTATATTGACCGAGTGTCAGTAATTTACATTTGAGGAAGAATTCAGATTTCTAGTCGACATAGTTGAATTTTTGGATTATGTATAACATGTTGAATTTATTTATTGATTGTACGAAAGCATTTAATGCACTCTAAAACATTTTATTGTAAATCTATTAAGAGATTTGAGATATTTCTAGAAGGATAAATGAAGAACATAAAGTTGGAAGGATTCAATGAATCTGACCTAACCGTAAGATCTACGAAGGAGATTAAGTGACAAAAGATGTATTTACCTAATTTGAGGAAGTATTAAGTAAAAATAAGCATAAGGTTGAATAGAGAAGAGGATGCTGGAAGTATTGTTGATGTTACTGATTGTATAAGTAGAAAAGGCTGACGGAGAAGTATTGTGATTGCTTGAAGATATTTTTGAGTAGATCAGTGATGGAGATGGAAAAGGTTCATAGTCAGTAAGCTAGCATATGTGCACGGGGATCTGATATTTGCAAAGTGAGTTGTAAGTTTGTCAGATCAATACTACTATTACTTTCTAACCATTGTATCAGTCAAAATCCTTTTAACAGAGGTTGACCTAACAGTCATTTGTATAAATCCTTTGAACAAGGTTGCATTTTGATGGGATGTATGTAAGTCCTATAAAAAGGCACACTTTTAACAGAGTGGTTTAAATCCTTTAACCATGTCACACCCAACAGTGTGTTTTTAACCCCTTTGATAGGGTTGGCTTTTCACAGAGCTCACTTCAGAAGAGTGAAAATAATAGTAACATGTTACAAAGTGGTTTTTCCCTAATTGGGTTTCCACTATAAATCCTGGTGTTAATACTTGTGTGAATGTTTTGGTTTGAACATTTTTGTGTTTTACAAGTTAGATACTATTGGATAGTGGACTGCACTGTTATATGTTTCTGTTATGCAATCAGTAATGACCGAGTAGCTATTGGTTGTTGGATCTGATTTGTTGAAGATTTTTAAAGTTTTTTTTATAGATATGGACTTGAGAACAACTGATTCACCCCCCCACTCTCTATTTTTCTAAATCATATTAAAAATTGGTATCAGAGTTGTTGGTGCTTACAAAGAACAAGTTTAAAGGTACTTGAAGCAAATGATCAGGATGTATAAGAAGGAGGTACCAAAGCTAAATAAGGAGAACTTCCCTGCATGGAAAAGTTTGATGAAGTTGCATCTGGCAGGTATTGGTGATTCTGCAAAGTATTATGTTGAGCATGATTATGTCACACCTGTTGCACCTCTAACTACCGAGGAGATGAGAGCTAAACAAGAGCACAACCAAGAAATGTTGGAGATTGCATCTTCCTTAAGTTATCCAAAATTTGAAGACATCAAAGACTCCACTAATGTAAAGAAAATGTGGGATACTCTTGCAAACATCTATGGCAGTGACATAAATGTACTGAGAGAAAAAGTTGAGAGCCTAAGAGGTAAATTTGATGAAATGAGAATGCAAGAAGGTGAGAATATTGCACAATACTATGGTAGAATAAAAGAAGTTGTAAATGCTATTAGATGAGAAAATGGAACTTTTGATGATGAAACTGTAATTGAAAAAGTATTGAGAACTTTGCATCCTATTAATGCCATCAAAATTTTAGTAATTCAGGAATCTAGATGTAACCCTAACAATGCTCTTACTTTGGAAAGTTTGGTTGGTAAGCTTACTGATTTTGAACTTTCTAACTATGATAACTTCACTATTGCTAATGTTGAATATGCTTTTAAGTCACAAATGGTTTTGAGTAAGTCAAAGAAGGAAAAAGAAAGATGCATAAGTGAGAGTGAAAGTGAAAGTGACACATCTAATGAAGAACTTGAGGATCTAGAAGCTCTTATGGCTAGAAGACTGAAAAGGGGAAAAGGAAAGTATAAAGGTAAACTCCCTATTATATGTTTTTCATGTAATAAAGTTAGTCATATAGCTACTAAATGTCCTGATAGGGATGATAAGGATGAAGAAAGAGACAACAAGCATAAAGATAAAATATAAGATAGAGGTTACCAAAGGTACAAGGACTACAAAGGAAAAGGTAAGAAATCTTGCTATATTGCCGAAGAAGAGACTGACACTGATAGTGATGATTTTGAAATTGAGGTTGTCTATGTTGCAATAAAAGATGAGTCTGATGAGGATGAGAAAAATGCATTGATATCTTATGTGAACAAAAATGATAAATGGATTATTGATAGTGGTTGTTCACATCACATGACTGGTGACAAGAGTAAGTTTGATACCTTAGATCATTATAAAGGTAGAAGTGTGAAATTTGGTAATGATGCACCATGTCCTGTTAGAGGTAAAAGATTGATTAAGGTGACTAATAAGATCACTTGTGAGAATGCTTATTGGGTTGAGGATCTTAACTATAATATGCTAAGTGTTGCACAACTTAATAGCATTGGCTATCAAGTGGAATTTCATCACAGGAAGGCCAAAATATTTGATGCCATTGGTGAACTGATTGGAAGTGGAGAATAGACAAGAGACAATTTGTTCTATCTAGACCTATCTAAAGAAACATGTATGATTGCACAACTTGATGATATTTGGTTATGGCATAAGCAACTATGTCATGTTAACTTTGATAATCTAGTAGAAATTAGTAAGAAGAAGAAAGTGAGAGGTCTACCTAGATTGAAGAAACCTGAGAATGTAATGTGCAAAGAATGTCAGTTGGGTAAGATGACAAAGTCTAGTTTTAAGAGAAAGACTTTTACTTCTGGGAATACTTTAGAATTGGTTCATACTGACCTTTTTGGACCTATGGGTGTACAAAGCTATTGTGGTGCTAGATATTTTATCTTGTTTGTCGATGATTATACCAGAATGATGACTATAATATTCTTAAAAGAAAAATCTGATGCTTTTCAATTTTTTAAGTGGTATTTGGCTAAGGTTGAAAAGGTGATAGGTAGGAACCTGAAGTGTCTAAGATCTGACCGAGGTGGATAATTTACATCGAATGAATTCAATCTATTTTGCAATGATAGAGGGGATAAAAATACAAATGTCTGCACCAAGAACTCCTCCACAGAATGGTATAAATGAGAGAAGGAATTGATCTATCATGGATTGTTCAAGGAAATTAATGATTGAAAATAATATTGCACAAAAGTACTAGAGAGAAGTTGTAAGTACATCTATTTATACTCTTAATCGAGTATAGATCAAAAAAGGTATAAATTTGACACCTTATGAGCTATGGCATGGGTATGCACCTAATGTAAAGTAATTTAGAATTTTTGGAAGAAAATGCTACATACTAAAGGACAATAGGAATGGAAAATTTGATTCTAAAAGTGATGAGGGCATATTCCTAGGCTATTCCACAAAAAGTAAAGCTTATAAGTGTTTGAACTCTAACACTAACAAAATTGTGGAAAGTGTGAATGTCAAAGTTGATGAGTATGCAGAGAAAAATGAAGCTGATAGCAAAAGAGAACTAGAAGATTACAAATCTTTTGTGTATATAGAGGAAGGAGAGGCAAATGACAAACTTGAACTTGATGTAGAGTCTCGGGTAAGAAATACTGAGCATCAGGAAAACAATGCCAAGAGAGAAGAAGAATGTGCCGAACGATAGGAGGAAGCTACCAAGTATCAGGAAGAGGTTGCTGAGCATTCAGAAGTTGAATCTAAAAATCTTGTTGATGAACCTAAAGAGAAAGATGAAAGGAGAGCAGAACTTATTTTGGCACAATATGTAAGGAGACATCACAAGCCTGGATAGATCATTGGAAACAAAGATACTAGAGTTTTGACTAGAAGCAAGAGAAGAGATCCTACATGTTTACTATGTGAATTCGAGCCTAAGACAACATGAGAGAAATTAGAAAATGAAGATTGGATACAAGCAATGAATGAGGAGATAGACCAGATAGAGAAGAATGATACCTGGACTCTGGTGCTGAGACCAAAAAATAAAAATGTCATTGGAACAAAGTGGGTGTTCCGAAACAAGATAAATGAGCATTGTCAAATCACAAGAAACAAAGTTAGGCTGGTATGAAAAGGCTACACACAACAAGAAGGAATACATTATGGGGACACATTTTCCCTTGTAGCTAGTTTTTAAGGAGTAAGAACCTTACTTACATATGCTACCTACAAAGATTTCAAGGTATACCAAATGGATGTTAAGTCTACACTTTTAAATGGTATATTAGAAGAAGAAGTGTACATTGAACATCCAGAAGGATTTGTTGATCCAAACAAAAGACACATGGTTTGCAAACTGAATAAAGCACTATATGGACTAAAGCAAGCTCCCAAAGCATGGTATGTGAGATTGCACAACTACCTGATACAAATTGGATTCTCAAGGAAAAATGACACAAGCAATCTGTACATGAAAGATGAAGAATGTAAAGGAATCTTGTTGGCTAAGATTTTTGTAGATGATATTATATTTGTTGGACAAGATGCCTTGTGTAAGAAATTTTCAAATGAAATACAAACTAAATTTGAAATGAGTATGTTTGGGGAGATCAAAGTTTTTGTTGGTTTACAAGTATATCAGATGGAGAAAGGAATTTTCATCACCCAGCCTAAATATGTTCATGAGATACTAAAAAACTTTGGTATGGAAGATTCAAGGCCAGTAAGTACTCCCATGGCTACTGGACAAAATTTGTCTAAAAATGATGATGTTGCAGAAGTAAACCACACTTTGTATAGATCCATGATTGGAAAGCTGCAGTATGCTGTACATAGTAGACCAAATATTGCTTTAGCTATTGGGATTGTGGCAATATTCTCTACCAATCCTAAGGAAACTCACATAATGGCTGTCAAAAGGATAATGAGATATTTGAAAGGGACTGCTGACTATGGATTACACTACAAGAAGCATTAAAAGTTTGAACTGAGAGTGTATACTGATGCTGATTGGGAAAGAAATGTGGATGACATAAAGAGTACTAGTGGTGGAGCTTTCTTTCTTGTAAAAAGATTAGTTTCCTAGACAAGCAAGAAACAAAATTGCATTTCCCAATCTACTGCTGAAGCCGAGTATGTAGCTGTAGTAGTGAAGTGTTCAAACTTGGTATGGATAAAAAAATTGTTGGTAGGCATCAAAGAAGAGATCACTGAACTAGTTGTCATCTACTGTGACAACCCAAGTTCTATCAACATCTCTAAGAATCTAGTGATGCACACAAAGACCAAACACATCACCATCAAGTATCATTACTTGAGGGAATTGGTACAAGATAAAGAGGTCCAAATGGAATATGTGAATACAAAGGAACAACTAGCAGACATATTCACTAAAGTTTTACCTAAAGAAGCTCATGAATATCTGAGAGGTCAATTAGGGGTTCTTCCCCTAACTGAGGCTACCTAGTCAAGCTAGGAGCATTGCATCAAATGTGTTGCAAAGAGTATCTGACAAATTGATGCAGAGACAGGTCACACTTTAGGAGCAGCCTAGAGTTGTGAAAAGTATACAAAGCTAAGAATCAGTCATAAGAAAAGATGATAGAGGGAGAAATACTATTACTGAATTGAAAAAATGATATCTACATCTGTAGGATGTATGTTTTTGATGCAGGAGCATCCTGGGTGTAAGAGAAATCTTGCATCACCCAAAAATATTTTTGGTTTCTTTTCAATAAGGGCTATCTTGTGCAGAGCTTCTATTAGTGGAAATGTACTATTTTTAGTAAGTTTTCTATTCATGCTCAGAATGGTCTACTTTCTTCCTTGGAGGTTCATTATGGTTATATCAACTTGCCAGTAAAGTTTCATTGCTAGATCAAGTCTAGTTGTGAAGATATTGAAAATTTTTGGTATTGGCAACGGGGTACATAAATTTTGAACTCAATTTTGAAGGCTTTAGAGGCCCCAGATGAGGTCAAAAATTTGGTTGAATGAAGCTTTCTTAATTTAGGCATTGTAGAGAACTTCACACCCTTTCTGAAATGGGGTCATAATAGTCAATCGGGTCAACAAGTGATGACTTATGGTCTCTAGAAGTTGGGTCACCTGAAATGGTGAGAAATGTTTTTCCTTCAAAATTTTTGTTTTGGTTTCAAAAGTTATTTTGAGCTGACTTTGATGTAATAAATTGTAAAATAAAATAATTTTAAGTTTGGTCGGCCTTATTGGATAAAATTTTGGAACCTTCCTAGGCGGTGGAAAATTGCCTATATAAGGAAGGCTGTAGTGTTGTCTTAGGCAGTTCAGAGTGGTTCAGAGTAGTTCTAGGTAATAATTCGAGGCTTTTTCCTATAGAATATTGTAAGGAAAATTCCCATGTGGCTTTGCATATTGTAATTCTAAAATTTGTAATTCCATAATTGTGGAGATAATAAGAAGCCCATTTTTTGTTATTGAAAATTGTTGTTGTTTCTTTGTTTCCATTATGTGTTTATGGTATTAAGGGGAACACCCTTCATCAAGTGGTATTAGAGCAGGAGTTCTTGAGTGTGTAAATAGATAACTGACTATGAGGTAGTTTGCACTAGGACCGTGGTTTAGGGTTCCAGCGAGCAGTGTGAAAATGCCTCCATGAAGGGAACGTGGTAGGACAACTGGTGGTGTGACATCTGAGGTTAGAGAACTCTAGAGACAAGTGCAAGCATTGCAAGAAGAGATTCACAAAGAAATGAATCTTAATGGAAAAGATGAAAGGGAGGATGAAGCTGAAGAAGGAAATTCTGAAGGAGAAGTCAAAATTGAGAATCAGGAAGAAGAAAGACTTTTCTGAGCCATTTCCAAGATCGGGAAAGACCTAAGATTGAGGTTCCTAAATTTTCAGAAAATCTTAACCCAGAGGAATTGATTGACTAGATTAATGAATGTGAAGAATATTTCAAGTATGAAGATATTGAGGATCCTGATAGGGTCAAGTTTGTGAAGGCCAAACTGAAGGGTCATGCGAAGATCTGGTGGCAAGAGATTCAATTGGAATGAAATAGAAGAGGAAAGGATAAAATCTCAAGATGGGATTGGATGGTGGATAAATTGAAGTGACAGTTCATTCCTATTGATTATGAGCTTGACCTACTAAAGAAAATGCAAAGTTTGAAGCAAGCAGGAAGATTTGTTTAGAAGTATACAGAGGAGTTCTATCGAATCGTCATCAGAAGAGGCCATGTGGAAGCTGATAAGGAGAAAGTTATCCGTTACCTTTATGGGTTGAGGCCAAGCATTCAAGAGGAGTTAAATTTGGTTTAGATGAATAGTAATGAAGAGGCATACCAGTTTTCCCTAAAAGTAGAGGAAAAGCTGAACAAGATGTTTGAGAGTAGACAAAATGGAAGAGGCTGTGGTGGAAGATCTGGTGGATGGTCATATGGAGGCCGAAATGAAGATCCAAAAAAGAAGGATGAGGCTAGTAGTAGTCAAAATCTGAGAGGAAATAATTCCAATCATTTCCATGATCAGAATAATAGAGATCAGAGAGGAAGAGGAAGAGGACAATGTTCAAGAAGAGGAGGCTTTCATGGAACATGTTTTCATTGCGGAGAAGAAGGTCATAGGGCTTTTGAATGTCCTCAGCACCAAGGAAGGATAGATAGGAGAATGAAAGGCCAAACTAGAGTTGCACATGTAGATGAAGATGCCAGACCATCACATTCTAAAGATGCAGAAAGAGGAGAAACACTAATTAATAGAAGAGTCCTGTTGAGTGGGGAGAATGAACCTGAGCAAAGAAGAATCCTATTTTGCACCAAGTGCAAGTGTGAATGTAAATTATGTGATGTGATTATCGATAGTAGAAGCACTAAAAAATTAGTGTCAGAAGAGATGGTGACAAAGTTAATGCTCAAGAGAGAGAAACACCCACATCCATATCGGATTGCTTGGGTGTACGATGACCACAAGGTCATGGTCAGTGAACAGTGCTTAGGAAAGTTCAAGATTGGTGGATACCATGATGAGGTACTATGTGATATCATACCAATGGATGCATGCCATATGTTGTTGGGTAGACCATGGCAGTTTGATAGGCATGGTGTACATGATGGTCATGCAAATACCTATTCCCTGACAAAGGATGGAGTGCAACATAAGCTAAAGCCATTGAAGGAGACCGAAGAAAAGGTATGTGGTAATGCAAGAATAAGTTTTGTTGATGGAAGAAAATTTCTAGAGGGTATGAGGCATGAGCATGTGTGTTTTGCTTTAATTCCAAAAGTTGGTAAAGAGGAAGTAGAAGACGTATCTGTAGAAGTTGCACATTTTTTGAATGAGTTTCAAGATATTATATTCAACAATGTTCCTGATGGATTACCACCAGTAAGGAAGATCAGTCATTAGATGGACTTGATTCCAGGATCTAGTTTTCCAAATAAGGTAGCACACAAAATGACACCAGTAGAAAGTGAAGAGTTGAATAGAAAAGTACATGAGTTGTTATAGAAAGGGTTCATTCAGAAGAGCCTGAGTCCATGTGTTGTACCAGTAGTATTAGCACCAAAGAAGAATAGAGAATGGAGAATGTGTATAGATTCTAAGGCTATAAATAAGATCACAATCAAGTATAGGTTTCCATTGCCACGAATGGATGATATTATGGACTATTTGAGTGGAGCTGTGTATTTTTCAAAGATAGATCTAAAGAGTGGATATCACTAGATTCGAATTAGAGAAGGAGATGAATGGAAGAGTGACTTCAAGAAAAAGGAAGGACTATATGAGTGGTTAGTCATGCCTTTTGGGCTAACCAATGCACCGAGCACTTTCATGCGGCTCATGAACGAGGTTCTAAAAGAATTTTTGGGTAAGTTTTTCATTATTTACCTAGATGATATTTTGATCTTTAGTAAGACATTAGAGGAGCATATGATGCATATTCATATGGTGTTTGAGAAGATAAGAGAAGAGAAATTGTTGATAAATTTGAAGAAGTGTAGTTTTGTGAAGAAGTTAGTGTATCTGGGATTTGTAGTTTCAGAAGAAGGTCTAAAAATGGACCCAGAGAAAGTGCAGGCTATCCTTGTATGGCCTACTCCAAGGAGTGCTACTAAAGTAAGATCTTTTCATGGTTTGGCTAGCTTTTACAAAAAGTTTATCAGAAATTTTAGCAGTATTTGTGGACCCTTGACTTAAACAATGAGAGGGGATAGAAAAGAGTTTAAGTGGACTAATGGGGTAGATAAGAGTTTTAAATTTGTTGAAACAAAAAGTTACAGAACAACCTATTTTAACACTGCCAGATTTTAATAAGGTGTTTCAAGTAGACTGTGATGCTAGTGGTACTACAATAGGAGCTGTTATGAGCCAAGAAGGTAAACCTATTACTTATTTTAGTGAGAAGTTAAATGATGCCAAGAGAAAATATTCTATTTATGATTATGAGTTTTATGTTATAGTTTAGGCATTTAAGAAGTGGAGACACTATCTGCTTCCTAAGGAGTTTGTTTTGTATACTGATCATCAAGCTTTGCAATATTTGAATAGTTAAGGAAAGTTGAATTGAAGGCATTTGAAATGGGTTGAGTTTTTGTAGAGTTATACATTTGTTTTGAAACATAGGAGTGGAAAGTCTAACATGGTTGCAGATGCACTTAGCAGAAGGCAACTATTACTGACAGAGATGCAAATTGAGGTGGTTGGGTTCAAGGAACTCAAGAATTTTATATCCAAAGGATCCTAATTTTGGAGAAGCTTGAAAAGCTTGTAAAGAACCTATTACTCTAGACACAACAAAGTGGTTGGATTTCATCATTCAGGGTGATATGCTATTTAGAGGGAGTTAGTTGTGCATTCCATGAAGTTCTATGAGAGAGAATCTCATCAGAGAGAAGCATAGCAAAGGATTGGTTGGACATTTTGGTCATGATAAAACCCTTGCTTTGGTTAGTGAGAATTATTATTGGCCATAGTTGCAGCAAGATGTCAAGAAGTTTGTATAGAGTTGCAGAGTATGTCATATGGTGAAGGGAGTAGAGAAGAATACAAGGTTGTATCAGCCATTACCTATACCAAAGAAACCTTGGGGGGATATCAGTTGTTAGGAATGAATTCTGAATGTTTGGTAGCCATTCTATAGCATTTGTTGTTGCATTCATGACTATGATTGTCATTGATGTCAACACAGTGATCTACTAGAGACTTGTAGAGAAGCAGACAGTGTTTGGATTAGCGCACGTGGGATATTGTAGTTGGAGCTATGTGATGTTGAGGATATAATATTTCATATGTTATATGTTTATGGTTAAGAGTGTAGATAGTAATTCATTTATTCATGGAAGTTATGAGCATTTTGGTGGAAGCAGTATTCAGGTAGTGTTCCTGAGTAGCGGTTTGTGGAAATCAGATGATATCTCCTAATCAGGATGGAATCTAGATTTGTGTAGTTAAAGGAAAGTTTAAGACACATTGATAATGATGTGGATGATGACACAAACTTTGAGGTTGCACGAGTGAAGAATTATTGTAATTGAAAGCTGACAGTTTTGTGTAATTTTGATGTAGTGTGTGGAAACTTTTATTTTGTAATTGGATGCCGACTCATTTGTAATTACTTGAGTGTGGTATAAAGGAAGAAATGTTTTTCCTTGTTGTAATATGGTTGGATGTGATGATATATGCATGAAGTGAAGAAAAGAGCTAATGAATTGTGAAAAGGAAATTGTGAAAGAAGACTTGCGAGGTACAGAGATCTGAAATTGAGATTTGATGTAGAAGAGAGTGCGGTTTGGAATAGTGAGAGAGGAGGTAACATATTTTCTATTATTTTTTTGAATAATCTAGAGATTAGTTGGATAGTGTGTTCAGTGATCTTGCCATTGAAGCTGTTTGGGTAGTGGGTCCTTTTGTCTTCCATAACTCTTAACAAGGTTAGAATCTTTTAGCAGGGATTCAAAATATCCTAATAGGGATTCATATGTATTGAATGTATTTCATAAGACTCCTAACAAAGTCCATCCTTTCACAAGGAATATTCATATTAGCCCATCTTTTTTGGGTATCATTCCCACCAGGGTTTACTCTTTGATCAAGAGGTTCCCTAGTCAACATATCTTGTGTCATTGTGTTATTGTGTATGAATATCTTTCTATGGTTGGTAATTATATTATTTACATGGTTTAATACTGTTGAAGTTGATAAAAATTATAATTATCAGATAACTGATTCACCCCCCCATCTCAATTATCTTGGTGGAATTTACTTTCTAACAATTGGTATTAGAGCAGCAGGTCCTTGAAAAAGAAGTTTAACAGCTTAAGGAGATCCATGTCAAATTTTAGAAAAGAAATCCCTAAGTTTGATGGAGTAAATTTTGACAGCTGGAAAGAAAAGATGAAGACACACCTACTGTGTTTAGGATCAAGTTATTGGTTGATTAAAAAGAAAGATAAGACTATCATTGAAGAGGACAATCTTGAAACATGTACTAGCAATGAGAGAGATCTATTCATGTGTAACATACTTGCAAGAGAAGTACTTTTGACAGCCCTTTCGAAGAATGAGCACAGTCAGGTAAAATGTTTGAGAAAATCTTATGAAATTTGGAAAGCTTTACACTCTACTTTTGAAGGTGATGAACATGCAAAGAAAGTTAAATTACATAATTGGATATGTGCATTTGAAGATATAAGAATGATGGAAGATGAATATATTAGAAGCGATATTGGTAGAATGTTAGAAATTGTTACAGGCATAAAATCTTATGGAGGAACAAAGATAGAGAATGAAGTGATATGGAAAATTTTGAGGACATTGACTCCTGTATTTAAGTAGACAACACAGATGATTGAACAAGTTATACCTTGTACTTCAAACTTTACAAGAGAGACTCTTCTTGGAAGATTGGAATCAGTAGAGATGAACTTGAGGTTATCAAGAGACTTTCCTATAATGGAGACAACATTCAGTGCTCTTAGTGTTCACCCTACTTTGTCAAGAAGCATCAGTGTGAGCAGTGATTATGCTGGCAACAAGAGATCTAGAAATGAAGAAGACATGAAGATTGAAGAAGGTATTGCCTTGCTTGTGAAGAGAGAACCAGACGGTAAATTTTTTTTTAAATGTTGGACTTGTCAAGAATATGGTCATTTTGCATCTAAGTGTCCTAAGAGAGTTAAAAAGTATAGAAAAAATTTCAAACCTAGAAGATCTAAGGAATGTTATTATGCTAATGATGAAGATCTTGAAGCTAGTGAAGAAAGAACTCTAAGTGAAAGTGATGCTGAGAATAATGATGACATAGGATTTGTAGCAATTAAAGAAGAGAATCCTGAAACTAATGTTAAGGAAGAAAAAGCCTTATTTCCCAAGTTGAAAAGAAAGCTGATTGGATTATAGATAGTGGTTGTTCACATCATATGACTGGAGACATGAAAAAGTTCATAAATTTTAACAATTATGATGGAGGAGTTGTTAGAGTTGGAAACAATGCACCTTGTTTGATTAAAGGTATAAGATCTATTACTCTTGATGGAAAGACTAATACTGATATCATGTTTATTTTGTTGATGGATTGAAACATAATATTTTAAGCGTTGGATAGTTAGTTGATAAGGGATATCAAGTTTGGTTTATTGAGAAAACTTGTGTGATAAAGGATAAAGATGGAAATCTGATTGGAACTGGATCTAGAACCAGAGTTAATGTATTTCAGTTGAATCCTAATGAGATGACATGTTTGATTACTAAGATTGATAACAATTGGTTATGGCATAGAAGGTTTTGTCATATAAACTTTGACAACATTGTGAAAGTGAGTACTACACTTGCAGTAAGGGATTTGCCTAAAATTATGAAGCCTACTAACATGATTTGCAAAGAATGTATGATGGCTAAATAGAAGAGAAGTTCTTTTCCCAGTAAGAAGTTTACATCTATAGAAAAGTTGGAGATTGTTCATACAGATTTGAGCTTTCCTACCAAGACTAGAGGATTCTATGGAGAAAGGTATTTTATGATTCTTGTTGATGATTTTACAAGAATGATCTGGATTGCACTTCTTAAAGAAAAGTCTGAAGCATTTGATAAGTTTATCATTAATAATAAAGTTGAGAATGAATCTGGAATGAAGATTAAATGTTTGAGATCTGATAGAGGTGGAGAATTTACTTCTAGAGAGTTTAACACCTTTTGTGAAGTAAATGGCATTAAGAGATAGTTTTAAGCCCCTAGGAGACCTGAAAAAAATGGTATTATAGAAAGAAGAAATAGATCAGTGACTGAAGCAGTAAGAACTATGTTATTTGAGAATGATTTGGCGAAGATATTCTGGAGAGAAGTAGTGAACACAACAGTGTATACAATGAATAGAGTACAAATCAGAATAGACACATACAAGACACCCTATGAATTACGGTTTGGACATGCACCCTCAGTTAAGTATTTTAGAATTTTTGGAAGAAAATGTTATATAAAGAGAGATGATGATATTGGAAAGTTTGATCCTAGAAGTGATGAAGGTATATTTCTTGGATATTATTTGAAAAGCAAAGCCTATAGATGTTACAATAAAAGAACTAAGACTATTGTTGAAAGCACAAATGTTAAAGTTGATGAAAAGTTCAAAATTCAGGAAAGAATGCTTGATTATGAATTAGATGGAGAAGCTCATCTTAAACCTAACATTGAAACTATTGATTTATTTTATGAGACTGACAGTGATTTGTTGAATGAAAGCCACAATAAAGTCATTGAAGAACCTACACCTAAAGTGAGATTTGAGATAGTGACACCTAACAAGAATTTATCAAGAAATCATCCTATTGAGAAAATTATTGGAAGCATTAAAACAGGAGTTCTAACTCAGAATAAGGTACAAGAATAGTTATGTTTGATTTCTCAAATTGAACCTAAAACTCCTAGTGAAGCTTGTGAAGATGAAAGTTGGATTAATGCTATGAAAGAAGAACTAGATCAGATTGAAAATAATAAGACATGGGAATTGGTCCCTAGCCTAAAAACAAGAATTTTATTGGAACTAAATGAGTATTTAGAAACAAGATGAATGAACAAGGACAAGTAATAAGAAACAAAGCAAGATTGGTATTTAAGGGATACTCACAGTAAGAAGGAATTGACTATGAAGAAACCTCTGCACCTATAGAAAGAATTGAAGCAGTAAGAATGTTTTTGGCTTATGCAGCTTACAAGAAATTCAAAGTATATCAAATGGATGTAAAGTCAGCATTCTAAATGGAGAATTGGAAGAAGTCTACATTGAGTAGCCTGAAGGTTTTCCTTTGACTCAAGAAGGAGACATGGTATGTAAACTAAAGAAAGCCTTATATGGACTAAAGCAAGCACCTAGAACTTGGTATGCGAGATTGGACAAATATTTGTTAAAGTTAAAGGAATAGATGATAGCAATCTGTACACAAAAGAAATTGAAAATGGTTTGTTGATTATAGTTATTTTTTTTGATGACATTATTTTTGGAGAAGATGAAGCTAGTGACAAATTTGCTGATGAAATGAAGATTAAATTTGAAATGAGTATGATTGGTGAAATGAAATACTTTTTGGGATTACAGATAAAAAAGAATAATGATGATATATTTGGAAGTCAGAAAAAGTACCTAATGACTTGTTGAAAATATTTGGAATGGAGAATTGTAAACCAGTTGGAACACCTATGGTAACTAGACATAAATTATCTAGGACAGATGAAACACCAATAGTTGAACAGAAGAAATACAAATCTATGATTGGAGGATTGCAGTACTTGACTCATACAAGACCTGATATAGCACATCCAGTTGGAATTGTAGCAAGAGTTCAAGCTGAACCTAGAGAATCACATTATGCAATAGTAAAGAGGATACTGAGATATTTAAGAGGCACAATGGACTATGGATTTTGGTATGAAAAATCTGATGATTTTACCCTATGTGCATCTACAAATGTTGATTGGGGAGGTAGTGTTGATGATAAGAAGAGCACCAGTGGTGGAGCATTTTTCCTTGGAGGAAGATTGGTTTCTTGGCTAAGCAAGAAGCAAAATTGTATCTTAGAGAGCATAGCAGAAGCAGAATATGTAGTAGTAGCAAACAATTATAACCAGATAATTTGGATGAAGCAAATGCTGAAGGATATTGGAATAAATTTTGTTGAACCTGTTGTCATACATTGTGACAACACCAGTGCAATTAGTATGTCTAAGAACCCTGTATTACATTCTAAGACAAAACATATAGAGATTAAGTATCATGTAGTAAGAGAGAAAGTTGCTGAGAAAGAAGTCAGACTTGAGTACATAAGTACAAAGGAGCAGATAGCAGACATATTTACAAAGCCTTTGCCTAAGGATACATTTGAGTATCTGAGAGGTATGCTTGGGGTTATGCCCTAGCCTAATTTTGAAAAGTGATGTAGTTGGTTGCATATGTCCAGTGGTATATGAGCCTTATCTTTCTTCTAGACTGGATGTTGGTACTTCCTCTATGGGGGAGTATGTGTATCTGAGTTGAGTCATGAGGACTCTAGTGAACGTATTTTCTGAATAGTGTCTTTTGACATTGGAGTTGTTGTTGACATGATGATGAGATTTATATCATTGATGTCAATGGGGGAGAAGTGTACATGAAAAAATTATTTGTACTATCTGAACAGGAAAACGAAACAAGATTTGATTGATGAAGAGGACTTGAAATATTTTTCTAGAGCAATAATTTTGCAGTATTGGATTTTTGGAACATTGGATGTTTTTTCATCTATGTTACCATCAATGCCAATGGGGGAGATTGTTAGGAATTAATGCTGAATATTTGGCAGCCATTCTGTAGTAGTTGTTATTTCATTCATGACTATGATTGTCATTGATGTCAACACAGTAATCTATGAGAGACTTGTAGAGAAGCATACAATGTTTGGATTAGCACATGTGAGATATTGTAGTTGGAGCTATGCAATGTTGAGGATATACTCTTTGATATGTTATATGTTTATGGTTAAGAGCATAGATAATAATTCATTTATTCATAGAAGTTATAAGCATTTTGGTGGAAGCAGTATTCAGGCAGTGTTCCTGAGTAGTGGTTTGTGGAAATCAGATGATATCTCCTAATCAAGATGGAATCTAGTTTTGCACAGTTAAAGGGAAGTTGAAGACACATTGATAGTGATGTGGATGATGGCACAAAATTTGAGGTTGCACGAGTGAAGAATTATTGTAATTGAAAGCTGATAGTTTTGTGTAATTTTGATGTAGCGTGTGGAAACTTTTATTTTGTAATTGGATGCCAACTCATTTGTAATTACTTGAGTGTGGTATAAAAGAAGGAATTTTTTTCCTTGTTGTAATATGGTTGGATGTGATGATATATGCATGAAGTGAAGAAAAGAGCTAATGAATTGTGAAAGAGAAATTGTGAAAGAAGACTTGCGAGGTACAGAGATCTAAAATTGAGATCTGATGTAGAAGAGAGTACAGTTTGGCACAGTGAGAGAGGAGGTAACACATTTTATATTATTTTGTTGAATAATTTAGAGATTAGTTGGATAGTGTGTTCAGTGATCTTTCCATTGAAGCTATTTGGGCAGTGGGTCCTTTTGTCTTCCATAACTCTTAACAGGGTTATAATCTTTTAGTAGGGATTCAAAATCTCCTAACAGGGATTCATATGTACTAAATGTATTTCATAAGACTCCTAACAAAGTCCATCCCTTCACAAAGAATATTCATATTAGTGCATCTTTTGTGGGCATCATTCCCATCGGGGTTTACTCTTTGATCAAGAGGTTCCCTAGTCAACATATCTTGTATCATTGTGTTATTATGTATGAATATCTTTCTATGGCTGGTAATTATATTGATTACATGGTTTAATGCTGTTGAAGTTGATAAAAGTTATAATTATCAGATAACTGATTCACCCCTGCTCTCAGTTATCTTGGTGAACTTTACTTTCTAACAATCAGTATGGACTTTATTCTTGGTTTACCGAGGACTTAGAGGGGACATGATTCAATTTTTGTGGTGGTTGATAGATTTTCAAAGATGACACATTTCATTCCCTGCAAGAAGACTAATGATGTTGTTCATGTAGCAGAATTATTTTTCAAAGAAGTGGTGAGACTACATGGTTTTTCAAAGAGCATAGTTTCAGATCGAGACACTAAGTTTGTTGGATATTTTTGGTGCACATTATGGAAGAAGTTAAAGATAGATTTGAAGTTCAGTTCATCGTGTATCATCCACAGACTAATGGACAGATAGAGGTGGTGAATAGGAGTTTGGGGAATTTATTGAGATGTTTGGTTGGAGATAAGACAATAGGATGGGATTTGATTTTACCATAGGTGAAATTTGCATACAATAATTCTGTCAATAGCAGCACTGGTAAATCACCATTCTAAATTGTATATGAAAGTAGTCCCAGAAATGATTTAGAGTTGAGGAAGATAGATAAAGGAGAGATAAGTAGTGTTGAAGCTGAGGATTTTGTAGAACACTTGAAGAACATCCATGAGGAGGTGAGGAAGCATATTACCAAGATGAATGCACAGTATAAGGCTAAGACAGATGAGAAAAGAAGGCATAAGGAATTTCAAGTTGGAGATGAAGTCATGGTTCATTTGCAGAAGGAGCGATTTCCAGTTGGTACATATAACAAGCTGAAAATGAAGAAGTTTGGGCCATGTAAGATATTGAAGAAGCATGATTCAGGAAATGCATATGAGGTTGAGTTGCCTACTAAGCTGAATATTTTATTGGTATTTAACATTTCAAATTTGAAAAAGTATCAAGAAGGAGGTGTTGAAGATGATATCATAGTAGTATAGTGGAGTATTCCAACAACTAGTTCTGCTACCAAGGGGATTGAGGATATACTAGATAGTCATGCTGGTAGAAGCACACAAAACATGACATATGAAGAATATCTGGTCAAATGGAAAGGATGACCTATTGAAGATTGATCATGGCTGACAAGGGAGGAGGTTGACCGCCTTGGTTTTCCTCTTCACACCTGAGTCATGATAGGGTCACTTCTCAAATTACCCTGGGTGTCTGATGTAGGAGCATCCTGGGTGTAAGAGCAATCTTGCATCACCCAAAAATATTTTTGGTTTCTTTTCAATAAAGGCTATCTTGTGCAGAGATTCTATTTTTGGAAATTTACTATTTTTAGTAAGTTTTCCATTCATGCTCGGAATGGTCTATTTTCTTCCCTAGAGGTTCATTTTGGTTATATCAGCTTGCCAGTAAAGTTTCATTTCCAGATCAAGTCTAGTTTTGAAGATATTGAAAATTTTCAGTATTGGCAGCAGGGTACAGAAACTTTGAACTTAGTTTTGAAGGCTTTAGAGGCCCTGGATGAGGTCAAAACTTTGGCTAAATGAAGCTTTCTTGGTTTAGGCATTGTAGATCACTTCATGCCCTTTTCAAAATGGGGTCATAATAGTCAATTGGGTCAATGGGTGATGCCTTATGGTCTCTGAAAGTTGGGTCACCTGAAATGTGAAAAATGATTTTCCTTCAAAATTTCTATTTGGGTTTCAAAAGTTATTTTGAGCTGACTTTGATGTAATAAATTGTAAAATAAAATAATTCTAAGTTTGGTCGGCCTTATTGGCTAAAATTTTGGAACCTTCCTAGGCGATGGAAAATTGCCTATATAAGGAAGGCTGTAGTGTTGTCTTAGGCAATTCAAAGCAGTTCAGAGTAGTTCTGGGTAATAATTCGAGGCTTTTTCCTACAAAATATTGTAAGGGAAATGCCCATGTGGCTTTTCATATTGTAATTCTAAAATTTGTAATTCAACATTTGTGGAGATAATAAGAAGCTCATTTTCTATTCTTGCAAATTATTGTTGTTTCTCTATTTCTGTTATGTGTTTGAGGTATTAAGGGGAGCACCCTTCATCAGTTTTAGTTGTTGCTTTGGCATTTTTGTCAAAGAGGGAGATGATCACATATGAATACACATGGTGAAATTTCATGGAAGATCAAGTAAGAGGGAGAGATTTAGTGAATGGTCATACAAGCATGGCTAATTGATTATATATCAGAATGAAGCTAAGGATATTATAAATATTTATGATGGATAGATAAGTTTTGGATTGGTTGGTGATTCATGTGTTATTCATATGGTGTTTCTATCAATGCCAAAGAGGGAGATTGTTGGAAACTGCAATTGAAGTAATTGTTGTATTGCCATTGATGTCAAATCTTAACTTGTAAGACTGTTGCTATCTAAGAAAGTACTATATCTATTTGATTGTTGTGAAGGGGATAGGCAAGGTTGGTAACAATAGCACCTAAGGAAAGGTTGAGTTATCTTGATACTTCAACAAGTACTTGATTATGTGGAAAAATAATAAGATAATGTATTGTTTATCTAAGTAAGAATGAAGACTAAACTAGTAGGCTTAACTGAGAAAAAGTGAAGAAATCTAGCTTAAGCTGAGTGATGTTAGTGTCGATCGAGCTAGTGTATGCGGAGTAAATTCAGTGTTGACTGAACATCAGTTAATTACCGAGGAAGATAGTATTAGCTGAGGAAATAATTTATGAGGTGACCGAGCTTTCTAATGAAGAATGAGGAGTTGAACACTGTATTGACCGAGCGTCAATAATTTACTTTTGAGGAAGAATTCAGATTTCCAGCTGACATAGTTGAATTCTTGGATTATGTAAAACATGTTGACTTTATTTATTGATTGTAGGAAAGCATTTAATGCACTGTAAAATGTTTTATTGTAAATCTATTAAGATATTTGAGATATTTTTAGAAGGATAGATGAAGAACATAAAGTTGGAAGGATTCGATGAATTTGACCTAACCCTAAGATCTACGAAGGATATTAAGCAGAAAAAGATGTATTGACCTAATTTGAGGAAGTATTAAGGAAACCTAAGCATGAGGTTGAATAGAGAAGAGGATGCTGTAAGTATTGTTGATGTTACTGACTGTATAAGAAGAAAAGGCTGAAGGAGAAAAGTTGTGATTACTTGAAGAGATTTTTGAGCATATCAGTGATGGAGATGGAAAAGGTTCATAGTCAGTAAGACAACATATGTGTATGGAATTGGATTTGATATTTGCAAAGTGAGTTGTATGTTTCTTAGATCAATACTATTGTTACTTTCTAACCATTGTATCAGTCAAAATCCTTTTAATAGAGGTTGACCTAACTGTCATTTGTATAAATCCTTTGAACAAGGTTGCATTCTAATGGGATGTATGTAAGTCCTATAACAATGCACACTTTTAACAAAGTCATTTAAATCCTTTAACTAGGTCATAGCTGACAGTGTGTTTGTAACCTTTGATAGGGTTGACTTTTCACAGAGCTCACTTCAGAAGAGTGAAAATAATAGTAACATGTTACAAAGTGGTTTTTCCCTAATTGAGTTTCCACTATAAATCCTAGTGTTAATACTTGTGTGAATGTTTTGGTTTGAGCATTTCTATGTTTTACAAGTTAGATACTATTGGATAGTGGACTGCACTATTATATGTCTCTGTTATGCAATCATCAATGACCAAGTAGCTGTTGGTTGTTGGATCTGATTTGTTGAAGTGTTTTAAGGTTTGTTTTATAAATCTGTACATGAGAACAACTAATTCACCCCCCCTCTCTATTGTTCTAAATCATATTAATAGGTTGGACATTAGTGGTGGATCTATTCTCTCTTATCATTCTTCATAGTCCCTTTGGTAGTTATTCTTTCTTGTAACTTGCCTTAATCAGTGTGCATATATTTGAGAGCAATCTTTTCCATGGTTTTTCCCTTTACAAGTTGTTCCACATAAATCTAGTATTTTTTGTGTTTATGTTTGCTATTATTTTGATCAAGGAAAGAAGATGTATAGGTGGAAATAAATTGGGAGATTGGTTTTAGATATAATCTTTAAGTATTATTTTTGGCATAGTTGTAGATTGCTTAGTCATCTCTTATGAATGCCATTGAAATATTGTGAGGCTTATTCTTTCTTTTGTTCAGACTCATGGAAATCTTTAGAAGTGGAAAGTTTTATTGAAAGGTTAATGACCTCAAGAAAGAACATGTTTGTGTGAAATAAGATAGAAAATGTGTGACTATTTGTAAACAACAGCGACACAATATTGCTGTGCTTAATTTGATAATATTTTTTTAAAAAAAAGTTGAAATTTTCTGTCACTTTTTCGATGAAAAAAGAATAGACATATCGACAAGAGTGCTATATAGTTGATGTTTATTTCGATGATTTCTAGTCACAATTTCGATGATAGTTGATGACTGTTCCGACCAACATTAGTCACAGAGATAAATGATATAGCTGATAATTCTTCTAGGTTGAAGTGATTATTTTGACAATGTACATGTCGATAATTCAACCACTGTGTACGTCGCAATTTAGACTTAGGTTTGATGTGTTGTATTATTGATGAAAAAACTTTGACAATTGTTATGGTCGAGTGGTTGACCAAATGGCATCTAAAAATTGACTAAACCTCATCGAAAAACAAGCTAAAATTTACTAGTGGATGGATAGTTGTGTTGGTACTCTCAAATTTGGCTCAAATTTGGAGTGACCAATTGAAAGTTTCCTCTAAGACAAAATGAGTATTCCTAAAAAATTTTGTGAGAAGGCACATTTTGAGCATGTAATGGGAAGCTAGCATGTGATGGAGGAATGTTTTAAAGAAGGGAGGATGCTAGACCATTGCTCAGAAAAGATGAATCAATAGATTTTGTGCATACACGGATTTGCAGAAAAGAAAAACACAGTCATATTGCGGGGGGCATAAATTTTTATTGAACCATTGGATCAAGCTTAGTTTTGGACATGTTGTCACAAATCTAGTTCTCTAGATTCTCACTAGAGTGATTTTCAAAATTCATCCTGGTTCGTGAGATACAGGCGACTGAGTGCAGCACTGTCAAAACTACCCATAAAAATTTCATAACATTTATCCCACATTGCTCCCAATTTCAAAATTTGAAGTGTTTATATGAAATTCTCCAAACATATGAAATAAATCAAAGTGCTAGAAGCTATGCTTGCCCAGGCTTGTGCATCCACCTCAGTTTCCATGCCAGCAGGCCCAGAAGAAATTTTGTAGAAAGGGACACTTGTCAAGAAGTCTCCAAGTCTCTAGATGAGGAGATCTCCAAGTCTCCAAATGATTATGAGACTTAGAGACTTAGTCTCCAAGTCTCTAGATAATGTTAATCTCCAAGTCTCCAAATGATTATGAGACTTAGAGACTTAGTCTCCAAATCTCTAGATAATGTTAGTCTCCAAGTCTCCAAATGATTATGAGACTTAGAGACTTAGTCTCCAAGTCTCCAAATCTCTCGATGTTCATTCAGAGACCTAGAGACTAAAGGCATTCTCCAAATCTCATAAGGAAATCATAAAGAAAGGAAATGATTATGAGACTTAGAGACTTAGTCTTCAAGTCTCTAGATAAAGAAGTCTCACAAAGGAAAGAATTCATTCAGAGACTTAGAGACTTAGTCTCCAAGTCTCCAAATGATTATGAGACTTAGAGACTTAGTCTCCAAGTCTCCAGATGTTCATTCAGAGACCTAGAGACTAAAAGGCATTCTCTAAGTCTCTAAAAGAAACCATGGTCAAGGAAATGCTTCAGAGACTTAAAGATTAATGTAGTCTCTAGATCTCTAGATGGACTAGGGTTAAAAGTCAGTTTATCTGAGCATCCAATGAAATGGTGACAAGTGGCAAGTTCTGGTGGTATGTGCAGATTTTAAAGGTTTGAAAAGATTTAAAAATCATAAAGTTCAAACATTGGAGAAATTTTAAAATTTTTCATGACAGAGCTGCTCACGGAAAAATGTTTGGAAAATCCATTTTTTGTCCAAATATGGCAGTATAATATGTTTTCGGAAATGCCAAAAGATGATGGATGCAATGATGATAGTTAGAATCAGATTAGATCAAGTTTCTGAGAGCAGTAAGAGCTTTTAAATCTGTGATCAGATTTTGGGGAGACTTTTTTTCCAAAATTGATTGATTTTGTAGATCCGACAGAGGGAATGAATCAAATTTTTAGTGGATGAAAGGATAAGAGGGTACAGAGGATTAAATCATATTTTAGGGAGGAGTAAAGGACAAAGAAATCAGATTTCCAGTAGATGAGCAGATTTAATGCAAAAAAGGACAGATGTTATCAGATTTTGGAGGTGCCTAAGAAGATCATATTTTTAGAGAAGCAAGAAGACAAATGAGATCAGATTGCAGAGTGGACAGGTGTTGGTCAAGTGTAGATTTTAGGGTTTCCCTCTCAGTCTATTTATTCTTTTCTCTTCTTAGTTGTAGGGGTTCCTATCCCTGTTTCTTCTTCTATTCTGTTGAAGGGTTTTAAACTGGTTCTACCCTCTCACTTAGAAGATTTTACAGCAGGCTTCCAGATGGTTTTTTGAATGTATTTCTGCAAGACAAATTTCCCAATCTTGTCTATGCTTTGAGCTTTCTATTATTAATGTATTGAAGCAAGAATATTTCAATAAAATATAGTGCAGTTCCTATTCTCTGTTGTTATGTCTCTTTGCATTCTGTTGATGCTCTTGTATGTTTTATTTGTAAGGCATTTGAAAAAATACCAATTACAAGGTAGTTTGTTCAATTATTTGTGAGTTTCTCTCAAGGAGAGAATTAAATTTCATAAATGGTTTTAGAGAGCAGGCATTATTGAAGGATTTGATGCAAAAATTTGGAAGTGGGAGGATAGTTTGTAAGGCACTCTGTCTAGATTGCATAGAGTCTGTTAGGCATTCTATAGTATTTTGTTTGATTTATAACCCGTGGCTTACATCTTTTGACTCCTTGCCCAAGAATAGGCACTGGTTGGTGGTTTGTCATGCAGTTATCTTTAAGTCATCAAACACAAAATTTCATTACTAGTTTTTTTCTATTTCTAATTTAAAGCATATTGTGAAAGGATTGTATCCAAGTGATACAGTTCATATTTAGTGATTCCTTAAAGAGAGAATCTAGAGGCTAACCTTCCTTGAGTTGTACTCATAAAAAGAAGAAGGATTCACTTCCTTATTCCATTGTCTATGCTGTTATATTTGTAATTTTCGTTGTCATATTTTGTAACATGTTGTTCTCGGCTATTTACAGAATCATCTTTCATTGAAGTAGATTTGAGTAACAAAATAGCATGATAGTGAAGACCAAATCCATTAATCAAAAGATTACTTGAAATATAGTAACCTATTCATAGGCAATACCCACCTGAGCCCTGTGGAGCTCAAAGTAGAAGGAGGATCTTATCCAATCCTCATCAGTTAGGCTTTTCTTGCAAACTTTGAGACCTTTTAACTGATAATCAAGCCCATACCTTTGCCAAGTTTGATCCTACAAGAAAAATCTCTAACAAGTTGGATGAACTAGAGATTGTTTTTAAAGTGCTTAAATCCTTACCCCTTTCCTATAAACATAAAGTTATTGGTATTGATAAAATTAGAATTGTGACAAATGTGACTAGACACATGTTGATAGGTAAGATTTTCACTTTTGAAATGAGTGGATTTAGTTATGCCCCTTTCTAAGGTTGAGTATACATTTAAGGCTACTATTTCTAAGGATACGAAGAGATATGATTTGGGAGAAATTTCTACAAGAGTATCCAAATATGAATAAGATATGGAGGAGATTGAAGAAGAAGAGCTTGAAGCCCTTATTTCCAAGAGATTTCCCAAAGGTGTTAGTAAGTAAGAAGGAAAATTGTCTCTTAATTTTTTTTTATTGTAATAAGATTGGCCATTTTTCTTCAAGGTTTCTGGAAAGAGTTCCACAACATAAACCTAGAAAATTCTAACCAAGATATCAAAATAAATGTTATTATGCTTCTGATGAAGGTGTGATAGATGATGAATCTAATGAAGGTGGTTCAAAAGATGATGAAAGGGTATTTATTGATATTAAGGAAGAAGATTATATTAATTCTACTAGTTGCATGAATGTGGAAATAGCTTTGGCCACACAATTTGAAGAGAAATATGAATGGGTGATTGACAACAGATGTTCACATCATATGACATGTTACAAGAGCAAGTTTTTAAGTTTGGAAAGGCATACTGGTGCTGTTGTAAGATTTGGTGATGATGCTCCTTGTATGATCCATGGCACATGATCCATTACTCTTGATGGTAAGAACAATAATGATGATATTTTTTTATGTTGAAGGTCTAAAGCATACTTTTTTGAGTGTTAGACAATTAGTTAATAAGGGTTATGATCTAGAATTCAAAAATGACAAGTGTAGAATATTGGATAGCTTCGATATTGAGATTACATGAGGTACAAAAACTAAAGGTAATATCTTTCATTTGAATAGTGCTGAGAAAAGCTGTTTGATTTCTTAGATTGATGAAAGTTGATTGTGGCATAAGAGGATGTGTCATGTGAATTTTGATAATATTGTGAAGATAAGTACTTCAAAGGCTATGAGAGATATTACTACATTGTTGAAAATTGCTAATTATATATGTAAGGAATGTTAGATGGGTAAAAAAATAAATCTACTTTCAAGAGAAAGACTTATTCTTATAAATTATTGTTAGATCTTGTGCATACTATTCATGTGGTCCATCTAGAACTAGAAGTTTTCAAGATGACAAATATTTCATTTTTTTTTTATTGATTATTATTCAAGGATGGTGTGGGTTACTTTCTTGAGGGAGAAATATGTGGCCCTAGAGAAATTTGATATTTTCAAGGCTATGTTTGAAATAGAGACATGATTCAAGTTGCAATATATGAGAGCTGAGAGAGGTGGTGAATTTATATTCGGCGAGTTTAATGCATTTTGTGAAGAACATGAGATTAAGAGACAAATGTATACTCCATAGACCCCACAAGAAATTAGTGTAGAGGAGAGGAAGAACATAACCATTCTAGACACTAAAAGCACAATAATTATTAAAGATAAAGTTTCATATGTCTATTGGAGAGAATCCATGAGTACTGTATTTGACACACTTAATTGAGTGCAAATAAATGGTAATATTGGTAAGATTCCTTATGAAATATGTTATGGTAATGTTCCTACTACGAGATACTTTAGAATTTTTGGCAGAAAATGCTATATTAAAAGAGATGAAGATTTAGGAAAGTTTGATGCTAGAAGTGATGAAGGAATTTTTCTTGATTATTCTACAAAAAGAAAGGCATATATAGATGTTACAATAATAGATTGAGGAAGATAGTTGAGAGTGAAAATGTCAAGGTGGATGAATGAAAGCATAAATAGTCTATATCTTACAGATATGATTCAAATGATCAAGATGACAGTAAAAATCAAGGAATGAAACCTCAAACTTAGAATCAAGTTCATATTACTCAAAGAAGTCAAGATGAATAAGCTAGTGAAAATGATGAAGAAGAGACACATGAATCTTGAATTCATGAAAATCCTAGCACTTCCAGGTATGTAAGGTTGAATCCAAACTAGAAGAAAAAATGTTGAAGATAGAGTTGAATCCAAACATTGAACCTAAAGATGTTAATGGAGCATGTCAAGATGAACTTCAGGTGAAAGAAATGAAAGAAGAGTTGAATCAAATTGAGAAGAATGAAATATAGATTCTTGTTCCTAGACCTAATGATAATAATTTAATTGGAACTAAATGGTTTTTATGAAATAAATTGAATGAGGATGGTGAAGTGATAAAAAATAAGGCAAGAATTGTTTGTAAAGGATATTCACAAATGGAAGGTACAATATTTGAAGAAACTTTTTCTCTTGTAGATAGAATTGAATCTGTGAGATTATTTCTTGTTTATACTACTTACAAATATCTCAAATTATATCAGATGGATGTCAAGTTTGCATTTTTGAATGGTGAGTTGGAAGAAGTGTATATAGAGAAACTAGATGGATTTACATTGACTGAGCATAGAAATTGTTAGAATAAATGAGAGGGGGGTGAATCAGTTATCCATTGTCCCAAATAAAAAATGTATATCCAAAAACAATTTAAACAAATTTTTGCAGCTTGGTAACATAAAGTAGTAAACTGTTTGTTCTTTTACCGATTACTAGTTAATAACATAAAGTAACTACCAATCAAATCTAATATGCAACATGTAAAGTATGATATCCAACAATCATCACAATCAAAACATAACACAAGAGATTTGACGTTGGAAACCCTGTAAAGGAAAAAACCACCTGGGATCGGCAACCCAAAAATTATTCACTCTTCTAAAGTGAGGTCAGTGAAGACCCAACCTTGTTAAAGGTTACAAAACACACTGTAAGGTGTGACCTTGTTAGAGGATTTAACACTAACCGTTATCGTCCAACCAACATTCACTATGGGATTGACAGGATAACAAATGTACATTCTATGAATGACATTACAAGACTTTCAAGTCTAGTTGGTTAAGAGATTTATCTGATTACAACGGTTAAACTATAACAATAGGTGATCTGATTACAATACAACTTGATTTGCATATGTATAGATCTATATTATGCTCAATCAAATCTCTAATCAATATATCAATTCTGTTTCAACAATATTCAGTAACTTACTGTCTCTCGGTTATAGCTTTCTGACACTTGGTAATCTCTACAATTCGGTTCTCCTTAACCAATTTGATTAGGCATGCATGAAGCTTGTTCATCTAATATACCTATAGTATTCTTTCCTCTGACATGAGTTTCATAATGAAACCCTAGTCTCCTAAATAGACAAGTAAACCGTTTTCCTTTCATCCATCAGATTTTGCCACTTAATCTCCTCCGTTGGTTTTTTTGCTTAAACCTTCCTCAGATGATGTGTCAGTAACGCATTTCAAATCTATCCTTTAGATCTTCCTTTAATTTTTCTAGCCATTGATCTTGTAAAAAACTTTATCTTTCACCTTGTGATCATACACTTTACAGCTCATCAACTTCTATCGGCTAAACAAATCATTTAGTTGTTTTGTTCATACTCGGTTAACAAAGAAATGCATCGGTGAACACAAGCTCAGTTTATACTGTGCTCAGTATACACTACATTTCTCGGTGTGTACTCAAATGCTTCATTAACCGACAACATTGCTTTGTAACATTTTTCTCCCAACTTCATAACAGATTAATGCAACATAATCAAGTCAACAATACGAAGTCATATACTCATCAATAAGTTACCAAAGGTATTCCTTATCCTCATCTATCATAACCATCTTCCTCAATATAGATATCTTGGTTCTTCATCTTTCTCTTCTCTTCTATAGATGTGTTAGATGTTTGCAACTCCATGATAAGTACTATCAAAACTAGTTGACATCAATGACAACATAAAAATGATTCAATTATCTTACATAATAGTTCAGTGCTCGGTGATCTCTAATCACTTGAAGTTCTTCAGTCATGTTCTCAATTAGTTGTAGTTCATTAATCTCTCCCTTTGGCATTGATGACAACTCAAGCAATATGAAGTATACCATACACATACCAAAGATGTGTTCTACAACTCTGTAAAAAAATGCTATAGCTCAGTAAGCTCTCCCTTAGCTTAATATGTTTAATCACTACGTTACATAACAACATTATAAGTGCAGACTATCTTTTGCAGATATGATCTTTAGAAGCTCTTAGGTTACTTCTATTTATCTCCCTTTATCTTCTCAGATTGTCTCTCCCTAAGATAGATGTTTCTATATTCTCCTTAGTTATCATATTTTTTATCTCTCCCTTTGAAAACAATGCCAAAGAAACAAATAAACATACAACTCTATAGTAGCCAATTAACTCTCTATTGTCCGGTGCATTTATTGCATCTTTGTATATTGATTATGCCACGGGTTTCTCAAATCTTTCACAACCTTAGATAGAAATCCAAAGTGTGAACTATGCTGCATCAACATAAATGATCTTCTGATAAGATTAGGCTAATGCAAGCTCCAGATCACATTAGTGATTGATAGATAGGGGATATACCCCAAGTCTAGTCCTTAAGTATTCAAATGTATCTTTTGGTAGAGGCTTTGTAAATATGTCTGCAAGTTTCTCTTTAGATGTAACAAATTCTAGCTTCACTTGCTTCTCCTGTACTTATTCTCTTAAGTAGTGATACTTGATAGATATGTGCTTTTTTTTAGAGTGCATCAATGGATTCTTTGAAATGTTTATGGCACTAGTGTTATCACAGTATATAATCACTGACTCAGTGATTATCTCATTAATTCCTTCTAACACTTGCTTAATATATGAAATATTTGAATAGTTTGTAGCAGCAACAACATACTCTACTTTGGCTATAGACTAGGAAATACAAGACTACTTCTTACTTGTCCATGTAATAAGTCTTTCACCAAAAAAAAATGCTCCTCCGCTTGTGCTTTTTCTGTCATCCACATTTCCAACCCAATTAGCGTCGGTGTAAAATTTAAGTTCAAACTTGCCTTCCTTAGGATACCATAACCCATAATCCTCTATTTCCTTTAGGTATCTTAAGATTCTCTTTGTAGCAATCATGTGTGACTCCTTAGGATTTGTAGAAAATCTTGCATCAATCCCCACATCATGTGCTATATCTAGTCTACTATCTACTACATACATTAACTTACCAATCATTGATCGGTACAGTGTCTGGTTCACCTCTATAGTTTCATCCTCTTTAGTCAATTTGCAGCCTATGACCATTGGTGTTCCAACTAGTCTAGCATATTCCATGCCAAATGTTTTCAATACTTCCTTTATATACTTGGATTATGTGATGAATATCCCATCACTCTGCCAAATAACCTGTAGTCCTAGAAAGAACTTAATCTCTCCAAACATAGACATTTCAAACTATTTTCTCATCTCATCAACAAAGGATTTACATATGTGATCTTTACCTCCAAAGATAATATAATCCAAAAATATCTCAACAATTAGAATAGTATCATCAATATCTCCTTTCATATACAAATTGTTGTTCTCACTAGTTCTAACAAATCCAATACTTAACAAATAAGTATGCAGCCTTTCATACCAGGCTCTCAGCACTTGCTTCAAACCATACAAATAATTATGTAATCTACATACCATGTCTTTCTTATATGGATCAATGAACCCTTCTCATTGTTCTATGTAGACTTCTTCTTCAAGTATCCCATTCAGAAATGCAGACTTAACATCCATTTGATAAACTTTGAATTTCTTATGTGCTGCATAAGCCAATAACATTCTAACTCCTTCTAGTTTGGCAATAGGTGCAAAGGTCTCACCATAGTCAATTCCTTCCTCCTGTGCATACCCCTTGCAAACTAGTCTGGCTTTATCCCTAGTAACCTCTCCATTTTCATTCAGCTTGTTTCTGAAGATCCACTTAGTACTGATAACATTCTTATCCTTAGGTCTAGGTACTAAGGTCCATGTTTTGTTTTTCTCTATCTATTCAATCTCTTCATTCATTGCATTTATCCACTCTTCATTCTCCAATACAAATTTAACATTTTTCGGTTCATATTCACAAACTAAGCATGTACCTTGTCTTGACTTACTTCTCATTTGTATGCCAGCTTGCTTGTCGCCAATGATTTGGTTCTCAGGATGAGGTCTTCTAACAAATCTTTCATGTATCTCATCTCTTCTTTCTTGTTCATCATGTTCAGGTTCATTTTCTTTCTCGGTAGGTCCTTCCTGCTCATTGGTTTCTCTTTCCTGTTCCTCGATGTTGTTTTCCTACTGACCAGTTGTCACTATTTGCAACTTTAGTAGATACTCTAGATGCTCAAAGTATGTGAATCTACTGTAGTCTTCTAGTTCCTTTGTGATTTCTTCTACATTCTTGTCATCAAACTCATCAACCCTGACATTAGCACTTTCTATCATTTTATTTGTAACTTTATTTAGACACTTATATGCTTTTCTTTTAGTGGAATATCCAAGAAATATCCCTTCATCACCTTTTGAGTCAAACTTTCCATTTCTTTCATCTTTCAGAATAAAGCATTTACTTCCAAAATTTTTGAAATAACTTACAGTGGGTTTGCGTCCAAACCATAACTCATAGGGTGTTTTGTTAGTGTCCTTCTTCAACTATACTTGGTTCAAAACATAAATAGCTGTGCAACATTTTTCTCTATCATCAGTGTTCTTGCACAGTCAACTATTGACCTATTCCTCCTTTCAGCAATGCCATTCTACTGAGGTGTCCTCGGTGTAGATACCTATCTTTTAATACCATGCTCATTAAAAAAGTTAGTAAATTCATCAGAAATAAATTCACCACTTTTGTTAGATCTTAATCATTTCAATTCTTTACCAGTCTCTTTCTCTACTTTTTCTTTATACCACTTGAACATCTTCAATGCCTCTGATTTTTCTTTCAAGAACATGACAGTCATCAATCTAGTATAGTCATCAACAAAAATAATGAAATATCTATCACCATAATAACTCTGAGTTCTCATGGGACCACATAGGTCGGTGTGAACTAACTCAAGTATTTTCTTTGTTGAATAATCTTTTCTTTTGAAACTAGATTTTGTCATTTTACCTTTCTGACAGTCATGACACATAACATGATTAGGCTTAGATAAGTTAGGCATACCTCTAACCTTTTTCTTTTTACTGATCTTAATCATGTTATCAAAGTTCACATGACATAACCTTTTATGCCATAACCAAGCATCTTCATTTTTCATCATTAAGTAAGAAGACTCATCATTGTTAAGATAAAACAAGTTACCTTTCAATTATGCTCTTATTCCAACAAGTCTTCCTCCATCATAAATAATTTTACTTTCTTGCTCTCAAAAGCAACTCAGTGACCTGAATTATTCAGCCATGCCACACTTAGAAAATTATAGTTTAGTCCTTCTACCTAATAAGCATTATCACATTGGATTCTATCATTTATAAGCAAGGATCCCTTTCCTCTAACCATGCAAGGTGTATCATTACCCATTTTTATAGATCCTCCATTATATTGCTCAAGATGATTAAATTTTTCTTCATCACCAGTCATGTGATGTGTATAGCCACTACCTATGATCCATATATCATTTTTATTAACCTTAGAAATCAGTGATGTTTCTACATAATTTTCTTCTTCCTTAGAATCATCCTTCATAGCAACAAATGCTACCTCTACATCATCATTTGAATCAGAATCATCTTCATTTTCTTTTGTAATGTAACATACCTTTTTTCCTTTATCACTGTTGTCTCGGTTGTCTCTATTGTAGTGTCGGTAACTTCTATTGCCTCTTCTCCCATATCTTCCTTTACCAGATCATGTTGGAATTAGGAGAGATAGGTACTGAGGGGGGAGGGGTGAATCAATGCCTTTATAAACTTTACTTGTAAACCTTTCAGATCTAAAACTATAAACAGTGATAACCGACCAATATAACTTGAATCTAATTGCATGAATCATTTATCCACTTAACATAAGTAAGTAAACAACATGAAATCCATAACACAATCACATGACACAAGTATTTTGGTAACATAGAAACCCTTGTTAGAAGGTAAAAACTATGGTGGGGATGACACCCACAAATTCTTCACTACTGCAGATAGAAAAGGTTTGCCTGGTAGGGCTACAAGTTTTGATCACTTCTGGTGATCTCACCCTGTTAGGAGTGACATGTTAGATCGGCTAGATCTACCTAGTTATAGGATTTTAGCAACACTAATAAAGTGTGCACTCGGTTAAGAGATTTACATAAGACTATTAAGTCTACTATGTTAAGAGATTTTATCCAAAAAATCTATTACAATTGTCAGAAAGCAATATGTATTTATCTGCTATTGGACACTCAATTATTTGTTACAGATCTATAAGCTTTGATAAAATATCACCTTACTTGTGATGAATATCTACTCTAAACTACTCGGTAGCCTCTACTAATTCTGCTCAATCTAAATTCTACTGTACTCGGTTCTGCTCTGTTAACTGATAGACTTGAAGATAGGCAAATTGCTTCAAGTGCTCTATGATTCATATATCAGCTCACACCAAAAATGATGTGAACACATAAATATATAGTTTTCTATTTTTTCACTTTAACACAATTAGGTTACACACTATAATCATAACCCTAAGATCTACGGTGTACAATAATAACCTAGATCATCTATTACAAAAGATATACATTGTATTTAATGAATATCATTACATTAAATGTTCCTCGATCTTGGTAAAACATTTTAAAAACTGTTGTAACCATTTGCATAGAAGAATGTGCCATTCTTGATTACTATGCCATTTCCTATGATCCTTAGAAAACACTGTGTAAACTAATTGGTGTATACTACGATGCTCGGTGTTTACTGTCTGTCAGTGTCCGTGTCTGCAGGTACTCGATAAACTGTCTGCTACTTGGTGTATAGGCTTTACCGACTAGTCTATTTTGCTTTATGTTACTGATTAGCTCACTCTAAGTAACAGACCGATATCTTTACACACCTCTGGTACTAATGACAACCTTAGAAGGCTCAATAGAGATAACAATCTCCCCCTTTGGCATTAGTATCAAAACTTTGAATGTATAAAGACAATTTTTTTTTCTATATGACTTATATCTCCTTATATCTCTGCCATATACATATACACATCAAATTTTTTTCTAAGTACTCCCCCTCAGAGCATGCTCCTGGTAATATATAGTATACATAGAATCCATGTACATAATATTTGGCATAATAGCATCTGATACATTGTTTTCCCCCTTTTTGATAGTAATGCCAAATATAAAATTGAGGTAGTATACTCACAGCTTGTCAAAAATTGACTGATGGGTTTTCTTCAGTGACTCCAAGAGGTTTTCCCATTCCTCTTTCAAGTTGGTGAGAGCAATGTGCTCAAGACCAACTTGTGCATGCATGTCAAAGATGTTTTCTAACACTGAAATTTATGGTGTTGCAACTAATAGCTCGACTTTGACAATATGTGCTTCAAAAAATTTCAGGTACGAAATGAGTTCGGTTTGCAACTCAGTAACCTGATTTGTTAGGTGTGCTTCTTGTTTCTTCAAATTTGCTATCAACCACTAGAGTTCCTAAACTTGGTGAATATGCTTTAGGAAAGCATGTGGCTCGGTGATAGCTGCATTGGTACTCAACTATATTTTGACTTCCAAACCTTTGATCTTTTCACTGACTTCAATAGTGAAGGTGTCTGTAGTACAAAGCTTCAATAAGTATTGACAAATTGTCTGGGTGATGGATTTTGTTTCAGCAATTACCTCAGATAATTTGACCTTAAGTAATGCCACTTCTTGGCTGATTTTCTCTACTAATTTGTGCTATATTCTGGATTCTGCCCTTTCTTTAATTCATTTATCTGCATTGGTGTCTGGGGCGTTGATCTTCTTAGCAAATGTAGCAAGTTGATCTATAATAGGTGTGTCCTCATCAATATGTATCTTAGGTACGACCTATTGGAGGATATCTCGCACATCATTTAATACTTCTTTTCATTTGTGCTCTTGCTTTAGCTTCTCTTGTGCTACCTTTCTTGAACATAATTCCCCATATTTACTCAAGTCCTCAGGCCTTAGGGTCCTCAGGTCACACTTAGGTATAATAATCACTTCATCTAGGGTGACCAACCCTTTTCCTTTCTTTTTCTTCTTCTATGCTAGAGGAGATTTCTTCTTAATGATAGCAATAGATCTATCTCCAGTCTTTAGAGTTTCCTTCCCTGTTAGCACTTGTTCTTCCTTCTTCTGCTCCTCGGCAGTGGTGGTCTCGGTTGTTGTAGTAGGATTCTTGGTTGTGGTGTTCAATGGGATCACCTCTATTGCCTTTGGTTCTTGTGTTTCCTTTGCTTCATCTATTTCCTTTGGGTCAGTGGAAGGTGCCTTTGTATGTGTAGGCTGATTTGTCTCTGTAGGTTTCTTTGTGTTTTGATCTCTTATGGTATCTTTGTTTTGCTCAGGATCTGAGCTGTTGGGTTGTACTTGGGAAAGAATTTTAGCTACTTCAGCAAGTACAAGAAGTTCACTTGATAAAGATGTAAATAGACTGTCAGTGTCTAGTGCTTCATCTTTATTTGGTGCAATATTTACATCTTCATCATCTTGGTCATCCAGATCACCATGTGTGATGTCTGTCTACAATGATTACATCGTCATCAATTTTCTTCTCCAGTTGGATTTCAACTTTATCTGGTGCATCTTGTGAAACTTTTATTTCTTCCTTGTCCTTGGTTATATCAATTGCCTTAGTAACTGATATACCGGTACTCTTTGATTTCTTTTCTGGTCTGTCATCAATGTAAATACCTTTACCTTTAGAATTTTGTCTCTTCTTAGATAGGTTCAAAAATGCTTGTTGCTCAGCTTTTTCTTTGGATTTCAGAATTGATGTCCATATAGAATCAGTTGTGACATCCATATCTGTTACATTGTCATCCATGATCATTAAGGCTCTATTCTTGATCATAAAGTTTTCTTGGTATTTGATCAAGTATTCACTAACTTGTCCAAAGCTTAAGTGTGTGACTACCTGAACTAGAGAGCATTCTCTCTTTCTCTTCTTGGTGTCTAATGCAACAGCCCATTTCTCAGTAATTATATCATCCAATTTCTTTGGTAATGCACAGGAAAACTCCATTGGAACTTTCTTGAATTTTATCATCATTTGGATGATGGCCTCTTCAATTTTAGTTTGATCTTCTTTTGACATTTTGTCAAATCTGTCTAGCAAGGGATCAACAAGGTCTCCATGTTCAATTATATCCTTAATGACTTCATCTATTGTTTTGGCCTTGTTACTAACCACTTTGAATTGATTTACATCATCCTCTATCTCTGTATCCTCTAGATCTTCCTTATTTCATATATATTTTCTCCTTTTCTTAGGTGCCTCTACTACAGCCTTGTTCTTTCTCTTAATGTATTTCTTTGTCGGTGTAGCTGCTCTTCTTTTAGTTACTTTTACTGCTTCTTCTTTCTCCGTAGGTGGTGCTGCAATTGACGATTGTGTTTTCATACCTTCATGTATAGGTGACAGCATCTTTGTAGAAATGTCAGGTGGAGGAACCTATGTGGGATCTACCTCTTTGTCGAACTTAGTTTCCTCACTATCATATGGTTTGTTGGCTAACTATAGCTAACCTTTGGTTGCCTGTTCAATTGGTATCCCTTTAGATGTTTCAGACTTATCTCCATATTTAGCAATGAGATCTTTCTTCATCTTCTTTACCTTTCTAGTTATTTTACCGATCTCAATATTTGTAAATATTCTAGATTTGGCTTCTTCATATACTCCAAACCTAGTGGCTATGGGATCCTTCGGTACTGCAAGCAGTGCATTAATAGATTTCAATGCAAAATCATGGTTTATTTCATAGCCCATTGGTGCCAACCATTTTATCCTAGGCTCAATTGCTTTTATCAAGGTATAGTCAGTGCTGACCACAAAACATATGTAATCTTCAAATTTCTAAACTAATTCCCTTGGAATTATGCTTCTCTTATGCATTTTAGATTGAAATTTAGTGAAGTATGCATCAAACTCTCAACTTATCTCCTAACTTGTTCATCATTTCACCAATCTATTTTGTTATTGATACATCTGGTATCCAATTTACTTTACTGGTGCTAGGCACATACTTTTGTAAATAGAGAAATATGCATGCAAGTAGAGATCCGTACTTACATGTGTTAGATTTATTTTTCTGTATGGTCTTCGTATTCTCTTGAAGTTGATGAACTAGTAACTCAGAAAGATCAACTTGGTGACCTTTCACTACAATTTTGTGCACCATGTCTACTATGTTGTAGGGTATGTTGTTGAGTCTGCTAGATTGAAATATCTTGTACTCGATCACATGTGCTACAAATTTTACTGTTGGGTCCTTGATTATCAAAATATTCAATGCCTGACCATCCCATTGTGCTCCAGTGTATTTCTCAACATTCGGTCATGAAGAACTTCAGAAAGCCTTAGCTTTGTTAGTTGTAGGGAGCCTAGTAACCCTACTGATTATTTTCTTATTGACCTCAATTGGTTTATCTAGCCAAAACTTGTCATCGTGATATCTGCTCAAAATGATTCTAATCCAATCTAATTTGAATGATTGCAGAAAGTGTGTAAAATATGATAAACGTGATTCCTCAATCTTCTTGTAGTTTGATTTCATTTTTCCATCGGGGCCACAAAGTGGTTGATATGCTGCAATAGTTTCAAAGTCTCCAACTTCTTTGATTTTGCAATGAATATAAGACCTTATGTCTTTTGTTAGTAAAACCCTTTCTGGTATGCTAAAAAATGCACCCATTGTATCTATCTATGCTGTGACCTTAGGATTGGCTTAAACTTTGGTTCGTCAAAATTTTCCCTAACGATTAGATTAACTTCCTCTTCAACACTTTGAGTTTTTCTTGTAGATGATGTCGATGCCATAAATTAATTCTAGGGTTTCAACAAGCAACAGGATAGGAAGTGTTTGATCGCAAATGAACTTACTCAGTATCATGAAGAGTGATGTTGGTTTGATCTAGCATAGCCTTGAATCCTTTAGAAAATCTTTTAGCTAGAACTATGCTCTTTGGATTCTCTTCTCTTTGAAATCGCATTGTAGAAATGACCTCCGTTCCCATGTATTTATAGACTTTCGATGTTCCTGCTCAAACTTTTATGTAATAAATGCTCCATCTAACTTTTGGTATGAAACAGCTATCAGCTCGGTGACTACTAAAACTTTCATCCACTTGGTTAACATAGGATTTCTTCATCTGTTGATACATATGCTTGGTTAACCTTAGATAGTGATTACAGATGGGTAACCAACTCTTGGTCTCTCTTTTACCGACTATATAACATTGTTAGCTCATGACAACTAAACCATAGTACATCTTTATTCATGCTGATTTGGTATAAGAACATTATGCATAAGAAACTGGATGTAAAATGTGATCTTTTGAAATATCTGTCCCATACATACCTATTTCACTTTAAGTGGAGGTACCGATGTCACCCAATCTAGTGGATGAGGTTTCACCGATAACATTACTTGACTCATCATTCTCATTAGATGCCTTCTTCCACATAGTGTTCCTTAACTTCATGATATCAACAATAGTATATCCCCTTTCAAATATATGGTTTTCATCTAGTGCTTGGTCTCTGTAGTTCTTGCTTAAATGATTGACCTTATGGCAGTGCAGACAAGCCATCCCAAAGTTTGTCTAGTTTCTTGATTGTCCAATCTGACTCTTCCTATAACAGTTTGCTGCAATGTGTCCATATCTACCACATACAACATAGTTAGTCCATGTATTATAATCCCAAACATAAGAGTTACCTTGTCTCTTTGGTTGGTATGATCTACGTTGTGGTTTCTCCTTAGGTGCCTAGACTTGCTTCATTTTTGCCTTGCAATCTCGTGTAGTGTGTCCATGCTTGTTACAAGTGTAGCATATTTTCTCCATAGTAGCATTATTAGCAAGATCATTTTGCTTAGCTCTACACTCATAAGTGGGATGTCCAAACTTACCACAGTAATAACAATATCCATTAAACTTAGGAGTGACAGGAGGTTTACCTTGTGCTTTGCTTCTGCACACATTAGATGTATGTCCCGGTTTGCCACAATGATAGCATGCCAACACTTTAGGTTTCTAATTTTGTTTGATGTTGATTTTCTCATCTTGTTGTGACTATTCTCGTTCACTAGTGTAGCCTATACCAGCTTTGTTTCTAAATCTTCTCTGATTGGTTAAAAAGTCATCAATCTTCTTGGAGCTATCCTTAGCAAGTTTCTTCATTTCATTTTGCTGCTATTGATTTTTCACTTCATTTCTCAGCTTCTCATTTTCTTCTCTGAGTCTTGCAACATCTTCTAGTTTTCTTGACAATTCTACATTCACTCGATTTACCTCTTGATTCACAGCCATCACTTCATTAGTTACTTGGAAATGTCAGTCAGTGAGTCTTTGTATCTCACTTTCTTTAGTTTGAAGTTGTTCACTCATCTATCTTTGATCATCAATTGCCAAGTTTCTTTCTTGCTCAGCTTGTTTTTCTTTGTTCATTGTTTCTACCATTCTCACCATTTGAGATTCTTGACCGATTTGTAGTGCTTTCACTTGATCAATTAAATATTGATTCTTTTCAGATAGATCATTGATTATGCTTTCAGATCCATTGGAGATTCTTCTAGAACTAGATCCAATATGCTTGAATATGTCATCAATAGGTTCTTCATGGTAACCAATCTCATTCTATAGTCTAGCTAGGATCTTCCTTTCATCCAGTAATTTCTTCAGTCCTTCCTTGGCTTGCTTATACTAGTCCACAAACATTTGCATTTGTATCTTCTGATTCTCAATAGTCTTGTCAAGCTTGTATCTCTCCATGACTTAGATCTTTACCATTCAGTGGTTAAATTGTTCAATAAGAGAACTATGCTCTGATACCAATTGTTGGAATTAGGAGAGATAGGTACTAAGAGGGGAGGGGTGAACTAGTGCCTTTATAAACTTTACTTGTAAACCTTTCAGATCTAAAACTATAAACAGTGATAACCGACTAATATAACTTGAATCTAATTGCATGAATCATTTATCCACTTAACATAAGTAAACAACATGAAATCCATAACACAATCACATGACACAAGTATTTTGGTAATGTAGAAACCCTTGTTAGAAGGTAAAAACTGCGGTGGGGATGACACCCACAAATTCTTCACTACTGCAGATAGAAAAGGTTTGCCTGTTAGGGCTACAAGTTTTGATCACTTCTAGTGATCTCACCCTGTTAAGAGTGACATGTTAGATCGGCTAGATCTACCTAGTTATAGGATTTTAGTAACACTAATGAAGTGTGCACTCAGTTAAGAGATTTTATCCAAAAACTCTATTACAATTGTCAGAAAGCAATAGGTATTTATCTACTATTTGACAATCAATTGTCTATTAAAGATCTATAAGCTCTAATAAAATATCACCTTACTTGTGATGAATATCTACTCGGTAGCCTCTGCTAATTCTACTCAATTTGAATTCTACTGTACTCAGTTCTGCTCTGTTAACTGATAGACTTGAAGATAGGAAAATTGCTTCAAGTGCTCCATGATTCATATATTAGCGCACACCAAAAATGATGCGAACACATAAATATATAGTGTTATGTTTTGCCACTTTAACACAATTAGGTTACACACTATAATCATAACCCTAAGATCTACGGTGTACAATAATAACCTAGATCATCTATTACAAAAGATATACATTGTATTTAATGAATATCATTACATTAAATGTTCCTCAATCTTGGTAAAATATTTTACAAACCGTTGTAACTATTTGCATAGAAGAATGTGCCATTCCTGATTACTATGCCATTTCCTGTGATCCTTGAAAAACACTTTGTAAATTGATCGGTGTATACTGCAATGCTCGATGTTTACTATCTGTTGGTGTTAGTGTCTACAGGTGTGTGCAATAAATGTTGTCACACTTCTATGAATCCTTACATGCAAGAAAACTCAAGAATGAGCCCTCACAAATTGATCCATAGCTCCCTAGGCATGGAGTGCAAGGGTTTTTAAGAATGCTCTCAGCTAGAGCTATTAAGCCTATAACCTTGCTAGTAAACCATGCAATGGGAGATTCAATGAAGACAAGGGAAAGAATGCCAATATCCTCAAGAATCAAGAATGAAATGCAATGCAGGCTAGATTAAGAATGGAAATGCAAGCTAAACTATGGAAATGAAAGATGCAAGTATTATAAAGCCTCCTAGTTAAACTAGATGAATTAATCTAAAGCATAAAGGAAATCTAAGCTAAGAATGCCATGAAAATGAAGCTACTATGCAAGAAATGAAATCTAACTATGAAGCAAGAAAGCCATGATGATGCAAGAATGAAGACAAGAAGATAGAGTGTTGATGAAGATCCAAGATGAATGCCAACAATGCTCCAAATCTTCAAACCCTAGATGTAAGAATATCTCCAAAAGCTCCAAGATGACCTAGAAAACTTGTAGCATAACAATAGCATAAAAATTTGTGTGTGTGTAAATGAGGAAGAGAGCTCTTCTTTTATAGGAGGTGAAAAATCAATGGACCATGGAGATTAAGAGGAAAAAGATTTAATCAACGGTGGAGAAAAAAAGAAGCTTGATCCTTGTGTACAAATATCCTCCAATAGGAAAATTAGAAGCATTTACTTTATGTTGAGCATTTACTTTATGTCCATGTGAGACAAAAAGTGCTTTTCTTTTATTTTTTATTTTATTTTTCTTTATAAATAAGAATAAAATGCTTTATTTGTGCAACTTAGGATAAGAGGAAACGTGGAGATTTTTTATTTAAATAAAAAGGGAGGAAATTCCTTTTAATTAAATAAAGACTTAGGATAAAATGGTTAGCCCATAGAAAATAATCGAATAAATGATAGGAGTAGGATTTGATCAAGAACAAGCAATTGATGATTTTAGAAAAAATGCTAGCAAGGGGCTAATAGTCTAGATGACTATTTTTAGGTGTATACATTTGCCCCTCTTTGACTAATGTGTGATTGATTTGGGAACACATGTAGTCAAAGAATAGATCAGCCAAGAAGGCAAGTAGATAGCTAAGAAAGAAAGCAATAGCAGTTTTGATAGATGTGAGATTGATTTGGGATCACATGCAGTCAAAGAATAAAATAGCCAAGAAGGCAAGCAAAAGAATTTTGACTCCAAAGTCATGAAGTGCAGAGAGATAGAAAATCCTACATGGTCAGCTTGGTAGCGACAGTACTGAACACTTAGGAAAGAGATAGCCAATAAGATATGATGTGTCTGCCCCCTCGGGATCAAAAGTGAAATCAGGTAGAGGGAATGTAGAAGCAAGAGCAACATGATCAAATCACTAGAAATCATAATCGAAGAAAGAGAATAGAATAACCATCAAGTAGTGAAGATATGCCCCACACATGGGACACGGGGCATGAACCTATCAGTCCCTCAACCCATAAACACCACGGAGGGGGATTTGAACTTGGGATATGAAAGTGATTGAAAGACTAGAAGTTTGAAAGAGATGGGGATGGCGAGATGAAGAATGCCCTAGCGAAGATCAAAGGATCAGGCCTCAAAAGGTCAGCCAACTGTGCAGAAGAAGGAGAAAGGGGATTTGGGTGATCAAAGATTTTGGTTTGGATCCCAAAATGAAAGGAAAAGGATGTGATATGAAAGACAAGAAGTGAAAGACATGAGCAGGAAGAAGTGAAAGGCGAGCGCAGTTGATTAACAAGTCCATGAAAGATGAAAGGAGAGCTCTCTCCATATGCAAGATGAAAAACTGACTAACATGAACTTAAGAATGCAAGCTACATGAAAAGTGGTTTACTTGCAAGGTCACAAAGCCAATAGACATCTAATATTCATCTTTGAGAGTTATTGGTAGCATCGCAAGATCATACAATACACACTAGCATAACTATGTGGATCTGACTATGATCTATATCATATAGAAATTTGGGAATCCCACCTAAGCATCAAAGACATGCAAGTCAAGATGACTAGTGCGGTGAGATTACCTAAGTTTGATATAGCAAGATTATGCTTGCATCGAGACACAAGAAAGTCAAGATGACTATAAGCATGCACTTGCAAAATAGTCAAGGATAATACCTTGTAGATCCCAATGTCAAGTAAGACTAGCATAAATGCTCATGATAGTTAGGATCAATAAAATATACCCATAGGCAGATAAAGAAATAAAACATGTTCTCATTCCCTCAGTCTTCTAGCTATGCATCATCGAAAACTTCTCAGGGAGAGACCACTCAGCAAAGAAATCATCATAGATAGCATGGAAAGAAATAAAGTCAAACAAATCTCAGTAAGTCAAGTGCGTGTGTGTAGGTCATAGAATCAAAATTTGAGTATCGTATCTGCTAGTGAGAAATATCATATCATACTAGACTGTGGGTAGGACATCTGATAAGTGTTAAGAAACACTTGACGCAAGGGTAGTGTTGAAAAACACTATTGGGGTGGTGTTGAAAAACACTGTTTACAAGGTGCCTAAGAAACCCAAATGCACAAAGAGACCCAAATAAGCTTAAAAAAACATATGCCCCCTAGACTAAGACAAGAGTCAATTCTAGGCTAGGAGAGGTAAAGCGAGAAGTGGAGCGAAAGAGCGCCACACAAGACTGATAGACATAGGTGTAGAGGGTCTCAAGTAGCGCCTATTTCTAGGTTTTCACCACTTGATAGATTTTTTATTTTTTTTTGATGTTTTGAAATTTTTTGATTTTTTTGGTGAGACATCAAAGCGCCTATTGCTAGGTTTTCACTAGGATGCTCATTTTTTCAGTACTTTTTATGATTTTTATGATTTTTTCAGCATCATATATGAATTTTTTTGGTATTTTTTCAGAATCATAAAATATGTACAAAGAATGCCCCAGATAGAAACGGGCATCAAGAATCTACTTCCTCTGATGTAGAGAACTGATAGGCCCCAGGCCCAAATGTTGCAACTATGACGATAGGAGGTCTCAACCAGTTCAACCAATAATAACCAACCCTAAGCAATGTCTGAGCTAGTGAAGGATCGTTAGAATGTGATCCACATATGCCATCGTGGATTTCAGTTAGCACTTTTTCTGACTCCTCTATTTCTAGACACTTAAGGAGAGTTTCATCTAGACCCTTCCTATACAAGTCACCAGAGACAAAGGAAAAGTGTAAGGGATGGTGGAAGGAATGGCATGGTGGATTTGCAAGAGGAATATGAGGTGGAAGATATGAAAAGATGGTAGGATTGTAAGATTTGTGAGCAGGATAGCGTAATTCATCCACCAGGAACTTGAAGTGAAATTTATGCTTTTTCATTTGTAAGATGGATGTTGAAGTAACCAAGGCATTACCAACTTTGTTCTTAACTCTAGGAATGGGTTGAAGTGTAACAGATATGAGATCATGCTTGAAGTAGTGCATCATTTTTTTGTAGAGAATCAACTTGTCATCTTTTATTTGATAATCAATATTTTTGAGTAGATTTTTATTTTTACTTTTCTTAGGTTCAGATACCACCACAATGTGGTTTTCACCATCTGACCATTGCTCTTTTCTTTTGACTTGATGACTGTGATGTTTGATTGCTGATTCAATCTTTTTTGTGGCTAGTTCGTTGGTGGAAGAAGTAACAGGTGTTGATGCAAGATGAAATGAAGTGATTGGTTCAATAGCATTTATGTGAGGGGTGTCATCTCTGGTAATAAGAGAGGTTGAGCCTATAGGGTAAGCTCCAAAAGTAGCTAGATCTAGATTCATCATAGAAGGACCAATCTAGTCTACTAAGGTAATACGAGGAACAAACTCATCAGACCCCACACAAGACCCATCAACCACGTCGGGATGGTTACTACAAGAATGAACCATATCAACATCCATATCATTAGTAGATATACATTTTTCTCCCCAAAGAAGTGAAGTAGAGGGAAGATCATCTCCCATGTGAGCCATAGTGTGTATTGGTGACTCATCTGTATCTGTGTCTAAATTATTGAGCATGGGAGTATTTCAGGCATCTTCTCTATAGATCCACTCGTGAACAGCTTGTTCTTCTCTTTCAGCTTCAAGGATCACCATAGCAGAAGTGGAAGGTTTCCCATATGACCTAGGAGAAATAGGTATAGAAGCAAAGGAATCCAGTTTATATTCACCCATACCAAGGCTCATCATCTTAAATAATTTCTCAGCAGCAACTAGAGACGTACTAGGATCATCAATAGGTTCATTGTGAGGAATAAATTTTTTAGTAGCAGCAAGAGCATTAATAGCAATAGTATGGTCTCCAGGAATCACAATTTTAGTGCCATTGTATGGAAATTTGATGCACTGATGATAAGTGGAAGGAACATCCTGCATGTCATGGATCCAAGGATGACCCAAAAGAATGTTATATGTGAGTGGAACATCCAATACTTGGAAGTTAATATCTTTTGTGATAGGGACCACTCAGACAAGAAACGTGACAAGACCTTTGGAAGATCTTTCCACTTCATCATAAGCTTTTATAGTAATCTTCTTTTTAGAATCCACAGAAAATTCTGACAAACCCAACTGTTGTATGACATTGAAAGAAATAATATTTAACCTGCACCATTGTCTATCAAGACTTGACAGATGTGGGTGTGGTAGACTAGAACTTCAATGTGTAAAGCCAGATTATGTGGGTGAGCAATAGATATGTCATCTTCTACAGAAAAGGAGAGAGATAGGAGAGATGAAATGTGGTTGACCATAGCCTAAAATTGATCTAGATCAATGTCATTGGGAACATGTGTTGTACGTAGAGCCTCATCAAGAATTTCTCTATGCGAAGGGGATAACTGAAGCAACTCAAGGATAGATATCTATGCTGGTGTCTTTTGCAAATGTTGGACAAGATCATAGCTAGGGGTGGCTGAAGGAGCCACTTGTTTGGAAGGCAAAGCTTGCTTGGGATTTTGCATAGTTTTAAGGACAATCTTGGCTTGCCCCCTAGTAACAGCATTCAGTGTCTCACTTTGGGAAGATGAACTACCATGTGTTTGCAAGACCAACTTTTGCTTACCATGATTGGCTTTATTATCATCTTGAGATCTCATCATTAGAACACTTTCAATAGGCTCTACCATGTTGATCATAGGTGTATCAGAAGGATACGTGTAATTGATCTTAGCATCATGATTCTTCTTATGTGCTTGAGAAGTTTCCCCCTTATCATGCTTAGGTAGAGGATCTTTGAAAGCTGTGTGATCAGAATTTTTAGTTAAGCCATCAGTGGAGATTGTGCCGTTCTCAATAAGATCCTGAATATCATCCTTAAGCCTAAAACAATTGTCTGTTGGATGTCCCTTGTTTCTATGATAATGGCAGTAATGATCCTCTCTCCACCAATCAGGCTTATTTATCGGATACTAGTTACCAGGTTTATCAGGAAGCGTAAGATATCCATTGTCAACCAAAGTCTTGAGGATTACATCATAAGGTTCTACCAACTTGGTATAGACTTGCTTTCAAAATGACTTCTTAGGCTTATCTACATATTGAGGTTTACGAGCACTGTGAGCGTTGGCAGCTTCTTGTTGTTTTGCTGCATAGATAGCATTGGAAAGATTGAAAGTAGGCTCTTTAACTTTAGAAGCGTCAACAACCCCATCATTAACAACATACTTGTTCTTCTTCCAAGGTTTGTTCTTGTCTTTACCATTTCCTTTAGCATCTTTATTAATAACAATATCCCCTTTTCTTATAGCAAAATCCTCAATTCGATATGCACTTTCAACCATGTCATGGAAGGAGGAGAACAGTTGCTTCCTTAGATCATAAAATAGCTCAGGCACAAGTGTGTTGATGAAAATGTCAATCTTTTCTCTTTCGGGTAGCTGACGAGGATATCGAGAATACAATGACCTCCAACATTGTAAGTAAGTTGCAAATGGCTCACCTTGATGTTGTCTTAGAATACCAAGATCTATCATAGTGACAAGTTGTTGGATGTTGTAAGAGTACTGCTGGGTAAATCGCTGAGCCAACTCATCAAAATTCTTAAGAGGTGGTGTCAATTTTGCAAACCATTCTAAAGCTTGGCCTCTTAAGCCTCGATGGAATAAGCATAGAAGATATATGTCTTCATGAAGAAAGTCCATACTAAGAGCATAAAAATGACACACATGGTCATGAGGGTCACCATTTCCATCATACTTGTCATATTTAGGAACCTCAATATCCTTAGGAAACGGGACCATGTATAGATCTTTATCAAAAGGAAGAGCACAAATTGATTCTACAAAAGAGACCTTTGGAGGATCTCTTTCTAATGCCATTTGGGTAAGGCATTGATTTGTCTGACGTAATTATTCTTGAAGAACTTCCAATTCAGTTGGTACTCTTTGTTAGACAATTTGTTTGACATCATAGCCAGGAGGAAGCTTGTATCCTCTAGAAGTCATATATTGAAAGTACTAATCACCGTTACGCTCTAAAAGCTTATGCATCATTCATTGAGAGACCACATCTTGTTCAAATCTCATAAGATCCTCACTAGAAATCTCATCATTAGCCTCTACCTCATGTTGAGAGGGAGGAGGTCTAGGAGGTGAAGAAGGCATACCAAAAGTGGGTCTTGGAGGAGATCTTGGTGGCGTGTTGTTGCCATTGTTGCCATTGAAAAGAGATCTATGCTCATGATTACTAGTCTCAAGTTGCTCATGAAATGTCCCTCTATAAGCCATGCGCCTAGCAACATCCATCCTTTGTTGATTGTGTTCTTTTTCTAAGTGTGCTTGGTTATCCTTACGCTCAAAGTGTTCTTGCAAGAGTTGAAATTTTTCTTGTTCTATCAAAGTGAGTGAGACACTATCTGTGTTTTTGGGGGTCTTGAATGCGGAAAAGAGGAAACCTCCTTTGTACCATGGGGTAGTCTTAGAATCCTTAGATTGGTCAGAACTAGAACTGTTGTTGCTAATGGGTGCTCATGAGCATCTAGTTGGAGAAGGTAACTATGTATAATTGAACGAAGGATGACTCTCCTGCTCAAATTGAGACTGAGTTGTAACCGGCATGAAAAGAGATGTTGGTTGACTAATAGAATGAGACAAAGTTTCTCAAACTTGAGATAAGAAAAGATAATAAAGATCACTTGTCAAAGTAGAACAATAGAGAGATGGCTTGTCAAAAGTTCTCAAGCACTTACATCAATCAATTAACTAAAGCCGAGCAATGAGCAAGAAGCTCAATAAGCAAGTAGCTAGAGAGGTAACCGTGATGTGATAAGTGATCAAGAGTAGCATTCATTAAGCTCAAATCCAATAGTTTTAGCTCATTTGTTTCAGTCTAGAACAAGTCTAAGCATGTAGATAACAGACCAGCTTCAGGTAAGAACAGAAAAAGACACTCTATGACTGGTTAAAATGTAAGTTTAGCAGCTCTAGATTGTAACAGCAACAAGATAGCAAAAAGGTTTTGGGTGACACTATTGCAGAGTCATACGACTCTATGACCAATGAACATAAAAATCTTAGTTTTGAAGCATTTTAAAAGATCAAGTAAGTATATCAATAGATTTTTATCATGGATCAAGCACATAAGACAGCAATCAAGGAGTTCAAGCAAGCAGTTGTCTTCAAACAATGAGCAAGGGGCAAAGCAACCTTGCACATGAACAAGAATAGTGACTTAGTATATCTACTCCTTAAAGATTCTACTTGTGTATGTTCTTGAAAATGTTTTAGTAGGCACTTAGAACACAACAACACCTTATCAAGCTATCTACAAGGATATACATAGCTTTGCTAAAGGGAGTCTTCGATATACGTAAGGTACGTGAGACCCAAATCTGTAGATGAGAAGAATCCAAAATCACACAGTCGGGGGGAGACGGTAACCCAAATCTCCTCCTTCACTTCTCAAAGGTATAAAGTTCTTTGAGGCTTAGCCAAGAGTGATATCAAACTCAATTCCCAAGAGAGGTGTCTTTCAATTCACCACCCACTATTTATACTCCGCTGGAACACAGGAGTTAAGGTCGTCCCTTGAGGTGGTGTGTCCCCAAGCAAGCCTTCTAGAAATAAAAACTAAGTAATTCACTATCAAAAGTATTTAGAGCACTAAAGGTGGAACACTTAACTCTTCAAGTAAATGCAAAGTGAGTCCAAAAGTGGGACACTTAACCCTTCAAGTGAATGCGAAGCGAGTCCAAAAGTGGAACATTTAACCCTTCAAGAGAATGTGAAGCGAGTCCAAAAGTGGAACATTTAACTCTTCACACCAAATCAAAGTGAGCCCAAAAGTGGAATATTTAACTCCTCACATCAACTCAAAGTGATTCCACACCTTAGAAAACAAGTGAGTTCCAAAAAGCACAAAAGGGTTGCCTAGTGGAGCAATTAACGTTTCTTTCTTGTAGATCCCTCCCCTTTAATGTAGCGCTGATCTTGCAACTACGAGGCAGAAATGAGGGGCCAACAGATTAGCGAGTCCAATAACCCAAGATAGCAATCTAGATTAATCACAAGTAATCTAAAGTTTCTTATCAATACTGCTCACAAATGACAAAGGGTTGAATCAATGGAATATTTAACTTTCCAAGTAAACATAGAGTGAGTCCACAAAGTGGTGCATTTAACTCCCTATGTAAACAAAGAATGAATCCATACCCTCAATCACTCAATGAGATATTTGATATTGAAACCAAGAATTACTTAAGGTTTAAACACAAGCATTCACTTACACAAACTTGTATGAAAGCAAATCTATGTTCATTCATTTCCTATTAAGAGCATCAATTGAAATGTGTTCTATGAAAGCATGTAAACACTCAAACCAAACATATGAGAGATTCAATTTTAATCCCAAGATATAAATGTTGTAGAGTTGTAACAAAATACCTCAAGTCCAACGCAACGTGCTTAGTAGATTTCACCCTTTTTTTGTTTGTTTTAAGCATTTTTCATGAAAGCAAGTCATGCACCTTCAAATGAACAAGACAAGAAAACAAGCAAACAAGATATGCAATGTATATCCAACTTATGAAAACCCTAGGGTTAGATCTGAAAATCAATTGTTAGGAGCAATGATAACCAGAAAATAATCCAAATGATAACTCATATCATGCATTGAACAATGAAAAATAAGTGCATACCCATCACAAAATTTTATTTGTTTTGCATTTGACCTAGTCAACAAGATCTGATTTTTACCACATGAATTCGGACCCTAAACCCAAAATGTAGAAAAGAGACCTCTATCAAAAAATAAAGAGCTTTCCAAAAATGTACAAATTTTAGAAAAATCTCTTCATTTGTGCCCTAGAGACCCATTTTACCAAAACAAACTAGTTTTAATAAATTGACCAAATGAGCTATGATATGATTTCTAAATTAAAAACATAGTGAATGGACCCACTGTAGAATTCCAAGACCTTTCTTGAAATATAATTTTTTTTGAAAAATATATTGATTTGCCCCAAAAATTCATTTTTTATGAAAAATTAAGAAAAAATCATAAAAAATACAAATCACCTCTAAAAATTCTAAATTTTTTTTGGGAGCTTCTCTAATATGTCAGAAACCTAAAATAAAATTTTTAGATGAAAATACCAAGCCATTTGGGAGATATGATCAAATCTTTCAAATCTAGGGTTTTTCCATCTCCAAACAAATCTGCACAAGGGTTAGCTTCAAAAATAATAAAAAACCAACATGTAAAAGTGGGTTGCCCCACGGTGGGCACCAAAAATGTGTGCAATAAATGTTTTCACACTTATATGAATCCTTACATGCAAGAAAACTCAAGAATGAGCCCTCACAAATCGATCCATAGCTCCCTAGGCATGGAGTGCAAGGGTTTTTAAGAATGCTCTCAGCTAGAGCTATTAAGCCTATAACCTTGCTAGTAAACCATGCAATGAGAGATTCAATGAAGACAAAGGCAAGAATTCCAATATCCTCAAGAATCAAGAATGAAATGCAATGCAAGCTAGATTAAGAATAGAAATGCAAGCTAAACTATGGAAATGAAAGATGCAAGTATTACAAAGCCTCCTAGTTAAACTAGATGAATTAATCTAAAGCATAAAGGAAATCTAAGCTAAGAATGCCATGAAAATGAAGCTACTATGCAAGAAATGAAATCTAACTATGAAGCAAGAAATCCATGATGATGCAAGAATGAAGACAAGAAGATAGAGTGTTGATGAAGATCCAAGATGAATGCCAACAATGCTCCAAATCTTCAAACCCTAGATGTAAGAATATCTCCAAAAGCTCCAAGATGACCTAGAAAACTTGTAGCATAACAATAGCATAAAAATTTGTGTGTGTGTAAATGAGGAAGAGAGCTCTTCTTTTATAGGAGGTGAAAAATCAATGGACCATGGAGATTAAGAGGCAAAAGATTTAATCAACGGTGGAGAAAAAAAGAAGCTTGATCCTTGTGTACAAATATCCTCCAATAGGAAAATTAGAAGTATTTACTTTATGTTGAACATTTACTTTATGTCCATGTGAGACAAAAAGTGCTTTTCTTTTATTTTTTATTTTATTTTTCTTTATAAATAAGAATTAAATGCTTTATTTGTGCAACTTAGGATAAGAGGAAAAGTGGAGATTTTTTATTTAAATAAAAAAGGAGGAAATTCCTTTTAATTAAATAAAGACTTAGGATAAAATGGTTAGCCCATAGAAAATAATCGAATAAATGATAGGAGTAGGATTTGATCAAGAACAAGCAATTGATGATTTTAGAAAAAATGCTAGCAAGGGGCTAATAGTCTAGATGACCATTTTTAGGTGTATATAGCAGGTACTCGATAAATTGTCTACTGCTCGGTGTATAGGCTTTACTGACTAGTCTATTCTACTTTATGTTACAGATTAGCTCACTGTAAGTAACTGGCCGATATCTTTACACACCTTTGGTACTAATGACAACCTTAGAAGGCTCAATATAGATAACAGATCATCCTTGTTTCTGTCATCTTCCTTCCTATTTGGACATCTAGCAACAATATGACCAACTTCTTTGCAGTTAAAACATTCTAAAGGTAATTTGCCTCTATATCTACCTTTTCCTTTAGGTAATCTCCTGGCCATAAGAGCTTCAAGCTCATCAAGTTCATCATCAGTATTTCTATCACTATCATCCTTATTATTTATACTACTAGACTTACCAATCTACAGAGAAGTCATAAAAGAAGATTCAATAATTGGTACAACACTATTATCATAGTTGTTCAATTCAAATGTTTTTAGCTTTCCAATCAAATTATCAAGAGTGAGAGTACTGTTAGGTGTTGACCTATTTTCATGAATTGCAGATATTCTGATGGCATAAATAGGCAATAAAGTCCTTAAAATTTTGCTTACCACAGTGTCTTCATCAATAACACCATCAGATGCTCTGATATCATGAACTACCTCCTTTATTCTATTTGTGTATTGCACAATGTTTTCTCCTTCTTTCATCTTCATATCATTAGATATTCCTCTTAAACTTTTTGCTCTGGCTCTCTTGACATTTGTATCAGCACTATAAACTTGAGCAAGTTTATCCCACATATCTTTAGTAGTAATGCAATCTTTAATATCTTCAAACTTAGTATCTATCAAAGCAGCAACAATCTCCATCATAGTAATGTTATGCTCAAGTCTATCTCTTAGTTGATCTAGAGTTAAAGGTCTAGTGGGCGGTGTAATGTAGCCATTCTCTAATAGTGCGAGGGAAGAATTCCCAATTCCAGATATATGCAGTTTCATTTGGCTTTGCTATATTGTAAAGTTGTCCTTGTTTAGCTTTGGCACATCCCTCTTATACATTTTGTGATCTTTATGATGAAGTCCTTAAAACTCTATTCCAAGCAACCAATAAGCTCTGATACCAATTTTTAGAATAACTGAGAGGGGGGTGAATCAGTTATCCACTATCCCAAATGCAAAATGTATATCCAAAAATAATTTAAATAAATTTCTGCAGCTCAGTAACATAAAGTAGTAAACTTTCTGTGCTTTTACCGATTATGATTTAATAACATAAAGTAACTACCGATCAAATCTAATATGAAACATGTAAAGTATGATATCCAACAATCATCACAATCAACACATAACATAAGAGATTTAACATGGAAACCCTGTAAAGGGAAAACCACCTGGGATTGACAACCCAAAAATTGTTCACTCTTCCGAAGTGAGGTCGGTGAAGACCCAACCCTGTTAAAGGTTACAAAACACACTGTAAGGTGTGACCTTGTTAGAGGATTTAACACTAACTATTCTCATCCAATTAGAATTCACTATGGGGTTGTCAGGATAACAAATGTGCATTCTATGAATGACATTACAAGACTTTCAAGTCTACTCGGTTAAGAGATTTATTTGATTACAATGGTTAAATTGTAACAGCAAGTGATCTGATTACAATACAACTTGATTTGCAGATGTACAGATCTATATTATGCTCAATCAAATCTCTGATCAATATATCAATTCTATTTCAATAATATTCAGTAACTTACTGTCTCTCAATTATAGCTTTCTGATGCTCGGTAATCTTTGTAGTTTAGTTCTCCTTAACTAGTTTGATCAGGCATACATGAAGCTTGTTCATGTGATATCTCTGTAGTATTCTTTCCTCTGGCATGAGTTTCATAATGAAACCCTAGTCTCTTAAATAGACAAGTAAACCATTTTCCTTTCATTCATCAGATTTTGCTGCTTAATCTCCTTCGTTGGTTTTGCTACTTAAACTTGTATACACCCTAAAATGGTCGCCTAGAATTTGGGCCCCCATTCAGAAATTTATCAATTTCCTGAATCAAAATTTTCATTCAATATCAATTTCCTTGATCAAACCCTATTTTTTATCATTTATTCAATTTTATTCTATGGGCTAACCATTTTATCCTAAGTCTTTATTTAATTAAAAGGAATTCCCTCCCCTTTTATTAAATAAAAAGCCCCCACTTTCCTCTTATCCTAAGTTGCACAAATAAAGCATTATTCTTATTTTATAAAAGGAAGAAAAAGCCTTTTTGTCTCATATGGAACACAAAAGTCAACTCTTATTTTCTCATTGGAGGAGATTTGTGCACATGGATTGCTCCTCTTTCAAGCTCCACCCTTGATGAAATCTTTTGCCTCTTAATCTCCATGGTCCATTCCTTTTCAATTCCTTTAAAAGGAGAGCTCTTTTCTCATTCTAGGATCCCAATTTTTGAATGCTAATCTTATGCTGCAAGTTTTCTTGGTGACTTTGGAGCTTTGGAGATCTTCTTGCATTCTAGCTTTCATTCTTGCATCATAGCTTTATATTTATGCTTTCTTAGTTTAGATTTCTTATCAAGTTCTAATTTAGCTCACATATCTTAATTAGTAAGGCTTGTAATACTTTCATTTCCATAGCTTACTTTCATCTTCATTCTAGCATAGTTGCATTGCATTCTCATGTTGATTCTTGAGGATATTGGCCTTCTTTCCCTTGTCTCTTTGAATCTCCCATTGTGTGGTTTACTAGCAAGGTTGCATGCTTCAATATCTCTAGGTGAGAGCACTATACACATCCTTGTGACTGCATGCCTAGGGAGCTCTAGGTCACTTTCTCAAGGTTTTCCATCCATGGATTCTCTTGGAAGTAATGACTTAGAGAAGTGCACATCTTAGTGTGTACAAAACCTTCTTCGATTGATGTGTCAGTAACATATTTCAAATATGTCCTTTAGATCTTCCTTGAATTTTGCTAGCCCTTGATCTCATAACAAACTTTATCTTTCACCTCATGATCATACACTTTACAGCTCATCAACTTCTATCGGCTAAACAAATCATTTAGTTCTTTTGTTTATACTTGGTTAACAAAGAAATGCGTCGGTGAACATAAGCTTGGTTTATATTGTGCTCGGTATACACTACACTGCTCGGTGTATACTAGAATGCTTCATTAACTGACAACACTGCTTTGTAACATTTTGCTCCCTACTTTATAACAGATTAATGCAACATAATCAAGTCAATAATATGAAGTCATAGACTCATCAATAAGTTACCAAAGATATTCCTTATCCTCATCTGTCATAACCATCTTCCTCAATGTAGATATCTCAATTCTTCATCTTTCTCTTCTCTTCTATAGATGTGCTAGATGTTTGCAACTCCATGATAAGTACTCTCAAAACTAGTTGACATCAATGACAACATAAAACTAATTCAATTATCTTACATAACAGTTCAGTGCTTAGTGATCTCTGATCACTTGAAGTTCTTCAATCAGGTTCTCAATCAGTTATAGTTCATCAAGAAATATGGTTTTTTGATTGAAGAAAGCGCTATATGGATTGAAGAAATCCCTAGAGTATGGTATGTGAGATTGGACAAGTATCTCCTGAAGCTTTGATTTAATAAAGGTACTATTGATGGGTCGATGCACAAAGTTGGGTGTTGATTCTATGGAAGTCTACAACCACAATTTTTTGGCACAAGAAACGGGCACCCATTTTTTAAAAATTGGGTGCCCATTTAGGTTTGGGAGTCTATTCCATATTTAAAAAATTGGCACCCATTTAATAATCAGGTGCCTATTTTGTATCAGACACCCAAAGAAAAACGGGCACCTGATTTTTAAAAAAATGGGTGCCTATTTTGTAATTTTTTTTTTTTTTTGTTTAAACCATTTTCCAAGTCATTTTCACAACTTGGAAAATAAGATCATGTTTTGCAGAGCATAGGTGCCCATTTTAGCTGCTCCTGCTGACCCCCTCAACCATTTTTCTCCTGATTCCAAGTACATACCATTGTTTATTATTATTTTCTTTATTTTTTATTATTTTTTTCATAAAAAATGTAGTTTCACATTATTTTTAATTAAAAAATATAGTTTAATGTTGTTTTGTAATTTATCATATAAATTTAATTATATTTTATGTTTCATTTAGTTATTTTTAGTTGTAATTTACTTTGTAAATTATTGTACCAAACTAGAAAACTATTAAAACTTTTAATTTAACCCTAGGTAGTAAAACAAAAGTGTAAACCTAGACACAATTGAATTATGAAACCCTAAGTAGAAAAAAAACATAAATTTAGACATATAAATAAAATAAGAAACCATAGGTAAAAAAAAATATTAACCTAAACAGAACTAAAATAAAAAATTGTACTTGTAGAAAACATAAACCTACGCACAACTAAAACAAGAAACTCTCTCTCTCTCTCTCTCTCTCTCTCATGTTAAAACATGTTCCAAATCAAAACCTTTGAAAACATAGAGATTAAAAAACATTAAAAAACTTAGAATCTTTTTTCAACCTTAGGTGTACATTCTTAAAGAAAAACATTTTCATTAGTCTTGATTGTCTTTGTAAGGTAAAATATTTAAATTATATGTTAATTTTAAAATTATGTCTAGTAATTAATTTTATTTAAGTCTCTCTCTCTCTCTCTCTCTCATGTTAAAATATGTTCTAAATCAAAACCTTTCAAAACATAGAGATTTAAAAACATAAAAAAACTTGGAATCTTTTTTCAACCTTAGCTGTACATTCTTAAAGAAAAATATTTTCATTAGTCTTAATTATCTTTGTAAGGTAAAATGTTTAAATTATATGTTAATTTTTAAATTATGTCAAATAATTAATTCTCTCTCTCTCTCTCTCTCTCTCTCTCTCTCTCTCTCTCTCTCTCTCTCTAAAATGTTAAAACTTGTTCCAAATCAAAACCTTTCAAAACATAGAGATTTAAAAACATCAAAAAACTTGGAATCTTTTTCAACCTTAGGTGTACATTATTAAATAAAAACAGTTTCATTAGTCTTGTTAGTCCATTTTCCTATCAATGCAAAAATCTTATGAAAATGACATGTTTCTCTTGTGTTCTGTGAAGTTGTCCCGCCCTGCCTGCAAGCTTGTTTTGGTGTGTGAAGAAAATCTACAATGTTTTATGGCTTGCGCTCTTAGCCCCATGTTCTTCAATGTGTCACCATGCTCCAGTTTTGATCGCATATGCTAAATCATAAAAATCAGCGAGATATTCAAGTTTCAGGGTCTGCTGGAAATTGCTCTTTGATACCGCAGGGTGTCAAAACTATCTAAACATAAAAACCCTCGATGTTTTCGCATTCCTTTGTTACCTTTGTGTTAATGTGAAAACCTTGGTTGTTTTTGGCCGTTCGCCTCTTCACAGCTAAATCCCTAGCATCAACATTTCTTATGTGCGCTACTGCAATTGTGTGGGGCCCAGTTCTTCTTGATATTTAGTCGCTTGATCTCCAGTTTCCCGGGCAATTAAGTTTTTCATCCGATGATCATGAAACTATGTGTTTGCAGGATCTCTTGATTTTGGTGGTTAAGTGCTTTTCATTCGGTGACCTGGCATTTTCTTCGATCGCGTGGTCACGCAATCCTGGCGGTTAGTTCTTTAACCTTCGGTGATTTGGCCAGCGGTTGGGTTTCTTCTGGCAGTTTGGTAGGATCTACGGTTGTCACATGATCATAAGGAATATTATTTTCCTTTGCAATCATGTGACCACCATCCGATTCATGGCTTGATAGTGCGGTGGGTCTAGTTGCCAGGTCTTCTTGACATGTTCATTTCTAATTGGTTGTGCTCGGTGGTGACATGGCTTTTCTTGGTGGGGCTAGTTTTTTTGGTGTCTGGGCATGTTTAAAGTTTGGCTATGATCTATGGTTGTCACATGATTGCAAGGAATACTCTTTTCCTTTGCGATCATGTGACCACTGTCCGATGGCATGGTAAGTATGGTGGTGGGTCCGAGGTGCTAGTTATGTTGAGGTGCTTGATTTCTATTGGCTGCCGAGGTGGTGATGTGGCTGTGGACTTTTCATGGGCTTGTTGACCATTGTGTCAAATTTTATGGACCACCTGATCTACCGGGAAAAATGAGATCGACAGTCTTGTTTTAATGTTGATCGGTTAGCCGTTGTAGCTAAATTTTAAATATTTCCTGAGGGTTTCTTACTAGTGTTTTCATAGTGATCCATATGTGATAACATGGGTTTCTTAGAATTGATTTCTCCAGGATGGTAGCAGTTGTGAAGATGATGATGAGGATCTGGGTAGTCATCTTGATCTAATTTTGCTTCCTGGGATGTTATGCTAGTTTGAATGCAAAGGACTGTTGTTTTGGCGTAGGCGGCTAGGGTTTGGTACTATGTCAGAGATCTCCATGTTATGTACATGCAAAGTCTTTTTGGTTGGCTCTAGCATTGAAGTTTGTTTTTCCTACAATAAGAAGGCAGTAAATATTGATCGTAGTTAGTCTATGGTGAAAAAACCAATACATTTGTACATCAGATTTGATCTAATCTTCCTGGGTTTCTAGGATTTTCCTACATTCTTTTACTTCTTGTTGTACTGGGTGGTTGTAGACCTAATTTTTTCCCTAAATGATCCATAGCTTGTTGCAATCCTTGTTCCTATAAAAGGATTTTCAAGATCATTTAGAGGGGTTCTAGTTTCCTTTCTGAATCTGGCTCCCAGTTCCTTTTTGGTTCCATTCTAGGGGTTCCTTCCCCTGGTCCTATGAATGTTCTTCTTGCAGATATTTTCCTTCTTCTCTACATATAGGGTGATCCCTCTTTCCTTTCTGGCTTTGAGAATACAATATAAATTGTAACAGATGTCTTATCTATGAGATTTCAATACATTTGTGCTGCTATCAGGTTGTCTCCATTTGAGTTTTAGGCTTATTGATTAGAGCATCAAGGGTGGTTTAGTCTTTCTATTCACATTTCCTAAGTGTCTGCAATAGAGTTGTTTTCATAGAAGCAACTGAGTTTAGGACTGGTTTTTAGATATGTATGAGCTGGGGTATCAAAGATATCTCATGATTATCTTCCAGTGGATGTTGGTCAATGTATTGCATATTTATAGGTCTCTTCTAAGGGGAGGGTTAAAATCCTTTGAATAGGTGATAGCATGTCTCGGTACACAGGTGGATTGTTGAAGTGAAATTTGATTAGTGGTGTATGATTGATGTAAGGCATCAACATATTGGGATGTGTTGTCTTCTTGTTTCATAGCTCTATTGAAATGAGGTATTTGACTCTGCTGCCCATTGGATAAGGCACTGGTCTATGAGAGACTTAGGGTATTTCAGGGGTCCATTCAACCCAACATCAATCATTCAAATGAAATACTTTTCCTTTCATGTTGGTAGTAGTAGTAGGAGGTCCAGTCTAGTTTTCAGACTCATACCATGCAAGCAGGTTGTTGCATTGGGTTTTGATTTCATTGGGGTACAGGATACCTATAGGAGTCTAGAAGCTATTCCACAATAATATATTTGTAGGCCTTTTGTTCATCAAGAAGAGTGATGAGTGTGCAGATGAGGCAATACCCACCCAAGTGATGTGGAGCTCAAAGAAGAAGGAGGATGCCCTCAGTCCTCATCAATTGACACTTTTTTCCTGTCAGACTTTGGAGCGAAGACTAACTAGTTTTTCATCATAGTGTAAACTTGACACTGTGTGAAAAAAGTGGGAACCAATAGAATGGTGATTCTACTAGGGAGAACATTATAGTGTAAAATTTGTTGAGAATCTCTGGTTGTGGATATATTGTAAATTCAAAATATTTTACTCACCAGATTGATTTGGACCATCCGAGTCACCAACATAATGGTGACTCTGCTAGGGAGGCCATAGTTATAGAGACAAATAGAGAAAACATATTTGTAAAATCTTCTCACTACATGTTGAGTGGTGACTCTGAGATCTCTGTTTGATTAATGCAATTCCTGATAAACAATGTGTACCTGGTGAAGTTTTCGGTTCACTGGAAGGAGATACAAAAAAATTATGTATTTTCCTCTTCAAGGAGGTGGCAACTCTACAAAGCAAAGAATCTGATAGAGCTATAGGTGAGCTCTAGATCTGCCTTGCCTTCCAATCAACAAGTTGAGTTTCTACTACAGAACTTCTAGGTATTATATTTTCATGTTTAAAAATGTTTCCTTATACGATGATTTGAGCACTAAGAGAAGGAAAATGTGTGAAAGAGAGGTTTGCATGCTTCAAAGAATTAGGGTTGTGGTTATGCAAAATTTTTTTGAAGCGTGGATCTAGTCCTGGTGACTAGAAAACATGGGTAGTGATCATTGTAGTTTCATTCTTTAGCCCATAAGTATTCACATATGTTGGCCGTAGAATGGTCAAGATAATTTCAGGTGGCTGGTTGCATATGTGGATGAAAATCAGACCTTTGATTCAGGAGGGTCTTTGATTTTCTTTTGGTGGCCTGGGGCCACTAAATAAAGTTTCAAAGCTTGTAAATTTTGTAAATACTTTCCCTTTCTGTTGTGTGTTTCCCTTCCTATTTTCCTAGTTCGGTTTCCAATTTTTTGTGTGGGTTTCCTTGTTTTTGTCTTGTGGGTGGTCTTCTTCCCCTAGAAATTCTAAATCCTTGCCATGCCTACAAGAGGCATGCATCCCTAGATGGAGCCACTATTAGTCCATTTTCCTGTCAATGCAAAAATCCTATGAAAATGACATGTTTCCCTTGTGTTCTATGAAGTTGTCCCACCCTACCTACAAGCTTGTTTTGGTGTGCAAAGAAAATCTACAATGTTTTATGGCTTGTGCTCTTAGCCCCATGTTCTTCAATGTGTCATCATGCTCTAGTTTTGATCGCATGTGCTAAATCATAAAAATTAGGGAGATATTCAAGTTTCAGGGTCTGCAGGAAATTGCTCTTTCATATTGTAGGGTGTCAAAACTGTCTAAACATAAAAACCCTCGATGTTTTTTCATTCCTTTGTTACCTTTGTGTCAATGTGAAAACCCTATTTTTTTTCGGCTATTTGCCTCTTCGCAGCTAAATCCCTGGCATCAACATTTCTTATGTGTGCTACTACGATTGTGTAGGGCCCAGTTCTTCTTGATGTTCAGTCGCTTGATCTCTAGTTTCCTGGGTAGTTAAGTTTTTCATCTGGTGATCATGTGACTATGCATTTGTAGGATCTCTTGATTTTGGTGGTTAAGTGCTTTTCATTTGGTGACCTGGCATTTTCTTCGGTCGCGTGGTCGCACAATCCTGGTGGTTAGTTCTTTAACCTTCAGTGATCTGGCGAGCGATTGGGTTTCTTCTGGTGGTTTGGTAGGATCTATGGTTGTCACATGATCATAAGGAATATTATTTTCCTTTGCGATCATGTGACCACCATCCGATTGATGGCCCGACAATGCGGTGGGTCCAGTTGCCAGGTCTTCCTGACATGTTCATTTCTGATTGGTTGTGCTTGGTGGTGACATGGCTTTTCTTGGTGGGGCCAATGTTTTCGGTGTCTGGGCATGTTTAAAGTTTGGCTATGATCTGTGGTTGTCACATGATCACAAGGAATATTATTTTCCTTTGTGATCATGTGACCACCGTCCAATGATGTGGTAAGTATGGCGATGGGTCCGAGGTGCCAGTTATGCTGAGGTGCTTGATTTCTATTGGCTGCCGAGGTGGTGATGTGGCTGTGGAATTTTCATGGGCTTGTTGACCATTGTGTCAAATTTTATGGACTACCTGATCTACTAGGAAAATTGAGATTGACGGTCTTGTTTTAATGTTGATCAGTTAGCCGTTGCAGCTAAATTTTAAATATTTCCTAGGGGTTTCTTACTAGTGTTTTCATAGTGAGCCGTATGCGATAAAATGGGTTGCTCAAAATTGATTTCTCTAGGATGGTAGTAGTTGCGAAGATGATGATGAGGATCTCCTGATCTAATTTTGCTTCCTGGGATGTTATGCTAGTTTGAAAGCAAAGGATTGTTGTTTTGGCGCAGGTGGCTAGGGTTTGGTAGTATGTCAGAGATCTCCATGTTATGTACATGCGAAGTCTTTCTGGTTGGCTCTGGCATTGAAGTTTATTTTTTCTACAACAAGAAGGTAGTAAATACTGATCGCAATTAGCCTATGGTGAAGAAACCAATACATTTGTACATCAGATTTGATCCGATCTTCCTGGGTTTCTAGGCTTTTCCTGCATTCTTTTACTTCTTGTTGTACTGGGTGGTTGTAGACCTAATTTTTTCCCTAAATGATCCATAGCTTGTTGCAATCCTTATTCCTATAAAAGGATTTTCAAGATCATTTAGAGGGGTTCCAGTTTCCTTTCCGGATCTGGCTCCCGGTTCCTTCCCCTAGTCCTATGAATGTTCTTTCTGCAGATATTTTCCTTCTTCTCTACATATAGGGTGATCCCTCTTTCCTTTCTAGCTTTGAGAATACAATATAAATTATAACAGATGTCTTATCTATGAAATTTCAATACATTTGTACTGCTATCAGGTTGTCTCCATTTGAGTTTTAGGCTTATTGATTAGAGCATCAAGGGTGTTTTAGTCTTTCTATTCACATTTCCTAAGTGGCTGCAATAGAGTTGTTTTCACAAAAGCAACTGAGTTTAGGACTAGTTTTCAGATATGTATGAGCTGGGGTATCAAAGATATCTCATGATTATCTTCTAGTGGATGCTGGTCAATGTATTGCATATTTATAGGTCTCTTCTAAGGGGAGGGTTAAAATCCTTTGAATAGGTGATAGCATGTCTGGGTACACAGTTGGATTGTTGAAGTGAGATCTGATCAGTGGTGTATGATTGATGTAAGACATCAACATATTGGGATGTGTTGTCTTCTTGTTTCATAGCTCTATTGCAATGAGGTATTTGACTCTATTTCCCATTGGATAAGGCACTGGTCTATGAGAGACTTAGGGTATTTCAGGGGTCCATTCAACCCAACATCAATCATTCAAATGAAATACTTTTCCTTTCATGTTGGTAGTAGTAGTAGGAGGTCCAGTCTAATTTTCAGACTCATTCCATGCAAGCAAGTTGTTGCATTGGGTTTTGGTTTCATTGGGGTATAGGATACCTATAGGAGTCTAGAAGTGATTCCACAATAATACATATGTATGGCTTTTGTTCATCAAGAAGAGTGATGAGTGTGCAGATGAGGCAATACCCACCTGAGTGATGTGGAGCTCGAAGAAGGAGGATGCCCTCGGTCCTCATCAATTGGTACTTTTTCCCTATCAGACTTTGGAGTGAAGACTAACTAGTTTGTCATCATAGTGTAAACTTGGCACTATGTGGAAAAAGTGGGAACCAACAAGTCTTTATTGTCTTTATAAGGTAAAATGTTTAAATTATATGTTAATTTTTAAATTATGACAAGTAATTAATTTTATTTAAGTCTCTCTCTCTCTCTCTCCCCTCTCTCTCAAAAATGTTAAAACATGTTCCAAATCAAAACCTTTCAATACATAGAGATTTAAAAACATCAAAAAACTTGAAATCTATTTTCAACCTTAGGTGTACATTCTTATAGAAAACATTTTCATTAGTATTGATCTCTCTCTCTCTCTCTCTCTAAAATGTTAAAACATGTTCCAAATCAAAACCTTTCAAAACATAGAGATTTAAAAACATAAAAAAACTTGGAATCTTTTTTCAACCTTAGGTGTACATTCTTAAAGAAAATCATTTTCATTACTCTCTCTCTCTCTCTCTCACACACACACACACACACACACACACACAAATGTTAAAACATGTTCCAAATCAAAACCTTTCAAAACATATGGATTTAAAAACATAAAAAATTTTGGAATATTTTTACAACCTTAGGTGTACATTCTAAAAAATAAATTTGAACATTAGTCTTGATTGTCTTTGTAAGGTAAAATGTGTAAATTATATGTTTAAAAAAAAAATTATGTCAAGTAATTAATTTTATTTAAGTCTCTCTCTCTCTAAGGTAAAATATTTAAATTTTTTGTTAATTTTTAAATTATGTCAAGTAATTAATTATTTAAGTCTCTCTCCCCTCTCTCTCTCTCTCTCTCTATATATATATATTATATTTTTAAATTATGTCAAGTAATTAATTATTTAAGTTTTTCTTTGTAAGGTAAAATGTAATTTGTATGTTACTTGTAAATTTTCAATTTTTATATGTACACAAATTATAAAAATGGATGATTTTAACATTGATGAGTTTTTAGGTCAGCAAGCACCACCACCACCTCCACCTCCACCTTCACCTCTACCTAGGGAGTTGAGAGACAATATTAGGAGAAATGTAGAGGCCATAATGAGAGATGTAAATACTATTAGGCATGATCCTTATCCATCTCCCCAACTACTATGCCTTGCAAATAGCATGCAAGACATAGTAGATTTTGTACATACATTAGACTTCGAGCTTGATAGTTTTTAGTCATGGAGGAAGACCATGCTTGCATATTATGCTGAAGGCCTCTCTTATAAAGAGATCAATAATTTAAAAATTACAAAAAGTGTTATGACACGTTATTTTTTGAACCCTAAAATAAGTGAGGAGATACTTGGCAAGAATCCACGTATTTCTATTAAATGGTGTTGGCACCCTGGTATAGCGGAGCATTTTTGGGAGCGGTGGTGTATGGTAATTGACCATCCACCACACACTAATTATGAGGTAACCCTTTATTTTTTGAAAAAAATATGTGCTGAATTTGAATTGGGTAGGAAACCCATTTACTTTGACATGAGAGCATTCTAGGGGGTTGGTCGGGGCATGCCATAGGAAAAGCCAGGGGCCAAATTGAGTGATAGAACTAGAAATCATGTGCATAATGAGCCCCTTGTTCCTCTTCCTACTCTAGTAGTTCCTGCACCTGTCCATCATCAAGAAGTGCAGCCAAATCTTGGTTCATTGAGTGCTCTTACAGGCAATTTGTTACATCACTTGACCCAAGTGAGGGTTTCCCCCAACATAATACATGTTTGCACAAGTTACGGGGATATATGTAGGGGTCCCCAGACTAATCTTGATGCTGCCCATGCTGCCCATGGTGGATATGATGATGATGATGGTGGTGCACATGGTGATGTTAGAGATGATATCACATCATTTGTTGATTTTATCAATGCAGACGATGATCATCCTACAGAGGTAAATTTAATTATAATTTATAGTGCAATATTAAATTTCATATTTATATAATTATGAACCATAACATGTGGATTTTTTGGTGAATAGAGGAGGGTTGAACCTCCATCATTCATTAGCCGTCATCATATGACATCCACACCTCAAGATCTCAGTGCCCCATTCATGGTATGCACTTTGATCTTGATACATTTAAACTTAAAAAAAACAAAACTTTAATTGATAATGTGTTTGACATATTTCTTGCAATTTTGTAGGGTCTCTCATGTAACACTGAGATTGGTAGTTCTTCATTCTCTGCCCCACTAGTCACTAAGTGTCAGCCGCAGATACTTGTAGCATGTTTTTTATTCATTAATTTTAAGTATTTATATCTTACTAATTTATGTACAACTTTGATTTGTACTTATTATTTTTTAATTACAAGCTTTTGGATTGTCTCATGCTGTGAAATCACATTTATGTCCTGACTTATCGGTGACATTAGCTACGAGTCTTGGCATGGCTACAAGATTAAGCTAAATGCAGCCATTGACATTGTCTTTTGAGGTCATGATTAAATGTAATTTTTTTAATGTTCATTGTGTATCTAGATCTTTTATACCTGAATTATTAAAATTTTGTAATGTTTGTTTTTACATGACTTGAGTGCATCCACTTCTGGTGTAGCTGAGAGAGGACCTCCATGTCCCATTGAGGGCATTATTGAGAATGGACGCATGGTAAAATTTTAAATGTTCAAATTTATATTAATTATTTTTTAAGTGAATTTTTTAATAGTCTTATGATAAGATCTTTTAAAAATTTATAGGGGGATGAGGGCAATCAGGATCAGACACAACATAATGGTGCATCGCAGTCACCTTCATGTGGAGTGAAGAGGACTGTAGATTAGCTAGATGACTAGAGTTAGATTATACTTGTCACATACATTATTTTAACTTTTTATATGATGGACATTTTATGATGGCACATGTTATATATATGTTTTTTTGATTAAGGTAAAAGTAGGTTTTGAAGGGGCCCTGAAACCCTGTACAATATGGTCACAAAAGATATTCAAAAAATCCCATTAAATAGAACGGATCAAGACCAAAGCGAGGGTTTTACAGTAGGCACCCACAACCTAGATGAGACAATTCATGAAACAACCTTCATACAAACCCAAACAAACTAAAATCTTTTAGAAATAGGAAATACTAAGAGGGGGGGGGGGAATCAGTATTTCACAAACTTTTTCATTTTCCCACTTATGGATATAATAGATTACTTTAGTGCATACAAAGATTATCAACCTGATTAACAAACATAGCAGTAAATAGAAAGAACTCATAACACATGATATGTTCTCGAGGAAACCCTAGCCAAGGGAAAACCCCGGTGGGGATGGTACCCACAAAAATCACTAATCAAAAGTATCTTGTTAGGGATATTGGACCTTTTTAAGTGTCAATTTACAATATATAGTAGATCTGTCTTGGTTAAAGGACTTTAGGCCTTGTTAGAAGCCTTAACCCTGTTAGGAGTTAGATTACAAAACCTGATCACCAGCTGAGCTCACTACCCAAATAGGTAATACAAAAAGTTTCTGACTATAGTATGGTACTGCTTACAACTTCGCATCAATAGCCTTTGCTGCTATCACAATATACAACTATCGCAAGTTATCCTTTTCTTTCTTTTTACACATCACACATTTACACTTTTTCATTACATTTCAAGTATACCTAATATATGAGTTATTAGAGCTAATAACTTTATATGGTCAGCTTCCAAAATCTTTATCCAAGAGTAAACATCTAGGATGTCATCCCTTCATAATTTTAAGTCATTATTTTGACAAGAAAAAATAATCCCATAACTCTTTCGCTAATACTGTCTCCAAAACTGTTCTGTCTGCAAAAACTATCTTCGGTAAACTTTGAATAACTTCATCCGTACAAATCCAAACTTTATGCACACTAAGATGGGGTATCCTCATACTCTTTAGAAGCTTCAGTTAATTGCGCAAACAAAAATATTTCTCCAGTGGACGTCACCAACTAAATCTTCATCGGGTGCTTTGTCAGGATCACTGTATCCATACTTAGACAATTTCTTCCTTCAACTTGCCATACTTGCATTCCAAATTTTGTGCTCTCAATAGAGATCATATGTTTCCATAATGACAACATCTATGCATCCACATTAGCCAAATTTCCAACAAAATCAAAATCAAGGAATAGACCACACGAGATAGTCAAATAAAAAACTAGGATTTTTCTTTGCCTCCCTTCTTCTAGGAGCAGAGAGTCATATCAAATTGTAGAGAGGAATTTTTATTATGTTTACCTATAGTTGGAGTCCACCCCTCCTCTACTAAAGAAGCCTTCTCCTACCAAACAGAAGCAAAAGAAGAACCAACCATAACAAAACCAATAAGAGAAGTCTGGACCGAACCAAAAACTGCCTCCTTACAGCCAGTGCTAGACTTCTCAGCACCAAAGAGTCCTTTTGAAATAGAACTAGCTGGAAGGAAGCCAACATACCCAACATGAATAGAACTAGTAGAAAGGATATCTATAGAATTTCCAACACCAGTACTACCAGTAGAAGTATTAGTACACCCAACAAAACCAGAAACAACAAGAGGAACACCAACAACAGAAGATGATTTGTTATATATATATATATATATATATATATGTTATCAAGACTTGTTATCATGTTATTTGGAATTGTGTTATGATGACTTCTTATCATAATATTATTACTTTTTGTTAGAGTAGGACTTGCATTACTAGGACTTGTTATCATATATTACTTGGACTTGTTGTTAGAGTAGGACTTTGTTGTGTGATTATATATATCATGAGTTGATATGATGGACATTATGATACATATTATTCTAGGACTTGTTATGTTATTCATCTTATTCATGGACTTTTAATCCTATTTCATGATTTTTTCAAATAGTGGTTTGATGTAGATATATGAGCTTATGTAATATGATAATTTAATATCAATTGTAATTAAATATCTATTACAAAAAAAACCATCTATCTAACAATGAGATCCATTAATTTGAACAATGAATATGGATGTAAAAATAAATCTATTATAATTTATTAACTTGTTCACATAAGACCAATGCAAATATAGTTAATATTTAGAACAAAATTATGCGAATACAACTATGAATTTAACTTATATTTTTAAAACCAAATTGGATGAATAAAAGTGAGCTCATGAATTGTTCACAAAACCAAAATTGGATGAATATATATGTTACAAGTAATATCACTTGACTTTAATTAACTATAAAAAAACATCTATCTAACAATGAGATCTATTAATTTGAACAATGAATATGGATGCACAAATAACTCTATCATAATCTATTAGTGAACATAATCTGACCAATGTGCATAGTTTAATATTTAGAACAAAATTAGGTGAATACAACTATGAATTTAACTTAAATATTTAAAACAAAATTGGATGAATAAAAGTGAGTTCATAAACTATTTACAAAACCAAATTTGGATGAATACAAGTGTGCATTAAACTGCATAAATAGTTCATGTCTATGTTCTTTCGGACATCTTGCATCATAAAAATAAATGTTGAAATGTTAGAAAATACATGTATTTAAATGTAAAGTTCATTTAAAGTCAATTTTAATTTATTTCAAATCTATCTCTAAATTATAATTTATATGACACTTGAAAGAAGACATAGATATTTATATAGAAAAACATATAAAAATAAGACAAATTGAACAAAAATTTACATGTATAAATTTGATTCAAACAAATGTACCATCAACATCCTCTCTTTTCTACAATGTGTCTATGATTTCCTCATGCTCTTCCATTAAAAGTGTCCACAATATTTTATTACCAGGTATCCCTTTGTATCTTTCCAATTTGATATTTGTTGCCACTACCAAATGGGAATAGTGCATAATCTTCTTTTTTGATTGGTAGTCTTCAAAAGCTAGTAAACTATTCCTTCTTGTTAGGTATTTACGTAGCCATGTACCAACTACCACAACATACCCAATTGGATACTGAAAACCATCATCATCTACTTGATGACATATCAAGTTTTTCTTAGGTTCTACACATTGAGCTAACCAATACTATGTCTTCTCTTCATTATCCTCAGGTGCAACAACATACACGTCCTGCAAAACAAAATTAAGTACATGCACAAATAAAACTTGTTTAAAGATTTATAATTTAAATAGAATCATAAATTATATGACATACATGTAATTAATATAATTTAAAGTTTTGCAATAAATTGAATTAAATTACCGGGTTGTATGAGGTCTGAAAAATGATCATAATCTTCTGATCCAAATGCATGATCTAGGTCTTCATTTATTATATCATCTTGATCTAGTGTCGCACTAGGTGTTAATGATTTTTCTTTCCATTCTTCAACCCATTATGTATTCTCGCATTCTTCCTATTCACCCGCAACACAAAATTGACAAAAACATGCAAGCTCCCTAGTCCATATAGTCCAAGTGTTAGAATTAGAACTCCTAAATGGATGCCATTTAGCCGATCCACTAATTGTATCACAATCATATCTTGAAAGGATATTCTTCTCTTCAACTAGCTAGAAAAAACATCTGATTGTAGAGTTTTGACTTGATCCTATAGAAAAACTTGTTTTACACCATTCAAAAATTGCACGTGCATCTTTAAATTTTGATTCTTCCTCAAATTTGATTTGCTCTCTACAAAGGGCTCTATTAACACATGCATTGACACCATCATGTTCTCCCTTCTTGTTTCTAGCCTTAGAAAAACTTCAAATATGTTGGATATTTATTTTGTTATGTGTCCTACTCAACCAATAAAATATTCTAGCATTCTTAAATTACCCTATGCAATTATCTAACCATATTAGATGTGTTATATGAATTTATCTCTCCCTTAAATTTTCATAAAAGGTCTTAAAGAAATACTAGAAAAACTCTGATGAGTGTAATTTATTATCATTCATATAGAAATGGTACTCTCTCAATATTTTTCGATCCTCTTCTGTACTATCAGGTGCATGCCTATAGACAATATGAACAAAAATTGTTACTTGCACTGAATTATAATATTGTGATTGGATCTCATCTTGTGGTGCAAGTGTGTAGTTCTCTACAAATTCAATGACTAAAAGTATACTACCAATTGGAAATTTATTCTTGCATATGTGAAATTGTCCATCAATCTATCTAGAATTTTGAGAGTGTTTCACATATTTAGGTACAACCTTACTCTTGAATCCATTCATAAAAACATGAACACTAACTTTTTCAATTATTAGATCACACCATTTTCCAACCTTTCCATCCTTCAATGGATACTCAATAGTTTCAAATCTTTGTACATCAACTAATTTTTGTCTAAAATCAATTGAAATATTTTCATGCAAACATTCATCTAATAATGTAATATTTCCACATACATCACATACACTAGAAACACATGCATTAAAAAGATAAAATTTCTCATTAGGTGGGTTACAAAATAAACTTGATATAAACTCCTTTATAGTTTGAGGTGGTATATTTATACCACATTCCTGCAACATTTCATTAGTATGCATGGTAGAACGTATAGATAAAAAAATATCATAATGATAACGAAATTGAACATGAGTTTTGCAACAACAGGTGACTCTTTCCTTGTTAATCCTTACATACCACAGTTTAAATTTTTCAAAAGATCTTTGACTAATACTAATAGCTAACACCTTATCATCCACAAATTTTTTATACAATTCAGTTTGAGTCATATCCAAAAGGTGTTTTGGATGTGGATCATGAAATTTTGAACTAACTCTTAATTTAAGAACATCTATGGCATTAGGGGATACTCTTGTATTATTGTGCCAAAATTTTTCAATCAAATTTTTGACTTCACCAGTAAGTTTCATGTCAGACCTTGGGAGTCTGCCACTGAAGGTCCATAAATAGTTTGCTGGATCACTTTCAAAGTTAACTCTTCTCTTTACAACTCTTGTTAAATTTTTATGATGAATATTAAGATATCCACTTATGTTTGAAATAATTCTTTTATCAGTAGTAGTTTTATTTACTAAAGTTGTTATTGCTCGTCATGCCACATTACTATCTTTAGAATGACTTTTCTTTCCAATTGTGTCAAAGGCACTAGAAATAGTTGATACAACTTGTTTTAGAGACTCATCCTTCTTCTTGGATTTCATATAAATGCCTAACTTCTTCATCATTTTTTGCATTTTAGACATTTTAATTAATTGTAACATTAGTTGACATTGAAACCCAAATTTCTTATTATAAAAAAATTGTCTAAACAATCTAGTTGCGTGTGTCCTAATCTGTCTCCATGAAACCAAACCATGTAGATTGTTTAGCACATCACTTTTTATTTGAAATTGTTCATTCATTTCATTATCATTCAAAGGAGTTTCTTTCTCAATTGGTGTTTCTATGTCTACATCCACATTGTTGATTTTGATTTGAATTGGTGTTTGATTTTCACTTTCAATCAGGGTTTGACTTTCAGTTCCTTTATCATTATGATTAACATTACTAATTTGTGGAATTTGATGTGCAATTAAATTTATTACTTTATTTTCAGGAATAAAATTTAGATCATTTATATTGTAACCCACTTCTAGCAAATGATGAACTTCTTTATTAGAATAAGTTACATTTGGCTATGAAGACATACTTGTGTCCAATACTGGATTAGAAGATGCACCTAAATTTTCTTCATCAACCTTTGCATCCATCATGGTGTCTTCATTGTTCTACTCTTTTGAAATAATTTTTGAACTCAATGCTCCAACATTATTTAGTTTTCAAAATTTTTCTCTCCTTTTTCGTTGTCGTTTTGCCTACTCTTTATTTGCTGCAACCTCCTTAGTTGTTAGAACCTTCCTTTGCTTCTTTCTATGTTTCTTTGATTCCATGTTTGGACCAAAATTTGAATTCAAATGATTCTCTTCATGTTAGATCCAAAACAAGATAGAAAAAGAGAATGTTGATATTAATATTTTGTTTGCAATACAAATCATTAAAAAAATGATTGAATACTCGTCAATCATCGAGATCAGGTGCACAGTCCTGTATTTTGGCTGCAACAACTCTTTATAAAATGGGCACCTGTTATTTAAATGAAACAGGCACCCATTTTTAAATCGGGTGCTCATTTCATATTCAACAGTCCAAACCAAAACAAGCACCCATTTTTTGAATTTCACAAAACAAGTGCTCATTTTTTGAATTTAAAAAAATGGGTGTCTGTTTTGTAAAACTATGAGTAGGAACCGTATCCACTGCCTTGGTGTTTGGTTCGGGGTAGGCTTCGTGGGACCAAGCCTATGCTTGGCCTTGCAAAAATATGGCTAAGGCATTACAATATAAAATTTCTACCTTGCATAAATTTTTGTACACCTTCCCGATTGAATTTTTTGACGAAACAAAAATTCATTTTAGTTCTTATTTTACAAATTATAAAAATATAAATTTTATAGTGAGATGAGAAATTTGAATATTTTTACAATATTTATTAAGCCAATGTGGTACCTAAACTTGAAATACTAAGGCTAACTAAAATTTTAATAACTTTTTTAATTTTATGTTTTTTGAAAAATGAGTTATATGATATTAATCTACATAGAATTTCCTTCAAATTAAAAAAAAAATTGAAAACAAGTGAAGTTATCTTCAAATTATGGTGACCATACACCAGAGGTTTAAAAAATGTACTTTATAGTCAATTAAAAATTAATAAAAAAATATTTAATAAAAAAAAGGATAAAATATTCTCATAAATCTTCAGTGCTTTAGGTACCTTTCCCTAGAAGGATTCACAAAAATACATTTATTTGTACTTCAAAAAAGGGTGGCCGTACATGTGTGGTGTGGTCCTGAAACATGCAATTGTTGAGAAAATGGTGTTGTACACCTTACATAATAATGTTTATTATTGTATTATTTCTTTTATTATGTAAATGTTCCACCTAGATGGATGTGCAACATGTAGAGATTCCCATGGAATATTTTTTGTGAGTTGTATTGTAACATTGTGATATTATTGGATGTAACTATTTAATATTGGGGAAATAAAGTAAATAAAAGTACCCAATATTAAATGTGGGTCAATAGGGTTTGGTAGAACATGGTTTATGTAATACCACCTGGTGGTTTTGTGGGAGCTTATTTTTATAAAAGAAACCACAAGGGTAGTTGTTGAGGTAAGATAGGTGGAGAGTGGTTAGCCACAGGTAGCATTTGTGAAAGTTGGAAACATGACATGAGATGTGTGGATTCATGCTTGTTCACATGGATTACTTGGTTGTGGCTAGGGATTTGAAGACTTCCATGGTTGTATTGCAATGGTATTTTTTTAAATAGTACATGGTGATGGATGCTTTTGGAGGCTGAATTTTTTCCCTCATGAGGGTTTCCAAGGATATATCTTGTGTCACATTTTTGGTGGGTACGTTGTCTATTCTCTTGCATGTGGATTTTTAAATATTTTTTTTCTTCAAATCTATAATGGGTTATGTGGAAATGTCATATTGTTGTATGCAAGTTTCCTATCAAGTTGTATCAGAGCTATGGTTGTGGTATTGTAAACCTAGGTTGAATCCATGGAAATGCATGAAAGAATGTTAGAAATAGAAAGATATATGGGTTTTGTAGGTTGTTTATTGCCATACACACTAAGATGTGCACTTCTCTAAGTCTTTTTTTCAAAGGAATCCATGAATGGGAGACCTTGAAAATTGATCTAGAGCTCCCTAGGCATGGAGTGCAAGGAAATTAAGTGTGCTCTCAGCTAGAGCTATTTAAGCCTATGACCTTGCTAGTAAACCATGCAATGGGAAATTCCAAAGAAGACAAGGGAAAGAATGCCAATATCCTCAAGAAATACAAATAGAAATGCAAATGCAAATGCAAATGAAACTATGCTAGAAATGGAAATGCAAGCTATGCTATGAAAGGAAATATGTAAGTATTACAATCCAAGCTAATTAATCTATGTGAGCTAATCTAGAGTATGGAAAAAGAAACTAAGCTAATAAAGCATAAATATGAAGCTAAGCTAAGAATGCAAGAATGAAAGATAAATGTAGAAAGATATCCAAAAGGCTCCAAAGTCTTCAAAAGCTCTAAAGTCTCCAAGAAATCCTGCAGCATAAAGTTAGCATAAAAAGTTGGGGATCTAGAATGAAGAAGAGAGCTCTCCTTTTATAAGAAATGAGAAAGAATGGACCATGGAGATTAAGAGGAAAAATATTTAATCAATAGTGGAGCTTGAAAGAGGAGAAATCCATGTGCACAAGTATCCTCCAATGGGAAAATAAGAGTTGAATTTTGTGTCCATATGAGACAAAAAGTGTTTTTTCCCTTTTTATAAAATAAGAATAATGCTTTATTTGTGCAACTTAGGATAAGAGGAAAAGTGGGGGGCTTTTTATTTATTAAAAGGGGAGGAAATTCATTTTAAATAAATAAAGACTTTAGGATAAGATGGTTAACCCATATAAAATAATTGAATAAATGATAGAACTAGGATTTGATCAAGAATAAGCAATTGATGATTTTAGCAAATGATGCTAGCAAGGGGCTAATAGTCTAGATGACCATTTTTGGGTGATTACATTTTCCCCTCTTTGACTAATGTGTGATCGATCTAGGAACACATTACGTCAAAGAATAGATCAGCCAAGAAAGAAATAGAGATCTGACTCCAAAGAATGAAGTGTAGAGAGATAGCAAATCCTGCATGGTCAGCCTAGTAGTGACAGTACTGAACACTTAGGAAAGAGATGGATAGTATCAGGACTCGAGATGAGAACTAACATGTCAAGCGCAAAGATAGATCAATCAGAGAAAATGGAATGGTCAAGCATATGCTCTAGAGAATAGCCAATAGGATATGATGTGTCTGCCCCCTCAGGATCGAAAGAAAAATTAGGTAGAGGGAAGGAAAAAGTAAGAGCAACATGATCAAATCACTAGAAATCATAATTGAAGATGAAAGATGATAGGATAACCATCAAGCAGTGAAGATATGCCCCAGTCAAGACCTTAGAGAGATGAATTAAATGAATGAAATACTAGAAGAGTGAGAGAGATGAAGATGAAGAAATGAAGATGCCCTAGTGAAGATTGAAGGATCAGGCCTCAAATGGTCAGCCAATTGCATAGAAGAGGGTGAAATGCAATTTTGACGATCAAGGTGAACTCAAATTTTGGTTTTGATCCCGAAATGAAGAGAAAATGATGTGATATGAAAGACAAGAAGCAAAAGACATGATCAGGAAGAAGTGAAAGGTGAGTGCAATTTGACTAAGAAGTCCATGAAAGATGAAAGGAGAGCTCTCTCCATATGTAGGATGCAAACCTAAAAATGCAAGCTACTATGAAAAGTGGTTTACTTGCAAGGTCGCAAAGCTATTAGTCTCTAATATTCATCATCGAGCATTATTGGTAGCATCGTAAGATCATATAATACACACTAGTATAACTATGGGTATATGAATATGATCTATATTAGATGAAATGTGGGAATCCCACCTAGGCACCAAAGACATATAGGTCAAGATGACTAGTGCAGTGAGGTTCCCTAAGTTTGATATAGCAAGATTATACTTGCATCAAGACACAAGGAAGTCAAGATGACTATAAGTATGCAGTTGCAAAAATAGTCAAGGATAATACCTTGTAAATCCTAGAGTCAAGTGAGACAAGTATAAATGCTCATGACAACCAAGATCAACAAAATATACCCACAAGCAGAAAGTAGATAAAACATGTCCTCATGCCCTAGTCTTCTAGCTCAGCATCATCGAAAACTATTAGGGAGAGAACACTCATCAAAGAAATCATCATAGATAGCACACAAAGAAATAAATTCAAGCAAGTCTCAGTGAGTCAAGTGTTTAAGTGCATGTGTGTAGGTCATAGAGTCAAACTTTGAGTATCGCATCTGCTAGTGAGAAATATTGCATCATCTAGACTGCGGGTAGGATATCTGATAAGTGTTAAGAAACACTTGACACTGGGGTAGTGTTGAAAAACATAATTGGGGTGGTGTTGAAAAACACAATTGGGGTGGTGTTGAAAAACACCATTTTCAAGGTGCCTAAGAAACCCAGATGCACAAAGAGACCCAAGATAAGCTAGAACAACGTATGCCCCCTAGACTAAGACAAGAGTCAATTCCAGGCTAGGAGAGGCAAAACAAGAAGTGGAGCGAAGGAGCGCCACACAAGACTGATAGACATAGGTGCAAGGGTCTCAAGTAGTGCCTATTTCTAGGTTTTCACCACTTGATAGATTTTTTCAGGACTTTTTTCAAATTTTTTAAAAAATATTTTTGCTACCAAGGTGCCTGTTTCCAAGTTTTCACCAAGGCACTTTTTCTATTTTTTTTTTTGAATTTTATATTTTTTGATTTTTTTGGTGAGACATCAAAGTGCCTATTGCTAGGTTTTCACTAGGATGCTCATTTTTTCAGGACATTTTATATGCTTTTTAGGATTTTTTCAGCATCATATATGAATTTTTTTATAATTTTTTTAGGATCAATAAAATATATACAAAGAGCTCAAGAACCTTAGGCATAGAACTTCTACAATTGTATAACATTGATAGGCTCAGTAAGCTTTTCTTCCTTTGATGTAGATAACTGATAGGCCCCGGACCCAAATGCTTTTGCTATGATGATAGAAGGCCCCAACTAGTTCGGCCAATAGTAACCAACCCTAAGCAATTTCTGAGCTAACGTAAGATTGGTAGAATATGATCCACATATGCCATCGTGGATTTTAGCTAGCACCTTTTCTGACTCCTCTATTCCTAGATACTTAAGGAGAGTTCCATCTAGACCCTTCTTATATAAGTCACCAGAGATGAGGACAAAGTGTGAGGTATGGTGGAGGAGTTGGTGGTCCTCAGTGCACGATAGATATTTAGGAATAATTTGATCTGGTAGATATGAAAAGATAGTGGCATAGGGGGATGAATCCATAGGGGAAGGGTAGGCAAGATAAGGCATCTTTTCCACCAGGAATGCAAAGTATGATTCTTGTTCTTCCATTTGTAGAATGGATGCCAAAGTAGCCATGGCATCAGCCACCTTATTCTCAGATCTTTGCTTCTTAGTATTAGCTTTAACCAGTAATGCCACATGAGGAGGCATCTTTATGATCTTTTTCTTGATAGGTTTTACCCTTGGAATCTTTTTCTCTAGAAAGAATGCGGAAAATTGTTCATGATTTATATTTTTTTAAGGTGTGGATACCACCACAATGTGGTTTTCGCCATCTGACCATTGTTCATTTCTCTTGATTGTATGGCATAGATGCTTGATATTTGATTCTGTCATATTTTTTGCAAGTTCACTGGTGGAAGAGATAGTAGGTTCAATGGCTATGAAATTTGAATGTATGAAGGAGAGCAGAGTGATAGGTGCAAGAGCATTTATGTGAGGGATGTCATCTCTGGTGATGAGAGAGGTTGAGCCTGTAAGGTCGGCTCCAAAGGTGTCAAGATCTAGATTTGTCATAGAAGGATTAGCACGGTCCACTAAAGCAACATGCAGAACAAACTCGTCAAACCCTACATGAGACTCATCAACTACATCAGGTTGGGCACTATAGGTATGAATCACATCAACATCCATATCTACTATGGAAGATCCATTTGAGAGGGTATCCCATTCATATTCATTGGAATCTGTTGTTGAACTTCTGCTGGGATGTTTGCACCAAGAAGGTTTAGGACATCTAGAAGTAGAGGCACTTGTGCCATTGTTTGTGAGATCTTCTCTTTTTAGTAACCACTCAATATTCCTACATTGTCTAGCTCTGGGATCAAATTCATTATCTCTAGACATAGAAGCTTCAGCTGAATTATTGTTAAGCATAGATTCTCCTTCCCAAAGGAGTGAAGTAGAAGGAAGATCATCTCCCATTTGAGCCATAGTGTGCAGTGGTGACTCATCTTTATCTATGTCTAAATCACTGATCATGGGAGCATTTGTAGAATAGTCAGGGAGGTCATCCTCGGCACCATATCTGAGACCTATTGTATCCTTAGAGGGTCTGCCATTGGTATGACTTAAAGGCTCAACTAGGGCATGCCCATTATCATTTATAGGTCCTTGACCTTGATAGCCCATTTTCTGCAAAAATTTATAACCTTTGCCATAGCACTTAGGGTAAATAGGAGTAGCAATTGTCATACTATACTCTTCTTCTCTATAGATCCACTCTCGAATAGCTTGTTCTTCTCTTTCTACTTCTAGAGGAATAGATAAAGGAACAAAGGTATCAAAGATTGTCGTAGTGGAAGTGGAAGGCTTCATCTTGTTAGAAGGTCTACCATATGATCTAGGAGAAGTAGGCATAACAACAAGAGAGTCTAGTGTGTATTCACCCATACCAATACTCATCATCTTTAATGTTTGTTTAGCCTCAATCAAGGATGCACTAGGATCATCAGAAGGTTTATTGTGAGGAACAAACATCTCAGTAGTAGCAAGAGTATTGATAGCAATAGTATGGTCTCTAGGAATCACAACTTCAGTGCCATTGTATGGAAATTTGATGCACTGATGATAAGTGGAAGGGACAGCTTTCATGTCATGGATCCAAGGACAACCCAGAAGAATGTTATATGCAAGTGGGATGTCCAATACTTGGAACTAAATATCTTTCATGATAGGGCCCACTCAGATAGGCAGCATGACAAGACCTTTGGAAGATCTTTCCACTTCATTGTAAGATTTTATAGTAATCATCTTCTTAGGATCTACAAAAAATTCTGACAATCCCAACTATTGCACCACATGAAAAGAAACAATATTTAACCCTGAACCATTGTCTATCAGGACTCGGTGGACTCGGGTGTGGTAGAATTGAACTTTGATGTGTAGAGAAAGATTATGGGGGTGACTAAGAGATACGTCATCTTCTTTAGAGAAGGAGAGATATCAGGGAGATGAGATATGGTTGACCATAGCCTGGAACTGATTCAGATCAATGTCATTAGGGACATGTGCTGTATGTAGAGCTTCTTCAAGGATTTCTCTGTGTGAAGGGGATAACTGAAGCAACTCAAAAATGGATATCTGGGCTGGTGTCCATTGCAATTGGTGTACAAGATCATAGCTAGACAAGATTGAAGGAGCCGCTGGTTTGGAAGAAGAGGTTTGCTTTGGATCAGGTGTAGTTTTAAGGACAATTTTGGCTTGTCCCCTAGTCATAGCATTTAGTGTCTCACTTCAAGAGGATGAACCATCCAATGTTTGCAAGACCAACTTTGGCTTACCATGATTGTCATTATCATCTTGAGATTTCATCATAAGAACACTCTCGACGGGCTCTACCATGTTGATCACAGGCGCATCACTAGCATATGTATAGTTGATCTTTGCATCATGATTCTTCTTATTTGTTTGAGAAGATTCCCCCTTGTCATGCTTAGGTAGAGGGTCTTTGAAAGCTGTGTGATCAGAATTTTTAACTAAGCCATCTATGAGAATTGTGCTGTTGTCAATGAGATCTTGAATATCATCTTTAAGCTTGAAACAATTGTTCATCTCATGTCCCTTACTTCTATGATAGTGGCAGTAATGATCTTCTCTCCACCAATCAGGCTTAATTGGTGGAGCATAGGGATGATCAAATTTAGGAAGCGTAAGATGTTTGTTGGCAACCAAAGTCTTAAGAATCACATCGTATGGTTCAACCAACTTGGTGTAGACTCGTCGTTGGTATTTATTCTTAGGTTTGTCTACATTCTGAGGCTTAGGAGCACTATGAGCATTAGCAACTTCTTGTTGTTTTTCTATGTAGATAGCATTACAAAGGTTGAAAGTAGGTTCTTTAGCTTTTGGGACATCTACAACCCCATCATTAACAACATACTTGTTTCTATTCCAAGGCTTGTTCTTGTCTTTGTCATTGCCTCTAGTATCTTTATTAATAATAATATCCCCCTTTCTAATGGCCACATCCTCAATCTGATATGCACTTTCAACCATGTCATTGAAAGAGGAGAAGAATTGTTTCGTTAGATCATAATACAGTTCTGGCACAAGAGTATTGACGAAAATGTCAATCTTTTCTCTTTCATCTAGCTGTTGAGGATATCGAGAATACAATGACCTCCAACGTTGTAAGTAAGTGGAAAAAGGATCACCTTGGTTTTTCTTTAGAGCACTAAGATCTATCATGGTGATAGGCTATTGGATGTTGTATGAATAAGGCTGGGTGAAGCACCTAACCAACTCATCAAAAGTTTTAAGAGGTGGTGTCAACTTTGCAAACCATTCTAGAGCTTGTCCTCTTAAAATTCTAGGGAACAATCATAGAAGAAATGTGTCTTCATGAAGGAAGTCACACATGGTCATGGGGGTCACCATTTCCATTATACTTGTCATATTTGGGAACCTCAATATCCCTAGGAAATGGGACCATGTATAGACTCCTGTCAAAAGGAAGGGCACAAATAGATTCTATGAAAGAAACCTTTGGAGGTTCTTTTTCTATTGCAAGTTGAGCAAGACATTGATTAGTTCATTGCAATTCATCCCTAAGGATTTCCAATTTAGTTGGTACTCTTTCTTGAACAATCTATCACACATCATAGCCAGGAGGAAGCTTGTATCCCCTAGAAGTCATGTATTGAAAGTATTGATCTCCATTTCACTCTAAAAGTTTAAGCATCATACGTTGGATGTGTTCAAATCTCATAAGCTCTTCACTAGAAATCTCATCGTTAGCTTCTTCCTCATGCTGAGAGGGAGGAGGTCTATGAGGTGAAGAGGGAGTAGCAAAAGTTCACCTTGGAGGAGATCTTGGTGGCATGTTGTTGCCATAGTTACCCAAAGTACCCAAAGGAGGGGGTCTATATTCATAGCCACTAATCTCAGGTTGTTCTTGAGACATCCCCTTCATAGCCATGTGTCTAGTAGCATCCATTTTGTCTAAACGTGCTTGGTTGTCCTTATGCTCAAAATGTTCTTGCAAATGGTGAAACTTTTCTTGCTCAGTCAAAGTGAGTGAGACACTATCTGTGCTTTTGGAGGTCTTGAAGGTGGAAAAGAGGAAGCCCCCTTTGTACCATGGGGTGACTTTAGAATCCTTGGATTGGTTAGGACTAGAACTATCATTGCTAGTTGGTGCTCATGAGTGTCTTGTGGGTGAAGGTAACTGCATATAGTTGAATGGAGGGTGACTCCCTTGCTTGAATTGAGACCGAGTTGAAACTGGCATGAAAAGGAATGTTGGTTGACTAATAAAATGAGACAAAGTTTTTTAGATATTGAGATAAACAAAGCCAAAGAAGATCACTTGTCAAGATAGAACAATAAAGATGACTTGCCAAAAGTGCTCAAGAACTTAAAGCAATCAATTGACTCAAGCTGAGATATGAGCAAGAAGCTCAATTAACAAGTAGCTAGAGAGGTAACCGTAATGTGACAAGTGATCAAAAGTAGCATTTGGGAAACTCAAATCCAATAGCTTTAACTCATTTTCTTAGTCTAGAATAGACTTAAACATCCAGATAACAGACCAGGGTCAAGTAAGAACAAGAAAAGATACTCAACAAATGAGATTTTCAATTTGGTAGCAATGAGACAACAAAAGGATTCTGGGCGATAGTTTCCAGGAAAATAGGGCGACAAAATATAACCAGGTGATACTTTAGACAGAGACCGGGTAATACTTTCCAGGCAGCGTGGGTGATAGAATCCAGGCAAGCAGGGTGATAAAAAACTAGGAACGAAATATCACATGATAAAACTTGAAATAGTGTGTGATGGTTTTTCAGTGTCGTATGACTCTTGACCAGTGAGCGTGAAAAGTCTCAAATTTTTAAGGTAATTTTGTCAATTTTGCAATCTGATGGGTAATTTGTTGATTTCAAACATAGTAACAACAATATTTAGGCAGTTTTGCTAATAGTAGGGGATGGAACATGTCATCAAACACTTGTGCAAGAGCAAAAGCAACCTTGCCAATACAAACACTTGGGATATCAAAATGAAAACTTCTATGAGCACTACTGCGATGTTTGTATGTTCAAGAACGTTTGCATGGGTACATAACAATGAGAATAGTTCAAGCACTTGCTAGCCTAGAAGGAAAAAGGCTCAATACTTATCAACTTGGCCCACACTTGATGTTCCATTGCCTCACACAAAGTGGTTTCCCACAATAGATGTTGGATTTTTCATGGAGGTGTCAATGACACAACCAAAGGAACATAGATGGTGAGTAATCTTGGGGTGATCTGGGTTAGTGCACTAGGATCAATCCTTGCACCAAGATGTTAAGTGACAAAATAGGGTAGCTTCTATCTATGGTTCTTAGTAAGGGCTTTTGTTCATAGTACCCCTCTTTCTCCTCAAAAAGGACTGGGACCTCGCGGCCACAAGAGTACCTTAAGAATTCTTGCTCAACACTTTCCTCATGGTCACAATCCCATAAGTACTCACATCAAGTGAAGACAAGAACTACATCTACCAAGGTTTTGTGTCCTTGATAGCCTTGAGATTATAGTGGGTTGGAATAGCTCGGTATTAGCTTGTCCCCACTTGGGTCATTCCTCTTGATTACTCAAGAGTAGGCCCACTAAAGGATCCTAATGCTAAACAAAGAGTGGATTGACTTTTGAGTGTCAAGATTTTTGGTTCACCTCAAGGGTGAAGAGCATAATCTCCTAGCTCAAAAATCTCCCCCAAACACACCAAACAAAGAGTTCAATTACCCTCTTGTTTTCAAAGTCTAAAAGTGGGTCAGGATTTCTGGTTCACCACAAGGGTGAAGAGCATAATTTCCTACAACCAAAAGACTCCTACAACAAGATCTTAAGTGCCTAAGAAATGAGACAACTAGTATATGCCACACTCAAAAGAAAAGGAAATAAACAAGAAATTGGTTGTTTTTAGGAATTGGGAAGCCCTGCAAAACACAATTAGTAGCCCTTTTGCCTTTGAAGCTTTGACATGCATTCTTTTGGCAAAATATTTCAAGCAATGAGAGCACCTACAAGCACAACTTGTTAGCTCCACAATGGTTAGCACATCAAAAATAATATAATATGCAAGTAAAATAGCTGATCAAATGGAAAAATATGAAAATGAAATGAACATGGTTGGATTAGGCTCAGAAAGAGCTTTCCAATGATATATCACTCTTCAATTTTTGATACCATATGCAAAAATTTCTCAAAAATGGGTGCCAGTACTGAAATGATATGTAAGATAATTAAATCAATCATTATGTTGTCATTGATGTCAACTAGTTTTGATAGTACTTATCATGATAGTTGCAAACATCTAAACATCTGTAAAGAGGAGAGAAAAGATGAAGAACTGAGATATCTACATAGAGGAATATGGATATGACAGACGAGGATAAGGAATACTTTTGGTAGCTTATTGATGAGTCTATGACTTCATATGGTTGGCTTGATTATGTTGCATTAATCTATTATGAAGTTGGAAGCAAAACTTAACAAAGCAATGTGGTCAGTAAATGAAGCACTTTAGTATACATCGAGATAGTGTAGTGTATACGGAGTGATAGTATTAATCAGGCTTGTGTTCGCCGACACATTTCTTCGTTAACTGAGTATGGATGAAAGCATTTAATATTTAAGTTTAGCCAATAGAAATTGATGAGCTGTAAAGTGTTATGATTTCAAGATCGAGGATAAAGTTTGTTACAAGATCCATGGATGAAAAAATTCAAAGAAGATCTAAGGGATGGAATTGAAACATGTTACTGACACAACCACCAAAGAAAATTTAAGAGGCAAAATCAATGAAGAAGATTAAGCGACAAAATTTGATGGTTGATATGAAAATGGTTTATCTATCTATATAAGAGATATGAGTTTCTTTAGTGAAACATGCCTAAAGATAGAAGACTATAGAGATTTCGCGTGAATACAGTTTCATGTATGCCTGATCAAACTGGTTGAAGGAGAACCGAACTGCAGAACAACACCAAGCATCTGAGAGCTATTACTAAGGGATAGTAAGTTAATGAATGTTGAGGAAGTGAATTGATATATTGATCAGAGGATTTGTATGGGCTTAGAATAGATTTGAACATCTGCAATTTGAGTTGTATTGTAATCAGATCAATTACTATTTTAGTTTAAGCATTGATATAGAAAAATCTCTTAACCGAGTGGACTTAACCGTCTTATGATATAACCCATGTCATTCAATGAATGTACTTTGTTATCCTATCGACCCCATAGTGAATCCTGGTTGAACAATAATTGTTAGTCTTAAATCCTCTAACAAGGTCACACCTAATAGTGTGTTTGTAACCTTTAACAGGGTTGGCTCTTCACTGTGCTCACTTCAGAAGAGTGAAAAGTATTTTGGGTTACCGGTCCTAGGTGGTTTTTCCCTTAACAGGGTTTCCACGTTAAATATTTGTGTTATGTGTTTATGTGATGATTGATTTCTTGTCATACTTTACATATTGCATATTTTATTTTGGTCAGTAATCACTATGAGTAATTAACTGGTAATCAGTAAAGGCACATATAGTTTAGTATTTTATATTACCGAGCTACAAAAATTTGTTGAATTTGTTTAAAATGATACATTTTGTAATTGGGACTATTGGATAACTGATCTAACTGATTCACCCCCCTCTCAGTTATTCTAATAGGTGGTTATCTTCATGGTATGTGGAGATGGTGAAATCTTGAGGACTCATGGGGTCCTAGGTAGAGGTGTGGTTTATGCTTTCATTTGACATGTTATCCTTAGTTTTAGGATGGTTACATTATTATGTCATGGTATACTCTTGATACACATTTATAGTTTTAGCATGTTATGGTATGTTCATATGGAGCATGGTATCTCTTTGGTTGAGATGGTTTAGATCATGGTTGTCATGTTTATGATCCCGATTCCTAGGTTAGATTTGTGACATTGATCTTGGTTTAGTTTCTTGGTATTGAGTACATTGATCATTTTATGGATACTTCATTATATTTCTATGTTGCATTTGGAGTTGGCATGGATTGATTGGTTACATGTGATCATGGATACTTAGAGACAGAGGTGATTCTATTTTTCTCTTGGGATTAGAGATGTATGTGTTGGGATGGTTGATGGTTTTAGCAGGAAGACTGAGGAGCATTCACGTGATATGGACTTGAGAGGAGTGTGTTCTTAGATAAGTCTTGGTTGGAGACTTGGACATATTGATGAGCATTCTCATTCCTACTCTTGGTCTACTCAATGGTTTATTACTTGAGAGGTATAGACCTTTGTTTCTTCTTAGGTGCTTTATGTTTACACTTATCTTTCATGGATATGGATCTTGAGCTATGGTGTGAGTTATTTATAGAGGGTTCATTTGAGAGATAGTTTTGGCATTGGTTATCTCCTTGTGTACATGTTGTTATTATGATATCATCATGGTTGAGTTTAGGAGATGGTTTTATTGGGCATGTTCCTTGGATTAGGAATGGTTATGAGTTTGACCTTCTTGTGAGAGGCTTACATCCATGATTGGTTATATGATATGCTTTGGGTGTTTTTGTGGCTTCTTCTTTGGGGTTTTTATGGAGGAGATCTTACTTGGCATAGTTGGCATCTAGAGGTGTGTGTAGAAGGACATGATACAAGTTATGATTTGCATGGTATCTTTGGTATTGGTTATCTTTCTAGATGTTTGGTTTCATTTACATTGGTTTGAGATTGGTTGGAGTTTGTGATTACTGGTTTGTGTTTCATGTAAGAGATGACATGGTTATTCCTTTATCTCTTTGCTTTGTTGGTTTTGGAGGACCTAAGAGAGTGTTGGAGACTTGTTGTGAGAGTTGTTCTTGCAAGAAATTGGTTTATATGTTGCATATTGTTGCAGATGTCCTTTGATACTACTTGGATTCACTTCTTTGAGATGTTGCAAGTGGATTTTTTTTTCAGATTTAACGTTACTTTTGCAGTGGGAGATTCTTGGTTTGTGTGTGGTAGGTATTTCTCTTAAGGCTTGTGGTTGTAGGTTACAAGTTGGATATGTTGTTTTAGGATTCACTTTGTATACCTTAGAGGTATGGATAGTTGAATGGGTTAGCACTTGAGTGGGTGTTATTCTAGCTATGGTTTTGGCAGCTATGGATACATGTGATTACCTTTGGACTAAGTGTTTATGCTTGGGATATCAGTTGGTATAGAATTTATGTTTCTTATGTGGCAGGTTGAGTGGATTTCTCTTTTGATGGATTCTATGTATGTCATGTGACTTTGGAATCATAGGAGGTGGGATCATTCATGTACAAAATGGTGGATACTTTAATTTGTTGCGGGTACCTGGATGGATCACGTGGTGTACTTTGGTTCATGATGGTGTATGTGCTACTAGGGATTGTTCCCTTGTTCATTTATGTGTCTACGTATTGACCCTTAAGCAATATATACAAGTGGGAGATTGTTGAGAAAATGGTGTTGTACACCTTGCATAATAATTTTTATTATTTTATTATTTTTTTTATTATTTAAATGTTGCACCTAGATGGACATGTAACATGTAGAGATTCCCATGGAATATTTTTTGTGAGTTGTATTGTAACACTGTGATATTATTGGATGTAATTATTTAATATTGGGGAAACAAAGTAAATAAAAGTACCCAATATTAAATGTGGATCAATAGGGTTTGGTAGCACCTGGTTTTTTTATATGGTTCATGTAATACCCCTCGGTGGTTTTGTGGGAGCTTGTTTCTATAAAAGAAACCACAAGGGTAGTTGTTGAGGTGAGACAAGTGGAGACAGGTTAGCCAAAGGTATCATTTGTGAAGGTTGGAAGCATGCCATGGGATCTGTGGATTCATGCTTGTTCACATGGATTGCTTGGTTGTGGCTAGGGCTTTGAAGGCTTCCATGGTTGTATTGCAATGGTTTTTTGATGAATAATACATGGTGATGGATACTTTTGGAGGCTGGGTTTTTTCCCTCATTAGGGTTTCCTAGGATATATCTTATGTCACATTTTTGTGGGTATGTTGTCTATTCTCTTGCATGTGGATTTATAAGTGTTAATTTGCTTCAGATCTATAATGGGTTATGTAGAAATGTCATATTGTTGTATGTAAGTTTCCTATTAGCATTTTGAAAAAGTGTTTTTTAAACATGCCTACTAAAATTCAATTTATACCATGTTGGTATTGAAATAAATTACATATTTGAAAAGTACACTCCAAACACTAAATTTTATATTCATGAAGTTTTACGAGATTCAATCTTTAAGTGCCTCAAATTTCAACATCAATTGACATAAATTTTGAAAAATAGGGAAAACACTTCCACTTTTTGCCCAAAAGTGGGACTCAACTTCTTGTAGCGACCCTGACAATTTTTTGTATGTATTTCAAGATTGATCATGATAATCTTATGATTGTTGAATATTTTTTGATGATATTATCTTTGGAGAGAATGATAAGTTGAGTAAAGAGTTTCCAGTGAAATAAAAAATGATGTTGAGATGTCTATGATTGGAGAAATGAAATTCTTTTTAGGATCACAAATCACATAGTCAGATAATGGAATATTTATATCTCAGCCCAAGTATTTGAAAGAGCTATTGAATAAATTTAGTTATGGAATATTCAAATCCATTTGGTACTCCTATGGTGAATGAATGCAAATTGACAAAGGATGATGCTTCTCCTAAATCAAATCAGACTAGATACATATCTATGATAAGTCGATTGTTGTTTTTGGCTTGGACTAGACCTAATATTATGAGTGATTTATGTATTGTTGCTATATTTTAAGAAGATCCTAATGAATCTCATGTTGTTAAAAGAATATTTAGATATTTGAAAGGGACAATTGATTATAGATTATAGTATTCTAAAGATGATGATTTTACTTTGAGTGATTTTTTTGATGTTGATTGGGTAGGTAATGTAGATGATAGAAAGAGTACTAGTGGTGGTGCACTTTTATTGGGAAAGAGATTGGTTTCTTAGTTCAGGAAAAAACAAAATTGTATTTCACAATATACTACAGAGGAAAAATATGTTGATGCTGCAATTAATTATACTCAAGTGGTATGGATGAAACATATGTTAAAAAATATTAAGGTAGAGTGTGATAAACCTATTGCTATCTACTATGACAAATCAAGTGATATTAACATTTCTAAGAATCTAGTGCTACATTCAAAGAAAAAGCATATATCTACCAAGTTTAACTTTTTGAGAGAGATGGTTAATGTGAAAGAAGTCATATTGGAGTATGTGCCTACTAAGGAAAAAATTGTAATATTTTCATGAAGCCTTTGCCTAAGGACACTTTTGAGTATCTTAGAGGTATGCTATTGGTTTTTACCCCTCTTGATAAGATCTAAGGTGCATTGGTTTGCATCAGTACAGTGTATTTCACCAATATATCTTTTATCTGGATTGATGTTTGGTGGCTACTCCTTAGGTGGAGTAGTTAGTATTGTGAGTTATTTGTTCAAATTTAAGGAGAGAGATTCAATTTTTATGGTGCAAATATGTGCCTTTGGAATCTTTGTCAAAGGGGGATAAGAGATTCATATGAAAGATCAAGGGTGAGAAAGTTCTAGTAAGAGGAGATTGTTGGAAGAGTTGTGTGAGATTTAATTTTCTTTGACATTGATTATTTTTCACATCATATGTTGCCATCGATGATAAAGGGGGAGTTTATTGGAATAATGTGAAAATATGTGTTAATGAGATATGTTGTCACATATTTGAGAGGTGTGTTGTAAAATCTATCAACATACTTCTATGTATGTGATAATGTTACAGTAAACTCACTAAACGATTGTGGAAGTTCGTTGGTTCAGTGTAGCTTGTATTTTGAAGATTAGAGTTTGTGGTTGGTATAAATGTATTGTGGGATATCTTTAGTTGACTCAATTGAACTTTTAGAGGTTCAAATATATATATTTGAGTGTTTTATGGGTTTTTGTGTCGAGACTGGTACTTTCAATTATTCAGAGGTGACAACGTGACAATATTTTGATCCATAGTTCTCTGCATTGCAATATTTTCCTTAATGGATCTGGTTAGAATATTTGGGACATTTATGTGTTCCCTCAACTCAATTGGTTCATGATTTGAAGACCTGCCAGTAATTTTTCTTGAGTGACAATGGTTACTGCTGGTGTTCAGAGGTTCGATATGATGTTGTTGATGATTCTAGTAATTTGAGTTGATGTGGATGTTATTGTATGCTATTTTATGATGCTTTTGGCTGTTTCTAAATTATTCTCCTATTTTTTGGGTAAAAGCACAATAAGCTGTCACCCTTTTACAAAGGAAGAGGCTAACAACACAAAAACTAAAAAACTTCAAGGGTATAAAAGTCACATTTCTGTTGAGAATTTGAAGATGATGTAAACTAATGAAATGTGTAAAATACGATTAATTTTATGCCTATAATTTTTAAAAATTAATTTGAGCAAAAATTAATATATATTTTTTAATTTTTTAGGTCTATTTTTCATATCCTGAATATACTACAAATAAGGGAGTTCACTTCCCGTCAAATCATTATAAGTAAAACATTTTTTTCCCCCCAATTTCAGAATATGTTTTAGATGACATATATATCTAGTGTAGGAAAAAAAGAAGAAGTTTTTTTGAGCTATAGTTTACCCGTTATAAGTATTGAAAGTCGACCTTACTTGAAATCAATAGTTTTTGTCTCCCGTCACTTTTACCCTATCAAAAATATACCAAAAACCAAATAAATTATATATTCTTGAAGAGGACCCTCTCCTCTAGTGCCGTATATAATTTCTAAATTTTTTTGAATTGATTTAGTATTTTTCTATATTTTCTGAATCAACATCTTCTCAAAGTTTAATATACCTACATGTAGTTTTTAGCAAATTTGTTTAACATTTTGTAGATGAAACAATATAAAATTTATATGTCCAGAATCATACTTCCAAGATCTAGAAAAGGGTACTTTTAGTTTTTTAACATTTTCTATTTTGGTCTAAGAAAGGAACAACAGAAGTGAAAATTCTAGTTTTTTTGTGTTTTTGGTGGTTTGGCTGCCAACATGGCATGCCACCTAAGTAGACTCGGCCGAGTTCGACTGGGCCGAGTCTGACTCGACCGAGTCCCCCTAGGGGTTGGCCCCACTCAGATAGCCTAATAGTGTGCAAATGAGTGGTTTATCATTTTTTTAATATTAAAAATATTGTTTAGACTCGGCCGAGTACCACTCGGCCCAGTCTAATGGGCCACGTAGATGCCATTCGGCACTGCGTGGTGCCTACATGTATTCAGTCATGTTGGACTCGGCCAAGTCTGACTCGATCGAGTTTAACTGGGCTGAGTGATTTGAGTTAGCTTAAAAGGTGACACTCGATTGTGCTTTTACCCTTTTTTTCTAGGTCACATTGATTGTGGTGCTCACATTTGGTGATTTTTGGTTGGTGAGTTGATGTTCTTCATGTTCTTGGCTGACTTGGTGTTGTAGTGTGTTGTAGATGATTGAGACATAATTATTGGATGCTTAGTGTATTAGATGATGATAATGTTGAACCATGTTATGTCTTAGATGATATTCATTGGTTCCCATTTAAAATTTTTAACTAAGAGGTTATATTATTTATATTTAGGTGGTGATAGTTTAGCTGACCTTATTTATTTTTTCTCAAGGTTGATGATTTATATAAATGTAATTGTATTCTTGTGTGAATCATGTGCAAGAGTGTGTGGACGAGTAAATGAGACATAGATGTGTGAATATTGATTATATCTTTTGAAGGCAAAGATCTAGTGTGGAGAGGAACATTATATATGTACTTCAGTAGATTTGATCTAGGCATGTTGAAGATGCTATTATCTAGTTCATGATTTGTGGATTATTCTCCATATGTATTTGTAAGATAGTGGACCTTCTCAGGGTAGTAAGCCTTTTTTTATTTGAGTAGTGAGCTCTAGGAAGCATGCTTGAATGCATGTGCATTCCTATCGTAATACTCCTAACAGGGTATAGTTATTTTTACATAGTACATCATCTTAAGGGTTCATCCCCACCGTGGTTTTTCCCTTGACCAAGTTTCTACACAAAAAATTCTTGGTGTTATGTGTTCTTTATGTGTTGTGAATTTGTGCTTAATTATTCATTTATCAAATCTAAAGTTAAGGTTAAAGCTTTGTTTAATTTGTGGAGTTTTAGACACAAATGATCACCCCCTCTTAGTTGTGTGTTTCCATATTTCTATCAGCTTCTTGGTTGAGAGATTTGTAACCCTACCTTTTTGTAGCCTTCTAGGAGTAAGCCTATACCTATAGGGAAGGATGTAGTGCTTCCTTTGGTTGCATTCTATTCCATGATTTGTTTTTTTAGATACACTCTTATGTTTATTCTATGATTATTTGCATGATGAGATATATTGATGATAATACGTTATTTTGGTTGCTAGTATCTTAGTTGTGTTATATGATTAGATTATGTTGTTTGTTATAGTTTGATCATATTTGCATGATGATTCTATTTTATGTGACGATATTCTTTATGATGATATTTGGTGTATTTTTTATTCGAGACTATGGATTATGTTATCAGGATGATGTTATTGGTTTCCTATTATATTTTTCCTTATATGTTGTTGGATTTTCCAATTGTTTCAACCTTCATTGATATATGCTCATATTACTATAAATGATTATTTTAATGATTTATATTTTAATAAAATGTTTAATTTAAATATAATGTTTATTTAAATAATATTTACATTGAGGAGTAGAAAATGGGATGACCAGTGCTATGACATTATTTATGTCTACTCATGTCACTATAGCATCATTGTTCAATTAGGAATTTTATTATTATTATATGTGCTTCAACTATTTATACTTTGAGAAACTACACTTGATGTTTGCGTGTTTCATTAAATAGGTAATAGACACCATTCTACCTAAGCTATAGGATTTGAGTTTGTCTTTATCCCAATAGTGGAACAGAAGATAGTTAAATATCGACATTTCATGTTTGAGCCAATATCATCCTTGTATGGATGGTGTATCTGTAATTATTATATTATCCCTTTGGTACATGTTGGTAAATCCAAGTTTCATATGCATTTGTGATAGACTAGTGATGTGTTTATGCATTGAGAGTTCCCATAGCTATCATAAATGAGATTTAATCAAATTTTGATTTATTTGGTTTTGGGAATTTAATTTTAAATTGCTAGCTAATTTATCATAGTTGAATTCTATTTAATTAGAATTTTTAGAATTTACTTTATAAGTCTTTGGTTTTTCTAAAATTACTTGAGTGACTTATTTTAAAAGCCTCTTTTTGAAAAGTACCTTTTAAATTTGGAAAAAGGAGATCTTTTCCCTAACTTTTCACTTTTTCTTTTGGGTGAATTGAGAATTTTATCCAAATTGATTTGGAGAAATTTGATTAATTGCTTGTTGGGTTTGATCTAGTTATCGCATCCTTGTGGTTAGTAGCTAGTTGGATTCATGCCGCGATTCCACATCTTCTTGTAGAGCCATTTGCGTTCTCATGGTTTCCCCCTTTGTGTGAGGTAGGGTATTTAATATCATTCATTTTTCTTTATCTTTTTGAATGAAATAAAATGAAATAGGATTGTGGGTTGAAAATTAGTATTCCCCCATATATTTGTATCATTTCATTACCTGATTGGGTTTGTCTAAGCATAGTATATTTTTAGAATTTGGGATTTGGGGTTTTAGTAATGTTATGATGCCCATTTTTCCATGTGTGCTTGAAATAGGAATTTATTGGAAAAGTGTGTTGTTGGATTCCTAAGGTCAAAAGGGTTTTCTTCTTTTCACTTTGCTTGAAGTTTAATTTTTGGGAGTTTTTGAGCTTGCCTCATTTTGCATGCTATCTAGATGTTTTATGATGCCATGTTTAGCATGATTGAACTATTGGATCTTGTAGTACTACAAAATTATACTAGTATTGTGGAATCATAATAGATTGAGGATATTCCAGATATTGATATCGCAATCCAAATTGCCCTTTTAATGTTAAAATGTTGATTATCACACCTTTACCACCTTAAGATATGAGAAGTAGGCAATGATAATACAAGAACACATGAACTAAACTGCATTCTTCATTAACTTTTAAAATTATACAATTCCAAATTCCTTTTTGTACAGTGTTAACATGAAATTTATTCAAAATATCTCTAAGTACTTCTCCATAGTTTTACCTCTGTAAGAGTCCCCCTTTACAATAGAAAATGACCTCATATTTATAGGATTTTCTTGATAACTAACTTGTAACTACTTCATAAATAAATTTTCTTTCTTGGGTTAGAAACTACTTCCCTCTCGCACAAAAAGAGTTTGGTTGAAAACCTCTCAGTTTTTGCATAAGAAGTGTCAATTCTCTAACTTTAATTACAATAAGTGACACAAAGTAATTTTTCCAAATGGATAAATTAAAACATGCAAAATTCCAATTAGGGTTTTGGTGAGGTTCTTATCTATCTTCATTTGCTTCTTTTCTTCTTGTCATGGCTTCACCATCTAGCTAGCCGAGAACACAAAATACATGTCATGAGTTTTGTTAGTGTTTAAAACTATAGATGATCAAAACTAATCACAAAATTCTAATGCTTAACTCTTGTAGTCCCAATAGATGCATATATCAACAATAAACACTAAGGTATTAAGGATTTGGATCCTTCTTCAGTTTGAGCTTCAGGCTCAGGTGGGTATACCTATTAGATTCAATTCTCCAAAGAATCATAATAGTTGTCTGTATGCTTGACACATAAAAGAACATTTACTTTATTTAAAAAAACTTAAAATAGATTGTTATTCATTTGATTTATGGTAAAAAAATTCAACTTAAGAAATTACTAGTGCCAAATCCTAGGGCATCAGAGTCAACTAAAACACACATCTACAGAAAACCCTCAAATCAAATAACCCAAAACCCAGATAAAATGCCTTACAAATTATCCTCTCATTTATATATACTGTCATCAGATTCTTGCATAGATTATGTATTCTTTGAGACCTCACTTAAGATTTACCATTCCCTTGAAAGAAACTTAAGATTAACCCCATTATCTACCTTGTAGATGATGTATCAAAAATGCCTTACAAATTTAACACATAAAGAAATCCAAATTCACACATGAAGACAACAAAACATATACAAGGAATTTTAGTATATTTTTATTGATAAATCTTCTATATCAGTACATTTAGAGACTAAGATTTTTTAGAATTAAAACACCAATGCAAAAAATCCTATTACAATAAGTGTTTCACCACCCTTTAATAAAATAGGAGACTTCCTATATATACACTATCCATCTTGGAGTCCTCAAGAAACGGATGTAACAAGATTCATATGGTTTAGTGATAGTGACTTGCACTAGAATACAAAACATATTTTAAACTGAACAGAAAAAGGGAAATGGCACCAGAAAACTATTTCTTCTCATAGTGAATCCCTTCAAGTGGCACCTTTTTCTGTTGATATTCAAAGTAACTACTAAAGGTTTTTCTGTGAATGATGATCACCTATTCTAGCTAACCTACATCATCCTCTTCAAAATAGTTACTTTCCCTATGCTCAAAGATTAGGTGCCATGTTTGAATTCACTCATCTTCCATTTCCTCTATATCAACAATAACTAGCTTCTTCTTCTTTGGCTTGGTGCTTTTGTCACAAGCTACAACTTCTTCCTCTGAAGGCCATGTGTACTCTTTCAAGGTTTGCAATAACTTAACCTATTTGTCCCATCTTGAGTCAGTAATGGATTTTGTGTCAACAATAAATCTGGTGCACTCATTTTTAGTTTTAAACATGTCATCCAGAATTTTGTTGAACCTATCAATGTATAAGGAACCATCATCATTCAAAAAGGCCTCCTACCTAGTCACCAACTGACCCATGGATGAATTCCATTCCTCAAATCCTATGATATTACCATAATCTTTGCAAATTAGAGGGAGGTACTTGCTAAAATCCAGACCAAACATGTCCATTTTGGCCCTTACTTGATTGGCCTTTCCTTTGAAGGATCCCCAAGTGGTACCAATTTGTTCTATCTTCTCTCCCACCTCAGCAACTGACTCTGGAATATTTGTCTTATGTGGTTGTAGTAGCTCAAGTTTTTCAAAGAGGGCCCCTGTAGTAGACCAAATGTTGAAAAGTGGTTCTAAAGTTGTCATAGCATCTTTGATATTGTCATTTGTTTTCTGTAACATAGAGTATGAATTATGGAATGAGTCCATTTTCACTTTTATCACCTCATACCTATGTTGTATGATATCAGAACGTTCCTTGAGGGATACATATAACTTGTTCTTCTCTGATTCTTCTGCTGTATCAACATGAACATATGCCACTGATTTCACTGTAGCCTCAATCTGTAGGACTGGAGGAGGAGCTTCCTTAGAGACCTCTTCAAGCTTAGCCTTTGCTTCTACAAGCTCATCCTCTAATGCTTTTATTTTCATTATTCCTTTGTCTCTATCCTTTTCTAGACCAATAGCATCATTAAATAACTTGCCATACCTATTTGACAATTGGACAATTTTGGCTTCATTTAGGTGGGAAAAATGTGTCACTACCTTAGACACTTCAAGATCACTGGTGTTTTACACAGTCTAGATGATCTTGTCCCCCTCCATTTTCTCCTCTATCTAACTAGGGAAGGCTTCTGAGTTCTTGGTGCAAGGGACCACATTGCTAAAGCCTTATATTTGGGGTTATACCCATATCCTTTGATCATATCACCAACTTGGGTCTCATATGATGTATTTCCCTCAGGTTCCTTCTAATATGATCAATAATGAAGGCTGATGTTAGATCCCATCCTGAAACTAAGAGCATCCCACTAGACTTAACTAGTTTCCTAGCATCCTCTACAGAGATATCTTGTGATTCTGGATCATAGGTAGCTAAGGCTTTTAGTGCCTCATCATCTGGATCAGTGCCCTTAGTCACTATTCTAGCAATCTCCCATTACTTCCTCCATATTAGGAAATTCTTAAATTCTTCACTCTTGATGAATTGATCATTAATGACCAGCTCTTCCTGGTATATTTCCTTTTCATCTTTTCCAAGAGGCAAGGGTAACTCCACTTCTTCCTGTGTGGCCACTTTCTTTACCTCTCTAATAGTCTTTCACATATGGTGATAGTAGGATCTATCACCAGGCACTAAAGCTACAATCCTATCAGCTTCCTTCTTTTATTTCTTCTCTTTTAAGGGCTCACCTTACTCTAGTCTTTGTTTTTTTTGAGGAGGTTCAGTTACATCCTTTTCCTTAGGGGCATCTTGACTTAAGTCAACCATAGGAGGCTCTTCTACTTGAGGTGAGCTATATCCTTCCTGTGAATCATCAATGTATTCTTCATAATTAGAGGAAGAATAGTCCTTTTTACCTCTTGTTTTTCTTCAAGATGAGCCTCTAATTGGTTGGAGAGATTATCATACATCTCCACCATTCTATCAATTCTTTTCAAATATGGGAGGTTAGGGAAAAATCCTCCAAAGGAAACTCCAGCCTTTCTTAGTTGAGCTTCCAAATTCAACAAGTCATAGAATTTGGTAATTTTCATTCTTATTTCATCCTCATCCAAAATATTTCTTGTCACATCTTCTTCATCACACCCCTCATGTTCTTTGATAGTACCAATGTTGGGGATTAGTGTCTTTCTGGCACTCTTGATGGTGCAAGAGCACCTAGGTTCTTGGCCAACCTAGCTCCTAGACAACTAGTTTTGGCTTGTAGTGACCTTGGCCAAGTCACTATCCTTTAAGGACTTATGGTTTTGTGTCTTATTTAGTGAGTTTGTTTGAGATCCAATAAGGTTCTTAGGTAGTTGAATCAAAGTCCTAGTGATGGTCTCATTCAACTAGGTGAAGACCCAAGGGATATGGCTTGTATGCCATTGGATGTTGTGAATTAGTCAAAGGTATGTTTTGAATATGAAAAGGATTTAAATGAGTGAAATAAAGTGGATAATGTGTCTTATAAGTCTTAGGATAGGCTAGAGAGTCTCTTTAGACCTCATGGCTCAACTTTGACAAAGTTGTCAAGCAAAATGTAAAAGTTGTCATGACAACTTTGAAAATTGTCATGACAATGATTTGTCTTAAGCCTGTTTGAGAATGAGAGTTAGTTATAGGTCTAAAATTTACCAAGCTCAGTTAAATAAACCTATATATGGCTTGTTTTTATGGAGACCTAAGGTTGGACATTATTTTTTGTGAGTACTTTTTTAGATTTTCATGACTATTGTGACTGTACCTGTGTGGATTTCAATAGAGAGGTTGGTCATCCTAAATCATGGATTGAACTAGAGAAAATAATTTTCATGTATTGATTTTCTATGTTTTGAGCATTATATTAGAGCTTTGTTTTAGTTTATTAGTTTTCTTTTAAGCATTAAAACTTAAATCCTCCTCTGAGACTAGCTTGCTGGATTGTTCAGAGTGGAGGCATTAAAAATGACTCTAACTTAGGATTCTATGGTTGGTTTTGCATGACCACCTAGAATATGTTAGAGCACTATAAATATTATGTAAATATGTATTTTTATGCTTTAGGTTGTAGGGGAAATATTTTTAAGAGAAAGCCCTAGGTGAGCCAGAGCTAGCCCGGTGAGGGAACTTGCTTTGATCCAGCAAATGGAAGAGAGCTCGGGGATTGGAAAAGCCAATCCAACTCTAGAAAAGTGTTTTATGATGATCAAAGACTCTATCCTATGAAGTTGAGATCTTGATAAATTTGGAAAGGGGTAGAAATATCAAACCCTCACTGAAAAACTAGTGAGGCCTAATTAGGCCTAAAAATAAGGCTTAAAGATAGGAAAGGGCTGTACGGACAGATTGAAGACATAAGGGTTTTGGAATCCTTTGTATCTTTGAAAATGGTATCAAGATATATGATCTTTTTTACCACTTGTGTGGATAGTTGAAGAGTTAAGCTCAAATTTGTGTGTTGGAAGACCTACAAGGGCCTAGTAGCTTTTTGGTCTAAGATTTGAAGATCAACTTGTAGGAGGAAGTTGCTACATGGTGGAACACCCTAGATTGAGTCAAAATAAGAAAAATTGAGTCCTCTCTCATGTCTATTACCTGGAATCAAGAATTGGAGTGAAGGGATGAATTCCTTAGTTGAACTCATATGAAGATTTGTGGGAACAAGAGTGAGTTAAAACCCTTGGTAGTGAGATCTTGTGGAGCAGAGGAGATTAGATAGAATCCCTTAGTGTGAAGGGTCTAAAGAACCCCAAGTTAGGTCAAGAGAAGGCCTAAGTAAGTCCTAGGGGAAGTAGGGCTAGTTTGAATAATATCTCCCTATCAAATTGGTATCAGAGCCATTGAAAGGCTTGGGTAAAGGTGTATGTTAGAAAGAAGTGAATCCATTGGAGATAACACAATGGTGACCAATGCTGAATTGGCCAGAGAAGTAGTTGAGAAAAAAGAAAGAAACATGATCCTAGAGGAGACTATGGAATCTTTTAAAGACAAGCTTGATGAAGTGGTAGTGACTGCTGGTAGAATGCAAGAGAAGATGGCAGTTGAAGATAAGAAAGGTAAAGCCTTAGCTGATGAAGACTATGTACCTAAACCTGATCCACCTATCCAAGAAGAACCTTTCCTAAAATTCATTAAGGCTTTGGGAGGAAAAGCATTAGAAGGGATACCCCTATTCACCAACAAGATGGATTCAAAGTTGATGATGGAGTGGATTGAAGGGATGGAGAATCACTTTGAATGTGAAGGTGTCTCAGAGGCACAAAGAGTGAAGGTAGCCAAATCAAGGCTAAGGGGATGAGCTCTAACATGGTGGAAGTTCCTTCAAGAAGAGAGGGAAATAGAAGGGAAAAGACCCATTGCAAATTGGAGAGCTATGGTCATCAAGATTAAGGAGAACTATCTTCTAGAGGATCATGAGATCCAAATGCATAAGAAGAGGAAAAATCTCAGGAAAAAAGAGATGGATGTTGCTTCATATACCGAGGAGTTTCAAAAACTCTATTTGAGGTCCAAGGTTCAAGAAGAAGAGAGTATCTGGGTTGCTAGATACTTGGGAGGATTAAGATGGAGTATCAAAGAAGAGATTAGTCTTTGGACTCCTACTACTATCCATAAGTGATTTCAATTGGCACTAAAGGTAGAAGAAAAGAATAAGAAGAAGCAAGACTCTAACTCAAATAGAAGAGGTAGAGGGAGATAGTCTAGAGGACATAGAGGTGGCTATGGTGGTAGGAGTAATGAACCTAGAAATTAGGGAAAATCTAAGATGGTTGAACAAATCAATGAACCAAGTGCAAGAGGGAATTATGGTAGAGGTAGAGGATTCCAAAGTGGTAGAGGAAGGTCAAGTGGATTTAGCAGGGGATCACACTTTGCAAGCATGAAGTGTTATAATTGTGGACAACTAGGCCATCCTACCTATAGGTGTCCTGATAAGGCTTCTAGCTCTCAAGGAGAGAAGAAGATAGCATATGCTCAAGAGAAAGAAAGTAGTGTGAGGTCACCTAAAGTGAACTTGGATTCAGAACATAGAGAGAACCTCATGTTTAGGAGAGTTCTACTCAAGGACCCTATCAAAGAAGAACCAAAGCATAGGAGGGATCTTTTTAGGATCAAATATAAGATCCTTGTCAAAGTTTGAAAAGTTATCATTGATTTAGGCTCAACTGATAACATCATATCAGAGGAAGTAGTCCAAAAAATCAAGCTTGAAAGGATAACTCACACTCATCCTTATAAGGTGACTTGGCTAAATAAGGGGCAAAATGTTCTAGTGAATGAACAAGCATGGGTAGAATTCATGATATGTGGCTACCAAGACAAGATGCTTTGTGACATCCTACCAATAGATGCTTGCCATTTTATACTAGGAAGGCCATGGAAATATGACCGGGATGTTGTTTACCATGGAAAGAGAAATGTGTATAACTTTAAGAAAGATGGAGTGACTTATAAAATTTAGTTACATGTGGAGGATGGAGCTGCAAGTTCAGTTGATCCTAATGTGCTCTTGATGAGTGGGAAGGAGTTCTTTCATGAACTCAAGGAGGAAGAAGGAGTAGGACTAGCCATAGTCTTGAAACCTAAGGAGGAGACCAAGGTTCTACACTATACATTGCCTAAAGAAGTGCACCAATTATTGAATCAATTTAAGGATATTATAAGTGATGGGACACCAGCCACCCTTCCTCCTCAAAGAGAAATTAGTCATCAAATTGACTTTGTACCTAGAGCATCCTTTCCTAAAAAATCAGCATATAAAGTGACCCCAGACTAGAACAAGGAGATTGCAAGGCAGACTCAAGAGCTTCTTAACCAAGGGCTCATAAGAAAAAGTATTAGTCCATGTGCTGTCCCTATGGTTTTGGCACCAAAGAAGGGAGGTAAGTGGAAGTTATGTATTTATTCTAGGGAAATCAATAGGATTACCATTAGATATAGCTTTCCTATCCCTAGAATAAAAGACCTTATGGATTGTCTTGGGGGGTCTCAATACTTTACCAAAATTGACCTTAAAAGTGGATATCACCAAATTAGGATGAAAGAAGGGGATGAGTGGAAGTCAACCTTCAAAACTAATGAGGGTCTTTATAAATGGTTAGTCATGCCCTTTAGGCTTAGAAATGCACCTAGTACCTTTATCAGGTTAATGAATGAGGTCCTAAAAGACTATATTGGTAGGTTTGTTGTGGTGTACCTAGATGACATTATCATATTTAGAAAGACCAAGGAGGAACACATGCATCACCTAGAGGTTGTCCTAAGAAGACTACATGAGGAGAAACTAGCCATAAAACTAGAGAAGAGTGAATTCCTTAAATACGAACTAGTGTACCTAGGTTTTGTGGTGTCTAAAGGTGACCTTAAGATGGATCCAAGTAAAGTGGAAGCCATAGTAAGTTGGTTCACTCCTAAAATAGGGAATGAAGTGAGGAACTTCCATGGATTAGCTCATTTCTATAGGAAGTTCATAAGAGGATTTAGTGAGATATGTGGACCTATGCTAAACAATATCAAAGGTGGAGCTAAAACCAAGTTTGTGTGGACCAAGGCAGCTCAAGAAGGGTTTGAGAAACTGAAGGAAAGAGTTGAAACTCAGCCTATTTTGGTATTACCAAGCTTTGAAAAGTTATTTATTATTGAATGTGATGCAAGCGACATAGCAGTGGGAGTAGTTTTGAATCAAGAAGGGAGACCGGTTGCATTTTTTAGTGAGAGGTTGAATGAGACTAAGTCAAAGTATTCCTCATATGATTTGGAGCTTTATGCATTGATTCAAGAACTTAAAAAGTGGAGGAACTACCTATTACCTAAAGAGTTTGTAGTCTATACAAACAATCAAGCATTGAGCTACATTAATACTCAAGATAAGCTAAGTCATAGGTACATCAAGTGGATGGAGCTCCTCCAAGCCTATACCTTTACTATCAAGCATAAGAAAGGCCTTAAAAACAAGGTAGCTAATGCCTTAAGTTGAAGGTTGTTGACTATCCAAGAAATCTAGCTTCAAAGCATTGGTGTGGAAGGATTGAAATGACTCTACAAGGAGGATGAGGACTTCTCCAAAGCCTACAAGGTATGTGAAGATTTTGAGAATCATTTTCATAGTGAGTTTGCTGACTACACATTTCAGAATGGTTTTCTATTCAAAGGTTACCAGTTATGTGTACCTAACAGTTCAATGAGAGAGAACCTTATATAAGAAAAGCATAATGGCAGCCTTAGTGGACACTTTGGCTTCAACAAGACATTAGACCTAGTGCAAAGGTTCTACTATTGGCCCAAGATGCCAAGAGATGTGAGAAGATATGTAGAAAAATGCATTATTTGTCAAAAGGCTAAGGGAACATCTTCAAATGTAGGGTTATATCATCCTTTACCAATCCCTAAGAGGCCATGGGAGTGTCTAAGTATGGACTTTATAGTTGGTTTGCCAAAGACAAATAATGGTTTTGATAGTGTCTATGTGGTCATAGATAGATTCAGAAAAATGAGCCATTTCATACCATGCAAGACCACATATGATACCAACTATATAGCACATTTATTCTTTAAGGAAGTGGTGAGGATTCATGGCCTACCAATCAGCATAGTGTCAGATAGGGATGTTAAATTCATGGGGCAGTTTTGGAAGACTTTGTGGAAGAGATTAGGAACCAACCTTGCTTTTGGGTCAGCCTATCATCCACAAACATATGGCCAAACAAAGGTTATTAATAGGGTTTTGGGAAACCTCTTAAGATGTCTCACCAAGGAGTATGGACACATGTGGGACCAGGTGTTACCACAAGATGAATTTGCTTATTATGATAGCATAAATAGGTCTACCGACAAGAGCCCATTTGAAGTGGTCTATTGCATGCACCCAAGAGGTGTATGTGAGTTAAGAGAAGTTGGAAATCAAGGGGGAGTGAGTGGATATGTTGAAGAATTTTCCCAATCCATGCAAGAGGTCCATGAGCAAGTTTGAAGGATATTGGTGGAAGCCAATCAAAAGGTGAAAGCTAGAGTTGATGAAAGGAGGAAGGATATTCAGTTTGAAGTGGGAGATTGGATGATGGCACATCTAAACAAAGAAAGGCTTCAGAAGGGAATGCCTAGCAAGCTACAAATGAGGAGAGTTGGAACTTATAAGGTGATAGCCAAATATGGCTCCAATGCATATAAAATAGGCCTGCCTAGTGAACTGTCCATCTCACTAGTTTTCAATGTTCAAGACTTGGTAGAGTACAAAGGAACCAATGTGAAGGATGAAGAAAAAAACCCAAATGTTCATGCTGATGTTTAAGACCTCAAAATACCGGTCCAAGTGAAGCCTCAAGCTGAGAAGATCCTAGACTCAAGGGTCAAGAGACAAACTAGACATGGAGTGTACATGGAGCACCTTGTGAAGTGGAAGTCTCTACCTAAATCAGAGGCTCAATGGATTAAAGAGAGAAACTTCAAGAATTTAGGAATTGATATGACACTCTTGTCTCCTAATGGGACTTAGTTTCTTTTTGCAGGGGAGTATGGTGCAGGAGCACCTAGGTTATTGGCTAACCTAGCTCCTAGACACCTAGTTTTGGCTTGTAGTGACCTTGGCCAAGTCACTATCCTTTAAGGACTTTTGGTTTTTTGTCTTAGTTAGTGAGTGTATTTGAGATCCAATAAGGTTCTTATGTAGTTGAATCAAAGTCCTAGTGATGGTCTCATTAGGCTAGGTGAAGACCCAAGGGATATGGCTTGTATGCCATTAGATGTTGTGAATCAGTCAAAGGTATGTTTTGACTGTGAAAAGGAGTTAAATGAGTGAAATAAAGTGGAGAATGGGTCTTATAAGTCTTAGGATAGGCTAGAGAGTCTTTTTAGACCTCATGGCTCAACTTTGACAAAGTTGTCAAGAAAAATGTAAAAGTTGTCATGACAACTTTGAAAATTGTCATGACAACAATTTGTCTTAAGCCTGTCCGAGAATGAGAGTTAGTTATAGGTCTAAAACCAACCAATATTAGTTGACTAATCCTATATATGGATTTTTTTTATTGAGACCTAAGGTTGGACATTATTTTTTATGAGTACTTTTTCAGATTTTCATGACTGTTGTGACTGTACCCATGTGGATTTGAATAGAGAGCTTAGTCATCCTAAATCATGGATTGAACCAGAGAAAAATATTTGCATGTATTAATTCTCTATGTTTTGAGCATTAGATTAGATCTTTGTTTTAGTTTAGTAGTTTTATTTTAAGCATTAAAACTTAAATCCTCCTCTGAGACTAGCTTGCTGGATTGTTTAGAGTGGAGGCATTAAAAATGGCTCTAACTTAGGGTTCTATGGTTGGTTTTGCATGAACACCTAGAATATGTTAGAGCACTATAAATATTCTATAAATATGTGTTTTTATGTTTTAGGTTGTAGGGGAAAGAGTTTTAAGAGCAAGCCCTAGGTGAGCTAGAGCTAGCCCGGTTAGGGAACTTGCTTTGATCTAGCAAATGGGAGAGAGCTCGGGGATTGGGAAATCCAATCCAACTAAAAAAAAGTGTTCTATGATGATCAGAGACTCTATCCTAGGAAGGAGAGATCTTGATCAATTTGGCAAGGGGTGGAAATATCAAACCCTCATTGAAAACTAGTGAGGCCTAATTAGGCCTAAAAATAAGGCTTAAAGATAGGAAAGGGCTGTACGGAGAGCTTGGAGACATAAGGGTTTTGGAATCCTTTGTATCTTTGAAAAGGGTATTAGGATATATGATCTTTTTGACCACTTGTGTGGACAACTAAAGAGTTAAGCCCAAATTTGTGTGTTGGAAGACCTACAAGGGCCTAGTAGCCTTTGGTCTAAGATTTGGAGATCAATTTGTAGGAGGAAGTTGCTACATGGTGGAACACCCCAAATTGAGTCAAACTAAGAAAAATTGAGTCCTCTCTCATGTCTATTACTTGGAATCAAGAATTGGAGTGAAAGGATGAATTCCTTAGTTGAATTCATATGAAGAGTTGTGGGAACAAGAGTGAGTTAAAACCCTTGGTAGTGAGATCTTGTGGATCAGAGTAGATTAGGAAGAATCCCTCAGTGTGAAGGGTCTAAATAACCCTAAGTTAGGTCAAGAGAAGGCCTAAGTAAGTCCTAGAGGAAGTATGGCTAGTTTGAATAAGATCTCCCTATCACTTGATAAAATCCTTTGAATCTACATACCTGTATACACCAGAGGCCATTCTGAAATGATTCAACCATGTGCTAAGCTATGGTAATGCCCTTTTACCAATCAGAAAACTTGACACTCTGAATTTCTAAGGAGTGAAATTTCCCTTCTTATGCGGTGCCAGGTGCTCCTTATCTATCCAAATAAATCGCCATATGAACTCCAATTGGGCAATATTTGGTGGCACATATTTTGGGAGTATGTGTGGGAAATGTGGGCATCTATATACTCTAATTAGTGTGTAATTCTAGCCCAATTAAAATTCACCCCAATTATGGCCTGCTTTCGATTTATCAACATACTGTTGAGGCCTGAGAAGCCTCAACAACCTAACTAGTAGCCTTGTTATATTTATCCCTAATAAGTTCAAAATTTGTAAGACTATCCAAATTTGAAAATCACAGAAGTCATTTTCATTTGATGTGTAATTCCATACCCTTAACTAGAATTGTACTGGATTGGGCTATCCTTCAAACATTATCCTTGGTCTCAACATATGCCTATCCATACTATTAATATTGTAATATAAAATCAAGTGCATTAAGAGAGAATAATGCATGAACTTTGTTGGACTCTTGTCCTCTTTAATCATCATCAAACCTTCATTCATTCTGTCAATTACATACTAAATGTAATCGTAATTTGTATTAGCATGTGAATTTTGGATGTCTAGGATTATCATTGGGATGTCTGCTGACATCATTTCTACATCTCCATCTATTCCTAAAACTCTACATAGTCCATAGGCCATATATTTCATATAGAAATGGAGGGATTTATACTCATAAGGAGCTTTCATGTGTGCTGGGAGAGGGGCTATATACTTGCCAGTTCTAGGCATATGCTGGGCAATCTGGGTTCCTACCGGCCCTAATTGGCTTAGATATTTCTCCTTTTCCCTTTTGAGGTCTATTTTTGTGGAAGAGGATGAAAACATATTGAAAGCCTTCATGAAAGATCCCCTATCTAGAGTCACTAGGGATGACTGATCACTCTTTCTAATGGTTTTAGACACAGGGTCATAGAGTCTAGCCAACTCATGCATAAGGTCAACATCTAAGAAGACATCTGGAACAATTAACTTGGTCATACTTAGAGGCCATGCATTAAAAATGGGGATGGCTCTACCATGGTTATTATAAAAGTAACTGAAAAACATGAAACCAGAACATGAGGGAGTAAAAGGATCTCTACAATATACCATGTAGTCAAGAAAAACTTCATCACTAACCTTTTTATTTTGATTTGATCCAGGGAGAAAATTGATAAATTCATCTAAGAAATTAGGCTTCCCTTTATCTTGACCTCCTTGTTCCTTTGCTTCCTCATCAGATGAGGCTTGACTTGATTCAGGTTGACTCATTTTTGCAATTGTGAAATAAAACTTTAGCCCTGCAAATCCTCTCCTTAGGCACATTGCAATATCTCCAATTTCTCAAATGTTCTCTAAAAATTGTTAAGTGTAAATGCGTGAATGTCTCTTCTATATATCATTGATCATTTAATGCATAATAATTATCAAGATCACTGCAAATATTCCCTGAGTCATTTCAACATTTAACTCTACATAACACTAAATTCAAAACAGAGCTAGCCGTAATGTGAGATGTCAATAGTTTGTATTTAAAATTTGGAAAGAAAGAAAAATGAATGATTACTGTGTCATCTCTTTAAAACCCTCGAGTACTGGAAAAAAACCTCAATTATGATCTGATTGGCTAGCCTTTTTACTTTTTCCATCTTAGTAAAGTACCTTTCCATGTCAGAACAACTCCTTTTCCTTTTCATTTATGAGAACTTTAACCAGGCTTAATCTGGTGATTCAGCAACTGAAGCTCTTCGCGCAATCTCTAGATTATTTCTTTAACCTTAGTGCCATTAAAATGACTTAGTGAACACTGCATTCTCGTAATCTCAAAATGTTTTGACCAACTCAAGCTTGATCAAGTGATCTAGCGGGAACTATATTCACATCATCGCTAGATATTACTACTAACTCTAGTTATATCACACAAATATTCAATGGAACACCTTTATCACTGAGTCACTAGATAATCTTCTTAACCTTAGTTTAATCCTTATATTAAATGCTATCCGTTGATCTCTATTATTATCCACGACCCTCGCTGAATTGCTGAAAGTTTTGAGACTTAACCGCTGGATCATGTGATCAGGCGAATACCTTTAGTCGCCTGGTCTCTGAATGTTTTGTCACTAACATCCAACTTTACATGATTAAGAGGATTCCTTATTTGATAAATCTCCAAAAAAATTATCTTAACTGTCAAACATTCGGAGAATATGCGACTGAACATAATATCAACCTTTTATAACCTTGTCGCTGAATCGCCGAATACTTTACTAACTACAACCTTTAAACTAAAAATTGATAGCAACAGTCGATCTTGGATTTTATCAACGGTCATCACTGAGTCACTCAATTTTTTGGAACTTCACCATCAGATCAAGCGAATGGGTGATAATCGCTACACTAAGTCGCTTGATGTTTATGGAAAACCACTAGGAATCATTCGATCGGGTGAAGACACTGTCACTGAATTGTTGAAAGAATTCACTAACCACCAACTTAATTAGTGACCATGCGACTATATAAAAAAAATTGAAAAATAAACAGTTTCTCTTATTCGCCGAATGAAAAGGAACTTAACCATTTTATTATGAGATTCAACGAGCACTAGGGAAGATGAATAACCATGCACAAATGTGAAAACTTAAGTGCCTTAAAAAGTAACATGAAAATATAAAGATCTAGGGCACACTTAAGACATATTTTAGACATATAAACCCTACCGAGGACAAAAAGACCTAGGGAAAGGATATGCTAACATCTTTGCACATGGTGAACTTGAAAAACAACTCTCTTTTGGACAATGTTTGAAGACACAGGCATGATTCTGAAAGCTCAAAAATAAAAAAGATCCTTCTCAGAAAACCCTAAGAATACTCCAACAAGTTGGAACAAATAAATAATCTTAAATTCTCCATAAAGACAAAAAAGACTAACTATTTGTGGCCTATAAATTGGTACATCAACCAAATATCCATTTATGATTTGAAACATTCCTTCCCTTTCCAACCCTAAAAATCACTTAACCATACCTTAAAAAAATCTTACATCACCATCCTTTACCTTGATATTAAATTTTGTATATGTCCATTACAAATAGATTTATTAATTTTTCCACCCCATTGGATGAAAAGCAACTATTTCCATATATTTGGAGAGATCCCCATCTTTTGACCATTATATTTTATTTAACACTCAATTCTCATTGACAATTTCTCTATAATCATGCTTTGTAATTTCTCTTCATTAGCACACTAGAAGTTTTCAAAACTTCATTTCTAATACTTTTTGAAAAATATATGTGACATTGAGCACTTCCTATCTTTTCCTTTTCAAGCCACATACCACAAATTGGTGCAAAAATAAGATGTCCAAAATCAGATCCTCTAGATAATGAAATTTTTGTTACCTCACTTATCCACATATTGAATATCAAAATTAGGTGATATTGAATCTTTTAAAATCACTTCATTTTAGGATTAAGTTTATTTCATATGACACCTCATCATATGCCTTTTTCAATTGACCACTTGGTCATTTACTTGGAAAATGAACTTTTAGAGGAAATCTTCACTAAAAAATATACTTGATCACAATCATTTTAAGAATAGATCAAAAACCATATGTTATGAATGATAATTTCTTGTTCAAGTGACTATCTCACAAGGATATATATTTTCATTTTACTTTTGCATCTACACCATTAAAAGTTGTTTCATTTATATATACTTGAAAGGTTTGAAATTATTTTCAACGTGTCAAATCGGGTGCCACATCTTTGATTCAACATTTTTGCATCAAGTATTCCTTGTGCTTCGATAGATTTTCAAGTCCTATACTTCTTTTATAATAGCCAATTGCAATTTCTTTGAGTTTTCCAATGCTTTCTCAACAAATACATTTCATATATATCCTGCAACTATTGCAGTCCATGTAACCATGTTTCTTTTATCAAACAACATGTGTGTTTATGACTCCATATTTTTCTTGAGTGAAAATGGTTAGTGTTGGTGTTTAGAGGTTCGGTATGATGTTGCTGATCATTCTAGTAATTTTAGTTGATGTAGATTTATGTGGAATTTTATGATTCTTGTGGATATTTCTAGATGATGATCCCATTGTGTTTCTGGTTCACATTGATTCTAGTGCTCACATTTAGTGATATTTGGTTGGTGAGTTGATATTCTTCATGTTCTTGGCTGACTTGGTATTGTAGCATGTTGTAGATGATTGAGGCATGATTATTGGATGCTTAGTGAGTTTAAGGATGATAATGTTGATCTGTGTTATGTCTTAGCTGATATTCATTAGTTCCCATTTAAAATTTATAATTGAGAGGTTATATTATTAATAGTTAGGTGGTGATAGTTTAGCCAACCTTGTTTATTTTTTCTCAAGGTTGATGATTTGTATAAGTGTAATTGTATTCTTGTGTGAATCATGTACAAGAGTGTGTGGATGAGTAAATGAGAAAGAGATGTGTGAATATTGATTATATCTTTTGAAGGCAAAGATATAATATGGAAAATAAAGTTATATATGTACTTTAATAGAACTGATCTAGGGATGTTAAAGATGCTATTATCTAGTTAATGATTTGTGCATTATTGTCCCTATGTATTTGTAAGGTAGTGGGCCTTCCCAGGGAAGTAAGACTTTTTGTATTTGAGTAGCGAGTTCTAGGAAGTATGCGTGAATTCATGTGCATTCCTATTATAATAACCCTAACAAGGTATAGTGATTTTAACAAAGTACATCATCTTGTGGGTTCATCCCCACCATGGTTTTTCCCTTGACCGAGTTTCTATGCAAACAAATCTTGGTGTTATGTGTTCTTAATGTGTTGTGGATTTGTGCTTCATTGTTCATTTATCAAATCTGAAGTTAAGGTTAAATTTTTGTATAATTTGTGGAGTTTTGGACACAACTGATCACCCCCCCTCTTAGTTGCGTGCTATTATATTTCTATCAGCTTTGCGGTTAATGAGAGATTTGTACTCCTGTATTTTTGTAGGCTTCTAGGAGTAAGCCTATACCTAGGGGGGATGTAGTGCCTCCCGTGGTTGCATTCTATTCTATGATTATTTTGGTTTCCAATATCTTAGCTATATTAGATGATTAGATTATGTTGATTATAGTTTGATCATATTTGCTTGATGGTTCTATTTTATGTGACAAGATTCTTTATGATGATATTTGTTGGCATTAAGCAGAATTGCCACTAGTGACAACACTTATTTGCATTCTGGATACAAACCGAGCAGACAGTGCAAACCGAGCAGATAGTGCAAACCAAGCAGATAGTGCAAACCGAGCAGACAGTGCAAACCGAGCAGACAGTGCAAACCGAGCAGACAGTGCAAATCGAGCAAACAGTGCAAACTGAGCAGACAGTGCAAATCGAGCAGACAGTGCAAATCGAGCAGACAGTGGAAACTGAGCAAGTTAGTACAAACCGATCAGGACAGTGTAAACCGAGTAACATCATGTCTACCGAGTCACTAGTATTTACCGAGTTCAAAACCTACCGAGTGATCAGTATGAACCGTGCCTTCACTTCTACCGAGTGCATGACAATGCCAAGTAATGCAGTGGACGCCGAGTATCAGAAAGTCACCGAGTCAGTTTGCAGGAACCGTGTAACCATACTTGGGCCGACTTAGTAGCACTTATGTTTATTTGTCAAGCCGACTGTGTAATTGTAATTGTAGTTAATTGTTTAAGACTTGTATATAAACAATGTTGTAAAAATGTAAAGATGTATGAATGAGAAACATATATGAAAGAGAAAGAAAGGAAAAGATAAGCGAATTACAGAAGGCTTCAGAAGTTTAAGGTACAGCAAAGACAAATTCATCACAGAAGGTGATCAGTACATCAGCGAATCTCAATCAGCAATCCAGTTGCAAAGCAAGAGATCTACTGTTTCATTCTAACAGGTGAATCAGTACTAAATCCTTTAATCGGGTAGACTTAACAGTCTTTGTAAAATCTCTTTACCGAGTGCATACTTCATTGTATGTTTTGTAAATCCTTTAACAGGGTGGATTTAGCAATCCTTATTGCTCCTAACAGGGCAGATCATCAGAAGTGATCAAATTGTAAGCCTTAACCGACCAACTTTATTCTGCAGTATTAAAGCTTTGTGGGTTTCATCCCCACCCCAGTTTTACTTTCTTTTGGAAGGTTTCTGGGTAACCAAATCTATGTGTCATTATTGTGAATGCTTTTAAGTTTCATGCTTTCTGTATGCAAAGGTTAAAAGGTAATTGTAAGAAAATTTGGAGTTACTGATTCACCCCTCCCCTCTCAGTAACTCAGTTAATTCTTGAATATTTCCAACAATTGGTATCAGAGCAGCATTGGTTCTCAAGATAAAGCTTAACTAGCTTGAGCAAAGATCCAGGACAATGGAGGTATTCAAACTGAACAAGGTAATTGAAAATGAAAAGCTAGATCTGGAAATGGCCATAGCTAAACTCAAAGAAGCAAAAGAACATCTTTCCCAATCCCTAAGAAGAAGGAAGGAACTTGCAAATCAGATGAATGATCAGAATTACATTGAAGAAAAGATTGAAGATCTTCTTCCCTCAAATAACTCAGATGAAGCAAACAATGCTGTCAAAGAACTCCTAGAAAAGAATGGGTCTCTGCAGGAAGAAGTGAGAAAATTGAAAAGAGAACAAGAGCTACACTCTACAAGATTCTGTGAGATCTTGGAACAGAGAAACAAGTTGAAAGATGAATTAGATGGAAGAAACATTGAAGTCCAAAATAAAACCCTTCAGCTAGAAAACCTAATTGATCAGATCTCTCATACAAATGAAGAAATTCTGAATCTAAGATCAGAAATAGAAAACACAAGAGAAGAACTAAGATCTGAAAAAGAAATCAATCTAAGATTGGTGGATGACCTAAACGCTGAAAAACAAATCAATGAAGGAATGCTGAAAAGTCAAGAAGACTTGAATCAGCTGTATGAGCGAAATCTTCATAGGCAAAAAGGAAAAGCAGGACTTGGATACAAAGGAGAAGGCGAATCCTCTAAGCAAGGTACTCAAAGAAATCAAAAACCTACTTGTAATCATTGTGGTAAAATAGGATATACTTCAAATAAATGTTGGAACAATGAAAAAGCAGAATTCAATGGAAAATGTTATAGCTGCAATCAACCTGGTCACAAAGCAAATGAATGCAGGGAAAAACCTAGATTCAGAGGTAATTGTCACAAGTGCAACAAACAAGGTCACAAGGCATCCGAGTGCAGATCCAAGACATTTAATCCAGCAGAACAAATTATGAAAGCAATGTTTGGATGGGACTACAACACCTGGTGTAGATGTCATTACTGTGGAGAATATTGACACATTGGCATGAATTGCATAAAACATCATCTAAGGAAAAGAGATACTACCGTAAGATGCTTCAAATACACTAAACTCGGTCACATAGCCAGAAACTGCATGAATGCTAGTGAAGTTGAAGAAGGAAAGAAGAAAGAAGCAACTAAGGTTAGGAAACAGGTGAGACAAAAATGGATTCCTAAAGCTACCAAGCAATCCAGTCCAAGTAATGGAATGGATGGCTCTACCGACTCAAACTAAATTTCCAAGGAAGCACTGGAACTGTATTCTCATAGACCAATCTCAAGCAGTTCCAGAACTGAAATTAAAAGAAAGATCTAAATCAGCATGCAAGATGCAGTGAGATCACAGGGAGGTCGGTATCAGTCTTCACCGAGCAAGGTCGGTATCAGTCTTCACCGAGCAAGGTCGGTACCCGTCTTTACCGAGCGAGGTCGGAGCAATATGAATTCTCGAGTTCACCGAGTTGCGAAGTCTTTTCTGAGCAATTAATTCTTAGTGGGTGACAGTCTGTCAGAACTCATACCCTAATTTGAAATGAGCATTAATGACAGAGTTGTAAACAAAAAGCAAGTAATCGAACTCATTCTTCACCGCGAATCTTTAGCACTTTGTGAGCAGAAAATTTCAAGAGCAACCCGACGATTCAATACTTTTGTGAAAGAAATTTTCTGTGAGCTACCATGGCATCATCCAGCACTTCAACGAAGAAAGGATCTGACATGTTAGTCCAAGGGGAGTGGAAAGCACTAGATTTTAAGATCGTGCCCGCAATTGCAGCAGCCCTAGATCCGAACGGAGCTCAATCTCAGATTCCTCCTAAGGTACTGCTTGTTAACGATATCCACAATCATTTCAACTGTTCAATTCATGAAATGGGGAACCTAGAACTAGATATTGTGTGTGAGGAACTATGTGTGGATGGTATTCTGAAACCTGAGCACAAACATCTGGAAGATAAAGGTTTAGTTCACATTGCACATCTACCTCGAAACTTTTGAGATAAATGGGTTAGATATATTCTCAACTGTGTACATGATGGCAAGATTTGGCTTGAGCAACCTATTGAGATCACAAAGAAGATGATTCAACAAGTCACCGGTCTTCCCATGTTGAACAAAGCTAAAACTACCAAAACCCTAGGTCGGACGGAACTAGAGAAGAAAACCCTAGCCGAGTGGGATGGTAGAGGCATGAAAGTTAGCAGCATTACCGACGCTGAACTGAAGTTTGGTACACACATCATTGCCCATAAGATTTACAGTTCTAGTCAACAGAACAGTGTCTCTTGTGAAGCTATTGACCTAGCATACAAAGTGGTCAAGAATAACTTGACATTTGACCTAGCAGACTTATTGTTAAAATAGTTTAACAAAAACATGGAAAGCATCAAAACTTCCAAAAACAATCCATGTAAGTTTGGATCCTTGTTGGTCTGTTTATTCTTCTATGTTCAGAAATTCTTCCCTTCTAAAGGAAAAGTTCTATGGAGAAAAGATGTGCCAGTCCTCTATGAAATAAATGAATACATCTCAGAAATGGGCGAAAACTTTGAAAGCATCATGGATAATTATTTTGAGTCTTTCAAAGAGAAAATGAATGACAGATTCCGGATTCCACAGAAGTTGGTGGAAGATTACAAAGTTGACATCTGTTTTATGGTAGATTGTGATAATGTATATATTCAAGCAGTTAAACCAAGGACTGTATATGTAAAACCTCTTCCTTATGAGGTAAATATTGATGAAACCAAGAATATCATTGAAGCTCTTCTTAATCAGCCTGTCAATCCCAAAGCTCCGTATTTTGAAACATATGATGAAGCTAAGGTGAGAATTGAACTAAGCATAAAGCTTCCACAAGCGGTAAACAAAAGAAAGAAGAGGATAGCCAAAATGCAAATGATAACCGAGGACAAAGAAGAAAAAGATGAAAAAGAAGAAGAAAAGGATGAGAAAACAGAGGAATCAGAACCTGCAAATAAGAAAGGAAAAGTTTTCATCACTAAGGCAACTATGCCTCCCACTGCTGTGTTTACAAGAAGAAATACAAGAGGCAAGGCAGACAAGGCAGAAAAGGCAGATAAAGACATAGTATTCAAAAGGCCTCCTCTAAGCCTTCAAGAAAAGCTCAAACTCTTTAGAGACGGATCAGGATCTGGAGTAAGTAACATAAAATCCTTAAGATATGAAACCAGATCAGAAGCAGAACAGAAGGAAATAGAAGATGCTGTTATTGAGAAGATGGGACAGTGGAAATACTCTCCTGAAGAAATTGCCCCACAGGTTCCAGCAGTTCTATTGAATCCAATAAAAATGAGATGGAGCAATGCAAAGCAAACGGTGATAGACATATTTGATCAAAACCTGAGACAGTTGATGCCGAGCTTGAATAATGATGAAGTGAAGAAGGCATTAAAAGAAAATGAAAATAAGATGACATTGAAGTTCAATACTTGTTTGATTTTGATCAACAATATTGAATCGGTTGTGAAGGCTGCAAATGCCACATGGAAGAATATATACCACCTTCACCAACCGAGTATTGAAACTGTAATAATAAAAGATATTGAAGATGACAGTGATGAACAAGAAGAAGACACTGAGGTAGATGATATTGTGAGGATAGCAGAAGAAGTCATTGCATCCCTCCCTACCTCTCCAGTGAAAGTTTCTACATCCAGCCCGGAGACACCTTCAAGCATGGTTGTGACAACTTCCACATTTGTCCAATCATCCATAGCAACAACAGAAGCAGCTACCATTTCTTCTACCAAGCTGCAGTCTCCTGCACCATCAAGTTTTCCAGCAGTAAATTTTCTAGTTTTTGAATCTTCAAGTGTAAATATTTTAAGTTCTCCAGTAGAAAGTATGCCAGTATCTATAGCCAGCCCTACTTTATCTACTGTCACTACTACCAAAGCATTAAGTACAGATAAGCCTAAGGCTCTACCGAGTATAAAATTTTGATGCAGGAGCATCCTGGGTGTAAGAGCAATCTTGCATCACCCAAAAATATTTCTGTTTTTATATTCAATAAGGGCTATTTTGTGCAGAGCTGTTATTTATGAAAAGTTACTATTTTTGGTAATTTTCGTATGTGCTCAGAATGATTTGATTTCTTTCTTGGAGGTTCATTTTGGTCATATAAGTCTGCCAGTAAAGTTTCATTGCCAGATCAAGTGTATATTGGAAGATATTGAAGATTTTTGGTATTGGCAGCAGGGTACAGAAACTTTGAACTCAGTTTTGAAGGCTTTAGAGGCCCCGGATGAGGTCGAAAATTTGGGTGACGGGCACTTGCGCAGGTCAAGCCTGTAGAGCGCTTCGTGGCGTTTTCGAAATGGGGTTATAATAGTCGAGCGGGTCAACTGGTGATGACTTATGGTCTTCGGAAGTTGGGCCACCTGAAATGGCGAAAAATAATTTTTTTCAAAATTTCTGTTCGCGTTTCAAAGGTTATCTTGAGCCGACTATGATGTAATAAAATGTAAAATAAAATAATTCTAAGTTTGGTCGGCCTTATTGGCTAAAATTCTGGAACCTTCCCAGGCGGTGGAAAATTGTCTATATAAGGAAGGCTGTATTATTGTCTTAGCCAGTTCATAATAGTTCTGGGTAGTAGATCTGGGTATTGATTCGAGGCTTTGTCCTAAAGAATATTGTAAAGGAATGCCCATGTGGCTTTGCATATTGTAATTCTAAAAGTTTGTAATTCCACATTTGTGGAGATAATAAGAAGCCAATTTTCTGTTCTTGCATATTGTTGTTGTTGTTTCTCTATTTCTGTTATGTGTTTGTGGTATTAAGGGGAGCACCCTTCATCAAGTGGTATCAGAGCAGGAGTTCTTGAGTGTGTAAACAGATCACCGACTGTGAGGCAGTTTGCACCAGGACCGTGGTTAGGGTTTCAGCGCGCATCGCGAAAATGCCTCCACGAAGAGAAGGTGGCGGAAGACCTGGTGTTGTGACACTTGAGGTTAGAGAGTTGCAGAGACAAGTGCGAGTATTGCAAGAAGAGATTCGTAGAGGAATGAATCTTAATGTCAGAGATGAAAGTGAGGATGAAGCCGAGGAAGAATATCAAGAAGGAGAAGTTGAAATTGTGAACCAGGAGGAAGAAAGACTTTTTCGGGCAATTTCCAAGATTGGGAAAAGACCTAAGATTGAGGTTCTTACATTTTTTGGAAATCTTAACCCAGAGGAATTGATCGACTGGATCAATGAATGTGAGGAATATTTTGAGTATGAAGATGTTGAAGATCCTGATAGGGTCAAATTTGCGAAGGCCAGATTGAAAGGTCATGCGAAGATCTGGTGGCAAGAAATTCAATTGGAGCGAAATAGAAGAGGGAAAGATAAAATCACAAGATGGGATCGGATGGTGGATAAATTGAAGCGAAAGTTCATTCCTGTTGATTATGAGCTTGACCTACTAAAGAAAATGCAGAGTCTGAAGCAAGCAGGAAGATCTGTTCAGGAGTATACAGATGAGTTCTATCGACTCCTCATCAGAACAGGCCATGCAGAAGCTGATAAGGAGAAAGTTGCCCGATACCTTAATGGGTTAAGGCCAAGCATTCAGGAGGAGTTGAATCTGGTTCGAATAAACAGTATTGAGGAGGCATACCAATTTGCCCTAAAAGTAGAGGAAAAGCTGAACAAGAAGTTCGAGAGAAAACAAAATGGAAGAGGTCGCGGGGGACGATCTGGTGGACGGTCATATGGTGGCCAAAATGAAGATCTAAAAAAGAAAGATGAGGCCAGTAGCAGTCAGAATCAGCGTGGAAATAATTCCAATCGCTTCCAGAATCAGAATAATAGAGATCAGAGAGGAAGAGGAAGAGGACAAGGATCTGAAAGAGGAGGCTTCTGTGGAACATGTTTTCACTGTGGAGAAGAAGGTCATAGGGCATTTGAATGTCCTCAGCACCAAGGCAGAACAGACAGGAGAAATGAAGGCCAGGCCAGAGTTGCACATGTAGATGAAGATGCCAGATCATCAAATTCTGAAGATGCTGAAAGAGGAGAAACGTTGATTAACAGAAGAGTCCTGTTGAGTGGTGAGAATGAACCTGAGCAAAGAAGGAGCCTGTTTCGCACCAGGTGCAAGTGCGAAGGTAAATGTTGTGATGTGATTATTGATAGTGGAAGCACTGACAATTTAGTGTCAGAAGAGATGGTGACAAAGTTGAAGCTCAAGAGAGAGAAACACCCACATCCATATCGGATTGCCTTGGTACAGGATGACCAAAGGGTCATGGTCAATGAACAATGCCTGGTGAAGTTCAAGATTGGCGGATACCAAGATGAGGTATTGTGTGTTATCATATCTATGGATGCATGTCATATGTTGTTGGGTAGACCATGGCAGTTTGACAGATGTACTGTACACGATGGCCGTGCGAATACCTATTCCCTGACAAAGGATGGAGTGCGGCATAAGCTAAAGCCATTGAAGGAGACTGAAGAAAAGGTATGTGGTAATGCAAGGATAACTTTTGTTGATGGAAGAAATTTCCTAGAAGGTATGAGGCATGAGCATGTATGTTTTGCTTTAATTCCAAAAGATGGTAAAGAGGAAGTAGAAGATGTTTCTGTAGAAGTTGCAGATTTGTTGAATGAGTTTCAGGATATTGTATCCGATAATGTGCCTGATGGATTACCACCAGTCAGAAAGATCAGTCATCAGATGGACTTGATCCGAGGAGCAAGTTTGCCGAATAAGGCAGCACACAGAATGACACCTGCAGAAAGTGAGGAGTTGAACAGACAAGTACATGAACTGTTACAGAAAGGATTGATCCGTGAAAGTCTGAGTCCCTATGCTGTACCAGCAGTATTAGCACCAAAGAAGAATGGAGAATGGAGGATGTATACAGATTCCAGAGCAATAAACAAGATCACAATCAAGTATAAGTTTTCATAGCCACGAATGGATGATATTATGGACTGTTTGAGTGGGGCTGTGTATTTCTCAAAGATAGATCTGAAAAGTGGATATCATCAGATTCGGATCAGAGAAGGAGATGAATGGAAGACTGCCTTCAAGACAAAGGAAGGACTATATGAGTGGTTAGTCATGCCTTTTGGGCTAACCAATGCACCGAGCACTTTCATGCGGCTCATGAACGAGGTTCTGAAAGAATTTTTGGGTAAGTTTGTCATTGTTTACCTGGATGATATTTTGATCTTTAGTAAGACATTGGATGAGCATATGATGCATATTCGTATGGTATTTGAGAAGTTAAGAGAAGAGAAATTGCTGATTAATTTGAAGAAGTGCAGTTTTGTGAAGAAAGAGTTAGTGTATTTAGGGTTTGTAGTTTCAGGAGAAGGTCTAAAAATGGACCCAGAGAAGGTACAAGCTATCCTTGAATGGCCTACTCCAAGGAGTACTACTGAGGTAAGATCTTTTCATGGTTTGGCTAGCTTTTACAGAAAGTTTATCCAAAATTTTAGCAGTATTTGTGGACCCTTGACTGAAACAATGAGAGGGGATAGAAAAGAGTTTAAGTGGACTAATGGGGCAGAAAAGAGTTTTCAATTATTGAAACAAAAAGTTACAGAACAACCTGTTTTAGCACTTCCAGATTTTAATAAGGTGTTTCAAGTAGATTGTGATGCTAGTGGTACTGCAATAGGAGCTGTTATGAGCCAAGAAGGTAAACCTGTTGCTTATTTCAGTGAGAAGTTAAATGATGCCAAGAGGAAATATTCTGTTTATGATCAGGAATTTTATGCTATAGTTCAGGCATTAAAGAAGTGGAGACATTATCTACTTCCTAAAAAGTTTGTTTTTTATACTGATCATCAAGCTTTGCAATATTTGAATAGTCAAGAAAAATTGAATCAAAGGCATTTGAAATGGGTTGAGTTTTTGCAGAGTTATACATTTGTTTTGAAACACAGGAGTGGAAAGTCTAATAGGGTTGCAGATGCTCTTAGCAGAAGGCAACTATTGTTGACAGAAATGCAGATTGAAGTGGTTGGGTTCAAGGAACTCAAGAATTTCTATCCAGAGGATCTTGATTTTGGTGAAGCTTGGAAAGCTTCTACAGAACCTGTTACTCTAGACAGGACGAAATGGTTGGATTTCATCATCCAGGATGATATGCTATTCAGAGAGAGCCAGTTGTGCATTCCAAGAAGTTCTATGAGGGAGAATCTCATCAAGGAGAAGCATAGCGGAAGATTGGCTGGACATTTTGGTCGTGACAAAACCCTTTCTTTGGTTAGTGGTAATTACTATTGGCCACAGTTGCAGCAAGATGTGAAGAAGTTTGTAGAGAGTTGTAGAGTATGTCAGATGGTGAAAGGAGTGAAGCAGAATACAGGGTTGTATCAGCCATTACTTATACCAGAGAAGCCTTGGGAGGATATCAGCATGGACTTTGTTCTTGGTTTACCGAGGACTCAGCGGGGACATGATTCAATTTTTGTGGTAGTTGACAGATTTTCAAAGATGACACATTTTATTCCCTGCAAGAAGACTAATGATGTTGTTCATGTAGCAGAATTATTTTTCAGAGAAGTAGTGAGACTTCATGGTTTGCCAAAGACCATAGTTTCAGATCGGGACACTAAGTTTGTTGGATATTTCTGGCGTACATTGTGGAAGAAGTTGAAGACAGATTTGAAGTTTAGTTCATCACATCATCCACAGACTGATGGATAGATAGAGGTGGTGAATAGGAGTTTGAGAAATTTGCTGAGATGTTTGGTTGGAGATAAGCCAACAGGATGGGATTTGATTTTACCACAGGCAGAATTTGCATACAATAATTCTGTCAACAGGAGCACTGGTAAATCACCAATCCAGATTGTATATGGAAGTAGTCCAAGAAATGCATCTGAATTGAGGAAGATAGATAAAGGAGAAATAAGTAGTGCTGAAGCTGAGGATTTTGCAGAACACTTGCAGAACATCCATGAGGAGGTGAGAAAGCATATTACCAAGATGAATGCACAGTATAAGGCTAAGGCAGATGAGAAAAGGAGGTATAAGGAATTTCAGGTTGGTGATGAAGTCATGGTTCATTTACGGAAGGAGCGGTTTCCAGTTGGTACATATAACAAGCTGAAAATGAAGAAGTTTGGACCATGTAGGATACTAAAGAAACATGATTCAGGAAACGCATATGAGGTAGAATTACCTACTGAGCTAAATATTTCGCCAGTGTTTAACATTTCAGATCTGACAGAGTATCATGAAGGAGGTGTTGAAGATGAGATCACAGCAGCACAGTGGAGTATTCCAGCAACTAGTTCAGACACTAAGGAGATTGAAGATATACTGGATAGTCATGTTGGCAGAAGCATAAGGAATATGACATATGAAGAATATCTGGTCAAATGGAAAGGATGACCTGTTGAAGATTCATCATGGCTAACAAAGGAGGAGGTTAACCGTCTTGGTTTTCCTCTGCACACCTGAGTCGTGACAGGGTCACTTCTCAAATTACCCCGGGTGTCTGATGCAGGAGCATCCTGGGTGTAAGAGCAATCTTGCATCACCCAAAAATATTTCAGTTTTTATATTCAATAAGTGCTATTTTGTGCAGAGTTGTTATTTATGGAAAGTTACTATTTTTGATAATTTTTGTATGTGCTCAGAATGATTTGATTTCTTTCTTGGAGGTTCATTTTGGTCATATAAGTCTACCAGTAAAGTTTCATTGCCAGATCAAGTGTATATTGGAAGATATTGAAGATTTTTGGTATTGGCAGCAGGGTACAGAAACTTTGAACTCAGTTTTGAAGGCTTTAGAGGCCCCGGATGAGGTCAAAAATTTGAGTGACGGGCGCTTGCGCAGGTCAAGCCTGTAGAGCGCTTCGTGGCATTTCTGAAATGGGGTTATAATAGTCGAGCGGGTCAACTGGTGATGACTTATGGTCTTCGGAAGTTGGGCCACCTGAAATGGTGAAAAATAATTTTCTTCAAAATTTCTGTTTGGGTTTCAAAAGTTATCTTGAGCCGACTATGATGTAATAAAATGTAAAATAAAATAATTCTAAGTTTGGTCGGCCTTATTGGCTAAAATTATGGAACCTTATCAGGCGGTGGAAAATTGCCTATATAAGGAAGGTTGTATTATTGTATTAGGAAGTTCAGAATAGTTCTGGGTAGTAGATCTAGGTATTGATTCGAGGCTTTGTCCTAAAGAATATTGTAAGGGAATGCCCATGTGGCTTTGCATATTATAATTCTGAAAGTTTGTAATTCCACATTTGTGGAGATAATAAGAAGCCAATTTTCTGTTCTTGCATATTGTTGTTGTTGTTTCTCTATTTCTGTTATGTGTTTGTGGTATTAAGGGGAGCACCCTTCATCAAGTGGTATCAGAGCAGGAGTTCTTGAGTGTGTAAACAGATCGCCGACTGTGAGGTAGTTTGCACCAGGACCGTGGTTAGGGTTTCAGCGCGCATCGCGAAAATGCCTCCACGAAGAGAAGGTGGCGGAAGACCTGGTGTTGTGACACCTGAGGTTAGAGAGTTGCAGAGACAAGTGCGAGCATTGCAAGAAGAGATTCGTAGAGGAATGAATCTTAATGTCAGAGACGAAAGTGAGGATGAAGCCGAGGAAGAATATCAAGAAGGAGAAGTTGAAATTGTGAACCAAGAGGAAGAAAGACTTTTTCGGGCGATTTCCAAGATTGAGAAAAGACCTAAGATTGAGGTTCTTACATTTTTTGGAAATCTTAACCCAAAGGAATTGATCGACTGGATCAATGATTGTGAGGAATATTTTGAGTATGAAGATGTTGAAGATCCTGATAGGGTCAAATTTGCGAAGGCCAGATTGAAAGGTCATGCGAAGATCTGGTGGCAAGAAATTCAATTGGAGCGAAATAGAAGAGGGAAAGATAAAATCACAAGATGGGATCGGATGGTGGATAAATTGAAGCGATAGTTCATTCCTGTTGATTATGAGCTTGACCTACTGAAGAAAATGTAGAGTCTGAAGCAAGCAGGAAGATCTGTTCAGGAGTATACAAAGGAGTTCTATCGACTCCTCATCAGAACAGGCCATGCAGAAGCTGATAAGGAGAAAGTTGCCCGATACTTTAATGGGTTAAGGCCAAGCATTCAGGAGGAGTTGAATCTGGTTCGAATGAACAGTATTGAGGAGGCATACCAATTTGCCCTAAAAGTAGAGGAAAAGCTGAACAAGAAGTTCAAGAGCAGACAAAATGGAAGAGGTCGCGGGGGATGATCTGGTGGATGGTCATATGGTGGCCGAAATGAAGATCTGAAAAAGAAGGATGAGGCCAGTAGTAGTCAGAATCAGCATGGAAATAATTCCAATCGCTTCCAGGATCAGAATAATAGAGATCAGAGAGGAAGAGGAAGAGGACAAGGATCTGGAAGAGGAGGCTTCCGTGGAACATGTTTTCACTGTGGAGAAGGTCATAGGGCATTTGAATGTCCTCAGCGCCAAGGCAGAACAGACAGGAGAAATGAAGGCCAGGCCAGAGTTGCACATGTAGATGAAGATGCCAGATCATCAAATTCTGAAGATGCTGAAAGAGGAGAAACGTTGATTAATAGAAGAGTCCTGTTGAGTGGTGAGAATGAACCTGAGCAAAGAAGGAGCCTGTTTCGCACCAGGTGCAAGTGCAAAGGTAAATGTTGTGATGTGATTATTGATAGTGGAAGCACTGACAATTTGGTGTCAGAAGAGATGGTGACAAAGTTGAAGCTCAAGAGATAGAAACACCCACATCCATATCGGATTGCCTGGGTACAGGATGACCACAGGGTTATGGTCAATGAACAATGCCTGGTGAAGTTCAAGATTGGCGGATACCAAGATGAGGTATTGTGTGATATCATATCTATGGATGCATGTCATATGTTGTTGGGTAGACCATGAAAGTTTGACAGATGTGCTGTACACGATGGCCGTGCGAATACCTATTCCCTGACAAAGGATGGAGTGCGGCATAAGCTAAAGCCATTGAAGGAGACTGAAGAAAAGGTATGTGGTAATGCAAGGATAACTTTTGTTGATGGAAGAAATTTCCTAGATGGTATGAGGCATGAGCATGTATGTTTTGCTTTAATTCCAAAAGCTGGTAAAGAGGAAGTAGAAGATGTTCCTGTAGAAGTTGCAGATTTGTTGAATGAGTTTCAGGATATTGTATCCGATAACGTGCCTGATGGATTACCACCAGTCAGGAAGATCAGTCATCAGATGGACTTGATCCCAGGACTTGATCAGTTCATCACATCATCCAATGACTGATGGACAGACAGAGGTTGTGAATAGGAGTTTGGGAAATTTGCTGAGATGTTTGGTTGGAGATAAGCCAAGAGGATGGGATTTGATTTTACCATAGGGAGAATTTGCATACAATAATTCTGTCAACAGGAGCACTGGTAAATCACCATTCCAGATTGTATATGGAAGTAGTCCAAGAAATGCATCTGAATTGAGGAAGATAGATAAAGGAGAAATAAGTAGTGCTGAAGCTGAGGATTTTGCAGAACACTTGAAGAACATCCATGAGGAGGTGAGGAAGCATATTACCAAGATGAATGCACAGTATAAGGCTAAGGCAGATGAGAAAAGGAGGTATAAGGAATTTCAGGTTGGTGATGAAGTCATGGTTCATTTGCGGAAGGAGCGGTTTCCAGTTGGTACATATAACAAGCTGAAAATGAAGAAGTTTGGACCATGTAGGATACTAAAGAAACATGATTCAGGAAACGCATATGAGGTAGAATTACCTACTGAGCTAAATATTTTGCCAGTGTTTAACATTTCAGATCTGACAGAGTATCATGAAGGAGGTGTTGAAGATGAGATCACAGCAACACAGTGGAGTATTCCAGCAACTAGTTCAGACACTAAGGAGATTGAAGATATACTGGATAGTCGTGTTGGCAGAAGCACAAGGAATATGACATATGAAGAATATCTGGTCAAATGGAAAGGATGACCTATTGAAGATTCATCATGGCTAACAAAGGAGGAGGTTAACCGTCTTGGTTTTCCTCTGCACACCTGAGTCGTGACAGGGTCACTTCTCAAATTACCCCGGGTGTCTGATGCAGGAGCATCCTGGGTGTAAGAGCAATCTTGCATCACCCAAAAATATTTCTATTTTTATATTCAATAAGGGCTATTTTGTGCAGAGCTGTTATTTATGGAAAGTTACTATTTTTGGTAATTTTCGTATGTGCTCAGAATGATCTGATTTCTTTCTTGGAGGTTTGTTTTGGTCATATAAGTCTACCAGTAAAGTTTCATTGCCAGATCAAGTGTATATTGGAAGATATTGAAGATTTTTGGTATTGGCAGCAGGGTACAGAAACTTTGAACTCAGTTTTGAAGGCTTTAGAGGCCCCGGATGAGGTCAAAAATTTGGGTGACGGGCGCTTGCGCGGGATCAGCCTGTAGAGCGCTTCGTGGCGTTTTCGAAATGGGGTTATAATAGTCGAGCGGGTCAACTGGTGATGACTTATGGTCTTCGGAAGTTGGGCCACCTGAAATGGCGAAAAATAATTTTCTTCAAAATTTCTGTTCGGGTTTCAAAGGTTATCTTGAGCCGACTATGATGTAATAAAATGTAAAATAAAATAATTCTAAGTTTGGTCGGCCTTATTGGCTAAAATTCTGGAACCTTCCCAGGCGGTGGAAAATTGCCTATATAAGGAAGGCTGTATTATTGTCTTAGGCAGTTCAGAATAGTTCTGGGTAGTAGATCTGGGTATTGATTCAAGGCTTTGTCCTAAATGATATTGTAAAAGAATGCCCATGTGGCTTTGCATATTTTAATTCTGAAAGTTTGTAATTCCACATTTGTGGAGATAATAAGAAGCCAATTTTCTGTTCTTGCATATTGTTGTTGTTGTTTCTCTATTTCTGTTATGTGTTTGTGGTATTAAGGGGAGCACCCTTCATCAAGTGGTATCAGAGAAGGAGTTCTTGAGTGTGTAAACAGATCGCCGACTGTGAGGCAGTTTGCACCAGGACCGTGGTTAGGGTTTCAGCGCGCATCGCAAAAATGCCTCCACGAAGAGAAGGTGGCGGAAGACCTGGTGTTGTGACACCTGAGGTTAGAGAGTTGCAGAGACAAGTGCGAGCATTGCAAGAAGAGATTCGTAGAGGAATGAATCTTAATGTCAGAGACGAAAGTGAGGATGAAGCCGAGGAAGAATATCAAGAAGGAGAAGTTGAAATTGTGAACCAGGAGGAAGAAAGACTTTTTCGGGCGATTTCCAAAATTGGGAAAAGACCTAAGATTGAGGTTCCTACATTTTTTGGAAATCTTAACTCAGAGGAATTGATCGACTGGATCAATGAATGTGAGGAATATTTTGAGTATGAAGATGTTGAAGATCCTGATAGGGTCAAATTTGCGAAGGCCAGATTGAAAGGTCATGCGAAGATCTGGTGGCAAGAAATTCAATTGGAGTGAAATAGAAGAGGGAAAGATAAAATCACAAGATGGGATCGGATGATGGATAAATTGAAGTGACAGTTCATTCCTGTTGATTATGAGCTTGACCTACTGAAGAAAATGCAGAGTCTGAAGCAAGCAGGAAGATCTGTTCAGGAGTATACAGAGGAGTTCTATCGACTCCTCATCAGAACAGGCCATGCAGAAGCTGATAAGGAGAAAGTTGCCCGATACCTTAATGGGTTAAGGCCAAGCATTCAGGAGGAGTTGAATCTGGTTCCAATGAACAGTATTGAGGAGGCATACCAATTTTCCCTAAAAGTAGAGGAAAAGCGGAACAAGAAGTTCGAGAGCAGACAAAATGGAAGAGGTCGCGGGGGAGGATCTGGTGGAGGGTCATATGGTGGCCGAAATGAAGATCTGAAAAAGAAGGATGAGGCCAGTAGCAGTCAGAATCAGCGTGGAAATAATTCCAATCGCTTCCAGGATCAGAATAATAGAGATCAGAGAGGAAGAGGAAGAGGACAAGGATCTGGAAGAGGAGGCTTCCGTGGAACATGTTTTCACTGTGGAGAAGAAGGTCATAGGGCATTTGAATGTCCTCAGCGCCAAGGCAGAACAGACAGGAGAAATGAAGGCCAGGCCAGAGTTGCACGTGTAGATGAAGATGCCAGATCATCAAATTCTGAAGATGCTGAAAGAGGAGAAACATTGATTAACAGAAGAGTTCTGTTGAGTGGTGAGAATGAACCTGAGCAAAGAAGGAGCCTGTTTCGCACCAGGTGCAAGTGCGAAGGTAAATGTTGTGATGTGATTATTGATAGTGGAAGCACTGACAATTTGGTGTCAGAAGAGATGGTGACAAAGTTGAAGCTCAAGAGACAGAAACACCCACATCCATATCGGATTGCCTGGGTACAGGATGACCACAGGGTCATGGTCAATGAACAATGCTTGGTGAAGTTCAAGATTGGCGGATACCAAGATGAGGTATTGTGTGATATCATATCTATGGATGCATGTCATATGTTGTTGGGTAGACCATGGCAGTTTGACAGATGTGCTGTACACGATGACCGTGCGAATACTTATTCCCTGACAAAGGATGGAGTACGGCATAAGCTAAAGCCATTGAAGGAGACTGAAGAAAAGGTATGTGGTAATGCAAGGATAACTTTTGTTGATGGAAGAAATTTCCTAGATGGTATGAGGCATGAGCATGTATGTTTTGCTTTAATTCCAAAAGCTGGTAAAGAGGAAGTAGAAGATGTTCCTGTAGAAGTTGCAGATTTGTTGAATGAGTTTCAGGATATTGTATCCGACAACGTGCCTGATAGATTACCACCAGTCAGGAAGATCAGTCATCAGATGGACTTGATCCCAGGAGCGAGTTTGCCGAATAAGGCAGCACATAGAATGACACCTGCAGAAAGTGAGGAGTTGAACAGACAAGTAAATGAATTGTTACAGAAAGGATTGATCCGTGAGAGTCTGAGTCCCTATGCTGTACCAGCGGTATTAGCACCAAAGAAGAATGGAGAATGGAGGATGTGTACAGAATCCAGAGCAATAAACAAGATCACAATCAAGTATAGCTTTCCATAGCCACGAATGGATGATATTATGGACTGTTTGAGTGGGGCTGTGTATTTCTCAAAGATAGATCTGAAAAGTGGATATCATCAGATTCGCATCAGAGAAGGAGATGAATGGAAGACTGCCTTCAAGACAAAGGAAGGACTATATGAGTGGTTAGTCATGCCTTTTGGGCTAACCAATGCACCGAGCACTTTCATGCGGCTCATGAACGAGGTTCTGAAAGAATTTTTGGGTAAGTTTGTCATTGTTTACCTGGATGATATTTTGATATTTAGTAAGACATTGGATGAGCATATGATGCATATTCGTATGGTATTTGAGAAGTTAAGAGAAGAGAAATTGCTGATTAATTTGAAGAAGTGCAGTTTTGTGAAGAAAGAGTTAGTGTATTTGGGGTTTGTAGTTTCAGGAGAAGGTATAAAAATGGACCCAGAGAAGGTACATGCTATCCTGGAATGGCCTACTCCAAGGAGTACTACTGAGGTAAGATCTTTTCATGGTTTGGCTAGCTTTTACAGAAAGTTTATCCAAAATTTTAGCAGTATTTGTGGACCCTTGACTGAAACAATGAGAGGGGATAGAAAAGAGTTTAAGTGGACTAATGGGGCAGAAAAGAGTTTTCAATTATTGAAACAAAAAGTTACAGAACAACCTGTTTTAGCACTTCTAGATTTTAATAAGGTGTTTCAAGTAGATTGTGATGCTAGTGGTACTGCAATAGGAGCTGTTATGAGCCAAGAAGGTAAACCTGTTGCTTATTTTAGTGAGAAGTTAAATGATGCCAAGAGGAAATATTCTGTTTATGATCAGGAATTTTATGCTATAGTTCAGGCATTAAAAAAGTGGAGACATTATCTACTTCCTAAAGAGTTTGTTTTGTATACTGATCATCAAGCTTTGCAATATTTGAATAGTCAAGGAAAATTGAATCAAAGACATTTGAAATAGGTTGAGTTTTTGCAGAGTTATACATTTGTTTTGAAACACAGGAGTGGAAAGTCTAATAGGGTTGCAGATGTTCTTAGCAGAAGGCAACTATTTTTGACAGAAATGCAGATTGAAGTGGTTGGGTTCAAGGAACTCAAGAATTTGTATCCAGAGGATCGTGATTTTGGTGAAGCTTGGAAAGCTTGTACAGAACCTGTTACTCTAGACAGGATGAAATGGTTGGATTTCATCATCTAGGATGATATGCTATTCAGAGGGAGCCAGTTGTGCATTCCACGAAGTTCTATGAGGGAGAATCTCATCAAGGAGAAGCATAGCGGAGGATTGGCTGGACATTTTGGTCGTGACAAAACCCTTTCTTTGGTTAGTGAGAATTACTATTGGCCACAGTTGTAGCAAGATGTGAAGAAGTTTGTACAGAGTTGTAGAGTATGTCAGATGGTGAAAGGAGTGAAGCAGAATACAGGGTTGTATCAGCCATTACCTATACCAGAGAAGCCTTGGGAGGATATCAGCATGGACTTTGTTCTTGGTTTACCGAGGACTCAGCGGGGACATGATTCAATTTTTGTGGTAGTTGACAGATTTTCAAAGATGGCACATTTTATTCCCTGCAAGAAGACTAATGATGTTGTTCATGTAGCAGAATTGTTTTTCAGAGAAGTAGTGAGACTTCATAGTTTGCCAAAGACCATAGTTTTAGATTGGGACACTAAGTTTGTTGGATATTTCTGGCGTACATTGTGGAAGAAGTTCAAGATAGATTTGAAGTTTAGTTCATCACATCATCCACAGACTGATGGACAGACAGAGGTGGTGAATAGGAGTTTGGGAAATTTGCTAAGATGTTTGGTTGGAGATAAACCAACAGGATGGGATTTGATTTTACCACAGGCAGAATTTGCATACAATAATTCTGTCAATAGGAGCACTGGTAAATCACCATTCCAGATTGTATATGGAAGTAGTCCAAGAAATGCATCTGAATTGAGGAAGATAGATAAAGGAGAAATAAGTAGTGCTGAAGCTGAGGATTTTGTAGAACACTTGAAGAACATCCATGAGGAGGTGAGGAAGCATATTACCAAGATGAATGCATAGTATAAGGCTAAGGCACATGAGAAAAGGAGGTATAAGGAATTTTAGGTTGGTGATGAAGTCATGGTTCATTTGCGAAAGGAGCGGTTTCCAGTTGGTACATATAACAAGCTGAAAATGAAGAAGTTTGGACCATGTAGGATACTAAAGAAACATGATTCAAGAAACGCATATGAGGTAGAATTACCTACTGAGCTAAATATTTCGCCAGTGTTTAACATTTCAGATCTGACAGAGTATCATGAAGGAGGTGTTGAAGATGAGATCACAGCAGCACAGTGAAGTATTCCAACAACTAGTTCAGACACTAAGGAGATTGAAGATATACTGGATAGTCGTGTTGGAAGAAGCACAACGAATATGACATATGAAGAATATCTGGTCAAATGGAAAGGACGACCTGTTGAAGATTCATCATAGCTAACAAAGGAGGAGGTTAACCGTCTTGGTTTTCCTTTGCACACCTGAGTCGTGACAGGGTCACTTCTCAAATTACCCCGGGTGTCTGATGCAGGAGCATCCTGGGTGTAAGAGCAATCTTGCATCACCTAAAAATATTTCTATTTTTATATTCAATAAGGGCTATTTTGTGCAGAGCTGTTATTTATGGAAAGTTACTATTTTTGGTAATTTTTGTATGTGCTCAGAATGATCTGATTTCTTTCTTGGAGGTTCATTTTGGTCATATAAGTCTACCAGTAAAGTTTCATTGCCAGATCAAGTGTATATTGGAAGATATTGAAGATTTTTGGTATTGGCAGCAGGGTACAGAAACTTTGAACTCAGTTTTGAAGGCTTTAGAGGCCCCGGATGAGGTCGAAAATTTGGATGACGGGCGCTTGCGCGGGTCAAGCCTGTAGAGCACTTCGTGGCATTTCTGAAATGGGGTTATAATAGTCGAGCGGGTCAACTGGTGATGACTTATGGTCTTCGGAAGTTGGGCCACCTGAAATGGTGAAAAATAATTTTCTTCAAAATTTCTGTTCGGGTTTCAAAGGTTATCTTGAGCCGACTATGATGTAATAAAATGTAAAATAAAATAATTCTAAGTTTGGTCGGCCTTATTGGCTAAAATTCTGGAACCTTCCCAGGCGGTGGAAAATTGCCTATATAAGGAAGGCTGTATTATTGTCTTAGGCAGTTCAGAATAGTTCTGGGTAGTAGATCTGGGTATTGATTCGAGGCTTTGTCCTAAAGAATATTGTAAGGGAATGCCCATGTGGCTTTGCATATTGTAATTCTGAAAGTTTGTAATTCCACATTTGTGGAGATAATAAGAAGCCAATTTTCTGTTCTTGCATATTGTTGTTGTTGTTTCTCTATTTCTGTTATGTGTTTGTGGTATTAAGGGGAGAACCCTTCATCAAGTGGTATCAGAGCAGGAGTTCTTGAGTGTGTAAACAGATCGCCGACTGTGAGGCAGTTTGCACCAGGACTGTGGTTAGGGTTTCAGCGCGCATCGCGAAAATGCCTCCACGAAGAGAAGGTGGCGGAAGACCTGGTGTTGTGACACCTGAGGTTAGAGAGTTGCAGAAACAAGTGTGAGCATTGCAAGAAGAGATTCGTAGAGGAATGAATCTTAATGTCAGAGATGAAAGTGAGGATGAAGCCGAGGAAGAATATCAAGAAGGAGAAGTTGAAATTGTGAACCAGGAGGAAGAAAGACTTTTTCGGGCGATTTCCAAGATTGAGAAAAGACCTAAGATTGAGGTTCTTACATTTTTTGAAAATCTTAACCCAGAGGAATTGATCGACTGGATCAATGAATGTGAGGAATATTTTGAGTATGAAGATGTTGAAGATCCTGATAGGGTCAAATTTGCGAAGGCCAGATTGAAAGGTCATGCGAAGATCTGGTGGCAAGAAATTCAATTGGAGCGAAATAGAAGAGGGAAAGATAAAATCACAAGATGGGATCAGATGGTGGATAAATTGAAGCGACAGTTCATTCCTGTTGATTATGAGCTTGACCTACTGAAGAAAATGTAGAGTCTGAAGCAAGCAGGAAGATCTATTTAGGAGTATACAAAGGAGTTCTATCGACTCCTCATCAGAACAGGCCATGCAGAAGCTGATAAGGAGAAAGTTGCCCGATACCTTAATGGGTTAAGGCCAAGCATTCAGGAGGAGTTGAATCTGGTTCCAATGAACAGTATTGAGGAGGCATACCAATTTTCCCTCAAAGTAGAGGAAAAGCTGAACAAGAAGTTCGAGAGCAGACAAAATGGAAGAGGTCGCGGGGGACGATCTGGTGGAGGGTCATATGGTGGCCGAAATGAAGATCTGAAAAAGAAGGATGAGGCCAGTAGCAGTCAGAATCAGCGTGGAAATAATTCCAATCGCTTCCAGGATCAGAATAATAGAGATCAGAGAGGAAGAGGAAGAGGACAAGGATCTGGAAGAGGAGGCTTCCGTGGAACATGTTTTCACTGTGGAGAAGAAGGTCATAGGGCATTTGAATGTCCTCAGCACCAAGGCAGAATAGACAGGAGAAATGAAGGCCAGGCCAGAGTTGCACATGTAGATGAAGATGCCAGATCATCAAATTCTGAAGATGCTGAAAGAGGAGAAACGTTGATTAACAGAAGAGTCCTGTTGAGTGGTGAGAATGAACCTGAGCAAAGAAGGAGCCTGTTTCGCACCAGGTGCAAGTGCGAAGGTAAATGTTGTGATGTGATTATTGATAGTAGAAGCACTGACAATTTGGTGTCAGAAGAGATGGTGACAAAGTTGAAGCTCAAGAGACAGAAACACCCACATCCATATCGGATTGCCTGGGTACAGGATGACCACAGGGTCATGGTCAATGAACAATGCCTAGTGAAGTTCAAGATTGGCGGATACCAAGATGAGGTATTATGTGATATCATATCTATGCATGCATGTCATATGTTGTTGGGTAGACCATGGCAGTTTGACAGATGTGTTGTACACGATGGCCGTGCAAATACCTATTCCCTGACAAAGGATGGAGTGCGGCATAAGCTAAAGCCATTGAAGGAGACTGAAGAAAAGTTATGTGAAAATGCAAGGATAACTTTTGTTGATGGAAGAAATTTCCTAGATGGTATGAGGCATGAGCATGTATGTTTTGCTTTAATTCCAAAAGCTAGTAAAGAGGAAGTAGAAGATGTTCCTGTAGAAGTTGCAGATTTGTTGAATGAGTTTCAGGATATTGTATCCGATAACATGCCTGATGGATTACCACCAGTCAGGAAGATCAGTCATCAGATGGACTTGATCCCAAGAGTGAGTTTGCCGAATAAGGCAGCACACAGAATGACACTTGCAGAAAGTGAGGAGTTGAACAGACAAATACATGAACTGTTACAGAAAGGATTGATCCGTGAGAGTCTGAGTCCCTGTGCTGTACCAGCGGTATTAGCACCAAAGAAGAATGGAGAATGGAGGATGTGTACAGATTCCAGAGCAATAAACAAGATCACAATCAAGTATAGGTTTCCATAGCCATAAATGGATGATATTATGGACTGTTTGAGTGGGGCTGTGTATTTCTCAAAGATAGATCTGAAAAGTGGATATCATCAGATTCGGATCAGAGAAGGAGATGAATGGAAGACTACCTTCAAGACAAAGGAAGGACTATATGAGTGGTTAGTCATGCCTTTTGTGCTAACCAATGCACCGAGCACTTTCATGCGGCTCATGAACGAGGTTCTGAAAGAATTTTTGGGTAAGTTTGTCATTGTTTACCTGGATGATATTTTGATCTTTAGTAAGACATTGGATGAGCATATGATGCATATTCATATGGTATTTGAGAAGTTAAGAGAAGAAAAATTGCTGATTAATTTGAAGAAGTGCAGTTTTGTGAAGAAAGAGTTAGTGTATTTGGGGTTTGTAGTTTCAGGAGAAGGTCTAAAAATGGACCCAGAGAAGGTACAGGCTATCCTTGAATGGCCTACTCCAAGGAGTACTACTGAGGTAAGATCTTTTCATGGTTTGGCTAGCTTTTACAGAAAGTTTATCCAAAATTTTAGCAGTATTTGTGGACCCTTGACTGAAACAATGAGAGGGGATAGAAAAGAGTTTAAGTGGACTAATGGGGCAGAAAAGAGTTTTCAATTATTCAAACAAAAAGTTATAGAACAACCTATTTTAGCATTTCCAGATTTTAATAAGGTGTTTCAAGTAGATTGTGATGCTAGTGGTACTGCAATAGGAGCTGTTATGAGCCAAGAAGGTAAACCTGTTGCTTATTTCAGTGAGAAGTTAAATGATGCCAAGAGGAAATATTCTGTTTATGATCAGGAATTTTATGCTATAGTTCAGGCATTAAAGAAGTGGAGACATTATCTACTTCCTAAAGAGTTTGTTTTGTATACTGATCATCAAGCTTTGTAATATTTGAATAGTCAAGGAAAATTGAATCAAAGGCATTTGAAATGGGTTGAGTTTTTGCAGAGTTATACATTTGTTTTGAAACACAGGAGTGGAAAGTCTAATAGGGTTGCAGATACTCTTAGCAAAAGGCAACTATTGTTGATAGAAATGCAGATTGAAGTGGTTGGGTTCAAGGAACTCAAGAATTTGTATCCAGAGGATCGTGATTTTGGTGAAGCTTGGAAAGCTTGTACAGAACCTGTTACTCTAGACAGGACGAAATGGTTGGATTTCATCATCCAGGATGATATGCTATTCAGAGGGAGCCAGTTGTGCATTCCACGAAGTTCTATGAGGGAAAATCTCATCAAGGAGAAGCATAGCGGAGGATTGGCTGGACATTTTGGTCGTGACAAAACCCTTTCTTTGGTTAGTGAGAATTACTATTGGCCACAGTTGTAGCAAGATGTGAAAAAGTTTGTACAGAGTTGTAGAGTATGTCAGATGGTGAAAAGAGTGAAGTAGAATACAGGGTTGTATCAGCCATTACCTATACCAGAGAAGCCTTGGGAGGATATCAGAATGGACTTTGTTCTTGGTTTACCGAGGACTCAGTGGGAACATGATTCAATTTTTGTGGTAGTTGACAGATTTTCAAAGATGGCACATTTTATTCCCTGCAAGAAGACTAATGATGCTGTTCATGTAGCAGAATTGTTTTTCAGAGAAGTAGTGAGACTTCATGGTTTGCCAAAGACCATAGTTTCAGATCGGGACACTAAGTTTGTTAGATATTTCTGGCATACATTGTGGAAGAAGTTGAAGACAGATTTGAAGTTTAGTTCATCACATCATCCACAGACTGATGGACAGACAGAGGTGGTGAATAGGAGTTTGGGAAATTTGCTGAGATGTTTGGTTGGAGATAAGCCAACAGGATGGGATTTGATTTTACCACAGGCAGAATTTACATACAATAATTCTGTCAATAGGAGCACTGGTAAATCACCATTCCAGATTGTATATGGAAGTAGTCCAAGAAATGCATCTGAATTGAGGAAGATAGATAAAGGAGAAATAAGTAGTGCTGAAGCTGAGGATTTTGTAGAACACTTGAAGAACATCCATGAGGAGGTGAGGAAGCATATTACCAAGATGAATGCACAGTATAAGGCTAAGGCAGATGAGTAAAGGAGGTATAAGGAATTTCAAGTTGGTGATGAAGTCATGGTTCATTTGCGGAAGGAGCGGTTTCCAGTTGGTACATATAACAAGCTGAAAATGAAGAAGTTTGGACCATGTAGGATACTAAAGAAACATGATTCAGGAAACGCATATGAGGTAGAATTACCTACTAAGATAAATATTTCGCCAGTGTTTAACATTTAAGATCTGACAGAGTATCATGAAGGAGGTGTTGAAGATGAGATCACAGCAGCACAGTGGAGTATTTCAGCAACTAGTTCAGACACTAAGGAGATTGAAGATATACTGGATAGTCGTGTTGGTAGAAGCACAAGGAATATGACATATGAAGAATATCTGGTCAAATGGAAAGGATGACCTGTTGAAGATTCATCATGGCTAACAAAGGAGGAGGTTAACCGTCTTGGTTTTCCTCTGCACACCTGAGTCGTGACAGGGTCACTTCTCAAATTACCCCGGGTGTCTGATGCAGGAGCATCCTGGGTGTAAGAGAAATCTTGCATCACCCAAAAATATTTCTATTTTTATATTCAATAAGGGCTATTTTGTGCAGAGCTGTTATTTATGGAAAGTTACTATTTTTGGTAATTTTCGTATGTGCTCAGAATGATCTGATTTCTTTCTTGGAGGTTCATTTTGGTCATATATGTCTACCAGTAAAGTTTCATTGCCAGATCAAGTGTATATTGGAAGATATTGAAGATTTTTGGTATTGGCAGCAGGGTACAGAAATTTTGAACTCAGTTTTGAAGGCTTTAGAGGACTCGGATGAGGTCGAAAATTTGGGTGGCGAGCGCTTGCGCAAGTCAAACCTGTAGAGCGCTTCGTGGCGTTTCTGAAATGGGGTTATAATAGTCGAGCGGGTCAACTGGTGATGACTTATGGTCTTCGGAAGTTGGGCCACCTGAAATGGCGAAAAATAATTTTCTTCAAAATTTCTGTTTAGGTTTCAAAGGTTATCTTGAGCCGACTATGATGTAATAAAATGTAAAATAAAATAATTCTAAGTTTGGTCGGCCTTATTGGCTAAAATTCTGGAACCTTCCCAGGCGGTGGAAAATTGCCTATATAAGGAAGGCTGTATTATTGTCTTAGGCAGTTCAGAATAGTTCTGGGTAGTAGATCTGGGTATTGATTCGAGGCTTTGTCCTAAAGAATATTGTAAGGGAATGCCCATGTGGCTTTGCATATTGTAATTCTGAAAGTTTGTAATTTCACATTTGTGGAGATAATAAGAAGCCAATTTTCTGTTCTTGCATATTGTTGTTGTTGTTTCTCTATTTCTGTTATGTGTTTGTGGTATTAAGGGGAGCACCCTTCATCAAATTTTTGGGTAAAAATGTAGTAGAGGATATAGACCTAGATGAAGAGATAGAGATTCCTACATTAGATTTTGCAAATCTATCAGCGGACCAGATGCAAAATATAGGTGAGATCCTCCAAAGGAAAGCAAAACAAAAGAAGCTTAAAGAGGAGAGAGACAAGGAGTATCAAATCATCAAGGATGCTAAGGACATTTTGTCTGATGCATTAGGCATTAAAGTAGACTCCTCCCAGCATGTTTTGTTACAATTAGCAGAAGCAGTTGAGAAATACAATGAGGACTCATCCGGGACAGAAAAGTTAGTTGAAAGAGCCGAGAAGAGATTCAACAATAAAGTGCTTGAGCACATTGCTCAGCACATAGCTATTAACCAAGTGGAATTGTCTTCAGTTTTGTCTAACATTGAATCTATCTATTCGAATGCTACCTCTTTTTTGGCCAGACTGTGCAATATTGCCGAGTTCACAAAGGATGTTAAGGATAAAATGAATAAAATGGATGAGGATATGAAGATTAGCATACAGAAGCTGCAACTTGAACCAAGTTCAAGCTCTGCTCATCACATGAAAATTTCACACCTATCTAATATGCAGTCTGATCTACTGAAAGAAGACACAAGGATCCGGTCCACACTGCTAGACATCCAACACATGATCCTTCCCATCATGAATACAATGTATAAGCACATTGAACATTCCAAAACATTGATTCATGACAATCAGTTCTCTATAGTAGATCACATGATTGAACTCTCTGCAGAAGTCCAAATTGCTATACAAACATGTAAGATCCTACAAGAAAGTTGGGACAGAACCCTGGCACTAATAATGAAGGTACATTCTAATTTTCTATCAAATTTTGGATTCTCTCTGTAAATAACTTGTAGATGCACCTTTGGCATTATCGTCAAAAAGGGGGAGATATGTATAGAAGGAGAGAGAAATATGTATAGATTTGTATAAGAAACAGTTAGCACATTGAAAGGGGGAGACAATGTATAAAGCCCTATAACAAAGACAAATTTTGAAAAATCAAAATAAAACTCAACATGATTCGTGTATATAAATTTTGGCCAATAAGTGTTTTTGTCACTAATGCCAAAGGGGGAGATTGTTGGCATTAAGCAGAATTGCCACTAGTGACAACACTTATTTGCATTCTGGATACAAACTGAGCAGAGAGTGCAAACTGAGCAGACAGTGCAAACCAAGCAGACAGTGCAAACCGAGCAGATAGTGCAAACCGAGCAGACAGTGCAAACTAAGCAGACAGTGCAAACCGAGCAGATAGTGCAAACCGAGTAGACAGTGCAAACCGAGCAGACAGTGGAAATCGAGCATGTTAGTACAAACCGATCAGGACAGTGTAAACCAAGTAACATCATGTCTACCGAGTCACCAGTATTTATCGAGTTCAAAACCTACCGAGTGATCAGTATGAACCGTGCCTTCACTTCTACCGAGTGCATGACGATGCTGAGTAATGCAGTGGACACCGAGTATTAGAAAGTCACCGAGTCAGTTTGCAGGAACCGTGTAACCATACTTGGGTCGACTTAGTAGCACTTATGTTTATTTGTCAAGCCGACTGTGTAATTGTAATTGTAGTTAATTGTTTAAGACTTGTATATAAACAATGTTGTAAAAATGTAAAGATATATGAATGAGAAACATATATGAAAGAGAAAGAAAGGCAAAGATAAGCGAATTACAGAAGGCTTCAGAAGTTTAAGGTACAGCAAAGACAAATTCATCACAGAAGGTGATCAGTACATCAGCGAATCTCAATCAGCAATCCAGTTGCAAAGCAAGAGATCTACTGTTTCATTCTAACAGGTGAATCAGTACTAAATCCTTTAACCAGGTAGACTTAACAGTCTTTGTAAAATCTCTTTACCGAGTGCATACTTCATTGTATGTTTTGTAAATCCTTTAACAGGGTGGATTTAGCAATCCTTATTGCTCCTAACAGGGCAGATCATCAGAAGTGATCAAATTGTAAGCCTTAACCGGCCAACTTTATTCTGCAGTATTAAAGCTTTGTGGGTTTCATCCCCACCCCAGTTTTACTTTCTTTTGGAAGGTTTCTGGGTAACCAAATCTATGTGTCATTATTGTGAATGCTTTTAAGTTTCATGCTTTCTGTATGCAAAGGTTAAAAGGTAATTGTAAGAAAATTTGGAGTTACTGATTCACCCCTCCCCTCTCAGTAACTTGGTTAATTCCTGAATATTTCCAACAGATATTTGGTATATTTTTTATTTGAGACTATGGATTATGTTATCAGGATGATGCTACTAGATTTCCTATTATATTTTTCCTTATATGTTGTTGGATATTCCAATTATTGACCTTCACTGATATATGCTCATATTGCCGTAAATAATTATTTTAATGATTTATATTTAAAATAAATATTTAATCTAAATGTAATATTTATTTAAATGATATTTACATTGAGGAGTAAAAAATGGATTGACCAGTGCTGTGACATTCTTTATGTTTGATCTCATCTCTATAGCATTACTGTTCAATCAGACATTTTATTATTATTATATGTGCTTAATCTATTTATATCATGAGTGTATCATCATAAAATGGAAGCACTTCCATGATAAGAGCATTTAGCCCTCCGAGTAAGTGGTCTGGGGTCATGTTAAGTGCCTTTATCAGATCTTTTTATGTATCTGGCTTTTCCCCCCTGTTTTGCTTCCTTCTGCACCCATTTTTCACTTCATATCTACATTTCATAACATTTTGGGATAGGATCCTAAGGTTTTTGACCAAAAGGTCAAAGTCAACCTCTATCTTGACTTGGTTAGGATTGACCTCGATCCTGACCTGGTCAGTTCCAACCTTGTCCTTGACCCCCTGTTCAAAATTTCAAGTTTCCTTGATTTCTGGGTGTCGGGTTTTCAGGGATATTTGTTTCTAGCCTTCGGGTCAGCCATTTTGGGTTTCAGAATGGTAAATCCTTTAATTGCATTTAATCTAGGTATATTTTCTAAAGGTTATGACCTAATTGGATTTAATTCTCCAAAGTGGCCCCTCTAGAGGATTGCACCCTAGTTCACTATAAAAGGAGGCCTTCCTCTCTCATTTCAATCCATCTCTCAATCAAGTTTTGCAATCACATCCTCAATAAATTTCATGAGTGAGCTCTCAAGTGAAAAAAAGTGAATTAAAGCATTCAAGAAAGCCTTCAAGCATTCAAGTGTTTAAGCATTCATCCATCAAGGAGATCCATTGTTAGCCATTGAAGGATTCAATCTCTTTGGAGCCCCCTTGAAGGTCCATCCTTCCACATTCATCCAAGCCTCCTCATATGCAAAGATCAATTCAAGATTGGTGTTGAAGATCAAATGCCATTGATTTGAGATGTCCTACATTCATTCTACATCCATTGAAGCATTCCTACTTGTGGATTTGAGGATTCAAATCCTCTACAAGGACTTCAACATAAATGAGGTGAATTGTTTCAATTGCTTTGTTTATTCACACTACATTTCAATTCAATTTCAAGGTTAATTCCTAAATTGGGGTTTGACCAAGGCAAACCTCCCATACAAACAAAAACCCCATTTTTCTTGTAGGTGTAGGTGTGGAATTTTAGATCTAAGAGCGGATTTGGATACCCTTTTCGATGAACTTTCCAAATCTGTGAACAAAGTCAGAATCGACCTTCAAATAAAGAATGTAGCCTTTGACCTTTTATGAGGGTCAAAGACTACCTGCCATCGGAAAGACAAAAGATTTTTGGGTTTTCTTTGTCTCGGCATTTCCAGTCCGAAATAGGTTGTAAAATTTCCTGAAAGTACACACAGACATCAAAAATTGGCTTTTTCTAGATTTGCTCTAATTTGAGGTTAGTACTTGCATTTCAATTATTTAAATTTTCAAACACTTCAATTCTACCATAGGGAAATATAGGGTTTTTCTGTCTCTTTCATATTCTACATAGATTGATTCGATTGTGTATTAACCTTTTGGTTGATCAAATTGGATCTTTCCTTTGGCAATTTGGATTTAAGAGTGGATCTCACATTTCCCCCATACACATACATTTACACACTCATACACATTTGAATAGGTGTGATTTAATTTTACCCCTATTCATTTTGGTGAACCCGACTTACTCTCCTTTCTTTTTGTGGAATTGGATGCCCTATTGTGTTTTGTGGTATTAGATTTCCTTTTATCTTGTTAGTATTAGATTTTTCCTCTGTGTTAGATCTTGCATGCTAATTAGATTTCAAAAATACAAAACAATTCATGCTTTATGTGGTTTTAGTTTAGTTCATTTGCATTACATTGGTTTATGAGCTTTACTACTACTAGTCCTACTTATAATATTCCAGTTAGAAGAAGTCGTAGACTCATGGGTGCCTTTGATCCTGAATCTTCTTCTCCTTTCCTTCAGATCCCGGATGATAATTTGATTCTTCATGATTCCAATCCTACAATGGAGAAAAAATCTTCTCACTCATCTCATGATGAGGATGATGCTTTAAGAGTTCCTCCTGAACAAGTCCAAAAACTTTCAACTGAACTTGATAAAATGGGTAATTGGCTTATTCAAGAGAACCATAATCAAGATTCTATTCAAGCTATAAAGACTCTTAAGAAAGTTCTCCATGATAGTGATCAGGGTGTTAACCTCTTGTGTGGTATTACTCACCTTGTGCATTCAAATGTTAAACCTTTAGCTCAAGAAGCTCAAGATTTAGGGTTGATTCCTCCTATCACTAGTGTTGAACCTCCTTCTATCCTTTACCTAGTATTCCTACCTATACTCCTTCTTTGGTGACTGTGACAGTTCCCTCTAGTGTTCCTCCTGTGTCCCTTCCTACATCACAACCTTCATATCATAATGTTCCTTTCACTTATTCCAATCCACTTCCAACTGTAGTTCCTAGTGTTCCTCCAGTTGTGTCTTCTATTCCTGCAGCTTCTTACACTTTACCTAGTGTGTCTAATGTTGCTACTCCTACTATTTCCTCTAATGATTCAACAATCATCAGTTTGGCTCAAATTGTGTCATCCTTACAATAACAACTTACTTCCTTAACTCAAAACAAGTTTAGTATCCCTACATGTGAAAGGGAAGTCCTTTGTCCTTTTATATTATTCATACTCCTGTTCCTCAACAAGTCGATATGCCTCGTCTTGAGAATTATAATGGAAAAGGAGATCCTGTTCATCATGTTAAAACATTCCAAATCCTTTGTAGTGATTATGCTCATGACCATAGGATTTTAGCCAAACTGTTTGCTAGAACTTTCCGTGACAAGGCCTTACAATGGTATTGTTCCTTGCCTCTTTATTCTATTGATTCCTTTCCAAAACTTGCTAATGCCTTTATTCAACAATTTCAAAACAACATTGGCCTGCAAGTGTCTTTGACTGATTTGATGCATTGTAAACAAAGTGCTAAAGAAAAATTGACTGAATTTATTGGTAGATTTAAGCATTTGTATGCTCAGATTTCCTATCCTATTCTTGATATGGATATTCAACGTATGTTTATTTCAAATTTGCAAAAGGATATTAGAGATAAGATTCTGCTTACTAAATTTACCTCTTTTCAACAACTTTGTGCAACGCTTCATCATTATCAATTACAAGTGAGTCAATTTGAGAGCAACACTCCAATGGCTCCTGTTCCAGTTGATAAGGGTGATGCTACTCCTAATCCAAACAAATTTCAAAAATTCAACAACTATGTCAAGATAAACAAACAAGCGAATGCAGTTGTTGATCAAGTTGTTGTTGCATCTCACAATGCCACTTCTGCATCCACTACTTTTCAATTAAATCATATATTTACTCCTCTTTCTGAACCTTTACATGCTATTATGAATAGGTTGTTAGCTACTAATATGATTACTTTACCTCCTATTCGACCTCTGTTACCTGTTACGATTGCCTCTAAATGTTTTGATCAAAATGCTTTTTGTCACTATCATTGTCATAATGGTCATGATACTGAGAAATGTTATTCTCTAAAACGTAAGGTTCAAGAGTTAATTGACTCTAATGCCTTATCTATTGATAACCTTGATGGTAGTGGAAACAAATCTGTCTCTCCTCCTAATCAAAACCTTCAAATTTATACGAATCCTTTACCTACGCATGATACTAATACAATTGCTCAACCATCTGCTATGGAAATTGTGTATGATTCAAAGTTGGATGATCTCAATCATGTTGTTAATCAAGTGGAGCATGTTGGTCAGTCTATATCTCAACCTCAACCTCAACCTCAGATTCAATCTCAAGTTCAATCTCAACCTCGACCAAAACCTAAACCTAAAATGAAAACTCAACCTAAACCTCGACAACAACCTAAGAATAAATGACCTCAGGAACTTTTGATTACCTTTCATGTTTGTGTGTCTCAGTAAACATGTACTAGACACCATTCTACCTAAGCTTCAAGATTTGAGTTTGTCTGTATCCCGATAGTAGCAAAAAACATAGTTTCATCGATATTTCATGTTTGAACCAATATCATCTTTGTATGGATGGTGTATCCATAAGTATTATATTATCCCTCTGGTATGTGTTGGTAAATCTAGATTTCATATGCATTTATGATAGACTAGTGATGTGTTTGTGAATTGATAATTCCCGTAACTATCATGGATGAGATTAAATTAAATGTTGATTTATTTGTTTTTGGGAATTTAATTTTAAATTTCCAACTAATTTATCATAGTTATATTCTATTTAATTGGAATTGGTATAATTTATTTTATAAGTCTTTGGTTTTGCTAAAATTATTTGAGTGACATGTTTTAAAAGTCCCTTTTATTTGGAAAAATGGGATCTTTTTCCTCACTTTTTACTTTTGCTTTTGGGTGAATTGAGAGTTTGCTCCAAATTGCTTCAGACATATTTGATAAATTTTGTGTTGGGTTTGATCCAGTTGTCAAGTACTCGTGGGTAGTAGCTCATTGGATTCATGCTACAATCCCACATCTTCCTGTGAAGCCATTTGCATTCTCATGGTGAATTGATTTTTCCCTCTCCATTTTTGTGGTTTCCTCGTTTGTGTGAGGTAGGCCATTTCATATCATTCATTTCACTTTAGATTTTTAAATCAAATAAAGTGCAATAGGGTTGTGGGCTGAGAATTAGTATTCCCCCATATTTTTGTATCATTTCATTATCCGGTTGGGTTTGTGTGAGAATAGTATATTTCTAGAATTTAGAATTTAGGGCTTTCGTAATGTTATGCTGCCCATTTTTCCATGTGTGTCTGAAATATGAATTTATTGGAAACATGTGTTGTTAGGTGCCTAAGGGAAAAAGGGTTTTCTTCTTTTTACTTTTTTTGAAGTTTAATTTTTGGGATTTTTTGATCTTTCCTCATTTTGCATGCCATCCAAATGCTGTATGCTGTCATGTCTAGCATGATTGAAATATTGGATGTTGTAGTGTACTCCAACATTATAGTTGTATCGTAGAATCATAATAGGTTGAGGATATTCCAAATATTTGATATCACAATCCAAATTACGCTTTTAATGTTAAAATATTGATTTTCACATGTTTACCAGCTTTTAATGTTAAAATATTGATTTTCACATGTTTACCAACTTAACATATGAGAAGTAGGCAATGATAACGCAAGATCACATTTAGAACACATGAACTAAAGTGCATTTTTCACTAACTTTTGAAATTATACAATTCCAAATTCCTTTTTGTACAAAGTGTTAAGATAAAATTTATTCAAAATATCTCTAAGTATTCCTCCATAGTTTTACCTCCTGTAAAAGTCCCCCTTTACAATAGAAAATGACCTCATATTTATAGAATTTTCTTGATAACTAACCTGTAACTACTTCATAACTAACTTTGCATTCTTGGGTTAGAAACTATTTCCCTCTCGGCAAAAAGAGTTTTGTTGAAAACCTCTTGGTTTTTGCATAAAAAGTGTCCATTCTCTAACTTTAATTACAATAAGTTCAATACAAAGTCACTTTTACAAATGTATAACTTGAAACATGCCACAAATTCCAATTAGGGTTTTACTGAGGTTCTTATCGGTCTTCATTTGCTTCTTTTCTTCTTGTCACGACTTCACCATCTAGCTAATTGAGAATACCAAATACATATGATGAGTTGGAACAAACAAATAATATTGAAATTCTCCATAAAGATGAAAAATATTAACTCTTCGTCTCCTATTTATACATCAACCAAATGTCCATTTATGATTTGAAATAGTGCTCCCCTTGCCAACCTTCAAAATCACTTAACCATACCTTAAAAAAATCTCACATCACCATCCTTTAAAATCTCACGTCACCATCCTTTACCTTGATCTTAAACTTTGTATGGGTCCATTATAAATAGATTTGTTGATTTTGCCGCCCCATTGGATGAAAAAGAACTATTGCCATATATTTGGAGAGATCCTCATCTTTTGACTGTTATATTTTATGACACTCAATTGTCAAAAACGCTTCCTATCTCATTCTTTTCAAGCCACACACAAAGAATTGGTGTAAAAAATAAGATGTCCAAAATCAGATCCTCTCTAATGAAATTTTTGTTACTTCACTTATCCACACATTGAAGATCAAAATTAGATGATCTTTCACATGAAAGTGAATCTTTTAAAATCACTTGATTTTGGGATTAAGTTTATTTCATTGACACCTCATCATATGCCTTTTCAATTGACCACTTGGTCATTTATTTAGAAAATGAACTTTTAGAGGAAATCTTCACTAAAAGAATATACTTGATCACAATCATTTTAAGAATAGATGAAAAACCATATGTTCTAAATGATAATTTCTTGTTCAAGTGACTATTGTACAAGGATTTAGGTTTTCATTTTAATTCTGCATCTACACCATTAAAAGTTGTCTCATTTATATATACTTATATATACTTGAAAGATTTGAAATTGTTTTCAATGTGTCAAATTGGGTGCCACATCTTTGATTCAACATTTTAACATCATATATTCCTTGTGCTTCGACAGATTTTCAAGTCCGATACTTGTTTTATAACCACCAATTGAAATTGCTTCAAGTTTTCCAATGCTTTCTCAGCAAATCCATTTTATATATATCCTACAACTATTGCAGTCCATGCAACCATGTTTCTTTGATCCATTTTAAGTAACATTTCTCTTGGTGAAGAGGACGTTAGAAAAGGTTGTGGAATTTATAATTACACCTATCAATTTCATTATCTTGAGAGTTTCTGAAACAAATTATGCCAATCTAATTTCTACACATCTTGCATGAAATGCCATGAGGAAACTTGAGAAGCATATCATCAAACAACCTGCGTGTTTATGACTTGATATTTTACGTGCTTAAACCATTAAAAATCGAGAAAGACATCACCCAAGCAGAGACACAAGCCGCAAAGGTTTTAAAACTTGGCTGATAATTTTTTTAAACCTAGACCAAATTCTTGGCTGATGATCTCAATAGTCATTTGGAAAATCAAAATTTGTTATTTCCACATCTTTCATGCATGTTTAACAGGAAGTCAGTTCAAATAGTATATGATTCGACGCACAAACATAAAGTTTTAACAATATTTTGTATTGAAATTTTATGACAAAAAAGGTATTTCAAGAACCAATTTCTCCACAAGGAAATTAGGGTTATGTTTCAACAAGTTTATCCTCTGTAAACCATATAGTATTTGTACCCTAATACATTTGCTAAACCCATTATACTTTGAGGGTTGTCAAAGACCAGTACGGAGGCTTCTATTCTTTTGAGTTGACATTATTTTATGGCATTCTATCAAACATTCGCAGGTGTTGTAGATGACTCCACATTCCACATTTTTCATACATATCTGCAGTTTGGATTAGCTAGAATGCTTACATTTGTCAGCCTTCAAATCCTTTAAATCCAATGTTCTGTATGTGTCATGAAAGCTCCTCAGTGTATCGGTTTTATGGTTTGGATGGAGTCTTATACCTATGAGATCATATTTATTTGGGATTTTGTAAAAAGATTCAAGTGCTTTGACTGCACTTTGACATCTCATATATGTCTTGCACTCTATTTCTAACCATAATACAAGTTGAATGGATGCCATAGAGATTATGGAAAATCATATTTGCAATAATAAACTAGAGAAATCAAATTTTAAAGTAGTTATGTTAACCACTTTAGGTTATATTTTTGAGAAATTAAAACTCACAATTCATTTTCTCTGCATCCACATTTTACCATTCACAACTTGCCATGCACATTCACTTTTTATGATTCATAACTTACTTTTCCATTTTGCATTCACCATTTGAAACTCACAACTGAGTTATGAGTTATGAATTGTAATTTCTGAATGAATAGTTCTAATTCTTTGGATTTACTTTTACAATGCATTGTTTTTGTCTTTTCAAAACCACAACTTAGTTGTGAGTTATGGATTTGAATTGCAAAGATTTTAATTTTGAAAATATCAAGAAGTGAATTTAATTAAACCTAAAATTAAATTTTATTTTATTTGAACTTGTTCACTTCATTTTCTCTCTTTTTAGTGGTTTTATGACAACTTTTGAGTTGAGAGAAATTTGGGCTTGAAAATTTGATTAGGCAATAAAAATAGATGAAAGCATACAAAAATTTCACATGGTAAAGGTTGGAGATGATGAGTTTTAATTAAAACCTAGATGCTTTGGAAAAATATACGCCAACCAATATTGTGCATAATTTTAAATTTTGACGGGTTGCAAAATGAGGCAACACCTAACTCTATTTGGTGACAATGACCAAAAGGGATGCAAGATGAATCCATAATCTCTATAGTGATCAATGTGTTAACCATATGCAATAGAGTCACAAAGGGGACAACATTGGAGCTTACTAGAGAAACTAGATGCAAACCAAAAATCAGATAGACACAATAAAACTTCTACTTAAAATATGTACATGGTAGGGGATGCCTACTTCAAACAACTCCAAATGAGTTATGAAAACCCATTAATTGGCTGAGAAAAATAAATTCCATGATGAGATATCAAGTGGCAACCCTGGAGTACCCATGAACTCAATTAAAGGTTCTCTCCTTGAACTTTGGTCTTGAGATTTTTGGCATGTGCATCTTCTCTAGGAGAGGCAACATATCCAAACAACCATTCTTTATTTAATACTTTTGAATTGGGGATATAGTTTACCTCTTTTTGTATGTTACGAATTATCTCTTCTTATACGAACTTAAGTATTGTATTTTCAAGCTTTACAATGTGCCTTTGACAACTTGGATCTGCAACTTTTAGTCATTGGATTAGTATAGAAGAGATCAACAAAATAAGAAGAATCCTTATCCAATATCTCAGGTATACAAGTATAATTTCGATGAGGCAAACTATGTTCTTGGATTTCTCTTGACTAGTTGTCATTGATTCCTTGATTCTTCTTCACTACCCGAAACTCTTCTCCTTCTATTAACATTGTTACAATAGGGAATTGAAAACAATAATTTTGATCTAAAAATATATTCCCATTGGACTTGACTTGCATAAGTTGGCCTTCCTCATTTGCTTCCTCTTGATTATTCATTTTATCTTTTTCATGATAAGAAGCCACAATAGCTTTTTAATTTTTAGCACATGCATGTTCTAGAAGATAATGAGTCCACACAATGAGTGGTATTGATGAAAGATTGATATTCATGCCAAGAAGGGTCCTTTGAATGAGAATTACAACTAAATCATCCATCTTCACATTTTTCAGTCTCTTGATCACAACAAATTGAATTAGTGCTTGATGCCTTTGCAAGGTAAGATGCATGACATAGGGTAGGTCGGGATGAGGGCCAAGGGCACACCCTAATCCAAATCTACCTTGCAAAGATCACACACAGAAGAAATGCCACACAAAGTGAGAGAGAGAATGCAAAAAAAATCCTTATATTAATCAATTTGATTCATACATGCTAGGCTGTAAGGCCTTCCCGGTTAGGGCTAGATATTATAATTCAATTACAATAGTCCTCCAACATCGGAGGATTCAGAAACTATCTTTAGTCTTATAACTTCTAACTGATACCAAAACTTCTATCTCTGAACTCATCTACCACTACTCTAAAACTACAACCAACAACTACATTATATATACAAGAGGCTATCGAAATAAGTCAGCTTTTAGATCCACCATTAACAAAAGGAATGACCAGATCTAGGTCCACACACTTCCCAATGATTGATACCAACATTAAATCCATGACCACAATTAAATGCACATGTCGAGCTCAACAAAAAACTAAAAGAAACAACTCGGTAAGCAAGGATAACTGAGCACCAGGAAAGGATAATCGAGCGCTAGGGAATGACTGACCAACTCGGTTAAAGAAGGAAACTGAGAAACTACCGAGCCAACTCGGTCAAAGAAGGAACCGCGCAACATAGAAAAACTCAAACTTGTTTTTGGTGACACAGGATTGCCAAGGACTCGAGATGCTCCTGCATCAGACACCTGGGGTTATTTGAAATGATTCTCCGAGTCATGAAGTAGGTACAACCCGAGCTGAATCCAACTCAAATTGTGAAATCCATGAATTGTCTTTAATTGGTCTATTCTTCCACTTTACTAGATATTCCATATATTGTTTTCCTCTTGTGCTTCTACCAACTCTTTTTGGGTATGTGCAAGATCACGAGGGGCCAAAAAGTGGTGATGTAAAAAAATCCACTTTTCAGTCGTCCAAAAGAACATGAAAATGCATGTTGACTTTTTAGTAGGCTTGGTTGTCAATACACTTGTGAAAACCTAACACCAAAGCAGAACCCTTATTGGGTAGCCAAAAAAATTAGATACCTGAAACCTGTGGCATAAATCAAAACCTGCGAGCCATTTTCCTCATTTCTCCTCACGTTTTGGGTTTGCAAAAGGGCTCCAAGTATCATATACACAATATTTTTGGGTACCTGATTGTGCCAACAACAAATTCAACTTTGTAGTTGATCCGGTAAGTAAATTCTTGCTATATCTTGATTAATTTCTTTCATTTTCATGTTAAATGTAGTTTTTTTTAGTTAAAATAGGGTTTTGTATTGATTTTTTTAATAATATATGAAATCAATTTGAAATTTATATTTGTTTATTATTTAATTAGGCATGGATGACAACAATGAAGATAATAACCCTCCCCCACCAAATAAAAATTCCCAAAACAATCCAGAACCACTTCAAAACCCTCAATATTTAGAGAATTTGATATAGGAGAACTTGAACACTATACGGGGCTTCAAAAACACGTATCAAAATATACCTACGTTAGCTCCTATGCTTGACACCCTAAATACCATTGTTGAAAACATTGACACCCTTACGTAGCAACATAATGCTGCTCTTCATTGGCGTAATGATACGCATGCCCAATTTGATGACGGGCTTGACCATGATGGGGTTGCAGCTCTTAATATAACTAAGGAAGATATAGCCTCCCTTTTTGTTAATCCTAAAACCGGATTAAAAGTTGACCCCAAAAAGCCCAAATTATCATTAATATGGTGCACAAATGAAGCAATGCACACACACTTTTGGGATCGCTGGTGGATGGTTTTTGATAAACCACCCCATAGAAATTTGGAGCTCCCTTTCTATTTCATAAAAAAATTATATGCTGAGTTTGTGCTTGGTCACGATGTTAATTATTGGAGTATGAGGCCCAACATGGGCGTAGGCAGAGGAGCTCCTCATACTAGGCCATTTTCCCAGAGCAAAAAGGCCACTACCTTTGTTGCCCCCATTGATGTCACACCCCCTCCTCTAGTGCAGCATCCTGATATCATTACAGAGGCTGCCTCATAGAGTATTCGGGCCATTCATTTGTTGAGTGATCAGTTAATCACGCAAACCAGGTCATTGTTGCCTCTTGGTGTGGATGATGCTTGCGCATCGACATCTGGCTAGAGTTCACATGTATGCAAGCCCCATATTTGCATTATATGCAAGAATACGTGCCTCAGACCGCTTACTGATGCTGATACATATCAGTATGTTATTGATGAGGAGGTTATAGGAGACGCAGCTGTAGAGGATACAACACCTCATGGAGCATCTACATCTCATGAGAGTGCTCAAGAGGGGTACGCATAGCCATTGACTCTTGTTGATATGGTAAGAGTAAACATTATAAATAAATTTGTCACATGACTTATTTAATTTAAAAATAATTTATTTATTTAGATTAGTTTGAATGATTGCATGCACTTATGTATATATATTTTTTCCATTTATGTTCAGTCGATGATAGAGGAGGAGTTGAGACAGGTGGATGAATCCACACTTTTGGCCATTTCATTTGGCCTTGACACCTAAACGGTATATTATAAATTATGTAGCCATTAGTTTTTTTATATCATTTGGTGTACATGCTTAAATCTCTATCAATTAGAGCAAACAAAACTATACATTTACTAATATATTGTCATCTTATTGTACTCTTGCAGGCTACAACTGATGTCAGTGGGGGGCATGAGGGGATTCCTTCTTCATGTGTCGACAAAGGAAAGTTAATTAATTGTTTAAGATTAATTATGCATGCATATGTATGCCACTTGTGTGTAGTAATAAATATTTTACTTGCACTTTATTGTATAGGGTGTGGCTCTTGATGATGTCCCGACATGGGTTCAAGAGCCTAGGCTGACAGACCTCTCAATTCGGAGTGATAGCCCAATTGTACGTAGACTTTTACATATTGTTATTTTTATTTTGTAACCATGGTTGTTATGATGAAGTAAATTTATATATAATTGACAATCTTTTTACTCTCATAGGTTACTCCCAGTGTGAGGGAGGGCTCACAAGAATCTTTCATATCTTTGTTGACTCGACCCACTATTCCAGAGGAGGGATCAGTGGATGTAAGTTTTAATTTTAGTTCAATCAATTTGTAATTTTATTATGCTATCATCCTATTTTGTAGATTTATTACTCTATGTTTCACTGCCCTACTAATCCCATTATTGCAAATATATATTTATAGGTTAGAGTTGGTATTGTTGGCATGGTCCCTTCCCTACCAAAGACTTATGCTAGGACACCTGATCGTGGTAGGTGACTAAGAGGTTAGGTACAGATATTTGTATTTAGTTATAATTTTTGATGCAGGATCAATCAGAGCCAAACACTTCTTCAAAGAGGCTACATTTGGATGATCCCCCTAAGGCATAGGATGTAGTTTTAGTTTTTTGGTCATTTAGAGATGCCACTTGGCACATTTTGAGATGGAATATATGCCACATTGTACACCTTGAAACATTGATTTTTTAGACATTTTGAAATGTCATGTGCCATATTTGTATATGGAGATACTTTTGATACTTTCTATATATAGAACATGTTCATTTTTATGTTATATTTGCATCATCTTTTGTATACATATTTATTATTCATGTTTATGGAATTGAATGGTGAAGTTATATCTTGACTATGATTATCATTATGATTTAAATTATATCTTGTTGAAGTTACATTTGTTTTTCTTTACTCTGGAATACCCTGTTCATGGAGCTTATTATGTTTGAGGTTTAACTTCTATAGATTTCCTATGTTCTTATGTTTCATACCATTATACCTCCCACCCAAAGGGAGAGTCAGTCTCTTCAAATTTACAAACCACCTCTGTAAATGTTAACTTCCTCAATCAGAACACAACTAGACTCACATATAAAAATCACAATTTTGCATTTAAGGCGTGCTCCAGTGATAGCCCACATCTTCCAACTACCCAAAAAATCAATCTTTTTAAGTCCTTGGACAACCTAACTCCATTACCATACACAACACATGTTCTGTGTCCTCAAAGCCACGCATGAACATCTTATAACATCCCAAACTTCTCGACCAACTATATATCTTTTCCATATACATCCTAACTCTAGCATGCAAAGCCATGAACCATATTTCTTGATTACCATTAAAATTCACCTAACATAACATTTTATATCTCCATCTACTACATTACAAAGACAAGTGCTGATATTATACTCTATATACCCACTCTACTATGTCACAGATCCCATGGCCCTTAACCCAACTTGTAATCCCACTTGAGCCACTTAGTACTACATTGTTTCAATACTATGTATATACTCACTATGTATATAACTCATCATATTGGGGTTTACTAAATCCATAGAGAAATGTAGCACTTGTGCTGTTAGGTCACTTGGGTCGAGCATGGTCACGAGTGTTCCAATGACTTTGTGGGTGGAACGGGGTTGTCACTAGTGTTTACCCAGCCAACCAAAGCCGATGGAGCAGATGGTTCATTGCCAGGATAGATGGTTTGAAAGATACATTGTTGATCTACTTTTAGCTGACCCTCACTACAAGTTTTGGCATCGAATGAGATCACCTTGCCAAATGCAAATGAAGTTGAATCACCCAAAATCGAGAGAGGTTATTGTAGAACTCAAAAACAAAATCCCGTAGCCCCTAATGGTTTTTCAATACCTCTCACGAGGTCTGAGATACAAGCCTTAGAAGATCGTTGCCCAATTATGCTTAGTGCACCTTGGGGTCACTTGGGTCGAGCATGGTCATGAGCATTCCAGTGACTCTGTGGGTGGATTGGGGTTGTCACTAGTGTTTACCCAACCAACTAGAGCTGATGGAGTAGATAGTTTGATGCCATGACAAACGGTTTGAAAGATACACTGCTGAGCTACTTTCAATTGAGCCTCATTGCAAGTTTTGGCATCGACTAAGATCACCTTGCCAAATGCAAGCAAAGTCAAATTGCCCAAAACCGAGAGAGGTTATTGTAGAACTTGGAAACATGATCCCGTGGCCCTTGATGGTTTTTTGATACCTCTCACGAGGTATGAGATATGAGCCTCGGAAGATCACTTCCCAATTGTGCTTAGTGCACCTTGGGGTCACTTGGGTCGAGCGTGGTTGTGAACATTCCAGTGACTCTGTGGGTGGAACGGGGTTGTCACTGGTGTTTACCTAGCCAATCAGAGCCAATGGAGTAGACGGTTCGATGCTAGGATGGATGGTTTGAAAGATACACTTCATAGCTACTTTCAACTAACCCTCACTGCAAGTTTTGGCATCGACTGAGATTGCCTTGCCAAATGCAAATGAAGTCGAATCACCCAAAATTGAGAGAGGTTATTGTAGATCTTGGAAAAAGGATCTTGTAACCCCTAATGATTTGTCGATACCTCTCACAAGGTCTGAGATACAAGCCTCAGAAGATTTCTGCCTAATCGTGCTTAGTGCACCTTGGGGTAACTTGGGTTGAGCATGGTGGTGAGCATTCCAGTGACTCTGTGGGTGGAATAGCATTGTCACTGGTGTTTACCCAGCTAATCGGAGCTGATGGAGTAGACGGTTTGATGCCAGGATAGACGGTTTGAAAGATACACTACTGAGCTACTTTCAATTGACCCTCAATGCAAGTTTTGGCATCAATTGAGATCGCCTTGCCAAATGCAAATGAAGTCAAATTGCCCAAAACTGAGAGAGGTTATTGTAGACCTCAAAAAAATGATCTCATATCCCTTGATAGTTTTTTGATACCTCTCATGAGGTCCGAGATACCAGCCTCAAAAGATCACTGCCTAATCATGCTTAGTGCACCTTGGGGTCACTTGGGTCAAGCGTGGTCATGAGTGTTCCAGTGACTTCGTGGGTGGAATGGGGTTGTCACTATCATTTACCTAGCCAATCGGAGCTGATGGAGCAGATGGTTTGATGCCAGGATGGATGGTTTGAAAGATACACTACTGAGCTACTTTCAACTGATCCTCACTACAAGTTTTGGTATCGACTGAGATCGCCTTGCTAAATGCAAACGAAGTCGAATCACCCAAAAATGAGAGAGGTTATTGTAGACCTTGGAAACATGATCCCATAGCCCTTGATGGTTTTTTGATACCTCTCATGACGTCCAAAATACAAGCCTTGAAAGATTGCTACCCAATCATGCTTAGTGCACCTTGAGGTCACTTAGGTCGAGCGTGGTCACGAGCATTCCAGTGACTCCGTTGGTGGAATGGGGTTGTCACTAGAAATTACCTAGCCAACTAGAGCCAATGGAGTAGATGGTTCGATGCCAGGATAGATGGGACTTTAGAGCTACTTTCAACTAACCCTCACTGCAAGTTTTGGCTTTGATTGAGATCGCCTTGCCAAATGCAAATGAAGTTGAACCACCCAAAACCAAGAGAGGTTATTGTAGACCTTAGAATCATGATCCCATAGCCCCTAATAGTTTTTCAATACCTCTCATGAGGTCTGAGATATGAGCATCAAAAGATTGCTGCCTAATCATGCCTAGTGCACCTTGGGGTCACTTGGGTCGAGTGTGGTTGCGAGAGTTCCAGTGACTCTGTGGGCGGAACGGGGTTTTCACTAGTGTTTAGTTGGCCAACCGAAGCTAATGGACCAGATGACTTGATGCCAAGATAGACGGGTTGAAAGATACACTGCGGTGCTACTTTCAACTGACCCTCCCTGCACAATGAATCATTTACATCTATCATCTATGTATCCATCTGATTCAAATGAACTTTCAACGCATCAAAGATTGTTTGAAATGATAAAAAATAATATCCTTAAAGCATTACAAAAAAAAATCAAACATGTAAGAATTCAAACCATGCAAATGACATAAGTAAATAATAAAAAATTATGTGTTTTCATTGCCTTTTTCTGAGAAGATGTATACTTAGATCCCTTGTTGGCACTATTGGCCACCCATACATGATTTTGGCCACTAATGCATTATATACTAATGTATATAATATATATATATATATATATATATATATATATATATATATATATATATATATATATATATATATATATATATATATATATATATATATATATATATATATATATATATATATATATATATATATATATATATATATATATATATATAATGTATTCAAAAAAATACCTACACAGTTGATTTGATGAGAGATAGTTTTAGCCCAAGTCCTCTTGAAATTATCCAACACAGGATTTTTCTATAGACTCCTTGTAATTTCTAAGGTCTGACTATATTGAATAAGTAGATGTCAATGGACTTCCCCTCGATTGAATACAATCAATTGATTTTTTAACTCTTGAAAAGAAATTTCACATAGATGGTAGAACCATTGTATGCTCATCATCTATTCTAGAAACTAATAGTGGCATTCCAATGTGTCTAAAGGGGTCATTGGGATTTCCTAGGGGTCCTAATGCATGATAAGGCATACTAGGACCCCTAGGAAGTCCCGATGACCTATTTTGACACATTTTAACCATCAAGTGTGTCTGAAGAGGTTGTAGGACCCCTTAGGACACACTTGAGCATTTCAATGTGTCAATAGGGGTCATGAGGACTTCCTAGGGGTCCTAACGTGTGATAAGATGTACTAGGACCCCTAGGAAGTCCCCATGACCCCTTTTGACATATTTGAATACTCAAGTGTGTCTGAAGGTGTCTTAGGACCCCTTAGGACACACTTGAGGATTCCAATGTGTCCATAAGGGTCATGGGGACTTCCTAGGGGTCCTAATGCATGATAAGGCGTATTAGGACCCCTAGGAAGTCCCCATGACCCCTTTTGACACATTTTAACACTAAAGTGTGTTCAAGGGGGTTGTAGGACCAATTAGGACACACTTGAGCATTCCAATGTGTCTAAAGGGGTTATGGGGACATCCTAGGGGTCCTAACATGTGATAAGATGTACTAGGACCCCTAGGAAGTCCACATGACCCCTTTTGACACATTTGAACCCTCAAATGTGTCTGAAGGGGTCATAGGAAGTCTACATGACCCCTTTCAACACATTGTAACCCTCAAGTGTGTCCTAAGGGGTCCTACAACCCCTTCAGACACATTTGAGGGTTCAAATATGTTAAAAGGGGTCATGTGGACTTTCTAGGGGTCCTAATGCGTGATAAGGCATACTAGGACCCATAGGAAGTCCCCATGACCCCTTTTGACACATTTGAACCCTCAAGTGTGTTTGAAGGGGTCGTAGAACCCCTTAGGACACACTTGAGGGTTACAATGTGTCAAAAGGGGTCATGGGGACTTCCTAGGGGTCCTAACACATGATAAGATGTACTAGGACCCATAGGAAGTCCCCATGACCCCTTTTGACACATTTGAATGCTCAAGTGTGTTTGAAGGGGTTGTAGGACCCCTTAGGACACACTTGAGGGTTCCAATGTGTCCATAGGGGTCATGGGGACTTCTTAGGGGTCATAACGCATGATAAGATGTAGTAGGACCCCTAGGAAGTCCTCATGACCCCTTTTGACATATTTGAATGCTCAAGTGTGTCCAAAGGGGTTGCAAGACCCCTTAAGACACACTTGAGGGTTCCAATGTGTCCATAGGGGTCATGGGGACTTCCTAGGGGTCCTAATGCATGATAAGGTGTGCTAAGACCCCTAGGAAGTCCCCAAGACCCCTTATGACACATTTAAATGCTCAAGTGTGTTAAAAGGGGTCCTACGACCCCTTTAGACACACTTGAGTGTTCAAATGTGTCAAAAGGGGTCATGGGGACTTCCTAGGGTTCCTAACATGTGATAAGGTGTACTAGGACCCCTAGGAAGTCCCCATGACCCCTTTTGACACATTGGGACCCTCAAGTGTATCCTAAGGGGTCCTACGACCCCTGTAGACACACTTGAGGGTTCCAATGTGTTTATAAGGGTCATGGGGACCTCCTAGGGGTCCTAACATGTGATAAAGTGTACTAGGACCCCTATGAAGTCCTCATGGCCCCTTTTGACACATTTGAACCCTCAGGTGTGTTCGAAGGGTTGGAGGACCCCTTAGGACACACTTGAGGGTTCCAATGTGTTGAAAGGGGTCATGGGGACTTCCAATGGATCCTAACACATGATAAGGTGTAGTAGGACCCCTAGGAAGTCTCCATGACCCCTTTTGACACATTTGAACCCTCAAGTGTGTTCGAAGGGGTTGTAGGACCCCTTAGGACACACTTGAGGGTTCCAATGTGTCAAAAGGGGTCATGGATCCTAATGCATGATAAGGCATACTAGGACCCCTTGGAAGTCCCTATGACCCCTTTTGACACATTTGAATGCTCAAGTGTGTCTGAAGGGGTTGTAAGACCCCTTAGGATAGACTTGAGGGTTCCAATGTGTCCATAGGGGTCATGGAGACTTCCTAGGGGTCATAACATGTGATAAGGCATACTAGGACCCCTAGGAAGTCCACATGACCCTTTTTGACACATTTGAACACTCAAGTGTGTTTGAAGGGGTTGTAGGATCCCTTAGGACACATTTGAGGGTTCCAATGTGTCCATAGGGGTCATTGGGACTTCCTAGGGGTCCTAGCACATGATAAGGCATACTAGGACCCCTAGGAAGTCCCCATGACCCCTTTTGACACATTTGAATGCTCAAGTGTGTCTGAAGGGGTCATAGGACCCATTAAGACACACTTGAGGGTTCTAATGTGTCCATAGGGGTCATGGGCACTTCCTAGGGGTCCTAACTCATGATAAGACATACTAGGACCCCTAGGAAGTCCCCATGACCCCGTTTGACACATTTGAATGCTCAATTATGTTTGAAGGGGTCGTAGGACCCCTTAAGACACACTTGAGAATTCTAATGTGTCCATAGGTGTCATGAGGACTTTATACGGATCCTAATGTGTGATAAGGTGTACTAGGACCCCTAGGAAGTCACCATGACCCTTTTTGACATATTTGAATGCTCAAGTGTGTTCGGAGGGGTTGTAGGACCCCTTAGGACACACTCTTGGGTTTTAATGTGTCCATAGGGGTCATGGGGACTTCCTAGGGGTCCTAACGTGTGATAAGGCATACTAGGACCCCTAGGAATTCCCCATGACCTCTTATGACACATTTGAATGCTCAAGTGTGGCCGAAGGGGTCATAGGACCCTTTAAGACACACTTGAGGGTTCTAATGTGTCCATAGGGGTCATGGGACTTCCTAGGGGTCATAACGTGTGATAAGGCATACTAGGACCCCTAGGAAGTCCCCATGACCCCTTTTGACACATTTGAATGCTCAAGTGTGTCCGAAGGGGTTGCAGGACCCCTTAAGACACACTTGAGAATTCCAATGTGTCCATAGGGGTCATGAGGACTTCTAGGGGTCCTAACGCCTGATAACACGTACTAGGACCCCTAGGAATTCACCATGACCCCTTTTGACACATTTGAATGCTCAAGTGTGTCCAAAGGGGTCATAGGACCCCTTAGGAAACACTTGAGGGTTCCAATGTGTCCATAGGGGTCATGGGGACTTCCTAGGGGGACTCAACTTAGCTATCCTTACCTACTCTTTAACAAAGATTCTCCAAAATTTGTATACTTGAAGGCATCCTATAGGAAAAATGAAAAGTTTCCTAGAGAATATCCACAATTCGTATACAAAAGCATCATATAGGAAAAATGACAAAAAATTAATAGCTAAAAGGTAAAATTTATCATTAACACCGACAACACCAAGGTCATACCCGCTGTCAAATCCTAGTCTATGATGTGAAAAATGAGCAAAGCAAGTGAAATGAAAGGGAAGTATGGATCAAATAGCGAAGGTGCATCAAATCAGATCAATATCATAATAAATGCAGAAAATACTGTTACAAACAAAAATATTTGCATATTTATGGGAAAGAGTGGGAAGAGCTTCTTGGACCCATGATAGAAGTTACAAATAAGGAGGAAGAGCTAGGAAGGGGAAAATGGCAAAGGAAAGAAGTAAGATATGCATGTGAGCCTATGTCAAATGATGATGATGAGTACTCACCATTTGCTAGTAGCTCAAGTAGTGACATAAGCTCTTTAGTGCACATGTACACTAACACAAAAAATTTAGATAGAGAATTAACAAGTGTTATGGAATTATCCACAGAGCAATGTGAAATGAAGCCTCAAATTGGTTCATTAGCAGGCAAAGAATTTGATCATGCACTTCATTCTAGCACCACAAATATTTCTATTAGAAATGCCTATTCGTCAATGGCCCTGCATTTACGAGACTTGAGAAACCAGGTTACTCATGTTGGGCATTATCCCTCAAATGTAAGTTCATTGCCACCTTTAGCAAGATAGTCTCACTCCTCATTTGACAACAAAGGGCAGCCATCTATGGTCCAAGGTTTTAATTCAGCTAACAAGTGGAGAGCTTCTCAAGGTACTGCTCTCTTTCATAGAGAAGCTCCTGATTCATCTCAAGGCTCTCATTTAGGTGACCAAATCCTTGGAGGTCCACAAATAGACCCATTGATTTCCCAAATTGGTAAAAGGGTAGATGCAATTTTGGAAAGAGTATCCCAATTGAAGAGAAATGGAAATTCCAATGAGCATAAAGTTATTGCAGATCCAATTGGTGTATCTCCTCCACTGACAAATATAACTACTTCTAGAGACTTGAGTTTAAATGGAAACTGTCTATTCCCAAACATGCCCTAGTCAAGCAGATGAACCGGATGTTGCTTGAGTAAAGAAGATAGTGGTTTATTAAAGCATCTGCATTATCCCACTTGCTATTAGTTACTACTTTTTGAGTGGCTTGCCGGTTGCTTCTGTGCGGGATTTCTATAATATATAATGTCCTCATGCAAGTACATGCCAGTTTTTGTAAACATTTTCTGTTGTAAAGGGTTAGTGAGCAATATCAAAGAAAAGGTTCTTGTATGTATTATTTAGACACATATAAATTAGGAAACCATTTTTCTCCCATTACATGGTAGAAATGCCTAGATTCACTTTGTTAGTATCAATAGGAAGCAAGATGAGGGAAGAAATATTTGTGAAGAGGAAGTACAAATGTTACTGTCCAAAACCATTTGGAGAGTAATATTTTTCTCCTGATTGTAATAAGAAACTCAAAATGTAGAAGACAACAAATAGCTGGGGCATTTATTTCCTATGACCTATGTAAATTTTAGTTCAATTCCTATTGATGATATTCTCAATGTGTAAAAATAAACTGTTGTGTTATTTTAAAATGGTGTTGACTAAAATTTATGAACATATGTCAAATATCCATTTTTTCAAGAATTTGAAATAGAACCAATGGTAATATAATCAAGTTTATGAATTTCACATCCAATCATTGGATGTTAATCAAAAGTACAACACAGTAATATTTTTGTACTGATAAAAAATCTTAGTCTTACTTCAAACCTACTCCCGTGTATGTGGGTTATTGGAGGTATTTACTAAACAATGTGTGGATCTATAATGTCCCTATCCAGGACCTTACTCACTTTGCTTAAAACTCTTAATTAGAATTTGGATTTCTAATGCCTGCTGTGATATTATTTAAGTTTGCCTTGCTCCTTACTGATTAATATTGTATTGAATTGGTTATCTCTCTCTCTCTCTCTCTCTCTCTCTTCCTCAATGGCCACCCATGAATTTTTTAAATGGCTGATTGATTTCCTTTGCTTCTTTCAATGGCCCTCCATGATTTTTCTACAATCTTCCAGCCTTTCATACATAGTTGTTAAATACATATTAATATATTATACATATAAAATAATATATAATATATGATATATAATGTAACATTTAATATTAATATATATTAAATTAATATTTAATATAAAATGTATATTATATAATATTTAATATATAATTGATATTATATAATATTTAATATATATAATATATATCTAATATATAGTTTTTGATATATAATATATCATATGAAGAATGGAGAAATAGGAGGGAGAAAGGGGAGGGAAAAGTGAAAATCCAAAATTCTACTAGAACTTTCAGGTACTCAAAAATATCAGGTACACGAAAATATCAGGTACTCGATTAGGCTTGGTGTTGCTTTGTGCACCAAACCTACATGCTCGACTATTGAAATGTCTGAAAAATGTGTTTTTCCCCTGTTTCTCTAAGTTCCAGACTTCGACCATGTAGCTGACGACTTTTTTTTCACCCAAATTTGATGAAATGAAAAAGGGTATCTTAAGGAGATTATCAGCTTTCTATCGATATAATTGCTGTCAAATTTTGAATTTGGTAAGCAATTATTAGTTATTTTCTAATTGAGTTACCTCTAAAGTGCTGATTTATATACTTATTGAAAAATGACTATAACTTTCAAACGGTATAACATTTTTGAAATTTGAAAAATGCGTCACATTCTATGCTTCGCCTACTATAAGGAATTTTTTTTTTTTTGAATTTTGTAAAGTTTTGAATGAGTTAAGGTGGTCAGACACATGAGTTTTTTTATTCTGAAAATGTTGTAGTAGAAAATTCATAATTAATTATTTTTTTGGAATAAAATTACAAAAAAATATGTGTCACATTTGGGCATGAGTCTACTACTTATATATAAAATCTTATAATAAAATATTATCATTTGATTATGATTAAGGTGGTCAGACATACACCTACTTATTTTTTTCCAAAAAATTTTGTACTGCTGCATTAAAATCTATACTTTTCACCAATCATACTAACTTTTTTTCAAAAAGGCCTAGTATTTTAGAAACTATATTCAATTTTCTACAGCTTCTATTCTTACAAATTTTTGATATTAGGTTGATAGCTAGTTGAAATTTTCATGTCAAGTTGACTAAACTTGATTTGCTGATTTTTCATTGCCACTTAAGGGCATAGTTTGGCCCCTCATGATCTTGCACATACCCTTGTTTCAAAATATGCTCAAATTCTTCTTTTTGTATCTTAGGATAGTCATTCAGTACTGTCATGTCTTCATTAGGTTCAAAATACTCATAAAATTTGCAATGTTGAATATAGGTGATATATCCATATCATCAGGTAACTCAATCTCATAAGCATTTTTGACACAGGACAGATAAGGAGCATCCAATTAAGGATAGTCCAAAAAAGTAGCCAAACACCACAATGTGGAATAACACAACAAGATAATGTTTACAACTCAATTTTTATTAACATGCTCGACTGTAAGGCCTTCTGGGTTAGGGCCAAATACAATCAAAGTAATTTTGTAATCTTCTAGCTAGTCCAGCTCTGAAACAAATAAGCAACTGATGGAAACACTAAGGTAGATATATACTTGATCTCGCAAGCCTCCAAGAAATCTCATTGTCTCCAAGCATGAAAACCACTAGCTCTCCTATTACAACTATCAGATAAACAACCTGATCTTCAAGATCTCGTAGGATCCAGATCTATCCTTCACACTTACTTCCACTCTACCCTTCCTAAACATCTACCCAAATACTCCTTAAATACATTTCCTCAAGCACAAGTTAGCTGGAAGAAATAATTAACTCCTAAACCAATTCATCTTCTATTACAAATAAATATTAAATGCAACAATAGTCGGCTCTCAAATAGCCTTACAAACATTTAATTCTCCATGTCAGCCTTGAGATCTACATAGGAGAATACAACAAAAGCTACCAACAATAAATGCACCAAGTCGGCCAACCAAATCTCTAAGAACTCTAGTTGGTAAACTAGAACTACCGAGTGCTAGAGAAACAACTAAGCACCAGTGAAACAACTGACCATGCCAAGCATCACCAAGTATAAGTTACATCAAGTGCAAGATGTTTCACCGAGTTCCTTCAGTGACCGAGCCTCCTTCAATAACTGAGACCATCGATTAAAGCTGTAACCGAGTAACACAAAACCAAATCAACACACCACCATGCAGATTTGATGAGTACCCTAGAATGCCCCTGTATCAGACACCCCAGGTTCAAAAATATGTTCTCATAGGCTAGAAGAACATCTTCTAGGATTCAACACATAAACCCCAAACTAGTTCTTCATATACAAGCCCTTCAAATCTTCACCTTGCATACTCTTCCACTTCTATTTCCTCTGTCTTTTCAAATCTTTCCTTGATAACACATAGGCTTGTTCTCCATACTAATCAATCCTTTCAAAATTTCTCAACTCATCTTGGCTACTGAAGCTCAGGTTTCTCCTACCGAGTGTTGTATCCAGCAAAGGCATCAGGGAAAGCTTCATGTTATTCTTCTCAATAGTAAAAACATTCTTGACACAATCATACATAGCTTTGTAATCATACTGCTAAGGTCTATCGAGCAATATATGACAACTATTCATCTTCATAATATCACACAACACTAGATCCTTATACTGGCCAATCTGAAAATCAACAAAGCACTGCTCCCTCACTTCTAGAGCATGAACATCTTGTAACCAGCCAATCCTATAAGGATAAGGATGTTTCATTCTCTTAAAACCAAGTTTCTGAACCATGTCCTTAGCAACAAGGTTATCAGTACTACCACTATCAACAATCACACCACAAAGTTTACCTCTAGACTTGCACTGCATTCTAAATAAATTACTCCTCTGACAAGGTTCCTCCTTTGCACTGAGCAATGTTCTCTGAACTAGGAAATTCTTAGATTCAGGTTCATTCTAAAGGTTCTCATTTACTACAATAGTTCTTAGGTCACCATATTTCTTCTGTGTAAACTCAAAATATCAGTGTCCTTCTTCACCATAGTTATAACAAGTGCCCTTAAAGATAACCCTACCTGTCTTCTTCTTTGGTTCCACAGGTTTTGATCCATCTTCAACAATCAGTTTATCCTTCACCAAGTGATCAATCTTCTCCTTCCCTTGGGGATTACTATGTTGTCTCCTCTTCAACTTATCTTCTGCCTTCAGAGCATACTAATAAGAATCCTCAACCAAATCAATCTTCATCATACCAAGCTCATCCAAAATATTGAATCTCAAACCATTCACATACCGAGCTACTTTTTATTTACCAAGTTCTCTATGTCAAGACCGAATAGTTAATTTATAGAACTCCTTGGTACAGTCCTCCATAATCAAATCTTTTTCTTCAAATTCTGTAAATTCTTAAACAAGTCAAGCTCATAGTCAATAGGTATGAACTTAGCTTTCAACTTAGTCACCATCAACCTCCACCAATTGATCTTCATTTCACCTTAATCTTCTCTATCTTTTTGTAATTCTTTCCACCAAAGAGCAACATGTCCTTTCAACTTAGTTTGTGCCAATCTTACTCTAAAAGGCTCTTCAATTTATTCAAGCTCAAAGAAATGTTCTAATTCACCAATCCAATCAATCAAATCCTCGAGTCTCAAAGTACCAGAGAAAGTAGAAACTTCCATTCAGTAACTAGTACTTAACCGAGCTCTAGATCTATGCAACTGACCAATTCTATCTTACCCAGATCTATCTCTCCGGTCATCTCCAATAGATCCAGTAGCTTCAAAGTCTTCAACAACTTCCTCATAACCATCATCAGTACCAAGATTCCTCTGCATACTAACAATAGCTCTCATGACCTTAGCGATCATGTCATTCTTCATCAATTCCATCTTAGATCTGAAATCAACTTTAACCTTCTCTGTAATCTTTGATTCCACATCACAGAGATCTACAATCACTGTAGGGTCCAATATTCTCAGAGGCATCCTTCAAGATTTTTGAAAACCCAAAGCAATAAATCACCAACCAAGGTCCTAGTGCAAACTACCTCAACTTGGAGATCGGTTTATACACTTAAGAACTTCAAGCTCTGATACCACCTGACACATGACAGATAAGGAGGATCCAATTAAGAATAGTCCAAAAAAGAAACCAAACACCACAATGTGGAATAACACAACAAGATAATGTTTTCAACTGACTTTTCATTAACATGCCCAACTATAAGGCCTTCCGGATTAGGGCCAAATATAGTCAAAGTATTTCTACAATCTTCCAGCTATTCTAGCTCTAAAAAAAATCAGCAACTGATGAAAACACTAAGGTAGATTTGAACTTGATCTCACAAGCCTCCAAGAAATCTCCTTGTCTCCAAGCATGCAAACCACTAGCTCTCCTATTACAACTATCAGATAAACAACCTGATCTTCAAGATCTCACAAGATCCAGATCTATCCTTCACACTTACTTCCACTCTACCCTTCCTAAACATCTACCCAAACACTCCTTAAATACATTTCCTTAACCACAAGTCGGTTGGAAGAAATAATTAACTCCTAAACCAAGTCAGCTTCTATTACAAAAAAATATTAAATGCAACAACAACCGACTCTCAAATAGCCTTAAAAACATTTAATTCTCCATGTCAGCCTCTAGATCTACATAGGAGAATACAACAAAAGCTACCAACAATAAATGCACCAAGTCAGCCAACTGAATCTCTAAGAACTCTAGTTGGTAAACCAAAACTACCGAGCGCTAGAGAAACAATTGAGCACTAGTTAAACAACCGGCCAAACCAAGAATCAATGAGTATAATTTCCACCGAGCACAATATGTTTCACTGAGTTCCTTCAGTGACTGAGCCTCCTTTAATAACCAAGACCATCGGTTAAAGCTACAACTGAGTAACACAAAACCAAATCAACACACCACCATGTTGATTTTCTGAGTACCCTAGAATGCCCCTGCATCAAATTCCACTGTCAAATCTCCTCAGTATCTTGCAAGGACCAAATTTCTTCATTTTCAACTTCCCATATGTTCCAATAGGAAATTTGTCTTTCTTCAAGTGAACCATTACTTCATCACCAACTGCAAAAGTCTTATGTCTTTTTGATCTATCAACTCTATCTTTGTATCTATGATTACTTTTCTCCAATTTATGTTTCACTTCTTCATGCAATATCTTCATGAACTCAGCAAAATTTACTCCTTCAACACTTCTCTTTTCTTCACTAGTGATATCCTTCAAATCTGATATACCTCTCGGTTGTATGCCATTAACAATATAAAAAGGTATTTTTCTAGTACTCCTATTCACTGAATTATTGTATGCAAACTCTGTTTGTGCCAACAGAGAATCCCAATTACTCTGTGTATCTCCTACTAAGCATCTCAAAATATTATCCAAGCTTCTATTCACAAGCTGTGTTTGTCCATCAATCTATGGGTAAAATGTAGAGCTATACCTCAACTCGGTGCCCAACTTTCTCTAAAGAGTCTTCCAAAAGTATCCAACAAGCTTACTATCTTGATTAGAGATGATACTCCTCGGTAATCCATGCAATATGAAAATCTCCTTAAAGAAAAGATCTTCTATATGCACTGCATTTGCTATCTTTCTACAGGGTATAAAATGTGCCATCTTAGAAAATCTATCCACAACAACAAATATAGAATCATTACCTCTCATTGTCTTCGGTAAACCAAGAACAAAATCCATACTGCTATCAATTCAAGATTTCTCAGGAACATAAATTGATATATACAATCTAGTATTCTGACTTACTCCCTTTGCAACTTGACAAATTCCTCTACTTTTCACAAATTTTTGAACATCCTTATACAACTATGGCCAAAAGTATTTCTCCTTAATAAAATTCAATGTCTTGTCAATACCAAAATATCCAGCCAAACCACTATTATATTTCTCCTTTATCAAATTAGTTCTCATTGATCCTCTCGGTATACACAACTGAATACCTTTAAACAACATACCTTCTTGAATGAAATAGTCTTCCCATTTTGTACTTGGTTGATCTTGAATAGGTTCTCTGCACTTTCTCCATGACTTAGAAAAATTAGTATCAGTTTCATACAAATCTTTCATGTCATCAAAACTAAGAACTTCAATTCTCATCTCGATCATCAATGATCTTCTTCTAGTCAATGCATCAACAACTCAGTTAGTGACTCCAATCTTATGTTTTATCACAATTGTATAACTCTGCAAATATTCAACCCATTTCATATGTCTCTAATTCAACTTATTCTAACTACCCAAATACTGCAAAGCCTTATGATTAGTATACAACACAAATTCACTCAGTATCAAATAATGTCTCCATTTCTTTAGGGCTTGAACAATAGCATATAATTCTTGATCATACATATAATATTTCCTTTTTGCATCATTCAACTTTTCACTAAAGAAAGCAACAAGTTTACCTTCTTGACTTAACATAGCTCCTATTGCACTACCAGTTGCATCACATTCAACTTGAAATACCTTATTGAAATCAGGCAATGCTAACACAGGTAATTCAAAAACCTTCTTCTTCAGAGTCTCAAAACTTTTATCAGCTCCATGTGTCCACTTGAATTATCTTTTATCTCCTCTCATAGTCTCAGTCATAGCATTACAAATTAAACTAAAATTCCTAATGAAATTTCAGTGAAAACTTGCTAAACCATGAAATGATCTTACCTCACTAGCATTCTTAGGTGTAGGAAAATTCAAAATAGCTTCAACATTTTCAAGATCCATTTTTAAACCATCAGTTGAAATCACAAATCTCAAATACACAATCTCCTCTTTCATGAAAGAACACTTTTTAGGTTAATCAACAACTTTTGTTCTTTCAATCTCTGCAATACTTGTTTAATAAGAAAAAAATGCTCTTCTCTGGTGTTACTGAATATCAGAATATCATCTAGGTATACAATCATAATTTTACCTAAGAATTTTTCAATACTTTATTCATCAATCTCATAAAAGCACTCGGTGCATTAGTTAAACCAAAAGGCATAACCAACCACTCATACAAACCTTCTCTTGTCTTAAAAGAAATCTTCCACTCATCACCTTCTCTAATTCTGATATGATGATATCCACTTTTAAAATCATTTTTGGTAAAATAATTTGCTCCAGTCAAACTATCCATTATGTCATCCATTCTCGATATAGGAAACCTATATTTCACTATTATCTTGTTTATTGCTCTGGTTTCCATACACATTCACCATTCTCCATTCTTCTTAGGTGCCAATACAACTAGTACTACACAAGGACTCAAACTTTCTTGGATCAAACCTTTCTACAATAATTCTTAAATCTGTCAGTTCAATTCCTAATTCTCGATAGGTGTCAACCAATATGGTGCCTTATTCTATAAGCTATCTCTAGGGATTAGATCCATGCAATGATCAATGGTTCTCTTCAGTGGAAAACCATCAGGTACATTATCAAAAAAGATCTCTCTATACTCGGTGACTATCTTATCAATCTCTTTAGGGATGCTATCCTCTATTTTCTTACTAGGTTTGTTAGGAATCACAACAAAACATACATCATTCCTTTTCAAATCCTTAACAAACTTTCTTCCTTCCATTAAACAAACTTTTACAAATGTACAAACACTACTAAAAGGTTCTTCAATCAATGGTAACAAGATTTGTCTTCTCCCATCAGCCCAAATAGTATATTTATGCAATCTCCCATCATATATAACATGTCTATCATATTGCCAAAGTCTACCCAATAAAATATGACAACAATCCATAGGCATGATATCACATAATACCTTATCATAGTACTTTCCAATTTTCAAATTCACATAACATTGTTCACTTACCAAGAGTGTATGCTCATCCTTGATCCATGAAATTTGATAGGGCTTTGGGTGTTTCAACCTTTCTAACTGCAAATTTATAACCAGTTCCCTAGATGCCAAATTCTCCGAGCTTCCACTATCAATGATTACCTTCCACACTTCATCAAAAGTACTACATATGGTATTGAACAAAATTTTCCTTACTAGATCTTCCTTATTACTTTCACTCCAAAGTGCTCTCCTTACCATCAAGTTCTTTTCCTTCTTAGGTTCATTTGGTGAGTCTTCTTGCACCAAAGCATTTCTACTGCTACCGACCTTCTTACTTGTATGTGTGCACTCAAATGATCTATGTCCTTCTTCTCCACAATTCTAACAAGTTCCTTAGAATCCACCTCTATTATAACCACCTTGGTAGTTATTGCCTCTTCCTCTAGATGAACGTTCACCTTTCCACTCGGTCTTGCCTTTATCTTGATTTGTCTTTTTTGGATCAGACCTATTTTTTTCACCATAAGATCTACCTCTTCCTCCATGGAATCTACCACCTCTACCTCTTTGTCTTTTCTCATGTGTTTTGTTCAATTTGTCCTCAACTTTCAAGAAAAACTGATAATCTTCCTTAATGTTTTCCAATTTAACCAAACTGATTTCTTCTTGGATGGAAACTCTTAACCCATTTAGGTACCTAGAAATTATTTCCATTTCATCTTCATCATGTCCAGATCTGATATCCATTCTATAGAATTTCTCAGTATAATTTTTTACCGAGCTATCTTTTTGCCTCAAACTTTGCATTCACCTAACTAGGTTAATTTGATAATCACAAGTAAAAAATTGCCTTTCAACTTATTTATCATCTTATTCCATACCTTAATTTTTTCTTTTCCTTTCCCCTCTCTATGCAATTGCAGATGCTCCCACCACAAGGATTAATGAATCTTCAACTTTGTGCTTGCAATCTTCACCTTCTTTTCCTCAAGAACATTTTCATACTCAAAATACTTTTCCATATCAGTGATCCAGTCCACCAACTCATCCGAGTCTAACTTTCCACTATATTCAGGAGGATTGAAATGTGGTGTAGACTTCAGATTTGTCAAAGCCTTTAACAATATTTCCTCACCTTGTTCTTCTTCAATTTCCTAATCACTAACATCTTCAAGATGTCTTCCTCTATGCTGGACTGTCTCAATAACTTCTAATCTAGAAGAAACTTGTCTCAACATGTCTACCAATCATGGCTCTGCATCTCACCTCCCACAAACCATCTTGAAACTCTTTGCAATTGGAGGCTAGATTGCAATTTGCTACCCCACAAAAAATATCAACTAGGGTTTGACAAGAAGGAACCCTCAAACCTAGATTCACAAATCTAGATCTAGATCTCAACCTTTTCTCTGATACCACCTGACATAGGGTAGGTCAGGATGAGGGACAAGGGCACACCCTAATCCAAATCTACCTTGCAGAGATCACACACATAAGCAATGACACACAAAGTGAGATAGAGAATGTAGAATAGATCCTTATATTGATCAATTTGATTCATACATGTTGGGTTGTAAGGCCTTCTTGATTAGGGCTAGATATTACAATTCAATTAAAAAAGTCCTCCAACATGTGAGGATTCAGAAACTATCTTCAATCTTCTAACTTCTAACTAATACCAAAACTTCTAGCTTTGAACTCATCTACCACTACTCTAAAACTACAACCAATGACTAAATTATATACAAGAGGCTACCGAAACAAGTTGGCCTTCATATCCACCATTAATGGAAGGAACAACAAGATCTAGGTCCACAAACTTCCCAATGATCGATACCAACATTAAATCTGTGACCATAATTAAATGCACAAGTCGGCCTCAACATAAAACTAAAAGAAACAACTTGGTAAGAAAGGATAACCAAGTGCTAGGAAAGGATAATCAAGCGCCATGGAATAACCAAAAAAATTAGTTAAAGAAGGAAATTGAGCAACTACCGAGCCAACTCGGTCAAAGAAGGAACTGAGAAACACAAAAAATCAAACTTGTTTTTGGTAACACAAGATTGCCAAGGACCTGAGATGCTCCTACATCAAGATGCTACCTCTATGTTACTATCTAATTCTTGCAAATGCAATAATAGAGCATGATTTCCTTTATTTGATCTAATCACTTCATGAACACTAAATCTACTAGATTTATGGTTTCCTTCTAACAAGGTTTTGGACTATGAACAAAATAATGGAAATTTGTTCAAATGGTTACAATGGAAATAATGACCAAGAGGGAAGTTTTCATGGAAATGGACATTCTTTTGAACCTCTTTAAATTTATCAATATTGACACTTTCCTTGTCCAAAGCTTCAATTTGATTTTTGAAAGTCTCTTATAGATGAAAAATGTATACCTCCCATTGTATCATCTCTATGTATAACTTTTATTATATTCATGTTATTTTCATCTATATCCATGGGGTGATTATGAACCACTTTGTAAATTTCGTCAAGTGAAGAAATTTATGCTATCTTTAAATGCAATGATACTTGCCAAGGATTTTCATTACAATTCATAAGATTGTTTTCCATAATCGACCCATGACTCTCATTACTTAGCGAAAAAATAGAAGAAGACATATGTAAACTCATACTTTGAATTTCACTGATAGAGATTTCTTCCTTGATGATTGGAAATCAATGGATAAACACATCTTATCCACAAAGAAAGAAATTGTCCAAAGCCTCAAGAAACCATGTGGGAATGAAAATTTAATGAAGCTTTTCTTGAAGAATTCTTCCTTAATCTTTGTTTTTCTTGTTCAAGCAACACACAAGTCAAAAGGGTATTTAGTGATTCATTTTTGTATTCTTTCTTTTCAACTAAATCAACAAAGTTTTCTGCATAATTTTGATATGTATTGTCACAAGAAGATATACAAACCTTATCTCCATTTTCACATGCTTGTTATCCTTTTTGGAAATTTGGCTAAGTAGGATATTAGAGTGTTTTCATTATGGCAAAATATACTCAGCATGAAGACAACATAATTGGAGAAAGCAGTTTTGTATCAACGCATTTGAAAATTGTCTAAGTACAACAATGTTTTCTAGTCTAATCAGAGACAATTTTGATTAGTGATGTTCACAAAAGAAGGTTCAATGCATGCACAGTTGAACATGGATCATTCTATATATATATATAAAAGCCACATATGAGAGTGCAAGTCTGCACGACATGTATGGAAGAAGATATTAATGTTTTATAGAGACAGTGTTGAGCCAACTTGAATAGAGCAGAAGATAGAATTTGATTATATCAAGTTAAGAGATTATTTTGTTTATCAAAATAATTACTTAACTATGTAGGGACGACATCCTAGATGTTAACCCTAAGGTAGCATATAATGATTTTGTATTTAAAGAAGAGTATAAAGTATTGTAAGCCGACATGAAGTTATTTTATAATAACTTGTATATATGTAAGAACAATGTAATGTGAAAGATACTGCTATATGAAAAACATGTAGCGATTGTAATATGATGAGAAAGTGTATGTTGTAAGAAGAAAGGAAACAAGTACTATATATCAAAATGAATATCCTACAAAGCTAAATCAGACTACAAAATCTATTCGGCAACAGTAAAAAGGTTTTTGTATTTTACCTTTGTATCTGAAGCTATCATTATATATTGCATGTTTGGGTAGTGAGCTCATCTTGAAAACATTCTATTTTGTAATAGAAATTCCCAATAGGGTTGAGGCTTCTAACAAGGCCTAGAGTCATCTAACTAGGACATAGACACTATATGTATGTAACTAAATCCTAACATGGTCAACATCCTTAATCAAATACTTTTGATTAGTGGATCAGTTGTGGGTATCATCCCCACCGGTGTTTTACCTTGGCTAGGGTTTCCTCGAGAAAAAACATGGTGTTATGAGTTCATTTGTTTTATTTTTGTGCTTACTATTCATTTTACTTAGTTTAGTTTCTTATGCAAGCTTCAAGTTAATTTCTTATATCCATAATTGGGAAAAAGTAAAAGTTTGTGAAATATTGATTCACCCCCCCTCTCAGTATTTCTCTTTTCTAAAAATTCTTGTTCTCCTAAGACCTTTTGAATATTTTGATTGCAAATCATTTCATCAATCACACCTTCATCTTGAGGAGAGATATTCTCTTCTACACCATTGTCTTTATTACACACAAAGTCTATTCTAGTAGGGGGTCCTACTTTAGAAACAACATTTTTAAGGAAACAAATTGGTTCCCATATCTTGATTCAATAATTTCTAATTTTTGAAGTAGACAAGGATGAATTTTATCTGGATCAAACTTTATGTCATCATAGAAACAATTCAAAAATTGAATTTGATTAGGGTCATCCAGAGTATGATTTTTTTGAACAACAAGAGTAGGAGAATGATCTCTTATTGCTTCATCATTGTTGCATGTCATAGATTTGGACAAATGATCATGAAGAAGAAAATAAAATTTTGTTCCATCATTTTATTTGATGTCTTACAATTATTGAAACAATGAGGGATGTATCATGTCAGAAGCAAGTTCCATACTTCCATAGAATGTTTTCAAGAACTCAATTTGTTTCAAACAATAAATAGTTTTATTTTGTTGAAAACCATGCATAGGCTATGGACTACTTCCCTTATCATCATTATCCATCACCGATTCAAATGAATGATAATTTTCAACAAAATATTCTTTGTCTTTGCATGTTGAATCTCTTTCTAATAGAGTTTCTCGATCATGAGAAAGAGATTAATTAGCTTTTCCATCATTTTCTTCAATCTTTCACAGGGTTTGAAGCAAATAAGGATGCGTCTTTCCTAGATCAAGTTGTAAGCCATTATAAAATATCTTCAATAATTAAACTTGTTCAGGTCTATCTGAGATTTTTGAGTAATAGGTACAAGAGAAGGATCACTATGCTCTTCATTAAATTTTCTCATCATTGATTCAGGTGAATGATCATGAGAAATAAGATGATTATTTGTCCCTTATATTTATTCAATCTTTTGTAAATTTTGAAGCAACAAAAGATGTATTTTGTCAGAAAAAAATTGCATAACACCATAGAATATTTTTAAGAATTCAACTTGAATAGGTTCTTTAAGAACCTATTTCTTTTGATAAGAATAATATTCATCATCATTTTCACTGTCACTTTCGCTTTCCACTTTTCTTTTATACCAAACCATACTACCATGTGCATTATTTCAATCTTTCAAATAGATTATCCAAATTTCATTCCAAGGAAGGTACCTTGAAATTTATAAGGAGTAATATGAACTAGAATTTTTTATCCCCAGTGGAGTTTCCACATATCTATTAGTAAATATATTTGTCATTGTGATATTGTCTTAAAAAATGACCCTATTTTCCCAAGAAGAAGTGACAATTTTGCCAATAGTTCGAGAGACTTTGATCAAATAATGAATTGTCACAATATTCCTTTGCATTTGAGAGGGGAAAATCCCTTGTATGATGGGGCTATTTAAGGTTTTAAAGTTCTTTTGACTAGAAAGTACAAAAGTAGAAAGCATTAAATTAAAAGAGAATGAACAACATGAAATCCTTCAAATCTACTTCAAATCTTTCAAACTAAGATACAAAATCCTGATTATGTATCTTTAAATAAAGTGCATAGATATCAATGTCTAACAAACATGCATTAAAATTTTACCAACTTAATATACAAGAAGTAGGAAATGATAACATAAGAACACATGATATAAATTGCATTATTTATTAACTTTTCAAATTATAAAATTCCAAATTCCTTTCCATACAAAGTGTTAACATTAAATATCATCAAAATATCTTTGAGTATTTCTCCATAGTTTTACCTCCGTAAGAGTCACCATTTATAATAGAAAATGCCCTCATATTTATAGTCTTAACTTGATAACTATCCTATAACCACATAATAACTAACTTTTCATTCTTTGGTTAGAATCTACTTCCCTCTCATGCAAAAAAAGCTTGGTTGAAAACCTCATAGTTTTGTTGACAAGTGTACCATGCTTGAAGGTGTACATTTTGTTATTGTTGGCAACACATACCTTTGTGATTATTTCCTAAAGTGGAAATAAGTTTCTGATAGTTAGTTAAGTGAAAAATGCCTAAGTATAGAGACAGTTTCCAAAATACAGTCATGCTATTTTGGTCAGCGAGCATGCGATACTTATATTTATGGTCTACAAACATAAATATATGTTATATGAGATATAAAAAAGATTCTGTTATATGATCTCTTGAGCTTTGGCTTCATTTGGACAGAGTTGCTTCAGAAGTTGTGCAAATATAGTATAGCAACATAACATGGCAGACATGAAGTCACGATGTTTAAGGGAGTAACATGTGGATTACAAGAGTGTTACTGTAGTGCCTCCATCATTTTCCTCCTTGCATGAACATCCTAATGGTGTGGTTTCTACTATCACACTCAAAGGGTAAGATCATGTTGGTCCCATGTGAGGGTGAATCTACCAGGAGGATTGTTTTGGAACATATTTTTTGATGTCTTGTGTGAACCTAGAGACATAGGATGTGGTCTTGGATCACATTCCAATGATCCTTAGAGTTAGGGATGGGTCAATTGAGAATGCAGTGATTTTTATTTGCAAAATATTTTATGATGGCATCATGAGATGTACCTTGTTCAGATATGTCTTGTGTTAATTAGGAGGTTATCTTTGGGATTGTGATGGGTGTATTGAGGGACCCTACCCCGATCCTATCATTTTATTCTTTTCTGCATTATAGACTCTGTAATTAGAAAATATATGTTGATACATTATGGATTTATATTCTAATGGATAGAGGCTTGACCTCTATTTGTGTTGTACTCTTTCTCATGTTGCTTATGTAATCATGTCAATAATGCTAGGATACTCTAGTTTGAAATAGGATTAATTGAACTCAACTGATCTTTATGATAGTACAATTGAGTGCATGTTTTGTGAAATCTGAATTAGAACAAGGTAATTTAAAAAATAAAAAGGTGAAATATATATTCTAGTGTAGTTGAATATTTTTTTTCGCGTGTATGTAATTTCTAAAGGAAATGCAGTAGGAGAGGTGTGTTGAGTTGAGAATTAAGTAGGTATAATGCACCCTTTATGAATATTGAAATGTTACTATTAGATCTGAATGTTTACATAAATGACCATTTGAATTTATATTATGTTGTGACGTGTATTGAATGGAAAGTTGATTATTAGGCCCTGATGTTAGGAAGGAGATTCTGAGTATTAGGCCTTGATGTTATATTGATACGAGAAATACTAATTAGTTGTAATGTTGTGTGTAGATGATTTAGGACTATTTTCCATGCGTTGATTATTAGGTCTTGATGTTATGGTATTTGAGGAATTATTTAATTTAGAATATTATGCCTTAATTTCTTGATTATGTAAGAAAAATTTATGTGAGATGATCATGGTTAATGAGCTAGGTTAGTTGATATATTTATGTGTTTTGAATTAACTTGATTTGAAATTAAAAAATGTATTATTGGGATTATGTGAATTTCTAGTAATGTAGTGTGGATGCAATTAGATTATATAATGTATTTGAGTGTGATTATTTATGATGTATTTTATATGTATATGTCATTTGATCTTTCATGAGCTACTGATATTTTTATCTAGTGTGTAGGAAATTGACCATGGATTATATAAGGGGAAATTAAATATGGATGCATGTGAAAATCTTATAAAGCCAAGGTTAACTCCAAAGGGAGAAATAACCTCATTGTTATGTAATAATATTGTAAAGTAATGTTTGGATGTATTATTTAAATAGCATTTATTTTTATTTTACATTAATGTCTACTTGGCATGCCGTGTGTGTAGTGATATGTTGTAACTTTATGTGGTGTCAATTGACATGTGTTTGTGAGTTGGCATGGCCAAGTACATTGTTTAATAGTTTTCTTCCACCTTTGAGTCACCTTGTAGAATCCCAAGGTTAGGTATCTTGGTTATTGAGCCTTGAGAGAGAATCTTATTTCATTTTTTGTGGGTCAACTCTTTGTAGACTTTTGAGATGTTAAATATAGCCCTAGGGGTTAGCTAGGGTTAAAATGAGATAACCTCATAGGTGTACTTTGGGTTGGGGGTCAAATTTTGACCAATAGGATGTTTTTATCCCATTTTTGCCTCTTCTAAAAATGCCTTTTTAGAATGTGATGAAATTGGGAAGTGGGCCATGTCTTCCTCTCCTTGCAATTTTGAATTTCCCTCTTGTTGGAGAGGGAACCCTTGGATAGTGTATCCAATCACCTTTTAGGTTAGGTAAGATGTTAGGTGGGTAAAAGTACAAACCCGTGCCACACTTTTATAAAGGAAAAGGTCGACAACATACAAATTTTCCAACTTTAATGACATAAAAGTGACATTTGTGTTTAGAATTTGAAGATGATGTAAGCTAATGAAATGTGTAAAATTTGATGAAGTTTATGCCTATAATTATTTTTAAAAAATTTGAACAAAAATTAATATAGTTTTTTAATTTTTGAAGTCCATTTTTTTATTGTTGAAATATGCTGAAAATCTAGGGTCTAGTTCCCACCAAAAAACTATATGCAAATAATCTTTTATCCTCTGATTTTAGAATATGTTTTAGATGACATGTATAGCTAGCGCATAAAAAAAGAAAGATTGGATTTTGGTATATATTTTGTCTGTTATAACTATCCAAAGTCGACATTACCTGAAATCAATACTTTTTTGTTCCCACCAAATTTTCCCTATCAAATCTACACCATTAAAAAAAATTAGATATTCTTGAAGAGGACTCTCTCCTCTAGTATTAAGTATAAGTTTTAAATTTTTCTGACATGATTTGCTATTTTTTTTTGAACGAGCGTGTTCTTAAATGTTAAAATACCTACTTGAAGTATTTTCAACTTATAATATATTATATGAAATCAAAACATAATAAAAAATATATGACCATAATCTTGAGTCCAAGCTCTATAAAATGATATTTTTAGATTTTACATAAAGTTAAATTTTGACAGAGAATTCAGATCCAAAAGTGAGAACTTCTGAGACTCACATTTTTTACTTATTTGGCTACCACATGGGATGCCACTTAGATAGGTTTGACCGAAAATGGGTCGGCCGAAACTAAGGGCGACCAAACACGGTCTCGTGGATGACCATGCCCCTAAAATCTCATATTTTTAAAAACTATTTTTTGAATTAAAATAATTGCCAAATTTATAAAATCCGGCTAGGAATAATTTGTTTTAAAAATAAAATCATTTTTTTATAGAGTTTTAATAGTTTTTTGCAAATTTATTAATTATTTTAATTTTAATTTTAATTTTTAATTAAAGCATTGTTCAATTAGTATTTGAATTATGAACTTGTTAATATTATTTTTTAATTTTTTTGGGGGAAGAATTGTTTATTTGAATTAAAAAATTGATAAATTGATAAAATCCATTAGGAATAAATGATATGTTAAATAAAATCATTTTTTATAGAGTTTTAATATTTTTTTGCAAAATGTTAATTACTTTAGTTTTTTTTTGTGTTTTTAATTAAAGCATTGTTCAATTAGTACTTGAATTGAAGCTAAAGTAGTACTTGAATTATATGGTTTTGTGTTTGTAGGTGAATTGAAACTCTCAATTTGAACAACTTTTGCAATGGGGAATAAAAGGAATACAAAAAAAATATGATTGAATAAGGGATGAAAAAATGAAAGGTCATACAAAACATAATCAACATCAACCTGTTGAAGTTCAGGAAGAACCTCTTGATATTCAAGAAGATGCAATTCAAGTAGGGGAACAAATTGGTAGTTTTGAAGGTGGAAATATATCTTTTGGCATGGGCAATTTGATGGAGATGAATGATGATTCACTTTTCAGTCAAATTTCATCTGAACAAATGATATCTGAAAGAACAATTAAAACGCATTGCAAAAAACTTTGGGATGAATATTTTAAAAATAGAAGTATGGTTAGAAGAGCTCAATTATTTGCTAGGTTATTCAGGAAAACAAAAATGACTCCTATTTTGGAGTTGTTGGGTGTTGATAACAAGAAAAACTTAGGAGACAATGTAAATCAAACAATAGTTAAAACTTTTCAAGATACATTAAACGACATTAACAACTCAAGTCTAGGAGCCAATTTAAGTGCTACACACAGAGCATTGATGACTACTTTATCTAGTAGGAGGTTGACACATTGAAAACAAGTACATGTAATTTCTAATTTACTAAATGTATCTAGATGAACTGTTCAAAGATATATCAGGAAGAGAAATATGTTAGATAAAAACATTGAAAAGAATTGGGTAAATATTTGTAGACTTCCTCCAAAAGACAAAATTTCTGAAGATGCAAAAAAATTGGTCATTGAATATTGGACCACTCACTCTCATGTTTCTTCTAATATAAGGGATACAATACAAATGAAAGATGAAGAGACTGGTATGAAAACTGCACATCCAAAACATTTTATAGATACAACACAAAGTGAATTGTTTGAAGCATTCAAGCAAGAATTTTTAGATGTGAAAATATGTTAAAAAATGTTTGAGAGGTTGTGCCCTTGATTTGTACACATAAATAAAGTTTGTGAAACTTGTCATTGTCTAAATCATGTTGAGTTTAATCTATAATTGTAGTCATATAAAAAAGTTATGGCACTTCTTGATTCAAATATGGTCATCCCTTAAAGTATGAAATAGTTTGCGAAGTCTATTTTATGTGATAAATTAGAAGATTCAGATGAGTTCAAAGTAAAATGTATAAAGAATGCATGCAATGATTGTGGAGATTTGTATAAATTTCCATTGCAAATTGAGAATATTAATGTTTCAACACCAGTTTTATGGAAAAGATTTGAATATGAGACATATCAAACAAAGACCAGAGATGAATCCAAAAAAATTGTATTGAAGGAGAGTGAATTTCCCTACCTTGAGTTTATGACCAGATTTCGTACTCTAATTTATCCACATATCTGGCATTGTCATGGTGCATGATGGCAAGCTAAATAGTTTCATGATTCTAAATATTATTTTCCACCTGGTTGTATTCTTTCAATTGTAGATTTCTTTGAGAACTATATATTTTCCCCTCAAATGGAGCTTCAAGCTCAATATTATCATTCTGAGAAGGTTGCAATATTTGTGCAAGTGACCTATAGACATGCATAGTTTGATTTGGATGAGGTAGAAAGTACTGATCCAAATGAATGCATTATCATCAAGGAGGTTAATTTCTATATCAACGATGATAAGGTTCATGATAGGAGCTATGTGGCTCATTGTTTTGCAGTGTATTTTGAAGATATTATGAATCACAGGATAAAAGATTCACAACATTGGATTTGGTCTGATGGTTATGTAGGTAAGTGTATCTACTTTGATTCATTTTCATTATCATTTAATTACTTGTTAAATTATTAAATGATTACATGTATGTATGCATGTACAACTTAATTTTGCAGGACAATTTAAATCTGCAAAAGCCTTTAACTGGCTAGCCATGCAACATGTTAGATGCAATGTTAAGTTTCTGTGGAACTTCTTTGAAAGTGGATATGGAAAAGGAGAGCACGATGGAGCAGGAGCGTGTGTGAAGCGTGCACTTCACTAACATGAACTTGCAGGTAGAAATGGTGTGATGTGAAAAAATAAACATTTCACTCGTCCAAAAGTGCACAAATGGATTTGTTGAATTTTTAGTAGGCTTGGGTGTCAGTACACCTAGCCAAGCCAAAAGCCAAAGCACAGGCCTAATCAGATATCTGATAATATCAGATCTGATTTTTACCAATAATTTTTATTTACATAGCCCGACAACGTTCAACATTTTTCATTTTGAAAATGTTGAATGCAGCTTGGGGATTTCAGATATATGATCAAATCCTATATCCAATTTTCTTAAGATCATAGGTAAGTTCAATTTTTATGTTTTTAGTGTTTTTATTGTTTTTTATAGAAATTTGTAGTTTTTATATAAAAATTAGGGTTTAAATGAGTTTTTTTAATTGTTTTTTAAAATTAATTGTAATTATGGATTTTTTTTCTAATTGTAATCAAACATGGACCCAAATAAATTAGAAAACCCTCCTAATGATCTCACAAACAATCCAGAACCACCTCCCAACAATCCCCCACTTTTAGAAGATGAACCAGTCTCAAATCCTCACCATTTAGAGGATCTAATAAGAGACAATATAAATGAACTTAGAGGATTTCAAACCACCTATTCCAATATCCCCACATTGCGCCCCATGTTTATGAAATTGAACTAAATTATTGAAAACATGGAGAAAATTATAGAGAAACATAGTGTTGCACTTCTTTGGTGTGATTCCATGCATGCCCAGTTTGACGATGGGCTTGACTATGATCAAGTCATGAACCTAAATATAATAAAACATGACATATGTAATATTTTTGTGGATCCTAAAACCGGTCTAAAAGTGGACCATAAAAAATCTAAGTTGTCAATTAAATGGTGCACAAATAGTGCAATATGTGACAACTTTTTGGACTGCTGGTGGATGGTTTTTGATCAACCACCTCATAGCAATCTGGATGTCCCATTTTATTTTATTAAAAAATTATATGCTGAATTTGTGCTCTATCACAAAGTCATTGGAGTATGAGACCAAACTAGGGTGTAGGTTTAGGTGCTCCTCAGGACATGCCATGGCCACACTGGGTGAAATCCCACACATATGTCCCCCCTCCGAAGATTTCACCACCTCCCACAGTGCAACATCTTGACATTATTGCTGAGGCTGACTCTCAAACTATTCAAGCCATTCACACCTTGAGTGATCTGCTGGTTACACATAGCACAACATTGTTGCTTCATCATCTTGATACTTCTAGCCCTTCCACATCCTCCATGAGCTCACATGTTTGTGTGCCCTAAACTTGCATTATGTGAAAGAATATGTGCTTAGGTCCCTTGAATGATAGTGATGCATATAATTATGTCTTCGAGGTAGATGATTCTACATAGCACACTACAGGCACTAAAGCACTGCATGAAGATGTGCATCAGGGGCATATAGAGCCATACACTCCTACTATTATGGTAAGGGTAAATAGTTCACTTTTTACATTGTATTTAAATTTTATCATTCAAATTTTTAGTATAATTTTATTATAATAATTTCCCTCTTATGTTTTTTTATGTGTTACATTTATGTTTAGTTGATGACAGAGGAGGAGATGGCACAGGTGGAGGGGTCCATGCTTTCGACCATATCATTTTCTAATTTTTATGATCATCTTATTACATACTGATGTAGGTGTCACCAGTTGCCACCAGGGGGCAATGTGAGGGGGTACAGGTGTCACGTGTTGACAAGGGAAAGGTAATTAAGTAATTTAGTTTGTTTATGCATACATGTATACTTGTCAGTTGTGCGTACTCATTTTTAATTACATGGTTTATTTGACAGAGAGTGGCATCTGATGATGTCATGAGACCCTATCATCATGATAGAGTCACATGCATATTCATTCACAGTGATAGCCCCATGGTACGTATATTTATAAATTTATTTATGTGTATTTTAACATCAATTATATATAATATGATCAAGTTATGATAGTATGAAGTATCTATTTGACTTTTATAGTTCACTCCTAGTTTGAGGGAGGTAGAATGTCAAGGGTTTGTATCGCTGATGACTCAGCCAACATTTCCTAAAGAAAGTTCAACACAGGTAAGGTTTAATTTTAATTCAATTATTTTGTACACATATACTTTCCACCAAGTATTTAAAATTAAATAGTATAACTCATAGATCAATCTCATGTTCGCAAACATATACAAGTCAGAGTCGACATTGGTGGCATTGTTCCTATGCTACCAAGGACATATATTAGGTCTCATATCTGCTGGAGGAGACAGAGAGGCGAGGTATATGAGAGTTCAATTTTAGTTTAAATTTTATTTATTAATCTTGACTATGATTCTATATTTTAATCTAACTTGGGGTTTCACTTTTGTGTTTGAATGCAGGATCCATTAGAGCCAAATAGTACTTCAAAGAGGCTTCATTTTGATGATCCACCAGTAGAATAGGATGTCCTAGAAATATTTGTAGTTGAACTTCTTATTTTGAGATGTCATATGACACATTTTGAGATGGAATATACCACATTGTATCTAGATATGTTGACATGTAAATATGTATAGAATTATTATTCATTTTAATATATATGAAACTTGATATTCGATCCAATTTATTAATTGTGTGTTCATTTATTCATTGTTAGTATGTAAATATGCTTGTGTGTATGTACTCATGTGTATGATTTATGCCTTAAGTATATTCATGTATATTCAAGTACATTCTTCATAACCTAAATTCATGTGTATGGGCTACGTGCATGACTTAAGTGAATTCATGTGGTATGCTTATAATCTATGTGCTACATGTATACTTCATGACTTAAGAAAATTTATGTATACACTTTATGTGCTACATGTGTTCAGACATGTAATTTATCATTTAAGTGAATTAAAAATTTATGTGCTACATTGTATTCATGTTTATCTGATGCTCTCAACCAAGAAAATTTGATGCAGAGCCCTCTACTATCCCCTCATGGAACTCAACTCAACTTGAGGATTCTGCAAGCATCTTGGAATCTATTCAAGGAGTTAGTCTCAACTCAAGGGTCAAATAGAGTGCTCTAAATTTAGAGAACCAACACATCTGACATTTTGAACAAGTTCACTTCCTCTAACCTCTCATCCCAACTTCTCTTGGCACCAACTCCATTCTAGGCCTCTCAGTGCACCTAGAGCCTCCATCTTGTCAAAAATTGAAATAGGTCTTCCACCTTGATTGTAACACCATATAACATCTTAATATGGTCCATCTACTATGTTCCACCAATCTACTAGTTTTGGTCAAGTCATCTTCCACCAATCCACTCCAATAGCCCTTCTAGGCTTGTAGCCTTCACCAGTCATAAATCAACCTTTTTCTCTAGAATTCTCCAAAAAACTCAAGAAACTAATGTTTGATCTAGATAAACTTTTGGATTCCTTAAATCCTCCTGAAGAATCAATGTAGACTCCTTTTGGATCCATTTAAAGGCTTACTTTGCCTCTTGACACACCAGAACGCTCGCCAACATATGCAATGGTTCTTAGTGGACCTTTGGAACAATTTGGTCCGGCATGTTTGTGAATGTTCTACTGAATTCATGTTCCAAAAAAAGTTGTCCAATCAGAGCTAATGGTGTAGTCCATTCAGTGCTAGGATGAACAGTTTGGAAGAAACCCAGTGGTGCAACTTTCAACTGACACTCACTACAAGTTTTGGCATCAAATGAGACTAGCATGCCAAACTCAAAAAAAATTGAATCTCCCAGAATGGAGATAGGTTATTGTAGGCCTCAGAAACATGGTCTTATAGCATCTCATAGTTCACTGATACCTCTCACAGGGTCTAAGATACGAGCCTCGAAAGATCACTTCCCAATAGTGCTTAGTGCACCTTGGGGACACTTTGGTCTAGCATGGTTTAGAATGTTCTAGTGACTCAGTGGTTGAAACAAGGTTGTAAATAGCATTTACCCATCCAACCAGAGCTAATGGTGTAGTCCATTTAGTGCCGAGATGAATGGTTTGGAAGAAACCCAGTGGTGCAACTTTCAACTAACCCTCACTGCAAGTTTTGGCATCAAGTGAGATTGGCGTGCCAAAGTCAAAAAAATTTGAATCTCCTAGAATGGATAGAGGTTATTGTAGGCCTTAAAAACATGGTCCTGTAGCATCTCATAGATCGCTAATACCTCTCATGGGGTCTAAGATATGAGCCTTGAAAGATCGCTGCCCAATCATGCTTAGTGCACCTTGGGAACACTTTGGTCTGATATGGTCCGGAACATTCTAGTGACTCAGTGGTCAAAATGGGGTTGTCACTAGCATTTACCCACCAAAGTAGAGCTAATGGCATAGTCCATATAGTGCTGAGATGAATAGTTTGGAAGAAACCCAGTGGTGCAACTTTCAACTGACCCTCACTACAAGTTTTGGCATCAAGTGAGACTAGCATGCAAAATTCAAACAAATTTGAATCTCCCAGAATGGAGAGAGGTTATTGTAGGCCTAAAAAATGTGACCTTGTAGCATCTCATAGATAACTGATAACTCTCACGGGGTTTGAGATACGAGCCTCAAAAGATCACTGCCCAATCATGCTTAGTGCACCTTGGGGACACTTTGGTCCACCATGGTCCGGAACATTCTAGTAACTTAGTGGTCAAAATGGTGTTGTCACTAGCATTTATCTACCAAACTAGAGTGAATGGCACAATCCATTCGATGCCGGGACAAATGGTTTAGAAGAAACCTAGTGGTGCAACTTTCAACTGACCCTCACTGCAAGTTTTGGCATCAAGCGAGACTAGTGTGCCAAATTCAAACCAATTTGAATCTCCCAGAATAGAGAGAGGTTATTTTAGGCCTCACAAACATAGTCCTATAGCATCTCATGGATCACCAATACCTCTCACATGGTTTGAGATACGAGTCTCAAAAGATCCCTGCCCAATTGTGCTTAGTGCACCTTGGGGACACTTTGGTCCGGCATAGTCCGAAACATTCTAGTGACTTAGTGGTCGAAATGGGGTTGTCACTAGAATTTAACTGCCCAAATGGAGCTAATGGCATAGTCCATTTGGTTTCAGGACAAATGGTTTGGAAGAAACCAAGTGGTGCAACTTTCAACTGACCCTCACTGCAAGTTTTGGTATCAAGCGAGACTGGCGTGCCAAATTTAAAAAAATTTGAATCTCCCAGAATGGAGAGAGGTTATTGTAGGCCTCAAAAATGTGGTCTTGTAGCATCTCATGGATTGCTAACACCTCTCATGGGGTCTGAGATATGAGCCTCGAAAGATCATTGTCCAATTGTGCTTAGTGCACCTTGGGGACACTTTGGTCTGGCATGGTCTGGAATGTTCTAGTGACTCAGTGGTCAAAACGGGGTTGTCACTAGAGTTTACCTACCCAAATAGAGCTAATGACATAGTACATTCAGTGTTGGGATGAATGGTTTGGAAGAAACCCACTGGTGCAACTTTCAACTGACCCTCACTACAAGTTTTGACATCAAGCGAGACTGGCGTGCCAAATTCATAAAAATTTGAATCTCCCAGAATGGAGAGAGGTTATTGTAGGCTTTAGAAACATGGTCCTATAGAATTTCATGGATTATTGATACCTCTCATAGGGTCTGAGATACGATCTTCAAAAGATCACTGCCCATTCGTGCTTAGTGCACCTTGGGGACACTTTGGTCCGACATGGTCCAGAACATTCTAGTGACTCAATGGTAGAAATGGGGTTGTCACTAACATTTACCCACACAACCAAAGCTAATGACATAGTCCATTTGGTACTAGGATGCAATCCTTGAACACTATTCCTTCACCCCAGGGAATCACCATTTTACTTTGGACACATTTGACCAATTTTGACTCAATGACTCCAACTATTACATCATTTGATGATACAAATGTAAGCATAAAAAATTAAGATGATACAAATTATATAAGGATACAACATTCATAGTAAGGAAACACATTTTTTGCACTTTACATGGCATTAAGACAATACAAATGTGGGTTCTTAATATTTGCAAATCAACCCCATGGGCTCTTTTATATTTCAAATTTTGCATCTAATTTTGCATCAAATTTTTTATCTAAAAAATTTGACATCTAAATATGCACATTACATTCAATTTTTGTTTTTATATAAAAAATTTGGTATCTAACTATGCACATTACATTCGATTGTTGTTTTTATATACAAAATTTGGCATCTAAATATGTAAATTACACAACTATATATAAAAAGTAAGTGTCCTTTCCACTCCTAAAGTGTATAAGTTTAACACATGGTACTCGATGACATCTACATTCCAATCCCTGCATTCGAAAGGTAGAAGAAAAATTAATAGAGAATATAAGAAGTTTATATAGGTTGAGAAAAATATTATGAACATGTATAAGTAACTAAATGAACCAAAGAACATGACTAGACAATACATAGTGAAGTTTACTATCATAAAAGAGGGGCTAATCAAATGCACACCTCGATCTTCTATATCTCTCATATATGTATCCAACTGCATTTACAATCCACATACAAAACTAAGCTTATTGGATCAAACAAATAAAGAAAAAAACTCTAATTAATTTATTGAACATAATCGTAATAAACATGGAAAACCTTACAACTTGAGTTGAACTTGCCTACTAAAGTGTTCCTGAAGGGTCATCTCTCTTCTTGAGGGTATTCAATATTGCTTCATGATCAATAGTACTAATAGTCCAAAGTTCCTTTGTCTTTGGTTTTCCTTGATGTTTCAACAACTTAACATTGGCTGCTATAATAAGGTGTGAATATATGAGAATGCTTTTTTGCTTCTCATAGTCTTCAAACATAGGAATGCCATTATTTCTAATCATATATGTGCACAATCTTGTTCCCGCAACAACATGTGATCCTGCTAGATATGTGAACATATCATCATCTGTCTTCGGTTGTGCAAGTTTCTACTTTCCTCGTACACAACGTGCTTACCAGTAATCTAATCTCTCATCATTCCCTTGTGGTGCAACTAATGCAAAACATGTCCTAGCTGTAGAAGATCTGAAAGATGGTCGTAGTCAAGTGAACAATCCATGTCATCATTTATTATAGAGACTGTGAGAGATAAAGGAGTAAGATAACGTGGAACCCATGTATCAACCCACTCACTTGACTCACACTGATCCCAATCACATTGAAGACAACTCAGACAATAACAAGCCAACTCTCGTCTCCAAATAGTTCATGTACTAGCATCTGAGCTTCAAAATAAATGCATTTTTGAAGAATCTTTCATATTTTGACAATCCAACCTATCTCCTATTGTGCCCAACTCAACCAACCAAAAGAATCTACGCACTGCTAAATCAAGAGTCTCCCTATGACAATGTTGAAGTGCACCAATCAACAATAGAATGAGCATCAATTATTTCTACACCTGAAATCTTTAGTTGCTCCTTAACTAGAGCTCTCTTTACACATGCACCTGCTCCATAATGCTCCTATTTTCCATGACTGGCCTAAAAAAAACTCCAAATATGAGGTACACCTCTCTCTACATGCATTCTACATAACCAATAAAACATACAAGCATTTTTGAATTGATCTGTGTAGTTATCTGACCAAATGAGACATCTATCCATAGCAATATTATTTTCTCACACCCACTCAAAATAATTCTCAAAGAAATGTTGGAAAAACTCAGATGAGTGTGATCTATCATCGCTCATATAAAAATGGTACTCTCTGATTATCTTCCAGTCATCTTTTGTACTATCAGGGGAATGTCTATATGTTATGTGCACAAAAATAACAACCTGAATAGAATTTTAATATTGAGCTTGCAACTCATTTTGGGGCTGCAATGTATAGTTCTCTACAAAGTCAACAACTAATATAATAGTGCCAATAGGGAAAGTGTCCTTACACATCCTAAATTGTTAATCCAACCACTGAGACCTATGACTATTCTTTGCATACTTGTAAATATGATTCTTTCTAAAATCTGAAATAAAATCAGCTACATTGCATTCTTTTGTAACCAACTCACATCTAGAGCCTTCACCTCCACTTTTTAATGTATATTTAATGGTTTCATATACCTTTTTGTGGAGAATTGTCTTTCCAAAATTGTGTTCATATCCCTCATGAAAACATTCAACAAATTTCACTACCCCACCACACTCTAAGCACTTGTCATTTAAGAAATATTTTTTATAAAAGAAACATCCATCATCTCTAGGACATAAAAAATGATCTAGCAAGTCTCTTGATGATTTTTGAAGAGCACTTGCACCACACTCCTCCAAAATTTAACTAATATGCAAAGTAGAATGAAGGGATCATAACAATTTATGGTGCATTGAAAACTCCACATGATATTTGCAACACCAAGTATTTCGAATCTTAAGAGGCACACAAAAAAAGGCTTGAGGGCTTCAAAAGCTCTTTGTGATATTTGCAATGTTGGATGTGTCTCACAAATTTTTTTGAACATTGTTTGAATCACCTCCAAATAATGTTTGGGATGCAGGGTGCGGTCTCGAATGCCTTTTAATTCTCAACTTCAAGACATCCTTCACATTTGGTGACACTCATGAGTTAGATTACCAAAATAGTTGAATTTGATCCTTCACAGCATTGGTAAGCTTCTTATCACAACGTGAAAGTCTCCCACCATAATCTCATGTATCATTTTGAAGAGGATCATCAAGTCTTTCTCTTCTTGCAAGTGCTCTATCCAAAGTTTAACGATTTAGATTCAAGTCAACACAAGTTTGTCTCATCAAATGAGCCTTTCTCAAATGATGACTTACTAAGGAGGTTGTAATAACCCTCTTAGTGGCTCTCTTATCATTTTCCTTGGTAGTCTTCCCAATGGAATTGAGAGCACTAAAAAAATTTCTCACAATAATAACATTCCTCTCCTTTTTGTTGTTCACACTAATCTTCAATTTGACTAGTATACGCCTCATCTTCTGCATCTTTAACAATTGCACAAACATTTGACATTGCTCAACCAATATCTTGTGGCTAAAAAATAGATCAAAATTTTTGAAGCCCACAAACAAATGGTTCTTATTAGGAATGAATGCTTAATATATCCAATGGGGGAGTATTCACAGCCATTCTATAGTAGTTGTTGTTGCATTCATGTCTGTGATTGTCATTGATGTCAACACAATGATCTATTGAAGATTAGTAGAGAAGCAGATAGTGTTTGAGTTAGCGCACTTGGGATATTGAAGATGAAGCCATGTGGAGTTGAGGAATTAATCTATGATGTTCTATAAGATTGTGGTTAAGAGCACATATGGAAATTTATTTACTCATGACAGTTATGAGGAAATCAGTGGAAGCAGTATTTAGGCAGTGTTCCTGAGTAGTGGTTTGTGGAAATCAGATGATATCTCCTAATCGGGATGGAATCTAATCATGCATAGTTATGAGGCATTTTAAGACATGATGTTAGTGACGTGGACATGAGTGAAAGATCTGAGGTCACATGAGTGAAGAATTATCTTAATTGAAAGCTGAGAGTTTTGTGTAAATTTTATATAATGTGTGGAATCTTTTATTCTGTAATTTGTATGTTGACTCATTTGTAATTACTTGAGTGTGGTATAAAGGAAGGAATTTTTTCCTTGTTGTAATATGAGTATGAAATAGTAATTGTGAATTGTATTTGTGAAAGAATTGCGAAAATATGCAATACTTGTTGGAAGAGGATATGCGAAGTATAGAGATCTGGTATTGAGATCTAAAGAAGTAGTTGGTGCAGTTTGGCACAGTCAGAGAAGGAGTATTGAATTTCTGAGATCAGTAATCTTGTGGTATTATTTTATTGAGTAATACTAAGATCAGTTGGACAGTGTGTTCGGTGATCTTACCCTGAAGCTATTTGGGCAGTGAGTCCTTCTGTCTTCCATAACTCCTAATAGAGTTAGAATATTTCAACAGGGATACAAAGTCTCTTAACAGGGACTCATATGTACTGAATGTATTTCATAAGACTCCTAATAGAGTCCATCCTCTCATAAGGAAATTTCATATTAGTGTATCTTTTGTGGGCATCATTCCCACCGGGGTTTACTCTTTGATCAAGAGGTTCCCTAGTCAACATATCTTGTGTCATTGTGTTATTGTCCATGTATATCTTTCTATGGTTGTTGATTACATTTCTTACATGGTTAAAATCTATTAAGGTTGATAAAAGTTGTATTTATCTAATAACTGATTCACCCCCCCTCTTAGTTATCTTGGTGTACTTTATTCTAACAGTTCTTTCTGATATCTTGCCATCGAAATTGCTCATTATGTTCTCATCAATTTTAAGTAACTATTTAGTTGTTCTTAAAGGTCTCAATTTTGAAGTTTGTCTTTCTTCCTCCCAAGGGACTTCATTTCTCATATAATTTAGAGATGTGTTATGTTGATTTGGTTCTTGTGTACCATTATCATTGTCAATTTTTTCATATTCAATCAGTGGATTGTCATTGACAATGTCCACACTTCCATTCTCCAAATCTACATGTTCATTTTCAAAACCTACATTTTCATCTTCAATCCCTACATTCTCATTTTCAATATTATTGTCATAAATCATTTCAAATTCATGTTCTTCACTTGAAACCACATTCAAAGGTGGGTCTATGCCGACATCTTCATTAATATTTAACATACCTTGTCTCTTGTTTTGATGGGCAACCTTATCCATTTCTCTATACACTTCAATCTCTTCATTTGTGAGTTTCCTCTTCTTTTTATGATTTTGAAGACTACTAATACCCATAGTGAGCCCAAAAAGGTGATGCAAAAACCATTGGTAATAGAGAAAATCCAACCAATAAGTGCAAAAATTAGATTTTTGTCTTCTCTAAAGACAAAATGTGATTCACTACAACTCGAGTCCCGTGATTCTTCAGAAAAATGTGCCTCTCTGGAGGGACCTAGAGAATATAGTATTTAATTTTCATAAGTAAATAGAATCAGATATCCGAAAATATCAGATATCTGAATATATCAGATATCCGATATTATCAGATATCCAAAATCTCCTGCCAAAATTTTGGTAAAAGCTATCTATGTGTATATATATATATATATATATATATCTCTCTCTCTCTCTCTCATTTCTCTATCTCTCCTACTCTCTCTCTCTCTCTCTCTCTCTCTCTCCCCTACACTCTCTATCTCTCCTACTCGCTCCCCTTCCCCTAATATCTCCCCTTACCTCTCTCTCTCTCTAAGTTAATATTATACTATTATACAATTGAGAAATAAATTCTAATAATATAATACATACTAATATAAAAAATTATATTATAATACAAATGCTATGTTATTATTATTTAATATTAATATTAATATTTTTTTGTAATATATAACTTAAAATTGAAAAAATAACTCAATTGAATTAATATTAATATAAAAAAATGCAATTTAATATCTAACTTGAAATTGAAAAAATTAGTCCAAATAAAATTTTGAAATAGGTGGGAAGTTTCGGATATCCGAAATTTTTGGATATCCGATGTTATAAAGACATTATCAACTTTTCATCAATATAATTGCTATCAAATTTTGAGTTCAGTAAGTAATTATTACTTATTTTTCAATTGAGTTATCATTAAAGTCTTAATTGACATACTGATTGAAAAACAACTATAACTTTCAAACTGTTTAACCTTTTTGAAATCTTAAACATGCGTCACATTCTATGCTTTGGCTACTATAAGAAAAAAATAAAAAAATTCAATTTTGTAAAGTTTAGAATTAGTTAAGGTGGTCAGACACGAGAGTTTTTTTATTCTAAAAAATTTGTAGCAAAAAATTCATAATTAATTATTTATTTGACAAAAAATTATAAAAAAATATGCGTCACATCTAGGAATGAGTCTACTACTTATATCTAGAATCTTGGGAAAATATATCATTATTTGATTGTGATTAAGGTGGTTAGACATACACGTACTTTTTATTTTTTCTTTGAAATTTTCATACTACTGCATTGAAATCTAAAATTTTAAACAATTAGATTAATTTTTTTTTTCAGATAAAGGCTAGTAGTTTAGAAACTACATTCAATTTACTACATATTCTATTGTTACAACTTTTTACATAAGGTTCATAAGATGTTTAACTTTTTATGTCAAGTTGACTAACCCTGCTTTTTTGATTTTTCATTGCCACTTAAGGTCATAGTTTGGTATACCATGATCCTACACATACCCATATATATATATATATATATATATATATATATATATATATATATATATATATATATATATATATATATATATATATATATCAAATAATATAATTTTAGCTTAGATCCATTTGCTTTAAACTGATAGTTTAGAAATGTACAGGCAACATGATAGAGAATTCAAATAAAATTATTGAATGGTGTCAAAGTCATTTTGCTCCTTGGGACACCAAATACAACAAACATTATTTTTGGGAAGTGAAAGGTAATCTATATTTTATTGTAAAATTTTAAATTAAAATTTGATTTCGTGTTTATCTATCTTATCATAATTGTTGATCTAAAAATGTGCAATTTTCATTTCATGTTTGTAACAGATATAGACCGATCTAATCCTTACAATTGGTTTGACGACATTATCATAATTATTGCATATTTTATTAACGTTTGAAGTTGACTAAACCATAGTTTTGACGTACCTTGACTACATAGCTTATAACTTGTCGTGTATTTGTCCAATTTTATTTTTATTTTTGTTGATAGACATATAACTTCAATACCTAGGGCATAGATATTTTTTAGAATTTTTTCCTCTTATTTACTATTTTTCCATAAGCGCCAAACATAGAGGTAGACATACAGTGAAATATCTATGTTTAGTAAAACTAAAAATAAAAAGTCATCATAAACTTAATATATATTAACATTATAATCATTGGAAAGATTTTCGTCAATAGTACCTTACTACATAGATAGGTTTTTCAAATGGATTCATTTGATTTGGAAAAAGATAAAGTCGAAGTGATTTTTTGTCAGCATTTTAATAAGTGCGAAGGAGACTCTATTATAGGTATGAATGAGGAGTATATATGTTATATCAATATTTTTTTTTATCTAAGAGGCTTTGAGATAACCATTTGTAATTACTTCCTTCAAATGGAACCTCTCAAGGCTTAAATCATCATATTTTATTAAAAATGTGTTATTTCAGCAAAAAAAACATGTCTAAAAAAGTGTAACCCACTATTGTGGGGTCACCATACAGTGTGTTTTGTAACCTTTAATAGGGTTGTCTCCTAGCCGAGCTCACTTTAGAAGAGTGAATTATTTTGGGTTATCGGTCCCATGTGGTTTTTCCCTTAACAGGGTTTCCATGTTAAAAATCTATATGTTATGTGTTGAATTTATATTTTTTTTTACACATTTCATAACTAGATTGATTGATAAACATAGTAATTAATTTATTATCAATCGGTAGATGAAGAGAAAGATATTGTTGATATCTTATTGAGTTGATTATTTGATTGAAAATTTTGAATATATATATATATATATATATATATATATATATATATATATATATATATATATATATATATATATATATATATATATATATATATATATATATATTTATATATATATATATTTATATATTTATACAGTTCCAAATCTCCCAAATATATATATATATATATTTATATATATATATATATATATATATATATATATATATATATATATATATATATATATATATATATATATATATATATATATATATATATATATATATATATATATATATATATATATATATATATTTGGGAGATTTGGAACTGTATAATTGGAATTAACTGATTCACCCCCCCTCTCAATTATCTAAAAATTGGTATCAGAGCATTGGTTTCTTGGAATAAAAGTTTGAAGGACTTAAGCTAAAGAACACAAGATGTATAAGAGAGAGGTGCCAAAGCTGAACAAAGACAACTTCTCGACATGGAAAAGAAGAATGAGACTACATATATCTGGAATTGGACAATCTGCAGTTTATTACTTGGATAATGAACTCATCATACCGACTGGACCTTTGACTATTGATCAAATGAGAGATAGACATGAATATAATATGACAATGATAGAGATTGTTGCTGCCTTATCACATGCTGAATTTGAGGATGTCAAGACATGTACTACTGCTAAAGGAATGTGAGACAAACTTGTACTAGTTCATGGAGGAGATGTAAATGTACTAAGAGAAAGAGTTGAAAGTCTTAGAGGAAAGTTTGATGACATGATTATGAAAGAAGGAGAAAACATTTCATAGTATATAGTAATTGAATCAAGGATATTGTCAATGATATCCGAGGAGCAGGAGGTGTTATTGAAGAAGACACTATTATGAGTAAAATTCTTAGAGCCTTGCTACCTATTTATGCTATTAGAATATCTGTAACCCATGAAATGAGATCAGCTCTAGGTAACACTCTTACACTTGATAGCCTAATCGATAAACTGATTACTTTTGAGTTGAATAACTTTGATAACAGTATTGTTCTGAATGTTGAGTCTACATTTATGTCATCCTTGAAAATTGGTAAATCAAGTAGTAAACAGATGATAAGAAATGAGGGTGATAGTGATAGTGATGAAGATAAACTTGATGAACTTGAAGCATTAATGACTAGAATACTACAAAAAGGTAAAGGAAGATACAAAGGAAAATTACCCTTGGCATGTTTTAACTATAAAGAACTTGGCCACATTGCAGCTAGATGTCCTAAAAGGAAAGGAGATGACAACGAAAATGACCGATTTAGTGAAAGAAAGTTTGATAGAAGAGATAACTGAGAACAAAGAGGCAACCGACAGTATGAAATAAGAAGTAACTAAGACTACAAAGATGAAGGCAAGAAGGCATGTTACTTTGTTGAAAATGATGATGATGATACTGACACCAACACTAATGAAGATATTGAGGTTGTATTTGTAGCTTTGAAAGAAGACTCAAAAGAAGAAATGTATGTTGAAACAACACTTATTTCTAAAGGTAGCAAGAATGATACTTGGATGGGTGGCTACAAGAAGTTGAGTCCCACTTTTGAGAAAAAAGTGGAAGTATTTTCCTTTTTTTCAAATATCTTGTCAATTGATGTCTAAATTTGAGGTACTTAGAGATTGAATCTCAAAAAAATTTAGTAATATAAAATGTTGTTCTTGGAGTCTACTTTTCAAATATGTAATTTATTTAAATAATCGCATGGTATAAATTGCTTCTTAGTAGGAATGTTTAAAAACCATGTTTTCAAAATACTTGTTTCAAGACCATACCATAGCCGTGTACAACCACCATATTTTGACCTAAATAAATGAATTTTTGCAAATCATTCTAGGGAAATATACCTAAAAAACCAAATATTGATGATCAAATTTTTTCTTATTTTTTTATTGAATATATTTTTTTAATTAATTTTTAATTGACTATAAAACACATTTTCAAAACCTCTTGTGTACGACCACCATAATTTAATGAAAATTTCATATTTTTTCAAAACTCTTTTTTTTTTAATCTTCAAGAGAATTGTATATAGATTGATGTCATATAGTTTATTTTCCAAAAAACCTAAAAGAAAAAAGTTATTAAATTTTTAGTGAACCTCACTATTTTACATCTAGGTACCACTTTTAACTAATATATAATGAAAAAAGAGTAAAAATAATCACATCACTATGAAATTTACATTTTTGAAATCAAGACAGTGAGAACTCTAGTGGGTTTTTGTTTTGTAAAAAAATACGTTCAGAAGATCCTCAAAAAATTATGTGAAGGCAAAAATATGACATTCCAATGCCTTAACCAAAATTTTCAAGGTCAAGGCATAGGCTTGGTTCCACCAAGCCTAAACCAAACCTATGTTGAAATGAAATCCTACGTGGATGTGTGCTTCCCGCTCATTTCTTAAGAAATGTGTACCCGTTATTTAAAATTAAAAAAATAGGCACCCATTTCATAAAAAAAATTGAAGTGTTAAAATGCATGTTTAGTAATTAAAAAAATAGAAATGGGTACTCGTTTTGCAAAAAATGGGTACCCATTTTGAAAAAATGGGCACTCATTTTTTGAATTTTGGATCAGGCGCCTGAACCTAAAATGGGTGCCCATTTTGAGTGACATCTTTCAATTCTACAAGACTTCTGTCAAATTGGTACCCAACTTCTTGCACTTACTCAAATTATTGATAGTGGCTGTACACATCATATGATAGGTGATGAGGACAAATTTGAATATCTTGAACATTATAATGGTGGATCTATTAAAATGGGAAATGACACACCTTGTCTATTAAAAGGAAAAAGATATATCATGTTGAACAATAAGATTAGATATGAGAATGCATATGGGTAAAAGGACTTAAATATAATTTGTTGAGTTTAGCACAACTGAATAACTCAAGTCAGCGAGTTAAATTTGAAAGTAGGAAGGTGAAAATCTATGATGAAACTAGAAACTTGGTCGGTACTGGTGAACAATCTAAAGATAATCTATTCTATCTTGACAATGCTAAAACTTCTTATTTATTAGCTAGAACTGAAGATGTGTGGTTATGGCACAAAAGGCTATGTCATATATGAATTTTGACTAAATGGTTAAAATCAGTAAGAAGAGAAGAGTTAGAGGCTTATCGAGCTTATCTAAACCTGACCATGTCATGTGTAAATAATGTCAAAAAGGAAAAATGTCAAAATCTAGTTTCAAGAGCAAGAAATATTCATCTAAAAGCTATTTTGGAGTTGGTTCATACTGACTTGTGTGGTCCTATGAGAACTCGGAGTTACTATGGAGATAAATACTTTATTTTATTTATTGATGACTACTCTAGGATGATGACTATTATGTTTTTGAAAGAAAACTATGAAGCTTTCAAAATGTTTAAATGGTATAAAGCTAAAGTGGAAAAGAGTTAAAATGCTTGAGATCAGATAGAGTTGGTTAGTTTATTTCTATTGAGTTCACTAACTTTTGTAATGAGCATGGAGTTAAAAGGCAGGTTTCTGCACCGAGTGTGTGCTAAAATGTTGTCACACTTCTATGAATCCTTACATGCAAGAAAACTCAAGAATGAGCCCTCACAAATCGATCCATAGCTCTCTATGCATGGAGTTGCAAGATTTGTAAAATTGCTCTCAGCTAGAGCTATAAACTCATGACTTTGCTAGTCAACCATATAATGAGAGATTCACAATGAAAATAAGGGCAAGAATGCCAATATCTCCAATGAAACCAAATGTATGCAATGCAATGCAAATCTATATGAGAATGCAAATTAATCTTATGAGAATGAAGATGCAATTAAGCTATGAAAATGAAAATGAAAGAGTTACAAACCCTCTAATTAAACTATGTGAGATTAATCTAAAACATGAAAGGAAATGATACCATGATGATTCAACTATGATGCAAGCTAGGATGTGATGTAGATGCAAGATGGATGCCAATGATACTCCAAATCTTCAAAACTTGATGCAAGAATATCTCCAAAAGCTTCAATGACTTAGAAAACCTGTAGCATAATAATTCAAGTATGTATGGTGTGTGCAAATGAGGAAGAGAGCTCTTCTTTTATAGGAAGTGAAAAACAATGGACCATGGAGATTAAGAGGCAAAAGACTTAATCAACGATTGAGAAAAAAAGAAGCTTGATCCTTGTGCACAAATATCCTCCAATAAGAAAATTAGAAGCATTTACTTTATGTTGAGCATTTACTTTATGTCCATGTGAGACAAAAAGTACTTTTTTTTTTTTTTTTTTTAAAATGCTTTATTTGTGCAACAAGGATAAGAAGAAAAGTGGAGATTTTTTATTTAAATAAAAGGGGAGGAAATTTTTTTTAATTAAATAAAGGCTTAGGATAAAGTGATTTTATTATTTAATTAAAAGAGATTTTTCATTAATTAAAAGAGAGCATGTTCTCTTAATTAAATAAGATTTTTATTTTTTATTTCTCTTTTAAATTAAATAAGGCTCAAACCTTAGGAAATATCGAATTGATTATGATTTGATCAAGAAAATTGATATATTTGAAAAATGTTGATTTTTGAAAATATTGATTCAGGGATTTGACAAATTGCAAAAATAGGGGCCCAAAGTCTAGGCGACCATTTTAGGGTGCATACATTTGCCCCTCTTTGACTAATGTGAGATCGATTTGGGATCACATGAAAACCTGTAGCATAATAATTCAAGTATGTATTGTGTGTGCAAATGAGGAAGAGAGCTCTTCTTTTATAGGAGGTGAAAAATCAATGGACCATAGAGATTAAGAGGAAAAAGATTTAATCAACGGTGGAGAAAAAAAGAAGCTTGATCCTTGTGCACAAATATCCTCCAATAAAAAAATTAGAAGCATTTACTTTATGTTGAGCATTTACTTTATATCCATGTGAGACAAAAAGTACTTTTATTTTATTTTTTATTTTATTTTTCTTTATAAATAAGAATTAAATACTTTATTTGTGCAACAAGGATAAAAAGAAAAGTGAAGATTTTTTATTTAAATAAAAGGGGAGGAAATTCCTTTTAATTAAATAAAGGCTTAGGATAAAGTGATTTTATTATTTAAATTAAAAGAGATTTTTAATTAATTAAAAAAGAGCATGTTCTCTTAATTAAATAAGATTTTTATTTTTTATTTCTCTTTTAAATTAAATAAGGCTCAAACCTTAGGAAATATCAAATTGATTATGATTTGATCAAGAAAATTGATATATTTGAAAAATGTTGATTTTTAAAAATATTGATTCAGGGATTTGACAAATTGCAGAAATAGGGGCCCAAAGTCTAAGAGACCATTTTAGGGTGCATACATTTCCCCCTCTTTGACTAATGTGAGATCGATTTGGGATCACATGTGGTCAAAAAATGAAGTTGAAATGTGAGATCGATCTGGGATCACAAAACAACTCAGATGTGAGGTCGATTCGGGATCACATCCGGACAAACATAAACAAAAGATTCTGGACATGAGGTCGATTCGGGATCATATCTAAAATAAGAGATAAGAATCTCAAGCTTGAGCAAAAACTCATAAAAAGATGTCTGAATCAAGAAAATCAAGGAAATCAAGGATGAGAATCCCATAAATACTGCCCCCTCGGAGTCGAAATCAAAATCAGATAGAGGAGAACAACAAATTGATAAACTTGATCAAGTCACAATAAATCATAATCGAAGGATGGAGCATGATAGGATATCCATCAAATAGTGAAGATATGCCCCAGGTTGACTAGGTTTGACTAGGAAAGATATAGGATAAAGATTAAGTCAAACCTCAGAGAGAGGAAGCGAAAGGGGTGAATGAAAGACTAGAAGTTTGAAAGACATAGAAATGAAGAAATTCCATCAAAGATCAAAGAATTGTGCTTCAAATGGTCAGTCAACACGACTCAAATTTCGGTTTCAAGTCCGAAATGGATAGAAAATGATGTGACATGAAAGACCAGAAATGAAAGATATGATCAAGAAGAACTAGAAAATGAGCACAGTTGACCAACTAGTCCGTAGATGATAAAAAGGAGAGCTCTCTCCATATGCAAGATGCAAAAACTAAACTATGATGAACCTAAGATTGCAAGCTACTATGAAAGTGGTTGACTTGCAAGGTCACAATGCCTATAGACATCTAATTATCATCATCAAGCGTTATTGGCAGCGTCGCAAGATCATACAATGCACACTAGCATAACTATGTGGATATGAATATGATCTTTATCAGATAGAAATGTGGAAATCTCACCTAGGCATCAAAGACATATAGGTCAAGATGACTAGTGCAGTGAGATTACCTAATTTTGATATGGCAAGATTATGCTTGTATCAAGACACATAAAAGTCAGGATAGCTAGAAGCATGCACTCGCAAAACAGTCAAGGATAATACCTTGTCAATCCATAGTGTCAAGTAAGACCAGCATAAATGCTCATGACAGGTAGGACCAACAAAATATACCCACAAGCAAATAAAGAAATAAAATATGTTCTCATACCCTCAGTCTTCTAGCTATGCATCATCGAAAACTTCTCAGGGAGAGACCACTCATCAAAGAAATCCTCATAGATAGCACACAAAGAAAAGTAAAGTCAACATATCTCAAGAAGTTGATTGTTTAAGTGCGTGTGTGTTGGTCATAGAGTCAAACTTTGGTTATCGCATTTGCAAATGAGAAATATCGCATCATACTTAGACTATTGGGAAAGACATCTGATAAGTGTTAAGAAACACTCAACGTAGGGGTAGTGTTGAAAAACACTGTTTGGGGTGGTGTTAAAAAACACCTGTTGTGAAATGCCCCAAGAGACAAACACACCTAAAGGACCAATGCTAACAGTTATGCCCCTTAGACAAAGACAAAGACCAATTCCAGACTAAGGCAAATAAGGTCAAGGCATGATGGAAAGTGGCTAAGTGTCGAGGACGCATGCTAACAAATAGGGGTGCAAAGGCCTCAAGTAGCGCCTGTTTTCTAGTTTTCACCACTTAGATTTATTGTAATTTTTATTTTTTCTTTTTTTTTGTATTTTTGCTACCAAGGCACCTATTGCTAAATTTTCACCAAGGCACTTTTTCTATTTTTTTGAATTTTTTTAATTTTTTAATTTTTTAAATATTTTTTCAAGACTTTTTATGCTTTTTAGGATTTTTTCAGCATCATATATGAATTTTTTTGGTATTTTTTCAGGATCATAAAATATGTACAAAGGATGCCCCTAGACAGAACGGGCATTAAACTCATGAGCAAGATCACATCGTGTAGTCCCAATATCTAGAAATGTGGAGGACAAGATGGATGAGCAAGCTAGTGAATGAGATAAAGGAAAGGAGAATGAAGGCAAATGGAGGGAAGAAATCCTCAAAGTCAAACTCCTCAAGAGTACCCAAGCTAGGAAAAAAATTGTCATGAAAAGCACATTTGGACAAGCAATGAAAGGATAGCATAGGATAAGCCTCAAAAGTGCACTGCAAAAGAAGGAAGGGATGCAGTCCAAAGGAGTAGACATGTCAAGAGGCTTCATAGCATTGTGTTTACTCTTTTTTATTAGATCAAGACCAAGGGGGAAAAAGATAGCGAAAGGCTAGAATGAATGAAGGAAAATGAATATGAAGGCTAAACATGAATGAAATGAAAGCAAGATCATCGTAAGATAGCTCACAAGATAGCCAAATGTTCATGTATAGTTCAACATTGCCAAGATCAAAGAGAGAAGACGGAATGGATGAAAAAAATGTAGAAGACCTATGCATGATGCCTAATTACTAGGTTTTCATCACGGTACTTATCCAAGGCGCCACAAGGGAGTGGTTTTCACCATAGGATGAATTTATTTCTCTTTACTTTTGCTACCAAGGTGCCTATTTCCAAGTTTTCACCATGGCACATTTTTAATTTTTTAAATTTTTTTCCTTTCATTTTTTCATTTTTCTATTTTTTTGAATTTTATCTTTTTTTGGAAGAAAGAAAGCTTTTTAGATAATGCTTCTTGAAAGGATAAACTATGATATGCCAAGGATTCAAAATGATATGCTCAAAAATGCTGATAGGGAAAGCAATATGGAAGAAAAAAAAATGGAGGATAAAACTTTATGTAAAGCGAGTGAGGTTGGAAGATAGGAGGAATAGGCAAATGAGAAAAAATGATAGAAGGTAGAAGGATAATGAAAGAAAGGAAGACAAGATCAACATCGACACACACCTTGAAGGGTGGTGAGAGGATGGAGGAAATGTGAATGAAGGAATATGAGAAGGAATATGGTGAATATTTAGCAGAGGTTGTGGTTTAGGCACATGGAATGAAAGAATATTTTTGGAAGAAGATGAGGTGGAAGCTTTTGGAAGCTTGAATGTCAAATTCACTTTTTGTTCAATATTAGACTCTTTCAAGAGAGACTTTGGAATCCATATAGCCGTAGTATTTTCATTTCCTTTTGATGATTTAGAGAGAATATCTTGAATGATGGATTTTGGAACCCATACTTGTCTTGTAGTTTTCTTTTTAGATATCTCTTTTGACTTTATGCCCCCATGTCGATTAGAGGAGACATGGTGATCTTCTTTTTTTGATGAATTCTTGTATTGGTTCTTTTTCTTATAGTGAACATTCAAGTTACTTCCAAAAGACTTGGGACTTGTGGAAGGAGGATAATATGACTGGTCTAGATAGGTGGGTGGATGGAAAGGATTCAAGGGTGTGCATCTATGTTGATCTTGAGGAAAGATAAGAGATTGAGGGATGTAAGGACCCAAGATGGATGACAAATTAGGAGAATTAGGAGAGGAAAGTGAAGGGACATAAGGGCCCAAGATGGAAGGAATACATGAAGCCCTTAGTATTGGTGGAGGAGGTCCAAGGATGGACGTGGAAGATGCAAAAGGATAATCAATAAGTTCATCAGCATCTATATCACAACCAAGGATATCAACATCTTTAGAGTGAGCATTAGAATTTTCAACAGGATCCTAGACATCTTGAATAGGAGCACCTTCTTTGATAGGATTGTTCAAAGCTTGCAAAGATTTAGGAAAAGTAGAAAGCGGAAGTGAATATGGAGTGGTAGAACAAGAAGATGGAATACTTTGATCTTGACAAGTATCGTTGGATAGCATAAGCACATCATTTTTTTCTAGATTTTTAATAGGCTTTACATCAGAAGTAACAACACCATTTTTAATAATCTTAATGAAAGTATCATCTTTGGAAAGTGCAAGTGTGGTAAGGTTATTTTGATTATCAATAAGCTCAACGGTGTAAGTAGTAGCTTGATCTTGCTTAGGAGATGGTGGAATGAATGCGGAATAGCGTAGAGGATCAAAAGGACCATGAAATGGAGGAGATACATCATGAAGAGAATTGGATGATATGGAAGGTTCTTGATCTTGATATTTATTTATATTCTTTTTTTTATCATTTTTAGAGTCCTCTTGACATGGAGCCACTTCTAAGGACAATGAAGCATGTTGGAATTGTATGGAAGACTTTGGAAGAGATAGTGAAGGACTAGCTGAAATAGGTAGTATAGCAAATGAAGGCTTAGGCTCTTTAGGTTTAGCATTATTAAAAGTATTTGCAGCCAAGTGAAGGTTAGCTTGAGTATCTTTAAGAGGTAGCCCTTGAGGATAACTATAAGGAACCGCATTAAAAGCCTTAGGATCTTTGTTGGATGAAGGATTTGTGACAGATTTGGAAGACTCAGAAGCTTTAAGAAATGTATGAGTATTGGAGAAAGTAGGGGATGGAAGGGAACCATCACAAGACAAAGGTTCAACATTAACATTATCTTGCTTGAGAGTGTCATCTTTATTTTTAGCATGAATGTTCTTAGAGGAAGGATTCTTATAATATTTACATTTCAAATCAGCACGGTGCATTTTATATTCCTCAACAGTAGTAGCTGGATTATAATCAAGGTATTGTTCACAAAACTCATCAAAGTTTCTTTCAAAATCTGAATCATACGGATCACCATCACAATCTTTCCAATATGAGGACCCATTTCTAGTAAGCACAAGGATGAGACTAGGAGGACTCTTAAGAATAGAGGTGTTATAGGTATCACTACATTGTCCATCATCATAGTCATCATAGTCATCATAGGTGGGTGTGTCACTCTTTGTGGAAGAGACATCATAAGGACTATCACGTTGCTCATTATGGTATGTCTTGTGAAGAGAAGTAAGACTCTTTGAAGAAGTAGAAGAAGAATGAGATTGTGAAGAAGAGGAAAATGAAGAACTAGTGGAAGAAGAAGACTTGGATAATGAGGAATTCGAATAACGTTTAGAAGAGTCATGATAAGATTTGGAAGATGAGGAATGTGAATAGTGTTTAGAAGAATCATGATAAGACTTAGAAGATGAAGAATGAGAATGATGTCTGGAAGAGTCATGATAAGACTTGGAAGGTGAAAAAGAATGAGAAGATTTAGATGATGAAGAATTTTTGGAAGAAGAAGATCGTGATATGATCATGTTTATGATTCTAGCAAAGGCATCTGATTTAATCATCTTTTCTTTTATTTTTTCTATAAATTCATCACTCATGAGAATTTTGGAGGAACAACACTTTTTGAATATGTCAATGAGCTCAAGATCATCTATTCTTAATAAAGGTTCCAAAACCAGATAGTCAAGATTCATGGTTATAGAAGAGGAGGAATCAAGCTTGGAAGAAATGAATAGATGAATAGAAGAAGGTAGACTAGATAGTAAGATGAAAAGAATCAAGAAGAAGAAGAAAAATTTCCCATGGGAATAGAAGACTTTAGAAGACTATGGGAAATGGAGAAGAAAGAAGAAGACTAAGAGTCATCTTGTGCAATTGATACCATAACGTTCATTGAGATGTTGAGCAACATGACAACACTTAGGATCTGACCTGGACTGACCAAGGAAGACCAAGCTTCTAAGGAGAACTCACTATAGCAGGACGGAACTCAGTTTCAATATTCCAAATAGATCTTTCAAAAAATTTCACAATGATGATCAAGCACATAGAACAGCAACCAGGGAGTTCAAGCAAATAGTCTTCAAGCAATGAGCAAGGGATAAAGCAACCTTGCACATGAATAGAGATAGTGACTTAGTATGCTACTCCTTAAAGATTCTACTTGTGTATGTTCTTGAAAATATTTTAGCAGGCACATAGAACACAACAACACCTTAACAAGCTATCTACAAGGATATATGTGGCTTTCTAAAAGGAGTCCTCGATATACACAAGGTACGTGAGGCCCAAATCCGTAGATGAGAAGAATCCAAAATTACACAGCCGGGGGGAGACAGTAACCCAAATCTCCTCCTTCACTTCTCAAAGGTATAAAGTTCTTTGAGGCTTAGCCAAGAGTGATATCAAACTCAATTCCCAAGAGAGGTGTCTTTGAATTCACCTCTCGATATTTATACTCCACCGAAACATAGGAGTTAAGGTCGTCCCTTGAGGTGGTGTGTCCCCAAGCAGGCCTTCTACAAATAAAAACTAAGTAATTCACTATCAAAAGTATTTAGAGCACTAAAGGTGGAACACTTAACTCTTTAAGTAAATGTGAAGTGAGTCCAAAAGTGGAACATTTAACCCTTTAAGATAATGTGAAGTGAGTCCAAAAGTGGAACATTTAACCCTTCAAGAGAATGTGAAGTGAGTCCAAAAAAGTGGAACACTTAACCTTTCACACAAATTCAAAGTGAGTCCAAAAGTGGAACATTTAACTCTTCACACCAACTCAAAGTGAGTCCAAAAGTGAAACATTTAACTCCTCACATCAACTCAAAGTGAGTCCACACTTTAGAAAATAAGTGAGTTCCAAAAAGCACAAAAGGGTTGCCTAGTGGAGCAATTAACGCTTCTTTCCTGTAGACCCCTCCCCTTTAATGTGGTGCTGATCTTGCAACCATAGGGCGAAAATGAGGAGCTGGCGGATTAGCGAGTCCAATAACTCAAGATAGCAATCTAGATCAATCACAAGTAATCTAAAGTTTCTTATCAATACTACTCACAAATGACAAAGGGTTGAATCAATGGAATATTTAACTTTTCAAGTAAACATAGAGTGAGTCCACAAAGTGATGCATTTAACTCCCTATGTAAACAAGAAATGAATCCATGCCCTCAATCACTCAATGAGATATTTGATATTGAAACCAAGAATTACTTAAGGTTTAAACACAAGCATTCACTTACACAAACTTGGAAAAACAAATCTATGTTCTTTCATTTCCCATTAAGAGCATCAATTGAAATGTGTTCTATGAAAGCATGTAAACACTCAAGCCAAACACATGAGAGGTTCAATTTTAATCCCAAGATCTAAATGTTGTAGAGTTGTAACAAAATACCTCAAGTCCAACACAACGCGCTTAGTAGATTTCACCTTTTTTTTATTTGTTTTAAGCATTTTTCATGAAAGCAAGCCATGCACCTTCAAATGAACAAGACAAGAAAATAAGCAAACAAGATATGCAATGTATATCCAACTTATGCAAACCCTAAGGTGGTTAGAGCTAAAAATCAATTGTTAGGAGCAATGATAACCAGCAAATAATCCAAATGATAACTCATATCATGCATTGAACAATGAAAAATAAGTGCATACCCATCACAAAATTTTATTTTTTTTGCATTTGACCTAGTCAAAAAGATTTGATTTTTACCACATGAATTCGAACCCCAAACCCAAAATGTAGAAAAGAGACCTATATCAAAAAATAGAGAGATTTCTAAAAATGTAAAAATTTTAGAAATTTTTTTTCATTTGTGCCCTAGAGACCCATTTTACCAAAACATACCAGTTTTTATAAATTGACCAAATGAGCTATGATATGATTTCTAAATTAAAAATATAGTGAATGGAACCCCTGTAGAATTCCAAGACCTTTTCAGAAATGTATAATTTTTAAAAAAATATATTGATTTGAGCCAAAAATTGATTTTTTATGAAAAATAAAGAAAAAATCATAAAAAATACAAATCACCTCCAAAAATTCTAAATTTTTTTTTGGAGCTTCTCTGATATGTCGCAAATTTGTAAACAAATTTTCAGACCAAACCACTAAGCCGTTTGGGAGATATGATCAAATCTTTCAAATCTAGGGTTTTTCATCTCCAAACAAATCTGCACAAGGGTTAGCTCCAAAAATAATCAAAATCAGCATGTAAAAAGTGGGTTGCCCTACGGTGGGTGCGAAAAATATGTGCTAAAATGTTGTCACACTTCTATGAATCCTTACATGCAAGAAAACTCAAGAATGAGCCCTCACAAATCGATCCATAGCTCTTTATGCATGGAGTTGCAAGATTTGTAAAATTGCTCTCAGCTAGAGCTATAAACTCATGACTTTGCTAGTCAACCATACAATGAGAGATTCACAATGAAAACAAGGGCAAGAATGCCAATATCTTCAATGAAACCAAATGTATGCAATGCAATGCAAATCTATATGAGAATGCAAATTAATCTTATGAGAATGAAGATGCAATTAAGCTATGAAAATGGAAATGAAAGAGTTACAAACCCTCTAATTAAACTATGTGAGATTAATCTAAAACATGAAAGGAAATGATACCATGATGATTCAACTATGATGCAAGCTAGGATGTGATGTAGATGCAAGATGAATGCCAATGATACTCCAAATCTTCAAAACTTGATGCAAGAATATCTCCAAAAGCTTCAATGACTTAGAAAACCTGTAGCATAATAATTCAAGTATGTATGGTGTGTGCAAATGAGGAAGAGAGCTCTTCTTTTATAGGAAGTGAAAAATAATGGACCATGGAGATTAAGAGGTAAAAGACTTAATCAACGATGGAGAAAAAAAGAAGCTTGATCCTTGTGCACAAATATCCTCCAATAAGAAAATTAGAAGCATTTACTTTATGTTGAGCATTTACTTTATGTCCATGTGAGACAAAAAGTACTTTTCTTTTATTTTTTATTTTATTTTTCTTTATAAATAAGAATTAAATGCTTTATTTGTGCAACAAGGATAAGAAGAAAAGTGGAGATTTTTTATTAAATAAAAAAGGAGGAAATTCCTTTTAATTAAATAAAGGCTTAGGATAAAGTGATTTTATTATTTAATTAAAAAAGATTTTTAATTAATTAAAAGAGAGCATGTTCTCTTAATTAAATAAGATTTTTATTTTTTATTTCTCTTTTAAATTAAATAACGCTCAAACCTTAGGAAATATCGAATTGATTATGATTTGATCAAGAAAATTGATATATTTAAAAAATGTTGATTTTTGAAAATATTAATTCAGGGATTTGACAAATTGCAGAAATAGGGGCCCAAAGTCTAGGCAACCATTTTAGGGTGCATACACCGAGAACACCACCACAGAATGGAATTGCTGAAAGGAGGAATAGATCTATTGTTGATTGTGCTAGAAAACTGATGATTGAAAATGATTTTTCACAAATGTACTAGAGGGAAGATGGTAGTAATGCAGTATACACATTGAACCAAGTACAATTGAAGAAAGATTCAAACAAGACACCCTATGAATTATGGTATGGGTACACACCAAATGTAAGTTATTTCAGAATATTTGGAAGTAGATGTTACATTCTGAAAGATGATAGAAATGAGAAATTTGATTCAAAAGTTGATGAAGGAATATTCTTAAGATATTAGATACTAAAAGAAAAGCCTACAAATGTTTGAATAAGGTTACTAACAAAATGATTGAAAGTAAAAATGTGAGGGTTGATGATTTTACTGAGAAAAATGATGAAGAAAGCAAAAAGGAATCGAAAGACTATGGTAGATTTACATACATTGAGAAACTTGACACTCTACCCAAGCAACATGTTGAAATTACTGAACAACAGGATAGAGACACCAAGCAATAGCCTATAGAGATCGAGAATCAGGAAATAGTTACCAAGGAAGATCTTGATCCTACACTAACTAAAGAAAAAAGAAGAGAGAAAATACCTACAAAATTTGTGAGGAGATGCCATCCATAGGATCAGATTATTAGAAACAAGCAAGCTGGCATGATGACATTAAGTAAGTTGAGAAATAACACATGTTTAGTTTTTGAATTTGAACCTAAAAATGTTAGAGATGCACTTGAGAATGATGAATGGATTAAAGCCATGAATGAAGAAATAGATTTGATACTGAAAAAAAAATTGGACATTGGTACCAAGACCGAATGATAATACTGTAATTGGAACCAAATGAATATTTAGAAACAAGTTGAATGAGTGGTGAAGTTACTAGGAATAAGACAAGACTTTTATGCTAATAATATGCACAAGAAGGTATTGACTATGGTGAGACTTTTGCACTACTTGCCAGACTTGAAGGAGTTAGAATATTTCTTGCATATGCAACCTTCAAAGGATTTAAATATATAAAATGGATGTCAAATCTGAATTTTTGAATGGAATACTTGAGAAAGAGCTATATATTAAACAACCTAAAGGTTTTGTTGATCCAACTTAGAACAACATGGTATGTAAGTTGCACAAAGCACTATATGGACTGAAACAAGCACTGAGACCATGGTATGAAAGACTGCATTCATATATTATTAGTATTGGATTTTTTAGAACAAGTGACAACAATAACTTATACTTGAAATGTGAAATAGATGATAATATACTTATTGCTGGAATCTTTGTTGATGATATCATATTTGGAGGACATGATAATCTATGCAAATCATTTTCTCATGAAATGAGAAAATAATTTGAAATGTCAATGTTTGGAGAGATTAAATTCTTTCTTGGTTTGCAAATTCTACAACAAAGTGAAGGTATTTTCATTACACAATCAAAGTACACCAAAGAAGTGTTGAAGACCTTTAAAATGGAACATTCAAAACTAGTTGGTACACCTATGGTCACATGATGAAAATTAACAAAGGATGATCAATCAATCGAGGTAAATCAGACACTATACATATCAATGATTGGTAAGTTGATGTATGTTGTGCATAATAGACCGGACATTGTACATGTTGTTGGGATTGTAGCAAGATTTTTTGATAATCCTAAGGAATCACATATGACTGCTGTTAAAAGGATTATGAGATCCTTAAAAAATATTGAGAACTATGGTTTATGGTACAAGAAAGAGAGCAATTTTGAACTACAAGTTTACACCAATACAGATTGGGCTGGAAATATTGATGATCGAAAGAGCACTACTGGTGGAGCATTATTTTTGGGAGAAAGTCTAGTCACTTGGATAAGCAAGAAACAAGCATGTATTTATTAGTCACTATCGAAGCAAAATATGTAGCTATTATTTCTAATTGTCATGGATAAATTTTTTTTTGAAAGGCATGAATGAGGAGATCACTGATCCAGCGATAATATGTTGTGATAATACCAATGCTATTAAGATTATTAGTAATCCAGTGATGCATGCAAAGACAAAGCACATATCCATAAAATATCACTTCTTGAGGGAACATGTTCAAGACAAATAAGTGAAACTGGAGTTTGTGAAGTCAAAAGAACAACTTGCAGATATATTTACTAAACCCTTGCCTAAGGATACATTTGAGTACTTGAGAACTAGATTAGGTGACCAACCCCCATCTGTCGATCACTGAGGTGATCAAGAGGTTACATCAACCTATAATTTATCAGAATATCAAACGATGTTGATGCATATTATTCACACTTTAGGTTTCCTAAGGTTGTGAAAATCAGGAATTGGAAAACAAAAGAACACTGCCTATCAGTACATGAAGGTACTTGATCTGAATTGAACACAAGAGATAATATTTTGGCTATTAAAGAGTATTTATTATTTTGGCATTGCTGTCAGAGGGAGAGGAAGTTCAATGCAATATTATTAGGGAGAGAGAGTCCAAGAGGAAGAGAATCAAAAGAAGAAGAAGAAGATCAAATTCACAGGGAGAGTCTACGTGGAATGTTGTGTAGTGATTAAACATATTAAAATTAAAAGATAAGGAGAGCTTACTGAGCTACAAAATTTGTTTATATAGTTGTAGAACATATGTTTGGTATTTTGTGACATATTTCATATTGTGTTGCCATCAATGCCAAAGGGAGAGATTGAAGATCTAAAATTGATTGAATATCTTAATGGAATGAATGGACAAGTGAGAGACAGTGATTGATGGTTATTGAGCTACTAAAGTGATATGTAAGGTAATTAAATCAGTCAATGTGTTGTCATTGATGTCAACTAGGTTTGTCTGTACTTATCATGATGGTTACAAACATCTAAAGAAGGAAAATGGTAAAAGAATGAGATATCTACATGAAGATGAGATGGATACGAAATATATGGCTATGGTATACATTGGGTAACTTATTGATGAGTCTATGGCATCATGTTGTTGACTTGATTGTACTACATGATTTTGCTATGTATTGAAGATCAAAATTGAACAAGTTTTTGTGGTCGGTAAATAAAGATTTATGTATACACCGAGCTAGTGTAGTGTATATCAAGTACAGTATTAATTGAGTAGGTAATCACTGACACATTCTTTATTGACTGAGTGAGAGAAACAATAAATTTTATAACAGCTAACTAAATTGATGAGCTAGACATATTGCTTATGATTCCAAGGTAGAAGATAAAGTTTGTTATGATGATCTAACAGCTAACAAAATTCAAGGTTGATTGGATGAAGGAAATTGAAACATGTTATTGACACAACTTCTGAGGAGAGTCAAAGCGACAAAATGAATGATGGAGATTAAGAGGCAAAATCTAACGGATGAGAAGAAAATGGTTTATGATGTCTATTGAAAGAGACATGAGATTCATTATTGAGGCTGGGATAATTGCTGCTACAGGATAATTTGTGTGAACTGAAATTGTTTTCATGCACTTCTGATCATACTAGTTAAAGAAAGAACTAAGCTAAACTGTAGACATTACTGAGCATCAGAAAAGAATACACTGAGTGGAATGAAGTTGGAGGATATGAAGAATTGAATTGTTTATTGACCATGAGAGGTATTTTGAGCTTAGCATAGATCTAAAAATCTACAAATATTAGTTGTATTTGAATCATATCATTACTATACTAGTTTAACAATTGTTACAATAAAATATCTTAATAGAGTGGGACTTAAGAGTCTTTTGTATTTCAATATGACATTCAATGAATGTTGATTATTTTCTAGTTGACCTGGCCATAGTGAATGTTGGTGAAAGGAGAACTGTTAGTGATAAATCCTCTAACAAGGTCACACCTTACAGTGTATTTTATAACCTTTAATAGGGTTGACTCCTTACTTAGCTCACTTCAGAAGAGTGAATTATTTTGGGCTATCAGTCCTAGGTGGTTTTTCCCTTAACATGGTTTCCACGTTAAAAATCTATGTGTTATGTCTGTTATGTGTTGAATTTTTATTTTGCTTTACAAATTTCATAACTGGATTGATTAGTAAACACATTAGTTAATTTACTATCAATCGGTAGATGAAGAAAAAGATATTGTTGATTTCTTACCGAATTGATTATTTGATTGAAAAGTTTGAATATATACATCTGGGAGATTTGGGACTATAGGATAAATGGAATTAACTAATTCGCCCCCCTTCTCAGTTATCTAACAAATACAACTTGAAGACTTCAATTCTTGAATGAATGTGGATGTATGTATTTTGATCTTCTTCCATGGGGGTAGAATTATTTGCTTGACCTTCAATGAGGGAAAAAAGTTAGATCCATGAAGAAAATTGCCTTGAAAGCATCTTAAAATGTTTGAGATCTTGCTTGAGAATTCTTGAATGCGAAATTGAAGAAGACCTCTTGAAATCTTCATTGTGGTTACCAAAATAAGGAGAGATGGGTTGTTTTTATACCTCTCACAATATTTCAAAGCTTAAAAACTAAAGGAGGCTGACAAAGATTAGGAAATCTTGCTAATTCCACAAGATAGGCCCTTGGTTTGAATTTGGGGCCAAACCTTAGGGAAGAGGATACATCCTCCCCCCCTAAAAGAGGCCCAAATTTGAATTGGAAGTCGGAATGGAGGATATGATGCTATATTTTGAGGAACAACTAATTACAGGGTTGTGAAGAAGAGAAAAGACCACAAATAGTGAGATAGGTCCTATAAGATTAAATTGGTAAAAAATAAAGGAGCGTACCTAGAAATAAGGGCTCACATTTGGTGAGAATCAATTAATAGAAGACTCGTGATATCAATCTAAGTATTAATTTAAATTAATAAAGATTTGATGAGTGTTAGGAGAATGTGAAATCAATGTGGAAAACCATAGATGCTAAAATAGGGACAATGGATGCTTACAATTTAGGATAGTAAAATAATATAATTTATTACTTAAGTATTTTAATATTTAATTAAAATAAGAATAAAATAATACTATAATATAATATAATATTATAATAATAAAATATAATAATATACTATAACATACTAATATAATAATATGTGATGATATTTCTTCTTAGTGTAAAATTTATATTATAATATTTATATCTAATATAAAATTATAATATAATATAATTATTATTATATAATACTTTAGTTTTTGCACTTTCAATTCACATTATATTTCCCTCAAATTCAAAGGTTATGATAATTTTAAATTTTACAAAAGTTTATATATTTCATAATTTCCATATTATTGGGTCATGCCCAATTTATTGAGCTATTAAATTGAACTTTTTGAAAGCATTGAAACATGCTTAATTGACTTAACGAGTGAAATGATGCTTGAAGAAATTAATTATACTAAACCTATTATTACTGGAACTTTTGGTATCCATCTTGCTAACAATTGTGATAGGTGTGCTACAACTACTCGATGACTAGAAAAATTGAATGCTCATATTCTGAAGATGGAACAAAAAGTTGGTAATATTTTGAAGTTCTCTGTGAGGGTGATTCATAGTTCTGCAACACCCCTCTATTTTTTTTAGAAAAAGATGTTGGACGAAGATGGTGGCGATGAAGGAAGCTATAAGGAACTTTTAAAGTTCCTTACAAAGGATTGGTACGTGGCTCTACAACAAGTTTGATTCAGTTACAAGGGTACTCATTAGGGACAATGTCCCTTCTTTTGGTTGTTTTGTTATTTGTACAGTCTTTGGGTTGTTGTTCTAAATGGATGACACCCTAGTTTTTTTGCCACTTTTAATATACAAAACAATTAGATTTAAGTAAAATATATAAACTTTAGTCACCAAAAAAAGATAATATGAAAATAAAAAATTTATGATGTATGATTGGTTGAAAAGATGATTTTTTAATAACTAGTTACAAATACCAATACTGCAACTTGCCTATAACACAAACTAATAAAATATTTAAATAATAACAATTAGCCAAAATAAACTAAACATTAACATGAGAAGTTGTTATAATATATATAAATACAATATGATGAGGTATTATGTGATGAAATATTGATGTTAAAATTATTGAATTAAATAATATTTTAATGCATAGACACAACCATCTTGGTTGTATCTATTTACTATTCCAATTTTGTGTTCACTCTATTTAAAGAGAATTATAAACAAAAAATTAAATCTTACTTTTTCAAACAAACTTTATTTTTTTCCCACAAAGAACCAAAGTTAAAGCAATAACCCCATGTCTTCATGTGACTTTTCATAAGTGCAATTTATGCTTAATTTTAATTACAATTTTTGTGGAGTAGTTGGTACTTAAAAATTGAAAATAACCCCATGTCCCCATATACTAAACATGCATGTTTTTATTTGTGATAAAAAAATATAAAATCAAAAAATAATTAAAAATTAGTAATATATAAAAAATGTCAAATTAACTAGACAAATTTCTAAGTTTATATATTTTATTATAACAAAATTAACTTATTGAGAAAGTATTTTTTCATCTTCTTTTTATTTACCTATAATTTTTCCTTACAATATTAATAACAAGAAATACAACTAATAATTTAATTTAAAAATAATATTTATGAAAACAACTTAAAAATAAAAACAAATGTCTCATCCATAGGACCATAGCTCCACAAATTGTTCCTCATAAAGTTGAGCAGCTACTCCTAGAAAAATAACGGAACCTTGAGTGCTGCCCTAATTGGAAGGATGTGAGATTAAGGAAAATAAGACAAGTTGAAGCGAACATTGCCTAAGTTTAATAAATATAAATATTGATTTGTTGCAGAGGAGAAGCATGCTTCATCCCACCACGGCCAATCACAAATTTATTGACTTTTTTATGCTCAAATCTCACGGTAAAAAGCGGGCAAGCCCGTGGGCAAAGCATCAAAATATATATTTTGTATTCACACCTCAAAGGAAACCCTACGTCTCAGTCCATTTTCAGAATCATATCAATGGAGACTCACAGATCAGGAGAAAATAATAACTACTCATTTCTGGATTTCAATGGAATGGCCGAATCCATGGAAGAAGATGATGGACTTCTCTTCACAGATCTCGACTCTGTAGCAGAGCACGGTTGGACCTGCTTTCCCACCGACAACTTGTGGTCTTCCCACGACTTGCCTGCACAGCCAGATCTTGAGGACCGCGCCATTGATAGTCCCTCCGAGCTTGCTCAATGGCAGCAGCCCTATAATGGCTTCGGTTCGAGCCCTCAGGGAAACAAAAGCAGTGGAGATGTGGTCAAATATGGATATTCCTCTGATGACACAGAAAATTTGAATGAGGAAGATAAAGAATCGGTTAAATCGAGTCAGTCCGCTCGTTCTTCCGAGTGCAGGACTTTGATCTCCGAGAGAAGACGGCGCGGCCGCCTGAATGAGAGGCTTTATGCTCTGCGCTCTCTTGTCCCCAAAATCACTAAGGTATTTCATTACAAGCAATAGGTTTTGACAGCCCAGTAAATTTTGAAGTTTTAAAAGGTTTTGAACGATTATGTCTAGTTTTACAGGTTGAGATTTTAATCATCATGTTCATTTTGATGTCTCATATGAGAGTAGAATCTTTGCTAAATTTGGTAAAGTTATACAAATAAACCTCAGAGTGAAGTTATGAATCTTTATAAATGATTTAGTTAAAAATATATCATCTCAGCTAGAGACTATTACTGCAACTCTTTGATTTAAATATACTTTAGAAGATGAACTCATATAAAATAATAACTGTTCATTACCTTTACACACATTTTCCCAAAACAGGTAATAAGTACCTCTTACTGTAAACCTGCCTGATAAATACGGACAGAAGAATGATCACAGAGAATGTTGTCAAATGTAAAAGACTTAAATACAATTTTATCCTAAAGGTTTACAGATTTATTTTGATGTACTTCATTTTCAGAGAGACGGATTTTAAATTTTACAGGTTTATTTTGATGCATTTCATTTTCATGTAATATCGGAAATATCAAATCGAGAGATCTAATTTACTGTTTGTGATTTTTGTGCTTAGATGGATAAGACGTCAATAGTAGGGGATGCAATCAGCTATGTGCAGGACTTGCAGAAACAAGTGAAGGACATTCAGGCCGAGATCTCACAGCTTGAATCTGAGGTCATGCACAAAGATTCTCCGTTTGTCGACGGAAATTCAGTGGTGACTGATGTTGACCTTGAATTTGCCTCATTTGAAATGAGTAGCACTAGTAGCCCCCTAAACAAACCAGGGCGAAAAATAATTCTCGAAGTAAGCGGACTTTTCTTTTTTCCCATCTTTCTTTCTCATTTTTCATATTTGTGTTCTCCGATGAACATAAGGATCCATTTCCAGTGCATTATCTAAAGAATTCCGTCTATAATCTGTATGATTTCAGCTGGATGTTGCCAAGGTGGAGGAAAGAATATTCCAGATACGCATCTACTGCAAGAAAGGGCGAGGCGTGCTTATTGATCTGACGAAAGCTCTTGAATCCCTTCACCTGGATTTTCAGAATGCCAATCTCACGTCATTTGACGGCCAGATTATCAAAACAGCCATTATTAAGGTACTGAAAATCCTGAGATCTCTAGTATATTGTTTAATCTGACGGGCTATTTGTGTGTTACTTACCGGTTAGATTTTGTTTTATTGTGTAGATGAGAAGAATTTGGGGCAGGGGGAAGGGGGGAAAGGCGAAGGGCAGAGGGAAAAAAAAGCGGAGAGGAGAAAAGGGGGGAAGGAGGAACCAACTGGAACGCGAAGCAGCTTAAGGATTCTCTTTGAAGGGACAATTTGTATATGGAAAAATTCTAATATTTGAATACATTTTAATGGTTGTGAGAGAAGTTGTTGATTTGAGACTCACATTTGTTATTTTAATATCTACATTTGTTCATTTAATGTCCATTTTTTTTACAACATTGTATCAATAGTTGTGATTGAAAGTTGATATTATTATGATAACTAGTCATAATTGAAAGAAATGTACCCTTAGTTGCAAAAAGCAACCAATTTTTTTTGGGTGTGGGGGGTCTGTGTTGAATACTTTGGCAAAAAAAATGTTAAGGTGGCATCATATGTGATGATGTGGCCTTGAAACCTTAGTTATAAGTAGGGCACTTACCAAGTAAACTACCGTAAAAATTTGGGAGTGATTTGAAATTTCTATGTAAGATTTTGAGAAGCACAAAGATAGGACGCTAACCTACTAGATCCTCTCCCCTAGTCCTATTTCATCAACAAGGAAATTGTGACAATGTAAAATTATATGTTCTTATACCTTTTTTTAAACACTAGAGAATCCAAACATCACAAATTCTTGTCTAGAATTCCCTTTTGCAATGGTCATTTGATAGAGTACTTACTTTACTATAAGGATCTCTTTAAAACAATCTCATTTTTATGTATATATTTCATTTAAGTTATAAATTTAATAAGAAAATTGAAAATGATATTGATGTGCATATTTATATTAAAAATTTAAGGATAGATATATTAAGAACAATGATTAAAATGTTAATTCAATTTAAACATTTTTATTTCACCAACAATAAATGAATAACTTTAAGTTACAATGAAAAATAAAGTCATTTCACAATCATAAAGATATGTTATACTTGAAAAATTGATGATATATTTAGAAAATTTCTTAAATCCAAACCTGTTCTTTGGATATTTATTTAAATGGCTTGTTTCCACACATACACTTCCTTTTAGGGGAATCAAAATGTTTCATAGTTAATACACATATAAGGTAATGATAACCATTTATTTATTTCAAATAATTTTCATCTCCTTTCATCAACTTCACATCTATAAAATAAAAATAAAAATGCAAAAGATAGCAAGAGATTCCCCGTTTTTATGTATTCAATTCATGTAACTAATAAATGGAGTCTAAAATAGGCATTTTCAAAGTGACATGACTAAGATTTTTTACATAGATGTTTAAAAATATAGATATATTAATAGCTTCAATAACATGGAAATACTTCATAACTATTTTACTAAATCAATTATTTTTATCTCCCTAATAAAAACTAAATAACTTTACAAAAGTTCCAAAGAAAAATAATGTCATTTAACATTCATCCAAACATATCATACCTAAAAATGTGATTCAATATATTTGAGAATTTCCTAGACCCAAATGCATCCCTTAAATGCTCATTGAAATGGCCTTACATACCAAATTCTTCATAGATTATTTTATAACAATTTTAGTTTCTCTTAGTCAACTTCACATTATGAAAGTTGCTTTCTTTTATTTGTCTTTTCCTAATCATGAGATATAGTTTTGATTACATAAAAATAGGTTTTGAAAGGACCTGAAACCTTTTACAAAATGATAAAATATAAAACAATTAAGCTCCAAGAAGTCAAGTGCATCAGCACCAAAAAACACAACACAACCGAGTCCTTAAACAAAAAGAACAACCAAAAGACAAAGGACAACAAAAAGGAAAGCAAGATAGCAAGATGTTATCTAAACACATTTCATCAGTTCTGCAGCCTGATCAACAAGAATTTGCATGTTTGCAGTAGACAACTTCAGGTCTTCCATGTCGTTCTTGTTGTCATCCTCCATCTTCTTAAACCTAGATCTCGTACACCTTCTGGGTTCCTGATCCTCTTTAGTCTCTATGATCTCTTGGTTCCCTTTCCCATTATCCAACTTGTCAACCAGGATCTTCACGTGCTCATTTGAAGCCTTAAGGACAACAAAACTCTATTCTGCAATATTCCCCATAGTCTTCTCCAGCTTGTCAATTCTCTTTTCCACGGTCTCAACTTTCTTGGTTATAACATTACTGCTTTGAATATTCTCCTCCAAGGCATTGAGTCTGTCATTGAAGGAAGCAACATTCTCAGCTTTAGCGACAATGTCAATGAGCTCATAAATTGTCTGGCCTATGGTTTTCTCCCCCAGGTTCATCCTTTTAAGAATCCCTGTCTCTTTTTGCAGCTGGTGGATTGTTGGTCTTCATCACAGTGATATCATTTTTCATTATGCTAAGGGTAGATAAGAAGGCCAAGCACCCCCAAATTCTCAAAATCCTTGTTCCTCCCCTCATTAATCTCAAGACCCCTATTCTCATCCTCCATGTTCTCCTTAGGATTCTCCACCTTCTCCTTCTCCAAGTTGGCCTTGTCCTTCTTGACCCCATCTTTCTCTATGTTCGTCACATCCTATGCAGCCTCTTGCAGGAGTTTTTCCTCAACCCAAACATCTTTACTGGTACCCCCCACTCTCCTCCACAGCAGGGTTGTTATCCACATGATTTTCCTGATCATTCTTTCCCTAGGAAGAAGAACCCTCATCAGAGGATATGAAAACCCTTTTGGCAACCTTCTTCTTCCCAATTTTTGTTTTGGTACGATTGCCTAAAGGTTCCAGTCTCTTTTTCCCCTGCTTCTTGGAACTCTCCTCCCTGCTCTCTTCTTCCTCAACTTCCATATCTGTAGTAGAATCCTCCATCTTCCTTTTCTTTTTATTTTCCTTAGGGCTGACCTCCTGGTAATCCTCAGAATCCTCCTCTTCATCTTCTGTGTCCTCCATAAAAGGCTCTTCAAATTCTCTCCCATCAATGTCATAGTCCTCTAGGGATTTTCTGTTAAGTTGGGTTCTTTCCACCTTTGATTTCAGCACCTCAAATATGAGGACCATGAGCCCTTCATGGCAGGCATGATCACCCTCTGGGTCCCTTTGCTAGTGGAGGAGGGACGCATTCAAAGAACTCAGCAAGTAAAAAGGGAAATTAATCTTAACCCCGTGCCTAAAGTGGTTTAGAGTAAGATGGTGGTTGTAGATTTTAGTATACTGACCATCTAGGGTAATGTAGCCTATGATAACAAATAAGACAAGGTGCCAGGGCTTGGAAATGAACTTAGGGTTAAAGTACGAGTTGTCCACCTTAACCATATAGTTTCTCTCCTACTTCATGGGTGCAAAAGCCTCCAACACTTTGTCCAAAATCTTCCTATCCCTGTAGAAGTTGATGCCCTCAATCATCAAGCCAGTCGCTTCAGCAATCACTTCCTCAGTCACCTCCATACTTTGTGTGCCAACCAAAACACTCCCCTTATTCCATGTTTTGATGAAATTTCTAGTCACCGCCACTTTCCCTCCATGCAATCTCTCCAAAAAATTTGCCAGCCCCCCTTCTTTGATAATTTTCCAAATTTCCTTGTTCTATTTCTAGTCACCACAGTCCGCTGGCTCACATCTCCTTTTCCTGCCTCCCATGGCTATGTAAGAAAGCAGAAAGTCTTTGTCCAGATGAATCCCCACACTCTGCAACTTAGCCTTTGAGCTATAATAAACACTATTAATGTTATGCACAACCCAAAAATTGTGCCAAAGGACCCCAATAATTATCTCAGAATCAGGCCATTGTCCTTCATGATGATCGCATAGATTGTTGTACTCAATACTCATTAATGATTTCTTCATTCAAAACGTGTTGCTTACTCCTTGTCCTCTCCTTGTTAATTAATGATGATCCATCACAAGGGATGTCCAAACCATCACTCCATTCAATTTCCACCTGGCTTTTACAAGCCATGTTCGCAGCCCAGTCAGCCACCAAATTTGCCTCCCTGAAAACATGGGTTTTCATGCATTTTTCAAAGGTCTCAATAATGTTTTTAGCCTTTCTTATAAAATTGTCTATGGTCCACGAAGGGGTCATGAAATTCTTCAAACAATTAACAATACTTAGGGAATCCCCTTCTATCCATATTTTAGTATAGTTCTTCCTTTTGGCTAGTAACAACCCATAGAGAGCAACATTTTCTTCCGCCACCTGATTAGTGTTGAAGCCTATAGGAATTGCCATAGCCCCTTTGCAGTTCCTGAACTCATCTTTGATAACCATTCCACGGCCCGCAATTCCAAGGTTGCCTTTTGAGGCACCATCAAAGTTGATTTTGACCCATCCATTATGAGGACAATCCCACCTAGCCTCTTCCCTTAGATTTCTTTGGATGTTTAGAACCTTCCTTCCTTCAAGCTTCCACTTCTTATAAACTTTGGCCTCCCACTCATTCTTCGGTTCTTGATAGTTCTTAATCAACCCCAAGTTTTCCAATAGGGCACTCTTAATCTTGTGAAAAATACTATCCCAATTGGACTCCTTATCCCTGAAAATTCTTTCGTTCCTTTCTTTCCAAACCCCCCAGCACAAAAAGGGTAGAAAGAAATTCCAAAAGGAGATTAAAAACTTGTTGTTAGTCGGCGGTTTCCAACACAAAAACAACTCCTGAATGTTATAAGGAAACACCCACTCCATATTCATCAGATCAAAGAATTTTTTCCATATTTGACTAGTAAAAGGACAATGAATTGTCATATGGTTGATACTCTCCTCATCTTTTTTGCAGAGACAACATCTATTAGTTAAAACAAGGCCTCTTTTCCTGAGATTGTTAATCGTAAGAACTTTATCCCGCAATAAGATCCAAAAAAAAACATTAATTGTAGGATTAATCCCTTGAACCAGGATTTGGCCCAACAAGGTTCAGGACTATCTTCAAAGTTTTGTATATATAGGGATGAAACTGAAAACAAGCCATTAGTACTATATCTCCAAATAATAGTATCCTCATCATGAATAAGAACATCAGCATTTAGGAGGTTATTCAAGCCCCTAAGGGAAGGATCAAACCTAGAGAAATCAGTCCATTTACCCTCCCCCCAATAGTTCTCCACATGAGTGCCCAAAATCTATTTACAAGGGATAGACATTTCACTCCAAGTAGGAACCTCCTTTAGGGGTTTATCAAGAAGCCATATGTCATCCTAGAAAATAATTTTCTTACCATTACCAACCTTCCATTTCACCCCCTTCTTTATCATTTCCTTCCTTCTAAGCGCAATGCCCCAAATACACGAACCTCCTTGGGAAGATTCATAGTTTAAGAAATTAATGAAGTCAAAGCTATCCTTGTTATATTTATTGTGCCATATGGTGCTCCATTCTCCTAAGTTCTTGAACATTCTCCAAAGGAGTTTAGCCATGAGATACTCATTTATACTTCTTATAGTGCGGAGACCAAGACCCCCTTTCCTAGTTGGCTTACAAACCTTCTCCCACGCAATAAGAGCCATCCTTTTCTTTCTTTCAACTCTAGACCATAGGAAGTTCTTTTGGATTTTCTCTATACTTTCAGCAAACTTCTTAGGTATTTTGAAAAGGCTCAAAGCATAGAGAGGAATACTTTGAAGGGCAGCTTTGAGGACAACAATCTTACCAGCCTGGCTAAGAAGAGCACCCTTCCACCCAACAAGACTTTTGTGAAATTTGTCAATCATATCCCACCAAAAAGAATCTGGAGGATTGAGTCATAGAGGTAGACTGAGATAGGACCCTGGGAGACACTCCACCTCACAACCAAGAATTCTTTTTAGCCTCTCTTGTCTTTTTTCAAGCACATTGATGAAAAAAATAGAACTCTTATTCCAGTTAATACTCCGACCCATAGCACCAGCATAGTTGTCAAGGGCTTTTTTAATGGTTTTTCCATTTTTGATAGAGGCTTCACCCATTATTATGGAATCATCCACAAACTATTGACGCAAGCACATCAAGTCCTTGGAGGAAGGTTTTAGACCCTTGAATTCACCTCTGTTAACCAGACTGCCAATGTGTCTACCCAAACATTCTACCAAAATAACAAAAAGAATAGGAGAGAGGGGATCCCCCTGTCGAAGACCTCTAGAAGACTTGAAAAAAGGGGTAGGAGAACCATTCACAAGAATAGAGAACGTGGCAGAGGAAACCAAGCAGTGAATAAGGTCTCTACTTCTTTTATTAAAACCAAAAGCCTCTAGAGTAGCCAACAAAAAATCCCAGTCAACCCTATCATGAGATTTAGTTACAAGTATCACTCCTAATATTTTTGGTAACCTTTTTTTTATCGTATTGCGACTTTTGAGAAAGAAAAACTTTATGTGTGAATCTTACAAAAAAATGTGATATATATTTAGAAATCTTTTTACCAATTTTATTTGTCCTACCACAACATTCATACTAAATATAGCTACAAATGTCAACTCTATTTTTTCATTTTATGATATGTCAATTCTAACTTTTGAAAAAATCAACTTTATGATTTTTGTATTGTTAATGTCCAAATTAACTATAAGAGGAATTAGTTTGTGTCCTCTTTGTATTGATATTATTAGAATTCTACATAGAATCTCATTTTCAAATAACATCTTTCACTATCTATCAAACACAACCATAACATATATTAGTGATGTTGTTGGAAAACTCCTACATTAATATATTATATATTAAATATTCTTTTAAATTTTATTTACAAAATAGAATTCAATCTAAAACTAGAGATTAAATCATCCAATTTATAGTTCCTCACTAAATTTAATTATTTTAATTCCTCCAAATTTATTGACATTATATCTTGATGAAGTTGTTTAGCTAATTTTGAATCTATCTAGGAATTATTTGTGGAGTGGATTTTTCCATGAATATCATTTTTTTCCAACTTATTTTTAAATTGTCATCTTAAATATGTATGATATATTAACAATAGTTTGACCTAAAATTAGATAAAAAAGTAGAAAGAAAATTAAATTCTAGTGGCATTTTTGGCAATCAATAAGTGAGAGATATTTTTCACAAGTCAAATTTTGATATTGCTATCAAGATTTAACTGTGTAGTTTTTGAGTCACATTCATTGACCCATGTTTCATGAGTAGTGGTTCACAAAAACTCATCTATCATGAGAATGAATGGAACACTTAGCACTCATTTCATCTAGGTGATGCTCATAGTGGTGAAGCATTAGGCCTTCCTGTGAGATCACTCATCCCAATACGACTCCACTTAGCTTGCTACTCCATTTGCAAAACCTCCAACAAGTATTGTGCTTTATGAATCATTAAGGGGCTCTATAATGAATGATTCATACTTGGCACAACATTTGCTAAAAGTTTTGTAAATGAAGTAGCAAGCTAAATGGGCTTAATTTTGGAAGAAATTCCATAATTAAGCATACGAAAAAAACCTGATATTTCACCTCAATTCTAATAACAATATCACAATTTTTGATAATATAAATTAAGATGAAAACACTTCATCTAATAAATTAAAATAAAAAATACACTTAAATAAACATGATAAACCATTTGAATGATACAATTATATTATGTTCTTCTTTATACTTGCACATATTATCATTTGCACACGAGATAAACCATTTCAATAATGTAATTTTATGAATGTTACCATTTGTTGTTAGACATATCATCATTGTATTAGTACCATTTCCTCAAAAGAAAACTGTAACATAGAAAAATTCTATTCATCGATGACATCTTTTTAAAAACGAAAGAATGTAAAGAAAACTTAAGTTCATATGTAGAGACAGACAAACTTATAAATGTAAATAATTAAAGAATTGTCTGGACTGTGCACACGCAATTAAAAACAGGCGCAACTCAAAAATTGGCACACGTCTGTTTTTAAATTGCAAACATCATGTGACTAATCAATTCCGTGATAGGTTGGAAATATTTCCAACATGGCCAAAACATTTCCAACGTGGCCAAACATCATATGATATGACTAACATGAGCAAAACATTCTTCATATGATACACGTGTCACAAAGCAATGACCTTTGAATGTTGCTCCAAGAGCTAACGAGAAAAACATTTCAATGTGGCCAAACAACATATGACTAACTTGAGCAAAACATTCTTCATATGATACACGTGTCACAAAGAAATGACATTTGAATGTGATCCACGCGCTAACAAGCAAAACATTTCCAACGTGATCAATGTGGTATAAAACAGTGATTGTTTTAAATAAATAAATGTTTATAAGGGATCAAACTCTTCAAAAGTTGGATTTTCGTGTGACAAATTTTCCACATTTTGAATGTGCATTTTCCTTCCATGATTTGATTCCATGAATGTTGGTAGGTAATATAATTGGATTAGTAATTGAATTCATATGGGTATGTTCATAGTTTTGTTGGAAATGAATATTGCAAATGACATTAGTGTATATAATATTGAAAATATTTTTATTGTTTTTATTCGATAATGAGTAGATTTTTAGTTTTGGTTAAACAAATTTAATTATAATTGTTATAATGTTTGACTATGTTGAATTTAATGTGAAATTGTATTTAATTGTTGGGAGATTCACACCAATCTAAATTCAAACACACATTCCAACCAAAATATTATAAGAAGAGGAGGTAGGCTAGGGTTTCTACGGAGGGACCGCTCTCCGCAAGGAGGCTTAGAAGACTCTACGAAGGGATGAAGATGCTCCTCCTGGTGGTTAGAAAGCTACTGCATGCAATGAGGTTGCTAACATGACTCATTGCAGGGCAGTGAGACGAGTTAGTAGTGGTTTGGATATGTCGGGCGCGGGCATCAATGTTCTGCAACAATGTAAGGGGCTTAAAGGCTTGACTAATAAGGTTTTGGATGACCCCCCTTCAAGTTCTAAGATGCTTATGTTAGAATAATCACGCCCTAAGATTACTGAGAGTGGGGGGGGGGGGGGGGGGGGGGGGGGGGGGGTTGAACCAATAATCTACTAATAATGTAGTGCCCACCCATAGTTTACTTCTCAGTTTTATATTGCCAAACTCTTTTAGGCCACTTTTATGTGTGCGTTGATTTATATGTTTTAAATATTGTTTATGTTTATGATTTTACTTACCCCATACTTGCATGTGTATGACTATCATGTATGTTTTACTTTTCTATTTGACGCGTTTGATATGGTTAAGGGACAGAGTCGTAGTTACTTTCTTGTGAGATCCACACGATGTCATGATCCCCTTCATTGTGTGTGTGTGTGTGTGTGTTTGTGTGTGTGTGCAAGTACCGAGCATCGACTTCCTTGAATTGTCAAGATGAGCGTACCCTATCACAAAATCTCAATGGTAAGAGAGGGGAGATAATATTCAAATTTGAATCCTTACCTAAGCCATTCTATTGTCCTGAAATAGTGGACAAGTTTCTGATATTTTTACCTTTTCAAATTCGTATAGGTGACGTGAGTCTATAAGCCTTTCCCTTGAGCATGATTATTTTTTTATTAGGTTCAGTTGGTCTTTGGCTTGTTGGTGTGATTATTGTGAAATAATTAAGTAATTTATTAAGATTAATTATGTGGTTTAAATAATTAAAAATTATTAAATATAGAAAATTAATGTGAAGGTATTTAATTAAGAAAAATTAATTAAAAATAA